>CM076578.1:780776599-781509099 GCA_034641835.2 Pinus albicaulis
ATTTCAAATAACCATTAAACACAAGAGTTTTGCAACCATCATGTTCATGAGTTTCCATGAGACAAATTATGTTTCTACCTTCCGCAATAGGCCCTAACCCAGGTCCCCTCCTCCAAGGGTAACCTCTACAATTCGAACAAACTAAACTTAGGTAGACTTGGGTAGGATTTGACTGCTACGCAGTTTGGCACATAAGACCCAAATTTGAGTCTTCACCCCTTTACATCAATGTTGATCTTGTTTTTTTCCTTTATATTATCGAATTCTCTGTTTTTTCTTTATTGCCAGCTTGCTGCCCCGTTTTTACCTGAGTCTCAAACACTGCAATAACTGCTTTACCATTGTACAACCATGCCCTCTTCCCTTCATTTCTTATTGCTCTAATTTTCTCCACTTCTTCCCTTCTCTTCTCTTGTTGTTTTCTGGTTAAATCTTCATCTAGGAAGAAGTGTGAGCCTTTTAAGAGTTTCTTTTTTCTCAAGAGATAATGTTTGTCTTGCACGCTTGCCATGGTGAATTTTATGGGTCGAGGCCTCTCTTCACATATCTTCCCCACCCTCCTTGCTTGGAAAATTTTTCCTTTCTGTTGACGGGAAAATTTGTCCGGCCAACAGTAGGGGATCTCCCCGATAGAAAGTCCCAATTAGACCTTAAACCATTTGGCGTAGGGATCCCGTCCGGGGTGTGGGTCCGGCTACCACTTAAGATGACTTCCCTTCGGTCTCAAAAGAACCTGTTTGGACCTGCGGACATACACTTATTCACATGATACAGAATACATGATTGATGCATTAAACACGAATCAAACACTATGCGTAGCAAGATTATAGATAAAACACGTACACCTCAAGAGATGTCATTAGCAACACATCTTTTGGGGGTAATGCTTATAAGGTAGTCTGATCACAAAAGAAATAGTTCTTAATGATAAGATACCCCTTTACTTCCTGAAAGATAAAACGAAATGCTAACAAAATAGTTCATTAACATTCATTAATAGAACAGATGACAAAATGAACATCATTGATACAACACAGATAGCCATGATGCATAAATGATGACATGAAGAGTGCAGCTTCATTAATCATAGGATGTTCTGAAACTGTACAAGGAATACACACAGTGTTCGCACAGCAAAACACATCATAACCATAGGGTGTTTTAACAAGAATCTATATTCATATGCTCAAGTGTAGAATCTTTCAATACAATTGAATGTAGCTCTTGAGTTTCCAAAAAAGAAAAGCCCTTATACAAGATCCTGTAGGAGTATTTATAATGCCAAAACTGCCCATTGGGTTTCCTTGACTGTTCACCTTCTTGACCGTTGGGTTACCTTGCGACCCGTTCTTTCTGCAACCTGATTGGTATGCGCGACTTGTGACCTGGTAGGTGATGCGACCTGCGACCTGCCCTGTTGGTGCGACTTGTGACCTAGCTCTACTTGTTGCTCATGACTTTCTGCTACCGGGCTGTGGAGATGGACGCGAAATGTTAAGGTCAGGGACGTCAACCTGTTGCTCCTTGAGGAAATCCTTCCATGTCCGGTACTCTGCCGCTATGGGGGAAACCAGAGGTACCTCCTCCTTTAATCGATGCACACATTCCAAAGCATTTGGTACTAAGGTTTCCCTTTTCTGTCCGATCTGATTTGAAAGCGATGCAAGCTTGGTATAAATCCGCGCTGGAGTGGCAATAAATTGAGTAAGATGCTCTTGAGATGCTGATGGCTCTGGATCAGCAGCGGCTTGCTTGATAGGTTGCAAGAATGATTGGATGTCCTGGTCCACTTGTTCCCAGGTTTTCTCTTCATCTAATGCCCCAAGCGATGGAATGTGGTGCAACGTATGCATTGAGTCGATACCACTAATCAGGTGGTCGTACGAGGACATTACTTTGTCCAGGTCCTTAGACAGTTTGTCCCTAGATTGTATCGCCATGCGGAGTTGAACCTTTGCATCCTGCGTGTGAATCCAGTCCCTCTTAGGAAAATTTTCAGGTGCCTGAGGGTACTGTATTGTCCAACCCATCATCCTGTCTAAGGCCTGTGAAGCCTCTCTGAGCTGCTCTTGTCTTTGCCTGGTTTCCTTTCGTGCTCTTGCCAGTGGAGCGACTGTTTGTTTGATGGTGAACATTTCACCATATACCTGCCTCATAGTCACTTCCAACACCTCACACTCCTTGAAGATGGCAAGCGAGACTTCATTTACTGGTAGAGCCTGGTTTCGAAGTTGCTGGACTTCTGCTTGCAATTCTGCTTTCTCTTGCTCTGCTCTCTTCTCGCGTTGCTCAGCTGCGTGCAGTCTATTTTGTAGAGATACTATTTCTCTACTCATTCGGGTTACATTCTCTTCCGTAGCCGCGGTGAAAGCAGTACCCGTTGATGCTATCATTACAGGATTAGTCCTGGTATCAAGGACTATGTCTTTGCCTGTTGCTACTGTGGATGCGGCAGAGGGACTTTGTGCCAATGACCTCCTCTTCTCTTGCCGGATTTTGAACGAAAACTGATCGAATGTGAGTCTGGTCAGGTCAAACACATCTTCTTCCTATCCCCGGGGCGATCTAACGTCAGGGAGTTTGGTATGGCCAAGAGGTATATCGAGGGGAGTCACCTCAAGGTCGTCTAGCATGTCATCCTCCCTTTCCTCTGTGTTCTTCTCTTCTTCTTCCTTCCGTCGGCGTTCAGCTTCTGCTGCTGCTTCTATTTTGGCATTCTTCTTCTGCTCAGCTGCAGCAGCCTGTTCGGCTTTCTTTTGGCGTTCAGCCTCTGCTTTTTCCAGCTCTGCCTTGAGTGCCCGTTCTGCTGCGGCCTGTGCCTCCTTGCCCTCTTTTTCTTTCCTGGCCTCTTTGGCCTGCTTCTTCTTTTGTGTTGCTGTTGCACTCTTTTGGCGTGCTTCCTCATCCTCTTTTAGCTTCTTCTCCCTTTCTTGCTGGGCTTTTGCCTCTGCTTCCTTTTGTTTGATTGATGGAATAAGCCCTATGTTGGTTCGAGATTTCTTGGGTAAAGAGGAAGAGGAACCTCCTAACTGAAAACTCCTGTCTTCTAAGCTCTGATCATCTGGGTCTTCTTGGACCACGTCTGCTCCCGGGGCACTTTGTATTTCAGCATTATACCAGTTTCTTCTCTCATCTTCCGCCGGGCGCTCAAGATGCTGATAAGTCCACTTGAATTTAGCTCTCAAGCAGTGTCCAGGAACTGTTTTCTCTGGGTCATAGGTTCGGTGTTCAAGTGCCCCGAGATGATAACTTCTCATTGCTTCTGCTTCTACTGCTACTTCCCTGAAGTCTTTAACTGTGAATGCACCAATGGTGAGGGGTAGCGTGGGCCACGGCTTCTTTTTGCCTTTAGACAGGATGCTGGAGAATCCATGTGACATTTGAAAACATACCTCCCGGATAAGCATTTTTTCTGTCACAAAGCGAGGCATAGCATGTGGCGCCTTGTAAGTTCCAAAGACTCGGATGAAGGTGTATCCAGGGAAAGGGAACCAGTGTGCCACTTTGACTAGAGTCTCCTTGGCCCGCCACGACATGCATGGGGCGTCTTGGCCAAATAAATGTCTGTACAGAGAGGGGATAAACACTTGGGAAATCTTATCCATATCCTATTTGTATTTGGACTCCCAAAATACCTTGAGTTGTAGATGAATTGCGCGTGACTGCTCGGAGTCCCAGTTGTGCGCCCATCCCTCAAACTGTACTCTGGCGCAGACAGCATCTAGTAGGTAAGAGGCCATGTAAAATTCGGCAGGCATTCCTTCATCCGGGGCCAATGCCGAGTTCAAGTTGGTCTGCATCGAAGTCATCAGTATGCCGGCCCAGTTGAAACGGGTGCCATATGTTGTCACATACTCCATGATAGTAGCCCAACTGTCGCTGAAGGTGGAGCAATCTGGGCGCCCGTAAAGTCTGCAGAGCATGGCGGCAACCAATTTGTAAACCTTCCTCAGGCTCGCCACTGAGTACTCTTGATCTTTCTTGACCTTGAACTTCACGGGCTCCTCCCACCATTGTCTAATAGTATCAACTATTGGAACGGCGTGAGCAACAGCCCATTCTGGAGAGAAATGCTCATCTGGGCGAGGCAGTGAGTAATAAACGTGCGCATCCGCGCCTACCAGTGTAGCGAAAGCTCTGCCTTGGTTGTCCCTGATCACAAACTTCTCAGGGTCCGTCTTTTGTATGATCCAATCTATGACTTCCGGACATGGGAATATGGATGGATGTGCCCCTGCCAGATGTAGTTTAGACCTATTTACCGCCAAGTATACTTCTCGGTCTGGGAGATATTCTGGAAATTCCTCCTCCGGTATGGCGAACTCATGATAAACTTGGTACCATCTCATGCTGTCGTCTTTTTTAAAAGTACATAGTGTATCTCTGTATATTGGGGGTGGGGACACCACCTCCAGCTCATCAATCTCTTCCACTATTTTCTTGTCCTTCCTCCGAGATAGCGGGGGAACCATGTCACTAGAATCTGACAACACCGGTATGCACTCTATGCCTTCTTGAATTTCACCTGTCAAATTCATAAAGGAATCCCACGATAAGAACGACATGGTGATAAAAACCAGTTACAATTTAGTGATGAAATTTAGCTGCGCCAATGCAAAACTGGGCTACTGGGTCGCTGGGTCGCAGATTGCAAGAACAGAGTCCGGGCACGACCTTGCGACCTCGCGACCAGGTCGCTGAGTCGCTAGGTCGCAGATCTCTAGAAAATTGGAAAGATGCGACCTTGTGACCTCGCGACTAGGTCGCTGGGTCGCAGGGTCGCAAATCTCAGAAACTGGAGAAACTGCGACTTTGCGACCTCGCGACTAGGTCGCTGGGTCGCAGGTCGCAATATGGCTTGCCCGGGGGGTTTACGCGCGCGCGGCCTTGAACCTCCTTTTCTCCCTCCTCTTGAGGATTTACAAGTTGGCTAGGTCCAGGTGGAGCTGTGGCAGTATTTAAATAGCAAGGGATGATGCCGTGGAGGTGTGAATCAGAAAAACAGTGAGGTTTGGGCAATTTATGCAGAAAACAAATTCCTAAAACCCTCAGAAACATAAAAGCTCAGTCAAAAGACAATTTAAAGGCCAAAGGGGAGATGGGTTTGGTAATAAAAGCATCAAAACGGAAACAGCAGGAAGAAATGGCAACTTACCCGGGAAAAACGCGCCAGTTGAGCTGTCAGAGGCGTTTTCTTACAAATCGCTGAATGTGTAAAATGCGACCTGCGACCTCCTTGAGAGAGCCGTACGTGGTGAGCACAACAGGTAGTCACGGTCGCAGTTGATTAGTTTCGGAAGTTTTGCGACCTTGCGACCATGCGACTCACGACCGGGTCGCCGGGGTCGCAAGGTCGCCGAGTCGCGTTTTTCACGAAAATTAATGTATTTGCGACCTCGCGACCTCGCGACTCTGGCGAATTGGCCGGGTCGCCGGGTCGCATTTTTTATTAATTTTGGAATTTGCGACCCGGCGACCTCGGCACCCGGAAATGCCAGGGCCGCAAGGTCGCTAGGTCGCTGACTTCATCAACTCGTTTAACTCTCGCGACTTGGCGACTCGGGCGACTTGTGCGCTTTAGTTCTAAGGGGCTCCAAAAATTTGAAATGGTAGTATTTTTTGGAGGGTGTTGTAGAGGCTGCAACAAATGGCGATTCACTGGACGAACTCAGAGTCTCTGCTGATGGTTAGTCTTAGCGGGGGGAGGGAGGGGCCTATGCTAACTGTTTTCTTTTACCTTGTGGTTGACATTTCCTAGCCTTCGGCACCTAGATGGGTTGCTCAATCTGCTGGTCTGCTTGGGCGCCATTCAACCAAATTCATTTCTTCAGGTCTACGGACTGGAAGGGTTGGAGAACTCCAGGCGGCCACAGGGTCTGGTACGATTATTTTGTCCTCATCGTGTTGCTCCGCTGCCAGCGAACCTCTCGGTCCCGGCGGAGTCACTGCCTGGGAATCGTGAACGTTGCTCCGCTGCCAGCGAGCCTGGTCAGTACCCCGGCGGAGTCGTTACATCACCTCTCTGCGCAGGAAGCCTTTCTCAATCCTTTACCCTTTATTAGTGTGCTATTGCACTTATTTTGAATGTGCCTGAGGCACTTATTTAGATGTGCTCATGGCACTTATTTGAAATGGAAATTTAGCCTGGGCGGATGAGGGATCCCGACTTATTTTGCTTGCAGAGAGGTTGTTCCTGGTCTGGTATGAGGACTTTGGTTTTTCCCAGATACCCTGTCATAGCATAGAGTACCTATCTTCCCTTCTGGTCCGGTTACCATTTACACTGCATTTTCTTTTGTGGACACCCTCTCAGACTGGCGAGGTAAGCTTTCCTGCTTGATGACTCGAGCTCGGTAATGTGGTACCTTTAGGTGCGGAGAACAAGCAAGCTTTTGCCGCCTTTGAGTTTATCGGGAAAAGCTTTCCATCAGCGTAGAACCTGTTGCAGTATGCCAATATGCGTGGCTCTAAAAAATCCTTCCTTAGGCTTTTATTTTATTTTATTTTATTTTTTATTTTTTTATTTTTTATTTTTTATTTATTTATTTATTTATTTATTTTATTTTATTTTTATTTTTATTTTTATTTTTTATTTTTTATTTTTTATTTTTTTAACAAAGAAGAGACAAGGAAATATGGTACAAAACAAGACAGCCCTCCAAGGGCTGCTAAGTGAAATAGTGTTTGAGGTCATGCCCGTTTACCGGGAGGACCTCGACTCGTCCATCAAGGGTTTGCAATCTGAATGTGTGTGATCCTATCTTTTCATTAATTTGGAACGGCCCTGTCCAAAGTGCTTGGAACTTGGCATGCTTCCCCTTTTCCTCATGGGATTTATCCCACTTAAGGACCAGGTCTCCTACTTCAAAAATTTTGTTTCCCGCGGACTTTTTATCAAACCATCTTTTGATTCGGCTCTGATGGATGGCAAACTTTTCCCAGGTCTTTTGCCTTTCTTCCTCCAATTTCAGCAAGGTGTCGATTCGGTTCTGCAAGGTGGGACACGGGGTACCATGACATTCTTGGGACAGTTGGAGGGCCGGGAGAGATAGATGAGAAGGGAGAACAACTTCTTTTCCATACACGAGGAAAAATGGGGAGGTGCCTAAAGAGGACTTGGGAGTAATACGGTCAGCCCACAGTGCATTGTGTAGGGCATTGTGCCAGTTGCGCTGGTGGGATAGCAGAGTCTTCTTAATAATACGGATAAGGTTCTTGTTAGTGGACTCAGCTAATCCATTTCCCTGGGGGTAGTAGTTTGCAGAATGTTTCAGAATGATACCATTTTCCAGCGCAAAATCATATAATTTAAAAGATGAGAAATAAGTTGCATTATCAAAAACTAAAGAAGTCGGAACGCCAAACCTGGTCATGATGGAATGCGTGAGGAATTCTATTACCTCTTGATCGTTGATTCGGCGTAACGGTGTTGCCTCGACCCACCTGGTGAAGTAATCAGTGGCCGTAAGGATATACCGATGTTGTTTAGAAGAGTGAGGTGTGATTTACCCAATTACATCCAAACCCCATTGTTGGAAAGGTTCCTCTACTGCTACTGAGAGTAGTGGTGCGGCTGGCCGTGCTTCTCGGTTGGCGAACTTCTGGCACTGAATGCATTTCCGAACATATGCATGCGCGTCTCTGAAAAGAGTAGGCCAATAGTATCCTGTGCGCATTATCTTATGGGCAGTGGTATCTCCGGAAAAATGACCTCCAGCTGGTCCGTCATGCAGCTCAGTTAAGATTTTCTGTGCTTCTTCAGTTTCCAAGCAGCGTAACAGGACCCCATCGTGGTGTTTCTTGAACAACTTACCTTGGATCAGTTGGTGAGATGCGGCTTTTAGTCTTATTGCGCGTTTCTGTAGGGCAGTAAGAGCAGGGTCCATTGTGCCTTGGGCCAAATATCTTGAAATTTCCAAATACCAAGAAGGGCTATTTTGCTGAGGCACATGGTCGCTCTGATACATGTCGATCTCTTGTTCCCAACATTCTTCTTCAATTTCATGAGCACTTGCAGCCTCTGCGGCCATTTGGCATAAGCCCTGTCCTTTAACGGTATGTGCCGGCTTAAACTCTAAATCGTACTCTTGCAAACAAGCCACCCAGTTGCCCCGCCTTTCGCCTAGCTCTTGCTGTACGGAAAGTGAGCGAACCGCTGGATGTGGCACAAAAACCGTGACATGATTTTTCAAAATGTAGGGCCTAAAATGTTTTACCGCCTTGTAGACCGCATAAGCTTGTTTCTCGATTTCTGGGTAATTCAACTCAGCTCTTTGTAAACCAGTGCTCATGAAATAAATGGGGTGTTCATCGCTGTTATCATCTTTCTGTGTGAGGACAGCCGCAAGCGAGGAGTCTGAAGCGAAAGTGTACAGGATGAAACCTTTATCAAAATTTGGACTTTGGAGGGAAGGAGTTTCAGCTATAGCCCTTTTGATTTTATCGAAGGCCTCTCTCTCTGGGGAATTCCATTGGAATACAACATTATTTTTAATCATTCCCTGCAGTGGTCTGACTATCTGCGCGAAATCTGAAATGAATTTACGGACAAAATTAATTTTCCCCAGGAAGGATTGCATCGCTTTCTTGTTGCTTGGGGGAGGAATCTGAGCGATGGCTTTAGCCCGTTCCGGATCAACCACAATGCCTTGCTTAGTGATAATGTGGCCTAGCAAGTTTCCCTCTGCCACAGCGAAAACGCTCTTTTTGGGGTTGAGCGATATTCCGTACCTCCTGCACCTCTCGAAGATTTGCTTGAGGTGGCGTAAATGATCGCCCCTGCGTTTTGAAAATACAGTAACATCGTCCAAATAAACCACCACGCTCTGCCCTATTAAACCACGGAAGGCTATATCCATGGCTCGTTGGAAAGTTTCCCCTGCATTGATCAAGCCAAAGGGCATGCGTCTGAAAGCGAAGGTTCCCCATTTTGTCCGGAAGGTGGTTTTCAGTCTGTCTGGTTCAGCTACCAGCACCTGGTTATAGCCGGAGAAGCCATCCAATAGAGAGAACATCTCAGATCCAGATACAGCTTGTAATATCTGTTCCATGGGGGGCACCGGGTAGTTGTCTTTGTTTGAGGACCGATTCAGATTACGGAAATCTACACACAAGCGGATCTCACCTGACTTCTTTCGTACGGGTACCAAATTTGACACCCACGTGGAGTGACGAACTTTGAAAATAATGCGTGCATCCAAGAGTTTTTTAAGTTCCTTTAGAATCATTGGCTCCAAAGCTGGATGCACTTTTCTAAGTTTCTGTTGGAAGGGTTTAACGCCTTCCCTCATAGGTATTACATGCTGAATGATACGGGTATCGTATGTACGTAGATCTTCATATGTCCAAGCAAACACATCACGATACTTCCGGAATAACTGGGTGAAGGCCCGTGCCTCTTCATCACTGCAGTCTTTGCCAAGGTTAACGAACTTCGGGTTCTCATCTGTTCCCAAGTTCACTTGCCGATGTGCCAATATGGAACTTTGCACTTTGGTGTTTGGAGGCCTACGGAATCGGTTTTGCAGATCGAAAAGCTTTTCTAGTGACACCACCCCCTTGGGCATAATGTTCTCTTTGCGTTCATCATTTTCTTTCTGTAAAGCATGCTCATGTTCTTCCTCATCTATCGCCGCGTCCTTGAAAACTTCAGCATTGCACATAAAGTCCAAAATCTGTTGATCATCGTTAAAAACGCGTAGGTTAGAAATGTTGTCTAGCACAGAGGGTCTATATACAATTTCAATAGAAAAACCGTCCCTTAAGGGGGTAAATCTAGCAGCAGCATTAGCCAGAGTATCAGCTGCTGCGTTGTGCATTCTAAGAACAGATTTAATCCCAAATGCATCAAAAGCGGAAATCAATCGCCATGCCTCTTGTTGATATGCCTTTAAATGTGGCGATAAACAGTGAATAGTGTTGCGTACCTGGCGAGTAATAATTTTGGAATCTCCAATTACCTGTAGACATTTTACCTTCAGATCCAGCGCCTTCTTAAGTCCGAGGATTAATGCCTCATACTCAGCAGTATTATTGGTACACTGAAACTCTAAATGGCATGAGACTAAGAACTTGTTCTTGTGAGGGTCCAGCAATATGCAACCTGTGCCAGCTCCGTCATGATTCTTGGAACCGTCATAATACAAGGTCCATAGGTCACTTTCTGGTTCCTTCAAAGTAATAGGTTGCGGAGGGGTTTCTGTTGCTGGTGAGACAGGGGTAACTTGTTCTTCCGCGACTAATGCTAGTTCATATTGGACCTCGGGGCCTATGGGAGACTGAGGGGGTTGGTAGCATCCGAATATTGCTTCTAGAAAGCACATGCCAAGCTCTTCTTGTGCAAAGCTGATGGGTTCATTAACGGCATCTAGATCAGTGACGGTGTGTTTCATATAAGGTTCACTTTCTACCCTAATTTGATTATTCCGCCCCTTGTAAGGAAGCCACAAGTGGGACCAGTCGGTGGCGAAGTAGCATTGTAACTTGCTGGACCAATCCCTACTAAGCAATAGGCCGTATGCTTCTGGGATATCGACAATCACAATGTCAATGCATTGATGGACCCTAGAGTCTGATGACAAGCGGATAATGACATTGTTCAATTCTCCTACGGCTGGTACTTGTGATCTATCGAGTTGTATGATTTTTGCATCAGTTTTCTCTGGGCGAATGTTAAGTTTCTTACAGACAGATAAAGGCATGACGTTTGTAGAGGCACCGGAGTCGACTAGACAGTTGTGGACATTGAAGTTAAAAATCTCGAAGGAAAAAAGGAAAGGAGGTGTGGATCCTCTTGAATTGGTATTGATGGCGTTTACTATGGACTGTACATCTGGTCCGGCTTGCGCAGACGTGTTGCTCACAGTCTTCGTAGCTGAAGTATTTGCGAAAGCCTTAAGAATGAGCTCCTTTTGATTAGTAATGCGGGCCAGCTCATAGAGAGAAATGTTTGCTCTTGTTTTCTTCATATCTTCAACAATGTTATAGCTGGGCTCTGGTTGAGGGCTAGGCTCGGCGGAAGTCTTAGAGGATTCTGTCGGAAGTTTGCTCTTTTGATTCGCTCGGGTAGTGTTGTTGGGAAGTTTTTCCGGGACAGATTGTTTTCCGTTTCCTGGGGGCAGGATTTTCCTTAGGAAA
Organism: Pinus albicaulis; assembly: GCA_034641835.2. NCBI lineage: Eukaryota > Viridiplantae > Streptophyta > Pinopsida > Pinales > Pinaceae > Pinus > Pinus albicaulis. The sequence continues at coordinate 780,787,736 of CM076578.1, forward strand.
GCCCTTTTCTTGTCTTCATAGGATTGCTCGGGAACAGGTCCTTTGCTTCTGAGGCTATAATTCCGCACGGGCTAATCCTTGGGAGCATCTTCCATGTAGATATCAATGGGGGTAAGGTTTTCTCCACCTCGGATTATGTCAAAAGCAAGGATAGAGGATCCTGGTTCTTCATTTGAGGGCGGATCCTCATCGTGATCTGAAAAATCATCCTCCGTCACCTCCCCTGGAGTTTGATCATCTAAAAGCTGATTAACTACTGCTGTCATGCTGCCAATCCATTGAGGGCACGTTTTCTCGGAGTGGGCAGCTTGGTGGAAAGAACAGAAATTATCTTTCCCTATCTCTTCCACATTGAGAGCAGTATTTGTGTTAGACGAGGTCTGTTAGTATTGGGATTACTTTTTCTGAAGAAAGGTTTGGGTGGTTTACTACTAGTTGTGGCTTTTGTGCCCTTTCTCCTGAGGTCAGTGACTTCATTTGTTAAATGCTTGAGCGTTTTTGCCATGCTTTCAAAATCAAAAGCATCCCTATCCCTATCAGTAGTCTTAGGAGTGGAGGACTGACCTCTTTTTGTGTTAGGCTTGTGATCATCTCTCCCTTCATGATCGATGGCTCCTATCGAAAGCATGTCTTTCTCTACAGCAAGAGCAGCCTCATAATTAGCCGTAAGGTTAGCGCGGGCTTCACGTTTGACGAAAACGGCAATGTCCCTAGGGAGGGCCTTGGTATAGTAATCAATGGTGATCGAGTCATCCAACGCTAGGTTTGGGGGAAATTTCTGCAGTATGGTAGCGAAGCGTTGGTTGAAGTCCTTAACCTTTTCCTTTTTATGACACTTGATGGTGCTCAGTTCAGTTAGAAGCATGGAAGGAGTTTTATCTTCTGAAAACTTATGCAAGAAAGTGCGACGGAATTGGTCCCATGAGGTGATAGAGGCACTGGGGAGAGAGCGGTACCATGTGGTGGCCTTGTTTTCGAGGGTATGGGGAAACAGTCGACATGCGACATCATCGGACTGGACTCTCATGATTTGCAGAGACAAATAGAAGCTGCTGATATGATCTTCAGCTAAGGTGCCCTTCTCAGGGTCGAACTTAGGGAGATGTTTCTCCGGATGTCTAGGCAGATCTTGGAGCGGGCCCAGAAGATTTAATGGGGATTGCGCCATCCAGGCTAGGGGTTTCACTCTTCTCGCCCGCTGGTGTTGCCTAAACTGATGTTCAGATTCACCTTCCGAACCTGAGACCGATGCTTCTGACTCGTGACGGGAGTGTTCGTCTTGGTGTCTCCCACGGTGCAGAAAATCTCTAAGATATCCCAAGTTGTTTACAGGAGGCCTTATTGGGTTTGGGTGACGGTTGCGAGCTTGGTTTCCTTGGCCTCGGCCCCTATCTCCTCTACCTCCGGCTCCTCGGCCTCTATTCCCTTCTTCCTCGTTTCTGCGAGCTCTATTCCTATCTCCTTCATTTCTACGAGCCCTATTTCCTCCGTTTACATTTCCTCGGCCTCTGTCTTCCTCACCATCCCCATGTGGGGGGTGTGCCTGGTTGTTGTTTGGCCGAGCCTGGTTAGGCTGGGAGTCGGGGAAAGGTTCGGTGTCAGCAAATTCTTCGCCCTCTTGGAGAATCGGGTCATTTTCCTCAACAGCATTTGTGAGGTCTTCTAACATGAGGTTTACGAGCTCGGGTATGGTACTTGCAAGGGCACCGTTTCGGGTGATGTTCTCGGGAGGAGTTCTAGTATGGGCAAGGTATTCCATGATTGGAGTAAACCGTAAGTTTTTGATAAGATCGCGGGCAGCTGGGCGCAAGGCTCTCAACTGCGCCCTAGTGATTTCAAAATATCGAGTCTCCCTACCTGGAATGTCTTCTAGAGGAGGAGGGACAGTTTCATTGTTTATGACCTCCCCTTGGGGATTTTGTGATGGAAAGTTCGTTGTGTGCTGGGAGGCTGCCATCAGGCCCTCCTTCTAGCGCCAATTTTGTTGACGGGAAAATTTGTCCGGCCAACAGTAGGGGATCTCCCCGGTAGAAAGTCCCAATTAGACCTTAAACCGTTTGGAGTAGGGATCCCGTCCGGGGTGTGGGTCCAGCTACCACTTAAGATGACTTCCCTTCGGTCTCAAAAGAACCTGTTTGGACCTGCGGACATACACTTATTCACATGATACAGAATACATGATTGATGCATTAAACACGAATAAAACACTATGTGTAGCAAGATTATAGATAAAACACGTACACCTCAAGAGATGTCATTAGCAACACATCTTTTGGGGGTAATGCTTATAAGGTAGTCTGATCACAAAAGAAATAGTTCTTAATGATAAGATACCCCTTTACTTCCTGAAAGATAAAACGAGATGCTAACAAAATAGTTCATTAACATTCATTAATAGAACGGATGAGAAAATGAACATCATTGATACAACACAGATAGCCATGACGCATAAATGATGACATAAAAGGTGCAACTTCGTTAATCATAGGATGTTCTGAAACTATCCAAGGAATACACACAGTGTTCACACAGCAAAACACATCACAACCATAGGGTGTTTCAACAAGAATCTATATTCATATGCTCAAGTGTATGATCTTTCAATACAATGACATGTAGCTATTGAGTTTCCAAAAAAGAAAAGCCCTTATACAAGCTCCCGTAGGAGTATTTATAATGCCAAAACTGCCCGTTGGGTTTCCTTGACTGTCCACCTTCTTGACCGTTGGGTTACCTTGCGACCCATTCTTTCTGCGACCTGACTGGTATGCACGACCTGCGACCTGGGTAGGTGATGCGACCTGCGACCTGCCCTGTTGGTGCGACTTGCGACCTAGCTCTACTTGCTGCTCATGACTTGCTGCTGCCAGGCTGTGGAGATGGACGCGAAATGTTAATGTCAGGGACGTCAACCTGTTGCTCCTTGAGGAAATCCTGCCATGTCCGGTACTCTGCCGCTATGGGGGAAACCAGAGGTACCTCCTCCTTCAATCGATGCACACATTCCAAAGAATTTGGTACTAAGGTTTCCCTTTTCTGTCCGATCTGATTTGAAAGCGAGGCAAGCTTGGTATAAATCCGCGCAGGAGTGGCAATAAATTGACTCAGATGTTCTTGAGATGCTGAGGGCTCTGGATCAGCAGCGGCTTTCTTGATAGGTTGCAAAAATGATTGGATGTCCTGGTCCACTTGTTCCCAGGTTCTCTCTTCATCTAATGCCCCAAGTGATGGAATGTGGTGCAACGTATGCATTGAGTCGATACCACTAATCAGGTGGTTGTACGAGGACATTACTTTGTCCAGGTCCTTAGACAGTTTGTCTTTAGATTGTATCGCCATGCGGAGTTGAACCTTTGCATCCTGCGTGTGAATCCAGTCCCTCTTAGGCAAATTTTCAGGTGCCTGAGGGTACTGTATTGTCCAGCTCATCATCCTGTCTAAGGCCTGTGAAGCATTCCTGAGCTGCTCGTGTCTTTGCTTGGTTTCCGCTTGTGCTCTTGCCAGTGGAGCGACTGTTTGTTTGATGGTGAACATTTCACCATATACCTGCCTCATGGTTACTTCCAACACCTCAGACTCCTTGAAAATGGCCAGCGGGACTTCATTTACTGGTGGAGCCTGGTTTAGAAGTTGTTGAACTTTTGCTTGCAATTCTTCTTTCTCTTGCTCTAATCTCTTCTCGCGTTGCTCAGCTGCGTGCAGTCTATTTTGTAGAGATACTATTTCTCTACTCATTCGGGTTACATTCTCTTCCGTAGCTGCGGCGAAAGCAGTACCCGCTGATGCTATCATTACAGGATTAGTCCTGGTATCAAGGACTATGTCTTTGCCTGTTGCTACTGTGTATGCGGCAGAGGGACTTTGCGCCAGTGACCTCCTCTTCTCTTGCCAGATTTTGAACGAAAACTGATCGAATGTGAGTCTGGTCAGGTCAAACACATCTTCTTCCTGTCCCCGGGGCGATCTAACGTCAGAGAGCTTGGTACGGCCCAGAGGTATATCGAGGGGAGTCACCTCAAGGTCGTCTAGCATGTCATCCTCCCTTTCCTCTGTGTTCTTTTCTTCTTCTTCCTTTCGCCGGCGTTCAGCTTCTGCTGCTGCTTCTATTTCGGCCTTCTTCTTCTGCTCAGCTGCAGCAGCCTGTTCGGCTTTCTTTTAGCGTTCAGCCTCTGCTTTGTCCAGCTCTGCCTTAAGTGCCCGTTCTGCTGCGGCCTGTGCCTCCTTGCCTTCTTTTTCTTTCCTGGCCTCTTTGGCCTGCTTCTTCTTTTGTGTTGCTGTTGCACTCTTTTGGCGCGCTTCCTCATCCTCTTTTAGCTTCTTCTCCCTTTCTTGCTGGGCTTTTGCCTCTGCTTCCTTTTGTTTGATGGATGGAATAAGCCCTGTGTTGGTTCGAGATTTCTTGAGTAAAGAGGAAGATGAACCTCCTAACTGACGACTTCTGTCTTCTAAGCTCTGATCATCTGGGTCTTCCTGGACCACATCAGTTCCCGGAGCAAGTTGTCTTTCAGCATTATACCAGTTTCTTCTCTCATCTTCCGCCGGGCGCTCAAGATGCTGATAAGTCCACTTGAAATTGGCTCTCCAGCAGTGTTCAGGAACTATTTTCTCTGGGTCATATGTTCGGTGTTCAAGCGCCCTGAGCTGATAACTTCTCATTGCTTCTGCTTCTGCTGCTACTTCCCTGAAGTCTTTAACTGTGAATGCACCAATGGTGAGGGGTAGCGTGGGCCACGGCTTCTTTTTGCCTTTAGACAGGATGCTGGAGAATCCGTGTGACATTTGAAAACATACCTCCTGGATAAGCATTTTGTCTGTCACAAAGCGAGGCATAGCATATGGCGCTTTGTAAGTTCCAAAGACTCGGATGAAGGTGTATCCAGGGAAAGGGAACCAGTGTGCCACTTTGACTAGAGTCTCCTTGGCCTGCCACGACATGCAGGGGGCATCTTGGCCAAATAAATGTCTGTACAGAGAGGGGATAAATACTTGGGAAATCTGATCTATATCCTGTTTGTATTTGGACTCCCAAAATACCTTGAGTTGTAGATGAATTGCGCGCGACTGCTCGGAATCCCAGTTGTGCGCCCATCCCTCAAACTGTACTCTGGCGCAGACAGCATATAGTAGGTAAGAGGCCATGTAAAATTCGGCAGGCATTCCTTCATCTGGGGCCAACGCCGCGTTCAAGTTGGTCTGCATCGAATGCATCAGTATGCCAGCCCAGTTGAAACGGGTGCCATATGTTGTCACATACTCCATGATAGTAGCCCAACTGCCGCTGAAGGTGGAGCAATCTAGGCGCCCGTAAAGTCTGCAGAGCATGACGGCAACCAATTTGTAAACCTTCCTCAGGCTCGCCACTGGGTACTCTTGATCTTTCTTGACCTTGAACTTCTCGGGCTCCTCCCACCGTTGTCTAATAGTATCAACTATTGGAACGGCGTGAGCAACAGCCCATTCTGGAGAGAAATGCTCATCTGGGCGAGGCAGTGAGTAATAAACGTGCGCATCCGCGCCTACCAGTGTAGCGAAAGCTCTGCCTTGGTTGTCCCTGATCACAAACTTCTCGGGGTCCGTCTTTTGTATGATCCAATCTATGACTTCCGGACATGGGAATATGGCTGGATGCGCCCCTGCCAGATGTAGTTTAGACCTCTTTACCGCCAAGTATACTTCCCGGTCTGGGAGATCTTCTGGAAATTCCTCCTCCAGTATGGCGAACTCATGATAAACTTGGTACCATCTCATGATGTCGTCTTTTGTAAAAGTACATAGTGTATCTCTGTATATTGGGGGTGGGGACACCACCTCCAGCTCATCAATCTCTTCCACTATTTTCTTGTCCTTCCTCCGAGATAGCGGGGGCGCCATGTCACTAGAATCTGATAACACAAGTATGCACTCTATGTCTTCTTGAATTTCACCTGTCAAATTCATAAAGGAATCCCACGATAAGAACGACATGGTGATAAAAACCAGTTACAATTTAGTGATGAAATTTAGCTGCGCCAATGAAAAACTGGACTACTGGGTCGCTGGGTCGCAGATTGCAAGAACAGAGTCCGGGCGCGACCTTGCGACCTCGCGACTAGGTTGCTGAGTCGCTAGGTCGCAGATCTCTAGAGAATTGGAAAGATGCGATCTTGCGACCTCGCGACTAGGTCGCTGGGTCGCAGGGTCGCAAATCCCAGAAACTGGAGAAACTGCAACTTTGCAACCTCGCGACTAGGTCGCTGGGTCGCAGGTCGCAATATGGCTTGCCCGGGGGGTTTACACGCGCGCGGCCTTGAATCTCCTTTTCTCCCTCCTCTTGAGGATTTACAAGTTGGCTAGGTCCAGGTGGAGCTGTGGCAGTATCTAAATAGCAAGGGATGATGCCGTGGAGGTGTGAATCAGAAAAACAGTGAGGTTTGGGCAATTTATGCAGAAAACAAATTCATAAAACCCTCAGAAACATAAAAGCTCAGTCAAAAGACAATTTAAAGGCCTAAGGGGAGATGGGTTTGGTAAGAAAAGCATCAAAACGGAAACAGCAGGAAGAAATGGCAACTTACCCGGGAAAAACGCGCCAGTTGAGCTGTCAGAGGCGTTTTCTTACAAATCGTTGAATGTGTAAAATGCGACCTGCGACCTCCCTTATATAGAAACTTGTCACATGTGCGAGCAATAAATGCAGGTCGCTGGGTCGCAAGTTGATTAGTTTCGGAGTTTTGCGACCTTGCGACCTTGCGACCTGGTGACCTGGGGTTGCTGGGTCGCAAGGTCGCTGAGTCGCGTTTTTCACGAAAATTATGTATTTGCGACCTCGCGACCTGGCGACTTGGCGACCTGGGTCGCTGGGTCGCTGGGTCGCTGGGTCGCATTTTTTATTAAATTTGGGAATTTGCGACCTGGCGACCTGGCGACCTGAGGTCGCTAGGTCGCAAGGTCGCTAGGTCGCGGATTTCATCAACTGTTTAACTTTGCGACTTGGCGACTTGGCGACTTAGCAGTTTCCCTTTAGTTTTTAGGGGGCTCCAAAAATTTGAAATGGTGGTCTTTTTTGGAGGGTGTTGTAGGGGCTAAAACAGAGCCAAAGGAGGAAACGGTGACACGTGGCAAGTTGTACAAGTTCGCTCTACTGAGCCAGTCCATAATTGGGTCATTGTGGGAGAGTGGACATAACTTTTCCTTGAAGAATCCAAATTAGGTCAGACCTGTGACATTTGAAAAAAGCTTTAGAGGGCTACTACAAGGCCAAATTTCAGATATTGAGGATCTGTAATTATAGAGATAATTCAATTTCAATATAGAGCTCCTCAAAAGTAAGTAAAAGGTGTGTATTTTTTTCCCGAATTGCATAAGTCTTGTTTGAAGAATCAAGTTGAATTTATTCCAAGAGCATATTGTAGAATATATATTAGTATTAGATTCTAAAATGGCCCCTAAAAATAATTTAACACCCATTAAGCCTTTAGAAGGCTCTACTATGACTCATGAAGACAAAGAATGGCAACATGACATATCAAATTTACGAGAGAAAGTGCAACAAATTTCGCTCTCACAAAGAGCAACAAAAAATGACATGGAAGTTTTGAAGAAAGACGTGGAAACTAAGATGGATGGTTTGAAGAAAGGCGTGGAATCTAAGATGGATGGTTTGAAGAATGGCATGGAAGCTAAGATAGATGGCATGGAATCTAAGATGGATGACATGGGAGCTAAGATTGATGAAAAAATGGAAAACATGAAGAATGATGTAAAAGCAGACATGGAAGGTTTGACAAAGTTGATACAACAAATGTTTCCTAATAGTGAAAATATAGTAGAGGAAACACATGATGAGAACAAAATAAATTTTAATCGTGATTTGATAAACTCTAATGTTGGCGGGAAGAACAACCATATTCCAAAAATGGATATGAGGAAGTTTGATGGAAAGGATCCTGTAACATGGATACTACAAATGGAGCAATATTTTGATCTCAATAATGTGCAAAACACACAAAATGTACGCATTGAAACTTTACATTTAGAACAAAATACATTTGTATGGTATCGATGGCTTTGCTCCCGTAAAACAATTGTCACTTGGGAAATTTTTACGGAGGAAATGATAGAACATTATGAGGATACAAAGAGAAATACCTTCTTTAGCCAATTGATAAATTTCAAACAAAAGGGTTTAGTGGGGGAGCACATTGAGGACTTCCAAAAATTGAATATAAGGGTAACTGATATTCCAGAGGAACAAAGGATTGATCTCTTCATAGGTACTTTAAAGGATAACATCCAACATGAAGTTCACGTTTTGGAACCTGATTCATTGGAGAAGGCATTCAGGTTGGCAAGAAAAATTGAATGTAAAATTATGGTGACAAGGAAGCCTACCACTCACTTCTATAAAGAGGGAAGTGTTGCTACTCCTAGATTTCCACAACCTACAAGGTTGATACCACAACAATTGGAAGAAAAAAGAGAAAAAGGGCTTTGCTACAGTTGTGATAGAAAATACACTAAAGGTCATAAGTGTGCTGAGAAGAAATTATTTTACATAGATTGTGAAGAGGAAGAAGAAAATGAAAAAGAAGAGGATATACACCAGGAACCAACCCTAGAAGAGGAAAAAATGAGTCCGACCATATCATGTAATGCATTGGCAGGAATTGCCACTCCTCAAACTCTCAAGATAGAAGGACATATCAAGAAGAAAAAGGTAATAGTGTTGATTGATTCAGGTAGTACCCATAATTTTATTCATTGTAAGGTAGCCAAGGAATTGAATTGTTTCCTATACCCAGCACCAGAATGTCAAGTGATGGTTGCGAATGGAGGAGCTATAAATTTCTCTGGAAAATGCCATAATATCAAGCTAACTATGGGGGAATAAGTATTGAATAGTCCAATGCTTTCCATTCCTATGGGAGGTGCTGATGTTGTACTAGGAGTACAATGGTTACAATCTTTGGGGACGGTAGCTTTTAATTTTCAAGAAATTTTCTTGAAATTTTTTGCAGAAGGAAATAAAGTCGAATTATGGGGTATTGTAGGGAAGCCAGGAAAGATAATAAGCTCTAATGTCATTAAAAAGCTTCTAAAGAAAGAACAATGAGGCATAATTGCACAATTATGCTCACTAGAAGTTCCAACATCAAAATCCTCTATTTCTGCAGATCTCCAAAAAGTCTTGGACAATCATTCCAAGGTTTTTGAAACTCCCAAAGGACTCCCACCTATTCATGATCATGATCATGCTATTCATTTGATTCCAGGAAGTGTTCCTCCAAACATCATGCCTTATAGATATCCTTATGTCCAAAAGAGCGAAATTGAACGTATGATTGCAGAAATGTTAGAGGCGGGTATAATTCAACCTAGTCAAAGTTCTTTCTTTGCTCCTGTAGTATTGGTACACAAGAAGGATGGATCATGGCGCATGTGTGCAGATTATAGGGAGCTCAATAAGCTCACCATTAAAGATAAATTTCCCATTCCTGTGATTGATGAATTATTGGATGAATTACATGGAGCAATTTATTTTACCAAGTTGGATCTTAGTTCAGGATATCATCAAATTAGAATGAAGACTGAAGATATTCCAAAAACAACATTTCGAACTCATGAGGGTCATTATGAATTTTTGGTCATGCCTTTTGGCCTTACCAATGCACCTTCTACATTTCAAGTGTTGATGAATTCCATTTTCAAACCCTTCCTTAGAAAATTTGTGCTAGTGTTTTTTGATGATATACTAATCTACAACAGGTCTTGGAAGGATCATGTTGAACATGTTGACAGGGTGCTCAAACTATTGCAGGAGAAACAATTATATGCAAAAACATTCAAATGTTTCTTTGGAGTACAAGAGGTGGAATATCTGGGTCATATTGTATCTCACGAGGGTGTTAAAGTAGACCCTAACAAAATTAAAGCCATTAGGGAATGGAAAGTCCCCACAACCATAAAGAAGTTGCGAGGATTTCTCGGGTTAACAGGGTATTATCGCAAGTTTGTTAAGAATTATGGGAGAATAGCAGCACCTCTAACAACATTATTGAAGAAAGATGCATTTTCATGGACTCCTGAAGCAACTAAGGCCTTTGAACATCTTAAAGAGGAAATGTGCCTAGCACCGGTCTTAGCTACGCAAAACTTCACAAAAACCTTTATTGTGGAATGTGATGCCTCAGGAAATGGAATTGGTGTTGTTTTAATGCAGGAAGGAAGACCCATTGCTTTTGAAAGTCGTCCAATCAAAGGAAATTATTTAAAGAAACCTATTTATGAGAAGGAAATGTTAGCAATACTGCATGCACTAAAGAAATGGCGAACTTACCTAATGGGAAAACACTTCAAGGTAAAAACTGGTCATGATAGTCTTAAACACTTTTTGGAACAAAGACTATCTTCAGAAGAACAGCAAAAATGGGTCACAAAGATGTTGGGTTATGACTTTGAAATAATCTACAAAAAGAGAAGCTAAATGTTGTTGCAGATGCACTCTCAAGAAAGAATGAAGAGGTGGAAGCATTGCTTTGTGCCATTTCTATTATCCAACCAGATTGGATAACCGAAGCAAGAGATTAATGGAAGAAGGACAAAGATGTATGGACACTCATTCAAAAGTTGCAGCAAGATCCTAGTACATCTGATACATTTAGTTGGAAAAATGATTCCTTATGGTACAAAGATCGCTTATATCTTTGTAAGAATTCCCAACTAAAACAAAATATTCTTCTGGAATTGCACACTACTCCTTTAGGAGGACACTCAGGATTTTTAAAAACTTACCACAGGGTGAAGAAAGAATTTTTTTGGGATGGCCTTAAATCTGATATTCGAAAGTTTGTGGCGGAATGTTTGGTTTGCCAGCAGAATAAAGTGGAAACAATTAAGACCCCAGGACTTCTGCAACCTTTATCCATTCCAAGTCAACGTTGGGAGGAGATTTCAATGGATTTTATCACAGGTTTACCTAAGTCCGAAGGAAAGAGTGTCATCATGGTAGTAGTTGATAGACTTACCAAGTATGCACACTTTTGTGCATTATCTCATCCATTTAAAGCAAGTACAGTTGCTACTACATTTATGGACACAATTCAAAAGCTACATGGAAACCCAAGGGTTATTGTGAGTGACAGAGATCCCATTTTTACTGGAAATTTTTGGATGGAGTTATTTTCTTGTTTGGGTACTCAATTAACTCATAGCTCATCTTATCATCCTCAATCTGATGGTCAAATTGAGATAGTAAATAAATGTTTGGAAGGATATATTCGTTGTTTTGTATCTGATAAACAAACACAATGGGTCAAGTGGTTACCTCTCGCTGAATGGTGGTATAACACTTCCTTCCATACTGCAGCAAAAATAACCCCATTTATGGCACTTTGTGGATATCATCCACCATCCATCACATCATCTTTAAGAGAAAATTCGAAGGTTCAATGTTGTTTCGAGGGGTCCTGACCCAGGTTCGGAGCTCAAGGTTAGCTAACAAACCCCTATACTACTGACCCTTTCGGCAGTGACCCGCTTTCGCAGGTCAAAGTCTCACCCGAAGTAGTATGGGTGGGTGCTGGAACCAGGTTTCCGCACCTTGAGAAAGGATAGGTAAGGCAAGCAGGGCTGCGTTGGACCCTATAATTCCCATATTACCTCGTTCTGCGTAGGGTCACTTAGGTCTCGATACGCATCCACGTGTGCTAGATCTATAATTATATGCTTTTACGACAGTAGCACAGTATTGCATAACAGAACAGAACAGATCTAGATACAGAGAACACACTTACACAGATATTCGCAGCTGAAATACAGAAAATACACAATGTAGTAATTATCAACAATTCACACAAAGAGTACTCACAGATTTAGTTCTCTATCAACCTTTCTTATTCATTCATTCATTAGGTCTCCTTACAATTCCCTTCCCAGCCTACGCACACAGCAACAGGGTCTACACACAGCTAGACTTGGATCTCCCCGTTACACAGGCAGCAGGAGTCCTTTCCCCAAAACCCAAACAGATAGCTTAAACCACAATTCGCATTAATAGCTCATCATTCCTACCTTACAATACAAAAATGTTCCTCTATTTATAATAATCTAGCCTAGACGTTCCTATGGTTCGTAAACCATGGTTTTCGAACCCCTGGTTTACCCTTTTACCCATTACAACGCTTTCGGGGCTTTGACCTGCCGCAAAACCCCTGCGCTAGATTAAATCTAATCAAAAGTATTCAAAATGGACCAGTTTAGCAGCTTGTGGGAGACCCTGTTCCAACAGTCCCCCAACACAATCTTGTGACTCGTCCCGAGTCACTGTGGTGGTGCGGCCTCGTTCTGCGCACGCAAGGTATCAAGAGCACGGGAAAGCGGAGGGATCACTTCCTAACTATGGACAACAGCTCGCTGTGAAATGTTGACAAGGGTCAGGGAGGCAGGGTCGTCTGGAGCCGCGGTAACCTGTTCTATCATCCGGTGGAGGCGCGCAATGGCGGTATGAGCATCTTGGGAGATTTGGAGGGTGGTATCGCCCCATGGTTTCAACCGTTTCCTGACGACATGCTTGGAACGTCAAATATTCTTAATCATGTCCATGACATCTAGACGTTGCGCAGAACCGCTGGAGGACAAGGGAGCTCTGATTTGATCAAGAGCAGCGTCTTCCTGTCGTAAGTCGTCCTGTATACGTTGAAGCATAGAATGGTATCAGACCATTGTCCAGAGTTGTGTAGCTATGTCAACAAATTGCATACCATGCGTAAGCTGCTCCTGAATAATATTTGTTGCTTCTGTGACCAATGCGACCCGTTGTGCCCGAACTTTCGGAGATATTTCATACTGCTGTTGCGCAGTTCGGTGGTGAATCTCTTGCAACACCTTGGTGTATAGTCCTTGTAGCACTTTGCGGGATAGATGTGCCAAATATATTTGTATGTCCGCCGCGGTTACTGCATGATCATGAACTAGGGAAGTCTGAGGGAGCGAGCAAATATGGCTTCTGCTGGTCGGTAATCTAGGGCTGCGGAGCAATCGCAACATATCCCTGTATCTCAGCGTTCCTTCCTGACGTAGGATTAGGCATGAACTGATTGTGACACTGTGGGCGGGGTATTGTGATAATAGCGTGTCCTCCTCTACTGTATTAGCCAAGGCCATCCAGTTGGGTCCCACGGTCGTCCCCGAGGTGCGAAGGTCGGGCACTCCTATCGCGCAGCCATGGTGCCTTTTCGTGCGTGGTTCACAGGAAATTCCCTTTGCAAAAGGCCAATGCCCAATCATTTGATCTAACTCAGCATTCCCATGCCCCCTCAATATGATGTCTGCGGGTGCTGAACAGCCAGAGACCGAAACATTCAACAGGTTAGGATCCGCCATAGCAACAGAAAGACCTGCGTCCCAGGAAACGTCAATGATCCCCGTAAACCAGTTGTCAGATAACAGGGGCATGGTGTAGAGATAATATATATCCTGTTGCGAAGTTATCCTACTATCTGCACATTTTCTGGAGCCATTTAATGGCAGAGTAGCTCGTATGTGAAACTTACCATCATTCGTTCAAATCCAGCTTACCATAAATGGCCGCATTGATGGTCTGCCGCCCCTTTTGGATAATTGCAAGGTTCCTTTCCTATCAATGTGGGGTGGGCTGACGATCGTTAGCCATACTTGAGGACTCTCCCACGAGTTGGAAAACCTCAGATGACGCCTTTCTGTTGTTCAAGTACCCCGAATTAGGGCTGGCACCAGGTGTTGCATAACACAGTTCAGGTACCAACTTAGTAACTTGGCCATAAAAATTCTTGATCAGAGCGCCTCTCCCTTGGACGGGATGTTCCTGTATGGCAGGGCTGTGTCAAGCGTCTACGTGCCATCCACCATTTGAAGTGTTCACCAATTCTCCCCGATGCGCGTGGGTTTGTGTACCTCCGTAGTCGAACGCAGACCTAGGTCATTGATAACTAGGGTAGCCTGTTCGGGCGGGGTCCGATTGCACCCTTGAGTGTCGTATGTTAGCAAGTATCCGCATGGGTCTATTGACCTCGGGGCCCGTCTGTTAGCTGGGGTCCTTAAGCGCAGGATCATCCTACTCTGGTACTTCTCTTGCGTACCCCACCAATGCGTTGGTGCTTCGCACAAGGTTAGCGACAGTGCCCCTAGCATGCGTTCCTTGGGAATTTGGGTTTCAACCAATGTCATGGTATTACCTGTGTTATCATGGTATGGTAGGACTCTTACCTTGGTAGAGATGCAGTGGAAATTCCTGGTGGTCCAAAGACATCGTAGCGCCGACACCTCGTGCAATCATCCTTGCCAATTTTCCAGTTCCTCATTAGAGTCGGAGAAACACTCATTGTCCTTTTCCCAGCAGAGTACTCCTTCGGCCATGGGGTTAACCTGATCTTCATCCCACGAAGTCAATTTTTAAATGTGATCTATTTCCTCCTCCTCGTAGGCTGGCTCGGTATACCACACACCTTCTTCTGGATCTAGTGGTACTATTACGCATGTACCATTGTTCTCAAACACCATGCTGCACTTTTTGAGATTGATGACACCCCCCATGTCTATAGCCCAATCTAGTCCGAGGAGTGCAGGGTATGGATATGTATCTTCCATGATTTCTATGACTTCAAAGTCAGCTAGGAATTTTACTCCTGCGATATCTACCATGACTTTTGGCAACCGTCCTAGAGGGATGATCTTCTATTGATTTGCGATACGCATCTGGATGGTGGACCACTCCAATTTAGGCTCTCCCATTCGTTGCCATGTCTATTTTGGTAACACATTCTCATTTGACCCTAGATCAAGAATAAATTGATCCATCTCATAATCGCCAATCTGCGCAGTCAATCACATTTCTCTTCAAGTGCGTTTTTTATAACTGTATAGTTTTTGTACATCCTTAGTTCAGGGAATCAAACTGGGCTGAGCCACGCAGGAATTCATTAATGCTTGGAGGTTTTCTACGGCCAGCGGATTTTGTAGCAGCTTCAGACATGCCTGTAGGAAACCCCCTCCCCTATCTTGTTCGGCAGCTGCGTGTTGGCTACTAGCGGTTCCTGTTCATTGAAGTTCACTCCTTCCCGAGAGGCAAGCTCCTCCTTTTGCGCCCTGGGTGATCCTCCCACTGTGCGTCATGACTTTTACACTTGGATCTATATTTCTTAGCTCGGTTTTAACTCTTTGCACATTCTGTGTAGGAGTGGGTTGTTTTTCCTGCATTTTGGCTATTAAAATTAGGCAATCCTCCACCACATGGTCCAGCTGTCTAAAATACTTTCATGATGGCCAGGTGGGATTTGGACATTCTCTAGAAAAATTTCCTATCTCTCCGCAGTTATAACAGACTAGCTACCCACGTCCTCATCCTGCGCTTCCTCCCTGACCTCCTCTGCCTCGGGCTGGGGATCCTCCCAGGTGTGCAGACGGTCTTGGTGATGCAGGGTCTGATTGTACCCTATATAAGTTCCCACGATCTATCATCAAGTCATAAGTACGACAGTTTTTCTCATTGTGTCCTATCGACCGATAGAACCTGCACCATTATTGCTTCAGCTTTGGGACATATGCACCTAGTCGAGGGCAATGGTTAGTATCATGTAGTCCGACTGCACAGTAGTCGTCACACCATAGCATAAGTCCGCTCAAACTTGTTCGTGCTAGGATGGCTTCCCCACTTGATCCTGGGCGCACCGGACTAGGTCCTCCTACCTGCATGTAATCTGATAGTAGAGGACATTGATCCTTCGTGTGGCGAGATACTTGACATCATATGAACCATAGATCTGCGCGACCATCCTTTCCTCGCTCCTTTCGTAGGTTCTGAATTTCCATATGCATAGCCCCAAGATGTTCCTGAATTTGCTATACCCCTACCGACGTATCCTCTCTGGGTGCAACTTCTAGTTTCATAGCGACTTCCAAAAATTTTTCCTATGATTCAAAGGTTTGGTGACTCATTGGCATGCACAAGTGAGGTAACAACATAGCGATGAACCATTCTGTGTGTTGCCTATCGTCATACTCGAATCCTCCTTCCCTGATTTATCTCTTCAATCGCTGATCAACCTCCCATACCGACTCAGATGCACCTTGTTTTAAGTCTTTTACTTCTGCTACCAGCTGAGAATAAGAATTTGGCTTTCAGAACTGTTGTTTCAGAGTGTCTTTGATATCTTGAATAGATGCACCCCCATTATGGGCAATGTATCTCATATACCAGTCCAGTTCCCTATCCTCAAATGCTAGGGAAAGTTGTGCCCTCTTTATCGTATTGGTTGCCACATTTTGCGTGGTCCAGACAGAGTCTGCAACAAACCAAAAGTGGTCCATATCTTCATCCCCTACCCCTTTGAAAGTAGGTAATCTCAGGTGCGCAACCATATCGCTACCCGGCGGGGTTGGTGGTATGGGAGAGTTCTTACCTTTGTGCTGCCTAGGTGGCGGTGTAGTCGGGGAATCTTGCACAGCTGGTTCTTGCAACAGATTATGGGTGGATCTCCCCCTGTCAAGGTTGGTCCGATAGTATTTACCACTGCGTGCCGCGCTTCTGTCTAGATCCAAGGTCATTCAGTCAGTATGACTACACAGAATGCTCTTTTCACACTGTAATATCTTAATCAGCAACGGTTATGTCCTCAAAAATTTGCCCCGGAACCCTTTAAAGAATCGTCATTCGGCCTCAGAGTATGAGACAAACTGATCGATGGAAAATTCTATCACAAATCCTCCTAGCACACTGTCCACCCAGTGATCGACCGTGCGTGTGATAGTATTATCAGTCCTCTCCAGCTGCTGAATCAGCTCCGAGGTCCACTGAGTGACTTGCTAGTCCTTCCAGCACTTCTGGAACTCTATGAGTCTGGCCAGCCACTCTTGAAGCTCGATCGCAAATGTCACAAAGAATATTTCGTAGCTTTCTGTCAGAATGTACCTATTTTTCCACCTTTCCGCCTTTAAATTTTTGCTGTGATTTTCTTTTACCGCAAATTCCTAGATCTACTTTTCAAACCAATCTTCGATTTCCTTTCTTTCACGCTTCCAATATTCTCTTGTCATTACATGATCCCTTTCTCAAGATTATCCAGGTCCCGGCAACGAAACCATTTGTTGGCTCGAGGGGTCCTGACCCAGGTTCGGAGCTCAAGGTTTGCCAACAAACCCCTATACTATTGGCCCTTTCGGAAGTTACCCACTTTCACAGGTCAAAGTCTCACCCGAAGTAGTATGGGTGGGTGCTGGAACCAGGTTTCCGCACCCTGAGAAAGGATAGGTAAGGCAAGCAGGGCTGCGTTAGACCCTGTAATTCCTAGATTACCTCGTTCTTTGTAGGGTCACTTAGGTCTAGATACACATCCATGTGTGCTAGATCTATAATTATATGCTTTTACGACAGTAGCACAGTATTGCATAACAGAACAGAACATATCTAGATACAGAGAACACACTTACATAGATATTCGCAGCTGAAATACAGAAAATACACAATGCAATAATTACCAACAATTCACACAAAGAGTACTCATAGATTCAATTCTCTATCAACCTTTCTTATTCATTCATTCATTAGTTCTCTTTACAATTCCCTTCCCATCTTGTGCACACAGCAACAGGGTCCGCACACAGCTGGACTTGGATCTCCGTGCACACAGCTAGCAGGAGTCCTTTCCCCAAAACCCAAACAGATAGCTTAAACCACAATTCGCATCAATATCTCATCATTCCTACCTTACAATAAAAAAATGTTCCTCTATTTATAATAATCTAGCCTAGACGTTCCTATGGTCCACAAACCATGGTTTTCGGACCCCTAGTTTACCCTTTTACCCATTACAACGCTTTCGGGGCTTTGACCCGCCCAAAAACCCCTGCGCTAGATTAAATCTAATCAAAAGTATTCAAAATGGACCAGTTTTGCAGCTTGTGGGAGACCCTGTTCCAACATTCAAGCAGTGGAAGATCACATCGAGCATCAAAAAGAAGTTCTCCAACTCTTAAAGGACAACCTGAATTTGGCACAAAATCGAATGAAACAACAGGCAGATCAAGATCACAGCGAGAGAAGTTTTGATGTAGGAGACTGGGTATTTTTACTGCTACAACCATACAAACAAATGTCCCTCAAGCAAGCTAAGAAGGATAATAAATTATCACCAAAGTACTATGGTCCTTACAAGGTGTTGCAAAAGATTGGTACTATGGAATAAAAATTGGAGCTTCCTGCTTCTTCGCGAGTACATCCAGTTTTCCATGTTTCATGCTTAAAGAAGGTTATAGGTGAAAATCTTCCGGTTCAAACAATATTGCCAGAACTTGATGAGAAAGGAAAAATCATATTGGAACCTGAAGCGGTCATGGAAACAAGAACTCGACAGCTACGAAATCGATCAATTTCAGAGTATCTCATCAAGTGGAAGAACTTACCCACTGAAGATTCTACATGGGAGGATGAGAATTTTATACAGAAGCACCTAGAGCTACTCAAGCATTGAGGACAACACTTTTGTGAAGGAGAGGGGCATGTTAGGTCCCTATATTACTAGTATAGTCCCTTATTGTTGTTAGTGTAACCCCCTTATTGTTATTATTGTACCCTTGTAACCCCCATATTGTTATTATTGTGCCCTTAAATTATTATTGTTAGGTCGGCTAGGATTACATTGTGGTCCCACTAGGATTACATTGTGGCCCCATGGACTCCTATATATAGAAAGGAGGTTTTGTAATTTGTATCATCCAAGAATTGTTCGTTCATGTAATGTATTGGAGGTTTCCCCCTCAAAGTGGCTTATTTCTAAGGCGTTGATATCTCTTTTCTTCTATTTTTGGAGCTGGTTTCACAATAGTCTCTCTAAGCAATCCCACTGAAGGCATCCCATGTTTCTTTGCGAGGGCCTCCAAACCATTATGTAGTCGACTATAAGCAACTAAATGATTAGCCAGTTTTTCACTGAGGTAGATTTAATTTTGACTATGTAGTCTCAATTGTACCTTATCCACCTCAGCAACAACCATGCCTTTTATGGCCAATTTTTGCAGAACCTCTGGATATTTGGAATCCCATTCTTGTATTGGATCAAAAAATTTATTTTCCACCTTTAGGAGCTTTATAAATTCTTGTGCTTTCTTCTATATAAAAACTACATGTGCCACTACCTCATGTAGAAGTATCATCTCATCATACAACTTCACCATGGTGTCTTCCATTGTCCCCAACTTCTCCTATATGGCCAAATACCATTCTACTGTGTTAAAACTATGTGAAGATAGCCACTGACTATTTGTAGCGAGGTGCTCTGATTTTTCTTTACTGCAACTAAATATTTCCTCAATTGTGCATTTTCACTCCAAATATACTTTGAGTTGTCATGTGTTGTTGTAGCAAAAGAACATTAGCTACCATGATCGGCCAAGGATTCCTCCTAGTATTTGCAGTTATCACCTTTTGTTTGGATACAAAGACTTGATTTTAAGGATCACCTGGGAATAATATTCACCTTTGTTTCTTTTATAGCAGACTAATTGCTAATGTGGACATAATAAATCTCCCTAGATTCAATGACTGACTCTAGTAACAAATAGACAAGAAAGAAAATCTTTCTTTGAGTTTATCTATATTGAATCATAAACAAGAATGGTAAGAGATGGAATCCATGCCTTTCACGAAATTCCTGATGAATATCCCCGCTATGGTTTGATGCAACTCCTCAATGCTTAGAAACCAGATCTGAAAACATACAAACAACAAGAGATCAAGAGCATATGCATGATAAGTGATTCAATACAAATCATACTAGTGATCAAGGAAACTAGTACTTAATATCATTTCAATAGACAAATGGAAGTAAAATACAACATACATCAACTCCATTGAAAAATATAGTGGGAAGAAAAACTCATTTTTATTAATATAATAAATAAAGGAGTTACACAACCTTGGCCTTGATGAAGTGTGGTTGCTCCCAATTATCTTCCAATATTCTCCCTTGATGATAAGCCTTCCAAACGTATTTGAGCAGCACAAGTTTACCTTCAGTACCCCCCCAAATCGTCTAGTCTATGTTTGATTTATAGGCCAAGAGGAGGAGGTTTGAGATCCTCATATCAATGATTAGATCCTCAAAATGTGGGAATATGGTTCTTTAAATAATGGGAATTAGCTCCATGAATAGAGATATCATGCTCGAATAAGCATAACCTCGAAGCTTTCAGCTGAAAAATATTTGCCCAACAAAGCTTCTATATTTCACTTTTTTATTTTTACTTTTTTTTGAGTCATGTGCACAGTTTATAATGGAAGACAAAGCACACTTTTGCGCAGGATTTAATGGTAAGAGTTGCATATACACAAAACTTGTCTAGGAAAGTGCACAAGTGATTAAAAGTAGGTTTTTAGACCATGAAATTAGGTATTCTAATTATCATTAGGATTTTTTTAACTTATAACCTTCCAGGGGAATGCTTTGGAACACATTGATGGATAGTGAAAAATCAGATTGAAGATCATTTTCCATGTTGACAAAATGACGTGTAATGGATTTCCCCCTAAATTGTAAAGTCAGAATTGATGTTTGAGGACTGAAGTGTTTTATCATGCCAAATAGCGGATCGAAAAAAATGGTTGGCGACTTGAAATAATCAATCAAGGGTTAGAATGCAATATATAATCATCACTGAGGTAGGCATTCCCATACTTAGAGCATAAACATCTCAATTGACTAGTATGGAAATACACAAAAATCCATGTCAACAGTTGAAATAGTATGGACGCATCCATCGAAAATGGATCTATCTGCATAATCATGAATACAAAACTCCTCGCATCCTGAATGGATGATGCTAGATCCTGGGTATTGATCTCCATCTCTATCGATCTATAGTACGAATGTAACCATGAGAGTGAATGTCTCAAAATCGAACATGTTAGTAACCACTTGATTACCGGTCAATGATGTGAATCATTAATAGGTGTAAGAGAAACCACCAGTAATGAAAATGGTCCCAAAGGTACTTCCATTACAATCTATAGAGTTTGAAAAGATGTCTTGAAGGAAAACACTTATAGAATCATTCTATCAAAGGTCAATGATGAAAACCTATCATTGAAGGCGAGAAACCTGCCATTAGGGCATGTAGGCTCCAAGGTGTTGAAGAAGGTTTCTAGATCAACTTCCTAGATAGTGAGCCGAAGTCGATAGGAAGTGATATGTTGTAGGAGAGCCTATGACACGAAACTCATGTCAAGTTTTTAAGAACAAGTTTGGAGTGATCCAAGGCTGAATCAGAGATGGCCGACGCGATTGAAGGCTACAAATCACAAGGTAATTCTAACTAAGTTTTGAATTCCCTTGAACATATTGACGACACAACACTTTGACTTGGCAGCATTTGACTCAATGATAGTACCCAAAACCAACTGAAGAATTCCAATGAGGTTTGATTAGCTATGAGACAAATGGATTTCCCAACTTAGACACAAAGGTGACAAAGTGTCATGTTCAAGAGCGACATATTGCCTTGAATCAAATATAAGAATGAATGTTTCTCCCTAATTCCCCCCCACCATTATTGGAAAGCACCTCTTTATTTTTGTTAAATCTTGAGGAGGATAACATTTTCTTGTCCTTCGGATTATTTTACTAAACCCTAGGAAGGAGCGGTTCGGTCTTGTCATAATGGATGAGTCCTGTACTATTTATGTTTTACGAGTCCAGTGAAGGGATAAATCGATTTCATTTTCATGTTTAAAGAGTTTGAAAATACACGAAAATAAAAGTCATTCAGCTCTTTCAACGTAAAATTTAACGAGTCTGGTGAAATTAAAACTCAATGTTTTTAATTTTTAGGGAGTTAGGAGAAAAACATAAGTAAACTCCACAATGTACATTTTGATAAATTTAGTCTCTCAAGCCCAAAAAAGGGTAAAATGATGTGGGAAAGAACTTTATTGACCATGATACCTTTTTCGTAAATAGTCTAGTTCAGTCCAGAAAAAGGGTGAACTTATATTGAATAGACGATTGTTCATTTACTTTTTTCGAGTTTGAATAGTCAATTAATCAACATCATTTTCATGTTTAGAGAGTCTAAAAAGGGCTTAAAAGAGAACTCAAGGGTTTCACCCTTTTTCGTAATTTAAAGAGCTCGAAAAAGTGATTAAATTATGCTCATCGCCAAAATGATTCATTTTTATGATTTAACCTCCGTTTTTCACATTAAACTCATAAAGTCATCATAATTGCTCAAAAATATAATAAAAACACTAAAATTTGGAATTTTAAAAGGTCAGAAACATAAAATAATATTTATATTATCCTAAAATGCCAATAAAAATCCAAAAAGTAAAAATATTTTCCCCATTTGAGAGCAATTGAGAGGGCATTTTTACCAAAACTTCAGAGGTGGACTCTGACCAAACCGATGGACCAAATCGTGAATCGTTTTCTCTAGGTAAGAGATATTTCCATTATATTCGTTTTCATTGTTTTTATTTTGCATTTGACTATGAATTTGGAATTTTTGTGGGGTTTTTTTTATTCAAAATCCACCCTTGGGGATGTGCAATTAACCTTCATTGGGCTCGCGCACCCTGAATCCTTTTTATACATGGAAAAACGCGATTTGTGCGGGTTTTCCTCACAAAAACCATGAAAATGTGCTATGTTCATCTACGCACAACACCGAGTGTTTTGAAAATATAGATAAAAATCTCAAATTTTTATGCAAAACTTATCATATTGTTTTCTAATCCTCCTCTACTGCTATTTTCAGGGTTTTTTACTTCCCAAGATGGATTAGAGGGAAAGAAAACGCGAAGATCAAGATGCGGAAGCTCTTAATGATCCAACAACACTACATGCCTTAAGAAACTGTGGTTTATACAAATTCTGGATGATCCCAAGCATGAAGAATCATTTAGATTTACTGACATGGATGGTTAGAGAATGGGACGTTCATGAAGAATGTTTCGTGATAGGAGACCAAAGACTTACCATAGATGTAGATGAAATTTATTTCTTGATCTGGCTCTCCCATAGAGGGATGTACATCTCATTGTATGGGCACAAGCTAGGTGGAGAAACAACAACTTGAGGCAACATTGCTTTGCAGGATCACAACTCAAAGATGGAAAAATTGATATCAAAACCATTGAGAGGCTCCCTTGGAGAACCATTTCCTTCATTGTTTCATGATTGTTTGGAAGTTCAACGCTTCATTTTCTCACTAAGTCCAGATGCAAATTTTAGTGGAGTGTCCGCAGCCTATCATTTTCAACTGGTTTGAAGGGGTTGTTTCCAATCTTAAAGGGTAACTAACTAGAGAAAATAATGGAAAACTCAAAAAAAATGGATATGATTCCATTGTGATCTCATTTTATCTAGAGAGGATTCCCCTTCTTACCTCACTTGATGTTCTGATATATTTAAGAGGACCTCATGATCCTCATATGCTTCTGTTGGTTTCATTGACGGCACACCATGGAGGTGATGGCACAATTGTGAAGTATACTTTTGATATTTTAGGGTGGCTAGAATGTCAGATCATCATGATCGAGGAATTTCCATATGCAGGCATGGATTACACTGGTGATCTAGATATCCCACTTCTAGGAGGGATGCAGTGGGATGACATAGGTAAAAATTTCAGATTTTGGTTGTTTTTATGTTTTCAATTTTTATTTTTATTTATTTTTGATATCCAAAATTAACTATCTGAAATAATCATGCATATGTGGTCCCGACCAAACCAATATGATTAGGACGTTTTGAAAAATGGGGTGATCATCCAACATCTCTTGTGGTACCCAACCTTGATGCGGTGGAGGCTTTGATTAAGCTTGAGCACAACCTGTATAGGTTGACTCTAGACATCTCGGAGGTTGGGATTGATGATTTGCCTCTCCACTACCAGAGGCATGTCGTGGGAGTTCCTGGAACGATCGGTCGCTTGCTACGATGAGTAGCTCATGCCATTGTTTGCTATCATGATCATCTCCATGCTCACTTGCTAGTCATAGGGCTAATTTTTTTTTTTTTTTATATCGGCATGTTCGGATAATAAAGGACATGGAGCCTCATATGTTTTGGATGGAATTTTGTAAAGCCACAATTTTTACAAAAAAATGGATTAATGGAAACTACTACTATTATCTCAGTTTCTTGTTCAATATTCATATGTGTTGTAACATGTTTTGGCACACCTAAAATTTTAATTTTCGGTGAAAATTTGTCAATTTCTTATTAAGCAAAAATGCCAAGAGATAATTTTTTATACTTTTGAATGGTTTATTATATATATATATATATATATATATATATATATATATATATATATATATATATATATATATATATATATATATATATATATATATATATATATATATATATATATATGAATTTTAATTTAAATATTTTATTTTTATAAAAATATATAATTATATATTTTTATTGAAATGAATGTTTTAAATTAAAATTATATTATAAAATTTATAAAAATTTTAAGCCAAGTCAAACAAGCATTGGTAAGAGAAATTTATTGAAGGGGTTAACGCTAGGCTAGTTTTGAACAACCAAGATTGTCAAAATAAAATCAACGACATATATTAAATTTGGACCCCCTATACCCTTTCGACATCAAGTTGAGGGGGGGGGGGTTCCAAAAATAATTGTATTTCAAAACAACTCTTGAGTACGTGGCAGCCCCATACGATTTCGGACCCCCCAGCTACAAAACCTCTTATCAACAAAGGTCCCCTCCGAAATTCTGTTGGTGGTTTCCATGAAAGCGTAGGTGATTAAGTGGAATATCTCAGATGTTTGGTTATGATAGTGCAAATCCATTCATGCAGATGACATTTGATTAAATATGCTAACTTGAAATCTGAAGAAAAACTAGATACACATTATGCCAGGTTTCACCATAAAATAAAAAACGCAGCATTTTCACACAATGGATTTTGGGTTCCATTTCTGAGTAAATGAAGATAAAATTCCAAAATATAAAACATGGGTTTTGTGTAGAATCGTGGTAATTAGTTACATCACGAGAATTTTTGCAAAATTTTGAACTGTTTTGGAGATATCCTTAATTCTCTCAAGGGTACATATCCAGATTTCAGAATGAAAAATTATAGAGAAGTGATGTACAGAGGATAAATTTCTTCCATTGCTCCAATTAATCTAAGTCAGAATGTTGATGCATCACATTAATGCATCGGATCACGGCCTGCAAAAAACAATTTGTGGAGGTTGTAGAGAAAAATCAATTTATGAAGAGTTAAGATTTGCGCGAGGATGATAAATGTACTGATGTGGATGATGAGGTGAATGAGGAAGTGGTGAGGGTTCTGCAAGAAGCATCCCAGAGAAATCTCAAGAAGCTAGAATTGAAAGGATGGATAATGAAGTTTGTTCCAGAGGCGTTTGGAAACCTGGAAACACTAATGTTGCTAGACTTTTCAAATAATTAACTAGGCAGATCAAAGAGCAAGAGCATCACAAGCTCAAAAGTCGGAGAGGAAACATATGGGTGAAATTAGGCTGAGATCTATCTAAATCATCATATATCCTGTGAAAAATTGTGTGTTATGTTCTGTGAATTCAATGCTCTATGACATGCGTATATCTCTAGACTTATTTCTTTTGAGTCACCTACGGATCTGAGATTCTCTTTATGGTAATTATGCAAGCTTTGTGTCTTCCCTCTTGCAAGCTTTCTAGAACACCTTGTGATATTTGGTATGCATCTAGTTTCAAAGGGAATATGTGAATTTTTTAAGATCTGTGGCATCAAGAGAGCCATCCAATCTTTGGTCTGTGAGAAGCCTTGTAGGCCTATGAGTCATATGGGAAAAAATTTCCTTGGAAACCAGGTTAGAAATAGTCCAAAATTCTTGAGAACATAAATACGTATATGAAAATGAGACTATGTATGCGATGGTAAGCATCCATATGACATATTGTGCGAAGTATTTATGTGATTCCTTGTGAGTTCTATGAAGGACTACAAGTTGCAAAATCAGAAATCAACTATCCTCTTTACATCTATAAAATTTGCGAAACTTGGAGAAGATATAGAGATTTCCAAGAGTGTGAATGTGATAGTTGACATATTTTCAGTCCACAGAAATTCAAAGTACTGGGGTGATGATGCAAATAAAGTTCAATCCTGAACATTTCAAAGATGAAGTAGCAATAGCTACAATAAATCATGCGATAGCCTTCCTGCCCTTTTTAAGTGGGCTGCGAGTGTACATTGGCCAGAAATTTGCACTTCTCGAAACCAAGTTAGCAGATTTTAAGGGACAAATATAAGATAGGTGGCAGAGCTTGCCTTGTATAAAGGACATTTGACAGATTTTCAGGCAACGACACCAATAGCTCCAAATTTAAAGGAGGAGGATCAGCAGGTCATAGATTCAACCAGTATTTCCAGGAAGTCTAAAAATATGTTATGAACACAGGTGGCAGAGTATTCAACATTCAAAGTTTTTAATCAATATCTTCAGGAAAAATATCAACATATTCAAAGGACTAATTCCAGATTGAAAGACCATTTGGCATCGACAACTCTAACATTTCCAAATTCTTTCACAATCATTTCTTTTATTTAGTTTTATTTTGAGAAAGTTTGTAATAAATTAGATTTTATTTTTAATATATTGTTAAGATTTTGTTTTATTTTTATAAAAGCTAGCAACAACCAACTTGTTTTAATTTCTATATATTTGATCATTTGTAATAAGAAAGTGTGGGCTTTTGAGGCCAAGACTGCTTCAAATTTGTAAAACTCTTTTTCCAGAATTCTAATTGAAGTATTTCAGCTCTGGCTTTTACAGAATTTGTGTTTCTTTTATGTTTTTTCAAGTATTTTCATAATATATTTCCACAGATGTCTAGAGTTACATAAAAGAGCTGGGTAGGAATATATTGAGTTTCAATCTCTCTGAAATCCCTTGTGAATTTATAATTGTTTAAAGAGATTAGTATATCGTACTTTTTTTTTGATTTAGCTCCTCTTTGAACTGGTTATTGTTTGCCACTTCTATCTTCTCCTGGATCTGCTTTGTCTGGTTGTAGAAGCTTCCTACATGCATCTAATTCTGCATAATTTATTAATTATTCTGTTTGAATTCTTAATTATTAGGAATCTCCATACATTCTTCTTTTCTTTAAAAAGATAAGTTCTTCTGTCAGGCTAGAAGCTGACACTTTGAGAAACAACTCTGCAAAGGAGGGATTTATTCATGATTAGGGATTGTCATTGATTGCCAACCACCCCCAATTAAAACCATAAATCTGTCCATTGTGCTTCAGAGGTTGTTGTTCGGTGACAGTGAACATCATTAAACAAGGCCTCGTAACAATCGAGGGAGCCCCCTCTGGTTCAAGGGAAAGCTTGAACCTAAATCCGGTTGAGTTGGTTTCCTGGCATAGTTTTTGTAGCTAAGGACTGCCTACGGGAAACAGGAACAACAAGATGAATATTGTTTTCTTTCTTACATTTGTTAAAAATGTCTATATAACACATAATTCACCAATGCATTAGTTTATGTGTTTAAATGTCTTGGAATATGTTGAGTTTCAATGTAATCAAATTGTCTCTCCAAGAGACGAACCCGCAAAAACATTGTTAATATTTTTGAATTTCTTACTGAATCAATTGAAAAATTTCAAATGAAATGGCATCAAATAATATCTCAATAACTGCATTATACTTTGTAATGTTATTCATGGTTCGACTGAGGCATATTACATGAATACTAACTAACTCGTCAGTAGGCGAATAAATATTCCAGGCCGGGGAAGACAAATTCTGAGTACTACAACTAACACCATTAGAAAATCCAATGTAAGTTTGAGGGAGCATTGATATCTAAAAATCAAGTGTAACACAAGATAAGCAGGAGAAGTAGTAAAAAATCGTAAAAATATGTTAAACTTGTCACACACTCATAAAAAATATGATACAAGTAATGTAAAAAATCTTCACTAAGTGAATTATGCATAAAATTTCTTCACGTAAAGTCCATTTCGGGGCTTTCCTAAAGGAATATCGTCATAATCAACTAACTCATAAGCCCCTTTTGATAGTACATGTTTTATAATGTAAGGACCATACCACATGGGCTCGAATTTACCAACACCTAGTTTATCATGCTCTTGATCATACACCAAGACTAGGTCACCTTCTGAATATGAACGAGGATTTACATTTTTATCAAAATCCACCTTAACCTATTTCTTATGAGTCTCACTAGCTAGTGCAACATCACAGCAAGTCTCATCTAGTCATGCTAAGTATAAAACATGTTCCTCCTCAGAATAAGTGGATAGTAATAACTTGATTTCTAGTTTCAAAGATGGAATTTCACATTCAATAGGAAAAATGACTTCCAGATCGTAAACCAGCTGGCAGGGACTAAATCTAGTTAATGTTTTCGCTGAGGTACAATATTCCCACAAGGCTCGAAAAAAAATCGAAGCCAATTTCATTTATGAATTCCAATAATTTGTTTAATCATGGTGGTCAAAACCTTTATAACGAATTCTACTTGGCCATTTTCTTGTTGGTAATATGGAGTAGAACTGTCATGACACAAGCCTAGCTTTACAGAAAGTTCGATCATTATAAAGTTTCAAAAATGGATACCATGGTCTGTGACGATGGCTTGTGGAACACCGAACCTGGAAATCACATGATTAAATATGAAAATGGCTACATTTTCTCCATCATCAGCATATGTAGGCATCGCCTTGGCCCATTTTGTAAAATAATCCACCTCTAGGATAATATACTCATGCCCCTTGTCTAAGTGAGGGTTACATGTAATGAAATTGATGCCACATTTGGAAAAAGGACCGAAAACAATAATTGGGTGAAGAGGAGTTGGAGGTGCATGCATTTTGCGATGGTAAACTTGGAAATTAGGGCACTTCTGGACCGCGGTTATACAATATTTGAACATTGAAGGCCAGAAATGCCCAGTGCGCAATATTTTTTGGGCAGTGGAAAACCCTGACATATGAATGCCACAAGCTCCAGAATGACATTCATTCAATTCCTTTTCGGCTTCCTCATAAGTTAAAAATCGTCTAAATATGGAATCAACACCATGATGATAAAGTGTGTCGCCAATAATAGTGTAATGTTGGGATTGGTACCGAATACGACAACAATCAATTTGAGACAATTCTGGCTGACAATTATGAGTTTGAAGATACACAAAAATATCTCCATACCAGGGATCTAAATTACTAATAAGAAAGAGTGTTCATCTATAAGAGAATCCTCTTCCACGGTTTTTGTCTCAGTATAGGGAAAGTCACATAAAAACTCATCAAACACCAATGATTTCTTGGACTTAAATTTTCAAATTCTAAATCAAATTCTTGCAGGATAACTATCTATTTAGAATATCCCCCCCTAGAAATTGTCTAGTAAGAATGTACACCATAGGGTTGCAGTATAAAATCATTTTCGTCTTGCGTAAGAGTATGTAGTACGAAAACGTTGGACAAATTGAACGGCTTTCAAGGCCAATTTCTCCACATGTGCATATTTTATGTCATTTTTCGTGAGATTTCTACTCAAATAATATATCACATGTTCATCGTTGGACCCATATTTTTAAACTAAAACCATGCCAATGGTGGAATCAGAGGTAGCTAAATACAAAAAAGTAATCTCGGTGATAATTAGGCAGATGTAACAACGATGTATGGGTTAACTCATGTTTGATTGCATCAAAATATTTTTGAGAAAGCTCTTCCCATGTAAATGAGATGCCCTTTTTCAACAGTTGAGTAAAAAAATTAGTTATATCGGCTTAGTTTGGGATGAACCTACGTAAAAATTTTGCTTTCCCTTGCAAAATTTGGAGTTGGCGCAAGTGGGAAGGAGGAGGAAGATTCAAAATAGCCTCAACGTTGAGAGGATTGACACGAATGCATTCCTTTAACACGATAAGTCCAAACAATCAATAATATTGTACACAAAACATGTATTTGTGAGGATTCAATCAGATATTGTAATGTCTACATCTGATAAAGATAGCTCTTAAATGCATCAGATGATCTTCCTATTTCAGTGAATGAGTTGGTAAACCATCCAAGTAGGGTTGCACATATGCTTGATATAGTGAAAGCGTAAGACATGGCTCGTTGAAAGGTTGCACCAACATTGTTTAGTCAAAATGGGAGTTTTTGATAAGCAAAGGTTCCCCATGGAAAAATGAATGTATTTATATGTTGATCATTAGGGAGTATGTTAATTTGGTTGTATTCGGAAAATTCATCCATGAAAGAAAAGATTTCGTTCCCAACACAATTGTCAATGATTTGGTCGATATAGGGGTTAGGATAATTATCCTTGGGACAATATTTGTTAATATCCCTATATTCTACGCATACTTTGATGGTCCCTTGCTTTTTTTAACTGGAAAAATATTGGAAACCCAATCAATCAAGGGAACATGATAGATAAAACCTGCTTTAAGCAATTTTTCAACCTCAACTTTTATAGCAGCAACCTTTCGTGGATGCACTGTACATAATCTCTGTCTGATAGGTTTGGAATGTGTGTAAGTTGTAATTTCACAAACAACTATGCTAGGGTCAATTCCTATCATTTCCTTATAGGACCAGGCAGAAATTCCACAAAATTATTAAAACAAGGCTTTGTACATTTGAATCTCTTCAAGTGAGCACGAAGCACCTATGTGAATGTTCTCAATAATTCCTAATTTGACTGAGATGTTAATTGGAGTGGTTGTAGATATGTTTCCAAAATTATTTTTAGATTCAGATTGAAGAATTGACATAGGACATTCAAGATTATCTAGGATCTTAGACGAGAATATGGTAGAAAAATCATTCTGGATTTTATCAAGACTAGGTAGAAAAGATGAACGATGATGATAATCGTCTCGCGAAATTTCATACAAAGACATTATTTCCATGATGCTTTCATTTGTTGGAAACATTCTATCGAAGGGATCAGGGAATGAAATTGGTTCTAACTAATAATCATCAGTGATCGCATTCGCTCGATCAATTTCAGAGGGTGGTGGATCGGAAAACATTTGAACTGCCTGATAAACTAATTCCAATGGGATTCAAGGCATCTCATTTCTAAATGAGGTCAATTCAAATTATAAAGGCACAGTGCCATGGATCAAAAGATTCCATCGTTCTTGATGTGATCATATTAACCTAGGAAATATTAGAAGAAAAGTTGGGTGGAGGGACTGCAAAATTTCCCACTAGTGACAAATATATGAGCAAACCGACACCAACATCTTCATATTGAGTAATCGTTTTCCCTACGAAAGGTACACTACCAGTAGAGATAGGATCTAAAGTGTAGTATGATAATTGTTCTACTTTCACTATTTTCTCTTGATGAGGAAACATTATCATACGAAAAAGTGATGAGACCATTGTAGACATAGCATATGTCCAACTTTGACCATGTAAAAGGTTCTAATCGAGTTGGGAATCAACGACTTCAAATTTGATTGCGACTGTCTTACTTTATAACTCTATGGGCATATTGTTTAGAATCCCATAAGGACAAAAAAATATTCCATCAAAGGCTTTTAAAATGGCAGGAGATTGATTGATGGTTAGAATATGATAATTCCAAACTGAAATCCTATTGCAACAACTATAAATTATTCTCCTAATTGTGAATTTAATTTAAAAATATATTTGTCGTTTTCTACGAAAATAATGAATAAATCACATTGCAATATAAAAAAATAAACCTGCAGAAGAATAAAAGCTGGAAGAAATGCTAGCACACACATATAAAATTAACACAATTATTTTCGACGAAAGTCCCCAAAAAACTCAATGTGGGAAAACCGGTGCAACAACTGAGGGTTTTATTATTATGCAACAATGAGAAATTCTAAGTACAACTAGATGCCCAAAATCTGGCAATCTTATAGAGAAAAATACTGGAAAAAATATAGTGAGGAATTTTCCTCACCCCACAGGAAATTCCTGGCATGACTTTCCTTTAGAAATATGGCCCTCTGACCCTTTGCATCAGCCTATGTGCTGCTCTGCATAGTTGGTTGGACGTCTAGCCTCAGAATGATCTCTAATGAAGTCATTTTGTCTTTTTCTAACTGGAAAGATGCTTCTCTGGCACCTTGGGGCTCCTTCTTGGTCTCTACAACTGAAAACGTCTCTCCTCCACAACAAATCGACTTGCCTCTAGAGACTACTACGCTACCCCAACATCAACCTCTCTGTGGTCCTTCTGCCTCTCTGCAAATTTACTTGTTAGATCTGGAATTCCTCCTACAGGCTCACTATCTTTGCCCCTCTCTTACTGCTTCAATATCTCTGACTCTCTGTCCGGAAATTGACTGTTGTTACTCTAGAAATCGATTTGTCAATGAAATCGAACTCTACAAGTGTTTTCTCTATCACCACATCGACCTCCTCTTATAATCCTCCGTTGGAGCACCAATGACCAAGATTAAAAATTAATGAATGGATTGGATCATATCATGATCGATATGTGTTAATTTCTATACTATTCTCGCCTGATCTTAATTAATACTGATTAATTAACCATATTCGCTAAGTTTAGACTTAGGAAATATTTAAAAATCAGTTAATAATATAATAGACACTTTTAGGAGGAATTTCCATAAAAAATTTATGGGTTCTAGAGATCTCATATATTCTATCATCTCCACAATTTTTTTGTGTCTATAACTCATCCGATGCTACAAAAACTAACACTCCCTCTTAGTGATGAATGTGTTCTAGTACTGTTGCACACCTCATAGAAATAATTTGTTTTTGCACCATCTCCTTTCACATTGATGATGTCTGGCTGTTGCTACCCACCAACCACTGCACAACTCTGATATGTGCTTGATCTCTGTTGTTTTTGACCCTACTGAATTGCTTCCAACACTTCATCTACACTACAACTCTGGTGTTTCTTCTACTGCAACATCTGCAACTGAAAAATATCCAAAAATGAACCAATTGTGTTCAGTATGATGCATCTGCCACCTGAGTCATGACTACTACTAGTATCTGCACTGTCACAAAGGAATTTTCACTTCTACTGACTCTGCACTGTGCCATCTACACTATTGTCAAATATGCACTACACTTCCAAAAACTTGACTGCTACTAGTCTTTTCAACTGTCACTCTAGCATCTGACTGTACCAACTGTCACTGGTCCATCCTTTTATTGGATATTGTGGGCCCCCGTAGCCAGTTATTGATCCAAAAGGTGGACTCCTCAAGGATCCTTCCCATCTACAGTGCTCTGGGGTTACAAAACCAAGTCACCCCACCTCACTCCTGGAGGTATATCGACAAACATATCGAAGTCTTCCTCCGGCCTAGAGGAAAGCCTATCAATCTCAACATGAGTTGATGCCTGGTCCTAATTCTCCTCTTTTTCCTTCTTCCTGAGAGGAAATTGGGTACTATAGTGGCCAAACTCACCACACCTGAAGAACTTGACCTTTGACAGGTCCTTCTTCTTCTTTCTCTGCTCCCCCTATCCTTGATTGAGACTCTTTGATGCGAGGGCCACATTATCCTCCTCCTTCACAATCTTCTGCCCACTATTTCTGCCACTAATGGAGCTCTTCAAAAGAGCTCGTCTCAATTGCTCCTGCTATAAATCATCCCACATCCTGTCCCATCCTGGTACTATGTCTCTCCCCAATATTCTTTGTACAAAAACCTGCCACTCCTTAGAGATGTTGTTGAGATCTAATCGCACTAGCTCTATGGGTTGAGGCACTTCCCCAAAAAATGACAGCTAGTCTCAAACCTCTTGAATTCTGGTAATGAAGGGGTTTATGCCTTCCCCTTTATGCATCTAGATGCATCTTAGCTTCTCCTCGAGGTAAATCTTCTACTGCTCAGAAGTACCCTAATACAATTTGGAAAGAGCATCCCACATCTGCTTGGAAATATCCTTACCAGCTATATGTGAGACTACATGATCCCAAACTCTATTTAGTATCAACCGATTCTCTCGTTCCATCTCCTTTCTATACTCCTTTAGCTTATCTGCATCTATGGGAACTGCCACTACATTATCAATGAAGGTTTTCAAGCCAAATTCATCTAAAAGGAAGGATATCCTTGCCTTCCAGATGACGTAGTTGGAAGCAACATCCAACATGTCCTGATCTCTAAGCCCTGCAATGGCCATCTATGAAAAAATGTTGAAATATCCCTCTTCCCTTGTGCTCATTTTTTTTTTCTGCTATTCACACTCCCTCATGTAATGTGTGGCTTTTCTAGGTGCTACTATTGATTTGCAACTGGAAATTTGAACTTCCGAGACTAGAAGTTCCCTGAGATAAAATTTCCCTCTATGTGTGCTTTTCTTCCACCCAACGCAAGTTCTGCTCTAGAAACTATTGTAGAAACCCTTTGTGTCTAGCAAGAGATCTACCCAAAAAAAAATACTAAGTTGCTCCCTGTTCCTCTGGAATCACTCGATTTCGAAAACTCGAATTTTTTTGCCTCTTAGAAAAATCAAATTTCCTCAAGCAACTTATCCCCTTGGCAAAGTGACTGTGCTGCCCTTGGGAATTTTGGCCTTCCTCCCACACTGAGAAATTAAATTCCTTTTTATTTTCACCTCTGATCTCTCTGGCCAATCAACTGCGATATGATACCATGTGAAAATTCTATGCCGAAATCCTATTGCAACAACTGGAAATTATTCTCCTAATTGTTAATTTAATTTAACAATTTATTTGATGTTTGCTACAAAAAATACTAAATAAATACACTGCAATATAAACAAATAAAACTACGGAAGAATAAATGTTGGAAGAAATGCTAGCACACACACATAAAATTAACACAATTATTTTTGGACAAAAGTCTCCGAAAAACCAGTGCAACAGTTGAGGGTTTTATTATTATGCAGTACTAAGAAATTATAAGTAAACTAGATGCCAAAAATATGGCAATCCTACATAGAAAAATATTGCAAAAATATAGTGAGGAATTTTCCTCACCCCATAGGAAATCCCTTGGCATGGCTTCCCTTTATAAATACGATGGTCTGCTTCAGCCTCTGTGTTACCCTGCGTATTTGGCTGGGCGTCTAGCCTCATGTTGATCTCTTATGAAGTCATTTTGCCTTCCATTGAAGAAAAATATGCTTCTTCGACACTCTAGGACTCCTTCCCAACCTCTGGAACTAAAAACATATCCCCTCCACAAAAAATCGATTTGTCTTTAGATACTACTATGTTGCTCTAGCATTAGCCTCTCTACAACTCATCTACCTCTCTTCAAATGCACTCACTGGATCTATAATTCCTCCTCGATCCTCAATATCTCTGCCCCTCTCTCATTGCTTTGATCTCTCTGACTCTCTCTCTGGAAATTGATTGCTGCTACTTTGTAAATTGATCTACTAATGAAATCAAACTCTACAAGTGTTTTCTCCATCACCACATCGACCTCCTCTTATAATCCTTTGTTGGAGCACCAACGACCAAGACTAAAACTTAATCAATGACTAGGATCATCTCTTGATCGATTTGTGTGAGTTTCTATACAATTATCGCCTTATCTTAATTAATATTGATTAATTAACCATATTCCCTAAGTTTAGACTTAGGAAATATTTAAAAATTGGTTAATAATCTAATTGAGACACTCCTAGGCGGAATTTACAGAAACGATTTCTGGGTTCTCGAGATCTCATGTATTCTAGCATATCCATAAATTTTAGTGGCTAGAAAACATCCAATGCTACAAAAACTAACATGGATAACCCAAGGATTTCCAGCAAGAAAGAGACATGATACATGTTGAAGCTCCTTCGTCAACTATTGTGTGAAAAATATTTAATTTTTGACAAAAGATGGCATTTGAAATTCCAGTTGATGTGGGATTCTAAGTATATGACTTTCAAGATCAAAGAAAATAATGTTAGAATCCCGAGGATCAATTTCTATGATAGATGACAATAGTAATTTCCTTTGTGTTGGAAATGTTTGCAACACTTCAAGAGATGACATAACTGAAGGGGACATCGCCATATCTTCAACAATATTGTAGTTATGAGCATCTATAGCATGAGGGTTAAAAGATGATTTTCGATCAACACCTTTAGGATGCAATTGAATCACCATGTCAAAATTTGATTTTTCAATTTGTAATGGTTCAAAAGGAGGAGGAATTGATGTGTAAGATTGACTAGATGGACTAGTATCATTTCCATTTACTATAAGACCCTTAGATCCGTAATCTTTAGATCTCATGGCTACCATCACTTGCAAAGAAATCATCATGATATCCGCCAATGTGGAAGATGAGGATTTATTATATGAAATCATATTACTGTCTTGAGAGGGGAAATTATTTTTCAAAACAATAGGAGTAGGAGAACCTTTAACGAATTTGGAAACCTCTGCCCGATGTGGGCATTCCTTGGTGTAATTATCTTCATCAAAAATCATGCAAGGATAATGAGGTTTCTTATTTTCGTTAGAGGGTTCATTTTTGTTTGGTTTCTCTTTCTGAGAAGCATTTTGTTTTTCTTTACTTTTCTATTTCTTTTTACCTTCGGACGGATTATTCTTCCCGGTATATGAGTCTATGACATTAATATCAGAATTAATTTATGGAGAAAGGATTTCACTGGGTGAATCTTGTATAGCCAGAGTTTGAGTGTTTTTAGAATTCTTCTTTTTACCCTAAGATAAATGGCTAAAAGAACCAATCACACCATCAGTGGCGTGAGATCATGTAGGGATTGAGTCTGGTTGATATGAAATTGTTAAGCAAGGTGGATTTGGGATTTTCTCATACAAAGTGCCATGCTTTGTATAAACAAGGTCTAGGTATAGGGCATCAACAATTACCTGCGCTTTGGTTACAACACCTCCTTTAGCAACATCCTTTGTAATGACGGGAAGTAATGATTTTGTGAACCATTCAGCCAAAATTTGATTTGGAATAAAAAGTTTCAATAAATGACGTCTACACCTCCATTCATGTATGTGATCAGAAATGTGGGCAGAATTCAATTGTTTCAAGGAAGTAAAATTTCAGTACCAGTGTCATATCGAATTGATGGCTGAATAATGTGTCAAAAATGTTGTCGCTAAGGAGTTGAAGTTATGGAAAGAGGCTCGTGGTAACTCAATATAGCATTTTGTTGCTGAACCAATTAAATTTTTTGGAAAATCCGTCATCTAATGGAATCACCAATCAATGAATTCAACGCACACCAAAGATTATATGTCATAACGTGGTTTGATGGGTCCTCTCCTGATTTTCCTTAAAATTTGGGTATGCCACTGGGTAACTTAGTAGGAATTTTCAGCCAAAATGGATAATAGTAATGGAATTGTCATTACTGATATAATTCATTCTTGGAATCTCCCTCTCCCTCTCTAAGTAGCATGGCTAAACACTTACCCGATGAATGTGAAGAAAAGGGGTGCTCTATATCATAATATTTTTGTGGTATTGGTTGGATGGACACCCT
The DNA here is from genome assembly GCA_034641835.2 of Pinus albicaulis. NCBI lineage: Eukaryota > Viridiplantae > Streptophyta > Pinopsida > Pinales > Pinaceae > Pinus > Pinus albicaulis. Next base: position 780,825,241 of record CM076578.1, read on the forward strand.
GGAGGAGGATACCCAATATATCCTAGAATAGCTTCTGCAGTTGGTATTTGCATTCCTCCAGGGTAACTAGGGTAAGACATATCAGGCTGCGGTTGAAATGGAATTTGAAAAGTATGACCTGGGTATGGTTTACTCTGAAAAGGTGTACTTTGACCCATTTGACTCTAGTAATATTGTCCTTATAAAGGTTGAATTTGAAAAGGTTGGCCTTGAAAGAATTAACTCTGAAAAGGTTGGCCTTGAAAATCTTGACCTTGATATGGTGTCTGCATAATCCCAATACTAGTTTGTCCCACAAGAATTTGTGTTGTATACTAGAACATAAGACTAGTTTGATAAGTCGATGCTTGAAGGATGGCTTGTGTAGTTTATTGAACTGGTATTTGAGACTTAGTTTGGAATGTTGTTTGTGATACTCCTGGAATAGGTGTTTGGGGCGAACTTGGAACCGGTTGCTGAACACATGTTTGAACAATAGACTGAACATGTGTTTGAGGAATACCCTAGACAGGTCGTTGAATTGGTTGTTAAACAAGTGTTTGTGGAGTTCCTTGGACAGATTATTGGATAGGTGTTTGTGGAATCCCCTAGATAAGTTGTTGGACTTGTATTAGAATACCTTGAACAAGTATTTGTGGAATAAATTGTCCAGTAGGCTGAATAGGTTGATAAACTGATACTTTTGGAGCAACTTGAATAGGTTGTTGAGAAAAAGTAGGGTTACAAATAGTATTCATCCCTCGATAAGGAGCACTAATCAAGGGTTGAGATACAACAGGTTGACCTGGACCGACTTGAGGTATCTGATCATAATTTGCATAATTTTTGGCAAAAGGTTTCCCTCCAACCATAGGATATGACGCAACAAAAGGTTGTCCTGCAGGTGGAGGATAAGGTGGTTTCCACCCAAATGGATAATAAACACCACTTGGGGTTATTTTGATATTACCTAAATTGACAGATACCATTTTAATATATTGGTATGATGCCAAAGTTACTTTAGGCATGGAAGTCATGCTTTAAACAATATAATTAGATACACCAAATGACAAAGTAGAAGTTTGAGGGAAAGGAGAGGCTCCTGAAAATTTTCCAGAAAGTGACTGGTACCCAATAGGAACCGATGGACCACCATACAATAATGACTCTGGACAGCTTGTAAAGATAGAGGTTTCAGTAGGTATACTCCCAGAAGACATTCCCGACATATTTCATCCTAGTGAAAAGTAATAAGGAGTGCAGTAAAGTGGAATACCTAAATAGTTCAAAGGTGTGAAATAATAAGGATCTCATTAGAAAGAGTTAAAAGAAATCTTGGAAAAAATGTTGGTTCATTGGTAGAAACAGGAGTACGCGATTATTCTTCATCCTGTTCTCCAGTAATATCTTCAATACTAATGAGACCAGTGGGTAAACTAGTTGTAATTATAAGTTTCCTTTGCGGTGAAGGTGGTGCAGGAGTAGGGTTTGTTATCACAAAATTGGACCTGATATGCTGCTTGATCATTCAACTTCATGTAACTATTTCAAACCTAATATTTTGACTAAGGCTTAACCTCCTCAGCCTGAGAGGGCTCTCTCAAGGGTTAATGATTTGGATAAAAGTATAGATGGCTAAATCTATGTAGGGTAATAAAAAGATAAATGATAGAGATAGGTTGAGAATCACATTAGCAAGTACTCATTGGGTTTATGGAGTCAAAATAGTTTCAGTAACCAATGAATCTACTTAACATGGAAGTTGAGGCATATCAGAGTTTTAGTCAAGAAATAACACACATGAAACTATAAAAACACAGTCAGTTCATTTATATAGGAATTCAGAGCATCTAAAGATGAATTATGAGTAATATAGATAAACATCACTACAATAGGATAATAAGAGATGCAAATAGAATAGTAACACACCAAAACTCATTCTGAATCCCAAGTTGGTTAAGTAGAAATTCTCTGTATTAGTTGAAAACCAGTCGATTACAATAAGCACAGTATTTTGCTAAAAATTTCTAACCCTTTTCACATTCGACTTCTTGGTCTTTAATAGACCATTTAAAACATAAGATGATCTCATCTTAGTCTATATACATTGAATTCTTGACTCTTGACACCTTGCATAACCATAATACATGGGATTTATTACAAAAAGACAACTAATCTACTAAACAGTCCTATTACAAATAGGATTAAAACTCCTTATCTTTATGCATAACAACCTTATCTAAATTAAATTGCATCATTTTCCAAGTGTATCAACACATGGTTGAATCTGGATTATAGGCTTCAAATCTTCATGGCCATATTTCAGTCCTCCACCAAAATAGGAAACAGTCCCATGTTTTTAGGCATAGGGTCCTTTGCACTCTTGGAACATTCTGACAATCATGAACTCATTATTTCGAGGTCCTTAGCTGTTGGAAATTGAATTAACACATGCAAAAACTCCTCCTTAAGTTCCAGTTGTCCAAAACCATCTTCAAACTATTCAAATGAGCTGTAATGCACTGCGCTACGAAAACAAAGCAGTTTTGTAGCGCCTTTTCGTAGCGCTGCCCTTTAACCCTTTTTTCTTCAAGTTTTTGACTTCTTTCCTCCAAAATTATCTTAATTTCCTTTAAATACATACTCCCTAGAAATTTGAGTTCTTGATCCATTATTTTACCCCTAAAAATTTGATGAAAAAGGGAAAGAAAAGCTACTACAATAGTTTCGTAGCGCTTTTCTCCCTTTTTACATTGTTTGTGCTACGAAACTGCTGAGTGGGAAGTTTGCAAAAAATCTCCAAAGTGAAAATTTTAAATGTGCCAAAATCTCAAAATCAATCTGATTTCATCATTTTAAAAACATATCAAGTGAAAAACACAGTCATTCCAACCTTCATGATGTCCCTTGCTCATTTTCATTTGATTTAGCTATATGCTCTTCTATGATTGTTATTTCAATACCTCTGCTTTTTAACTCATCATGAATCAAATTCAATTGTTTCTCTAAGTCCTCTACTTGATTTTTCAGTACTCTATTAGTAGCTCTCAAGTGATTATTTAGGATTCTGACAAACTTGGCTTCCTTTATGGCTAGAACTGTCCACTTGAAAAAATTTTCTGCACTACTTGGAGTTTCAGAAATGGAATCATTTTTTCCTCCCCACAGTGCCTTCACCATTTTAAAATCTGCTTTCTCAACACTGTGCTTTCTAGCCCTCTTCCTCATCACAACAATTTCTTGGTTTGCCAACCTCAATTTTTCCTCAAGGTGTTGAAACTCTGTCATTTCTTTTGTAGATTTTAGATTTTTGTGGTGAGAGTTTTGAGCTTCTGGGTTCGGAATCTCCACAGTGAACATTTTTGTGTCAACGTTTCGGGTCTAGAACAAGACCCATATTCAGGACACGTCCTGAAGATGGGTCTTGTTCTAGACCCGAAACGTTGACACAAAAATCTGTCATTTCTTCTTTTCCCCTCTTTATTTTGCTGGCTGTATGTTTCACTGTAGGTGATGATAGATCCACAACTTCTTCAGGGGATTTAGCTGTTTCAATAGGTTCTTGAACTTCCTTGCTGCCTTCATTGAGTTTCTTAGCATGCCTAGTTATAGGCTTTCTTGCTTGAAAGATGAAAGTTGCATCTTCCCCCACAAAATCAAGCTTCTTTGCAGACTTAGCCCTTTTCTGTTTATACTCATCTTTCCCAATGAACACAGCTTGAAAAATGGGTGTCTCCTCTATGTCAATAGCATGAAGGATGTCATCTAAATTTCCCTTTATTATTGGGCTGTCCCCTGTAACAATTGTCTTCCCTTTTAATGCCACTACCTAGCTTCTTGTTACTCTTTTGATTTCCTGCTTGCTGACAACTTGTTTCTGTTTTGCCTCTTTGAAAATATTTGACCTCTGTTTTGCAGATGATGGAGTTGGTGTATTAAGAAATTGTGCCTTCTCTCCCTTTTCTCAACCTGTTTCCTTGGCTTTAGTTTTGCAAATTCCTTTGGTTTTGCAACTATAGGTTGACTAGTCTCTGCTACTGGTGATGATGGAACTCCTTTAGTTTTAGGGCTTCTAGCAGGAGTTAGGGTTTCTCACTCAAAGCCATTTATAAACAAAAAATATGACCAATCCATGCCTATCTTCTGAAGTTCATTTAAAATCAATAACTTCATTAAACCATGATGAAACAAGGATGTTTCACTACCTTTAGATTTTGCGTGTACTTTATCAGCCATTTTTGCAAGAATCCTATGCAGATAAAAAGGCAAATCGAGTGAAATCTTACCAGTGAAATGCATAAGCAACTTGAAATGATATGTGTAAACCTTATGATATCTACCTTCACATGTAAAATACTTCTGAATGTTGAGCAGCAACTTTGAATAAGTGTCTTTGATGCAGCTTCTAGGGATAGTGTTATTAAGGTCCATGTCTGCATACTCAGGCTTCATGAATTATTTACATTGCTCCATATCAAATTTGAAACCTTTGAACCAAGTTTCTTGACCTCTTGGTATCTCTGTAACAACATCAATAATCTCTGCTGTAATTGATACACTTAGCATCCTAACCTTGGTAGTTGTTCCATTGAAGTTCAAGGCAAATTCTTTGGATACCTGTGTGTGGCAACCCTGCAACTTTTCACAAAACCGAAGAAAACTTACTCTTCTGAACGCCTCCATCACTGATGTGTCTTAAATTATTGCCTTCATATCTTTAGGCTCATGCCTTAAGCAATGTCCCCCTCTGTGAACTTTCTTTTTCTCTGCCATGCTTCTCAGAAATCTTGTCAGCCTCACTTGATAGATTGAATCAGCCTCGCTTGAATATGTGAAACAACAAACTCGCTTGATTAATTTAAATCAGCCTCGCTTGATAGGGATGAAGAAAACCTTTGTATAAAACATTCATAGGTTTGGCTTTAACACTTCAGAGCTCAGACATCTCGAATGGAGGCAAAGGAAATGAGAATGACCAATTAGGAAAGATTCTAAATTTAAAATGTCATCTCATAACTGAATGATGCCTCAATCATACCCTATCATGACAATTATGACTGCAACGAGGGTAAGTACATTGAATTTAATCATTAACTGACTCATCATACCACTAACTTACCATTTCCCATGGTTTCTGACCTTTTCCAGCTCAAATGACAAGACAGTTTAGAAACCATGCTTTCGTAGCGCTTGCAGTGTATATTTTCCTGTTTGTGCTACGAAAATATTAGCGCTTTCGTAGCGCAAATCAAATTTTTTGAACTATTGGCGCTACAAAAATGAGGTTTCTTGGCTAATTGAACAATTTTGACATGAAATTTTATGAAATGACCCAAAAAAGGAAATGATGGATATTTGACATGAAGGGACTTAAATGAAGACTTTATCATAACCTAAGGATGGGCTTTAAAATATAGAAATCTAAAACCCACCCTTGATCAAATCCTAAATTGACTTCTAAACCCAATTTTGAACCATGACCAAAAACAAACTTGACACAATGATGTTTTGAATTTTTTTTTTTTAGTGATAACAGGGTCTATAACAGCTGAAGGTAATTTAGATTCAGAAATATCATATTCAAGTTTGTCAATTTCTAGTGCAGTGAATTGTGTATCTGAAACTTTGTCAATATCAGATTTTTTGTGAACGATTTTAGAGAATTCTAGCCCAAATTGAACTAAGCCTCATTTTACTTCTTGAGGTTGAATCGCTTCGGTTTCGATTGTTTGAGATTATACAATGATAGATGTTTCAGGTTGGTCTGAGGTCCCATATCTTGTTGATTTTTACTTTTCAATTTTAATCTTTTCCAATTTACTCTATGTATATTCAGGGGACAAGCCTTGCATTCTACACGAATACCTCGATAAATCATCCACGATGAATTTTTATTAAGAATTCAAATAATATTCACAATTCACACCTAAGGTTTGTAAAATGTAAAAACAAAAAATTAACATACGCTACTAAATCTGTGTCAAACCATGCAAACAATTTTTTCACAATGAAATCACTAGTTGGTGATGAAATCCAACACCACAGAGATCAATGTGAAAAATAAATAAATATAGAGTGGGTGGAACCAGTTACCCTAATAACCTGCTTAATGAACATGACCTTGTGCAAGTAACTCCACTTACGCCATCTCGAGGGAAGAATTCCCTCCAAAAAGGTCCAAGTGAGTCTAGTCAATGTTTTTTCTAGGTACAACATATACTTCCCCTCCGTCATCACCTTGGGTAATAGCCTGAAGATTATGGTATCTAAGGTTACCAATTACAACAATTTAACCTAGGGGGATAGTCGTAGATCATTCGTACATGCAAGGGCAGAGTAACACAACTCAATCCCCTTGAAAGTTCCTCAACATGGTTAATCTGAGATTTACTTTCAAGTGACTCCCAAGTATCTTTCGACATCGTTTGTAATGTGTGAAAATCACTCTATCATAACCAATGAAGTGGGTTCGATCACTCCACTAGGTCCGATATGATCTCATGCTTAACTCCCTTGTTAGAGGATCTTCCTAGAGAAAAATTGTAATAAATGGATTTACTCCCTATTGCAAGATTCTAGTGTTTGTTTGCAGCTTTGGAAAATTAACTCACTTCCCTATTCCAAATCCCTATAACCTGATCTAATATAGGTGGAAAGAGCCCTAAAAATATAAAAATTCTAATTGATTTTATTAGCGCCATTTTTTAAAGTTGTTATTTACTCAATGGGTAAATGGATGTGAAACAGATGCTGTTATGACCTTACACAAAAATTTAATTCAATCGAACATGATATTGTGATCTCTTTATTTCGATGAATTCCTAACTACGAGAAGGAGAGTGTCTTTTCAAATTTTTAAAGAAAATGAAATAACTCTTAATTTCACCTTATCTCTTTTCACAAATGCAATTTTTTACTTTGAAATGACCCAAATGCAGAAAACAATCTTTAAAATTTCAATTCGTTCAACAACTCAAAAACCATGAAACCTTCCTTTGACAATCAATCACTCAAAATTTCCAAAATGCATGGAGAAACCAATCAAAAACTTAAAATTAATTTTCTCAAATGAACGCTATGAAATTAGTGTTGTCTAAAGTGTAATTTTGGAAAACTTCAACACTGAAAGAAAAAATGACTTTTTGTTTCCAAGTTCAGTAATGGAAGCACATCTCATAAAAACACTTATTCCTGGGAAACCCCACCCTTCATTAAACGAAAATATTTTTCATAAATGAGCAAGATAACCACTAAATATGATCTATTTGAGAGAAAAAAGACAAGAATACAGTAAATCAAGATCAACCAATATTTCCTTTGATGGATCCACAAGAAACCAGACAAAGCCATTACTGTAATTCATGAAAACAAGAAATTATCAAGAATTTTTTTTTCACAACATTCAATCGAACTAAAAAAGAATATATGAAGGTATAAACAAGTATAATGAAGCATAAAAAACCAAAATTTTAGGCTTTAATGAAAGGAAAAAATAAAAATTCAAAAATTCCAGGCATGTGCGCAAGCAAGCAATATAATTCAGTGCGCATATGCATTTTTTCTAAGGGCACAATGTGAATATTTGCACTCTGTTGCTAAAGAGGAACTGTGTTGTTTGATAAAATTTAAGAAAAAATAAAGATTCAACCAAAAAATTCTCAAAATCCAAAGTTTCACTATCTTGCAAACACTCAGACAAGGCTATCAGAGAAGGTTCCAAAGCCAAAACAAGGAGATGATGAATAACAAGATGTTCCCCAGTATGGTCTCCAATTTGTTATGGAGGAATAATTGCTAATGCATACAGAATAAATCTCCCTAGATTCAATGACTGACTCTAGTAATAAACAAACAAACAAACAAGCAAACATTTCCCTAAGTTTATCTATATTGAATCATAAACAAGAATGGTAAGAGATGGAATCCATACCTTTCAAGAAATGCCTAATGAATATCCCTGCTATGGTTTGATGCAAATCCTCAATGCTTAGAAACCAGATTTGTGAACATAGAAACAACAAGAGATCAAGAGCATATACAATATAAATGATACAATACAACTCATACTAGTGATCAAGGAAAATAGTACCTAATATCCTTTCAATAGACAAATGGAAGCAAAATACAGCATACATCAACTCCATTGAACAATATAGTGGGAAGAAAAACTCATTTGTATTAATATCATAAATAAAGGAGTTACAAAACCTTGGCCTTGAAGAAGTGTGACTCCTCCCAATTATCTTCCAATCTTCTCCTTGGATGATAAGCCTTCTGACCTTATTTGAGCAACATAAGTTTACCTTCAATAATCCCCCAAACCCTCTAGTTTGCGTTTGATTTATAGGCCAAGAGGAGGAGGAGGTTTGAGATCCTCATCTCAAGGATTAGATCCTAAAAAGGTGGGATTATGGTTCCTTGAAAAATGGGAATTAACTCCATGAACAGAGAGATCATGCTCGAATAAGCATCACCTCAAATCTCTCAGTTAGGAAATATACACCCAAAAAATCTTCTAGATTTCAATTTTTTATTTTTACTTTTGTTGAGTCATGTATGTAGTTTATAGTGGAAGACGAAGCGCAATTTTACACAGGATTTACTGGTAAGAGTTGCTTATGCACAAAATTTGGCTAGGAAAGTGTGCAGGTGACTAAAAGTAGGTTTTTAGACCATGAAATCAGATATTATCATTCTCATTAGGATTGTTTAAAATTATAAGCTTGATGGGGAATGCTTTGGAACACATTGATGGATAGTGAAAGATCCATATTGACGATCATTTTCCATGTTGAAAAAATGAAGTGTAACAGATTGCCCCCTAAAGTGCAAAGTTAGAAAGGATGTTTGAGGAATGAAGTGCGTTATCATGCCAACGATCATATCAAAGAACATGGTTGGAGACCTAGAACAATCAATCAAGGGTTACAATGCAATATATAATCATCACTAAGGTAGGCATTCCCATACTCAGAGCATAAAAATATCGATGGAATAGTATGGAAATACACAAAGATCCATGTCAACAATAGACACAATATGGACACAAAAATCGAAAATGGATCTATCTGCAAAATCATGAACACAATACTCCTCGCATCTTGGATGGATGAAGCTAGATCCTAAGTATTGATCTCCATCTCTATCGATCCATAGTACGAATATAACCATGTGAGTGAATGTCTCAAAGTCGAACATGCTAGAAACTAGAAACCTCTTGATTATAGGTCAATGATATGAATTGTTAACAAGTGCGAGAGAAACCACCAACAATGAAAATGGTCCTAAATTTACTTAGTACAATCTGTTATTATCAATAGCAAATAGGTTGGTTAGGAATGTCATTTTGAGTTAGGTCAAGTGTGTTGGTCAAATAAATTCATGAAAATTGATAAAATTTCATGATTAGTGTATAGTCTTAAAGGGTTCAAAGTGCTTTTAAGTCATGCGACTTAGGTCTTCTCATAGGTAAGTTTCAAAAAATCTGGATACATGAGGTTAAATAAGTCATTTTGGACACTTGTCACTTTTTACCTAAGTCCACAATGATTTCTGTGCAAAACAGGATATTTTCGCTACGGACTCACCAAACAATTCTATAGTGAATATGTTATCTTTCTAACATAATTTTCTACGAACTTGTGTTTTTTTGCAACCGGTAAGGGGATCGATGAGTTGTCAGTTTGTCAGTAGTTAGGGGTCAATTTTCCATCACATGCTTACTTGTTGCGAGTCATTATTTGGTGTATTCCATGCTTGGTCATCATTACAACCATATCATTATGTTTTGTCCTCACATTTTCCTTTCTTAATTTAACCTTCATTTATTCGAACTAAACCACTTACCTTGCCATCCTTGTGAGTTGCTTGATCGATTGCTACCATTTCTCTGTTTAGTTTTGGGTCTAGCTGCTGTCATAGGTGAGTTTCCAGCTCTGTCAATAAGCAACTTGTTGTCACATACAGTCTTTTGTAGGCGTCAAGAGTTCAAACATTGTAGTGTTGTTTTAGAGGATATGGATGCATATAAGAAAACCAACAAGGGAGGTTCAATATTTATATATGAGCCTATACCTTAAATGGGTCATGGAGGATCCAAGTTTTGCAGAGGCTTTCACTAATGCTAGCTACATGAGATTTTTTCAAAAGCTGCGGGGGCACCATGCTCAAGTATCCAAAGATTTTGCTGTAAATTTTGTTGACACGGCTTCAAAATTTGGCATACTGAATTTTGCAGTTTCCCTTGAAACTATTGCACAAGAAACTGAAATTCCTAGGTCAGGGGAAGAATGGTTCGAGGCCACCAAGTTTAAACTGCAGAATTGTGATGATTTCTTGAAGCAAGAGCATGTGGGGGTGGATATGACTTTAGGTATGCCTAAAATTTTCCTTAAGGAGAATTATTCGAAGCTATTGCTGGTAATCCAAAAATATTTCACATGTGAGGGAAGATTCCACATGATATACCAGTATCATTTCACGCTCTTACTCCACTTTACAAGTAAACATCTCCTAGATCTTCCATTTTTCCTTTTCAAAAGGTTAGGTAAGATGTCTAATAAAGTGAAAGCTAGACCTGAGAGTAGTGAGACATCTATATTCCATCATGGTTTAATTAAGTTCCCCATAATTAAGGAATTGAAAGAATTTAATAGAGATCGAGCTACCTTTTTTATTTTAAAGTGGTTATGATGTGGATGTTATTACTCCAAAGAAAACACCCAAGCCAAAGACAAGCACTCCAAAAAATGAGAAAGAGCCCATAGTTGAAGAAGAAGTTAGACCTGAAGAAGAAATACAACCTGTAGCAGAACACATGGAGATATAAATTGAACATTTTCAGGAAACAGTGGCATCTCAGCCAACATTTACAAGAAGCAAGCCAAAATCTGATACAAGGACTTATAAAAGAATTACTAGGAGTCAAACAGAAGGAAAGGGTAAAATTGAAGACATTCTATAGGCTATTGACATTGAAGAGACCCCTGTGGTTAAAACTGTGGAGATAAAGGGAACCAAAATGAAGAAGAAGGGCCTCACTGCAAAAAATCTTGATTTCCCCAGTGAGGACTCTAGTTTTGTTTTCAAGCCTATAAAACCTTTTACCAGGTCACATATTTTAAAAGATGTTAAGTCTGATAAGAAGCATAAGTAGGCAGTATAGGGGAAACAACCCATGGTGGAAGATATTATTGAATTATCCACTACTGAAGCAGAAATCACCAAGTCAAAAAAAGGTAAAGAGAAAATTCTAGAAAAATCTGAAGTGGACCTTCTTAAAGAGAAACCTAAAGAAGCAAGATATGAGGTCTTAGAGACCAAGCTGGAGCTGGAGGATTTCAAACAAGAAATAAAGGATCTGTTAGATTTTAAGAAATAATTCAACAAGAAAATCAATTTTTATAATGAAGTTGTAATATTCCAAAAATTTAGCTTTCAGCTAAATGGAATATTATAGTTTATTTGATCACTAGGTAGGTGAATAAGTGGGTAGGGAGGCCCATAAATCTCCTTAGAAGGAAAAATAACACTCCCAATGTGAAAGGAAGAAGAATAAGTAGCTGTATTAAGCACATTTGGGTTTGAATTGGAGGGGATACATGTTGAATAGGTCAACTTTGACCAAATCAACAACGATGTCATGGAGGAGTGGCATTTATGATGAGACAACGCAGTTTTAGTGGAGGACAAATTGCATGAGCTTAGTGGCCATTGGAAAGTATGGATGGGACCCAATGTGAGAAGGCTCACATACTATATATGGAGGGTATGGCAGCCATTGTTGTTCATGTTTTAAATTATCATTTTGATATTGGTCTGCTTAGATTTTGCATCCTTTTGCTGTTTAGCAGGGTTTGCTGTGTTGTTTAGCACAAGGCTGTTCCTGATCAGGAATCCCTACCTCATCCTCAAGGAAGGAGAGGTTCTTTGGGCTGCATTTTCTCATTCCAGAATTTTGGCCAAGCTACCTCCTTCAGCTACAACGCAATTTATGTTTAGAGCTAGGTTGTGTTGCAGGGTGCAGCAAAGGAGGATCACATAGAGCCAATTCTGGGCTTGTTTTTTAGTGGAGAGGTAGCCTATGCATTGGAGGATCAAAAAGGAGGGCTCCTGGGCATATTTATATATATTTTGGCATCAGGCCAACCATCTATCATCTCTCATAGTGCAGTTTCAGTCCAGATTTGCGTTATTTTTAGTGGCAGTTGCTGAGAGGGTCCATTGAGCTTATTAGGAGGGTCTATTTCTGAATAGATGGATCAACCTTCTATTGAGAAATACCATTGGAGGAAGAAATTATATTTTCAGATCTGTCATAGCCTCATTCTATTCAGTTCCAGTTTGTAGTGACATATCAACCCTAGGGTTATTTGTCATATTGTATATTTTGTTTGGTATTTCTAGCAATCTTTTCTGGGTTGGCTAGAAATCATGTATTAGAGTCCATATCTTCATTTTTGGGCATTTCTTTTGTATCTATCATCCATGTTCCATTTATATATGTTTACAACAGCATATAGACAACACTGTCACTGCTTTTCGACATTTTATACAGTAGCAACAACTCATGTGCTTATTGATATGATCATGGGAGACTTGTTCTTATTTCTTGAGTGGCTTGACCCTCAAGTTATTTTCATATATTGTTGCTGATATTTGAATAAAATTATGGCTGCATATTGATCCTTCTTATGATATGTTCATAGTTGCTGTGTTTTACATTATTATGTATTGTATTGATGCTATTTCCATTTTGGAATATTACAGTGGTATCAGAGCATAATCTTGGATCAGCCTGTGCATTCAAGACATTATGCCATTCAAAGGAGAATCTTCTCACAGAAAGGAGAATTTTTATAGAAGAAAAAAAGGCATGACTCCATTATTTGGAGAAATGAAGGAAGAAAGGCTCTCCCAGCTTCTTTTTCAAACTGTGAAAAATATCAATAAAGAAATCAAGGAAATGAAAAGGGAGAGGTGTAGAGAATTTCCAAGAGGGCTTGAAAGTGAAGCAAGCCCTAAATATTCACGTAATGGGTGTGAGAATTCAGCCACACATGAAGATCCACAACGTTGTTTAGTGCACACATTCACTGCAAGAGAAATGGAGGCGGAAGATGCACCAAAGGAGGAGACCTTGAGTGACTATCTTCAGGAGTATGAGTCTCAATATTGGAGATTCAAAGAGCACTTGGGCTTCCAAGGTTTTTTCCAACTCAAGGAAGACAGAAGACCCATCAACCATAATAGAAGAAAGAGAGGTAGAATATTTCTGCCTAACTTTGATGGATCATCAAAGTACATAGCCAAGGATTGGGTGAAGAAGCTAGATTCCTATTTTTAGCTACACCAAGTTTCAAAAAAGGAGGCCATTAGAGTAGCAGCGCTGCACCTTAAAGTTATGGCCCACGATTGGTGGTTTTATAGTTCTGCTTCATTTCATCATGTAAATGTAAAAACTTATGCAGGATTCACTAAGAAGATAGTGAAAATATTTGATACTAAATATTGTGAAACATCTTTTGTTGAACCCAAAAATTCAAAACCTTTGCATGAGTTGGAGGGATCTATTTTACCAACTCTACTCCATATTTCTATGGAAGGGGATAAAAAAATGCATAATACCTTGCCAAGGGCAAGATCCCCACTTCTTGAAGAAACCTCTTCTATATATGAAGACATGGGGATTCCTCCTTCAAGGGAAGACCAAGATCTAGGATCTCTCATTGATGATGAGGAATTTTCAAATATTGATGAAGAGGATGAGAAAAGAAGAGCTAACAACGTTGTACCATCAAGAGAAGTTCCATCACCACATGGAGGTGGAAAGGGAGCCATTACTTCCATTAGAGGAGCCCTTGTGTCTTTGCAAGGGGTTCCAAATGATCTAACATGTGGGAACCAAAGCACAATTCTGGAACATCATGTATCAATTTTTGTGGATTGTGAGACTTGGCAGATGGAAGGAGAAGAAGGAAAGAAGGATCAACATAAAAGGATGATGATCATTCACCCTTATCTATTTAGGAGGTTTTCTGTACAGAAGAAGAAGACTGTATTGCACAGTGAAAGGAGGGACAGATTAGTCCACTCATATATATGGTCTACTTTAGATCTTGATGTCCCACTACATGGGCGAATTCCACCTGGGAGGCCACCAGATCTAGAGTTGGTTGGAGACATATTACCATTTGGTTCACCACTCTTAGATCCCGGAGGGGTGGATACTTTGGAGGGGTCTAGTACAACGCAGAGAGTCTAGGATATACTCAAGGAGGAGGGAGACATTCTCCCATTTTTAGCATTACCCACTCTCACTACATATTCTGGGCTGACAGAAGTTGCTGTAGTGATGGAGGATGGCACCACCATGGTGCAAGGAGACCACTCCATGGATTTGGAGAAACAGAGGTTACTTCCCTTGAGGAAGGAATCCTCCACATATTGGAGCAGATGGAGGCCACTCATGCTTACATTGGCCAAGATCAGGAGGTTCTTTTTGGATGGTAGCTTCTCATGGGAGGCCAACTTCCAAAGGTCACCACTTCAACTTGAGCATGAGAAAATTCATGATGGGCATCCCAGCACTTTGGAGGATGAATTTGGCATGAGGTATGTCAAAGGAAAATATAGAAGCATGTGGGGAGCTTCACATTTCAGATATTCAACGCTGTCTCTTAGGAGGATTGATCCATATTTGAGATCTCAACTTTTGGTAGAGTACTCCAAGGATCTTGGTGCTTGCATGATTCTTGATGACCCAGAGGGAGATGATAGATACATGGTGGATGATGGGGTCATCTATTCTTATGGCAGAGTCTTCTTTACTAGAGATTATGAGCTCAAGGAGAAGCTGTTACATGCAGCACTTGTGGACTTTCTTTCCATGCACCTTGATGCATATCATTCCTTGATGGAGGAGTTCACTTGGGAGGGCATCCAACAGGATGTATATCAACGTATGGAGAGATGCATAGCCCGGATGATGATGGAGAGGTTTTCACAACCACTTCCCTACTCATTGAGAGTGAGGGATAATTTTCAGTTGATCCATTTCAGCTCAATGAACAAGGTACATAGTAGAGGATGCACATTTATGCATTATGATTTGTACTATTTTACTTTTTGTGAGCAGCATATTGTACCAAGAAGGATAATTCCTTCTTGTATATTTTATTGTGATGTACTTGAGGCCATTTGCAGTGTTGATGTTGGCCATTCTATTGGTGGTTTTTGGGAGAGGCCACATGATTCTTGGTGTACACCATTAGCACCACACTTTACTTCTATGATCTCATCTTGTAGGATGATTGTGGCAGAAAAAAAGTGGCTGAAAATAAACTTGTTATACTTTGTTCTGAGGTAGGCAGAGGATGCACTGCGCTGGTTCCACAAATGGGACTATGATCCACCTCCCAGTTGTCATATGGCAGCTTGTTTTTATTTATTTTTTGTTCCATATATTGATGATGTTCTTGTTCTTATGGGAAACTTTGTTGGGAGGATGGCACAAGAGTTGGAGGTGCTCGTTAGGAGTATGATTCTCCATACTGCATATGTTACATGTTTAAGGAGAAACAAGGGGCAAACCATGATTGCCACACTACATCTCTTGTCTTCATATGGGAGGAGCCATTTGGAGAACTTGAGTTCTTGGGAGAGGCACTTCATGGATGTTTTGATTGGTGGGGTAACTTGGGTCATTATTGGAGACCATAATATTTCAGCCCAATATCAACATCAACCCCATACATATCATAAATGGAGAGAGAAACAACATGAGTGGAAAACTCTAATCTCTCCATACAGCCCCAATACATTGCATGAACCGGGGGTTGAGGATTTATTTGATGAGCTACCTAGAATGGCTCATTTCATTTGGATGATAGCATGGGTATGGGAGTCTTTAATTGGGGATGAGATCCTCTATGTTTGTCATCACTCCTACCTTGAGGAGGCCATTGGACAACAAGAAGGTTTCCACTTACACCTTCCACTTTCTCATGATGTGAGCCATGTGGGGTTGCATACTTAGGAGGAACCATTAGAGGGCAGATTTATTGCAGATTATTTTGAGCAATGGTGGGGACTATTGATGAGGAGGCCACAAGAGGAGGAGGGGAGGAATTTTTCTCCACTTTTACAGTTGCTTGAGGACAAGCAACATTTTGGAGGGAAGGATTGTAATATTTCAAAAATTTAGCTTTCAGCTAAATGGAATATTATAGTTTGTTTCATCACTAGGTAGGTGAATAAGTGGGTAGGGAGGCCCATAAATATCCTTAGAAGGAAAAATAACACTCCTAATGTGAAAGGAGTGAGAATAAGCTGCTAGATTTAACACCTTTGGGTGTAAATTGGAGGGGATACATGTTGAATAGGTCAACTTTGACCAAATCAACAACGTTGTCATGGAGGAGTGGCATTTATGATGAGACAACGCAGTTTTAGTGGAGGACAACTTGCATGAGCTTAGTGGAAAGTATGGATGGGACACAATGTGAGAAGGCTCACATACTATATATGTATGGGATGGCAACCATTGTTATTCATGTTTTAGATTATCATTTTGATATTGGTCTGCTTAGACTTTGCATATTTTGTTGTTTAGCAGGGTTTGCTGTGTTGTTTAGCACAAGGGTGTTCCTGATTAGGAATCCCTACCTCATCCTCAAGGACGGAGAGGTTAATTGGGTTGCATTTCCTCATTCTGGAATTCTGGCCAAGCTACCTCCTTCAGCTACAACGCAGTTTCTATTTAGAGCTGGGTTGTGTTGCAGGGTGCAACAAAGGAGCCAATTTTGGGCTTGTTTTTCAGTGGAGAGGTATCCTATCCATTGGAGGATTATCAAGGAGGGATCCTGGGCATATTTATATATTTTTGGCATAAATTTGACCATATACCATCTGTCACAGTGCAGTTTCAGTCCAGATCTGTGTTATTTTTAGTGGCAGTTGCTGAGAGGGTTCATTGAGCTCATCAGGAGGGTCTATTTCTGAATAGAGGGATCAACCTTCTATTGAGAAATACCATTGGAGGAGGACATTATAATTTCAGATCTGTCATAGCCTCATTCTATTCAGTTCCAGTTTGTAGTGACATATCAACCCTAGGGTTATTTGTCACATTGTATATTTTGTTTGGTATTTCTAGCAATCTTTTCTGGGTTGGCTGGAAATCATGTATTAGAGCCCATATCTTCCTTTCTGGGCATTTATTTTGTATCTATCAGCCATATTCCATTTATGTACGTTTATAGTAGCAACTACACTGATATAGACAACGTTGTCACTGCTTTCCGACATTTTATACAGTAGCAGCAACTCATGTGCTTATTGATATGATCATGGG
Organism: Pinus albicaulis; assembly: GCA_034641835.2. Lineage (NCBI taxonomy): Eukaryota > Viridiplantae > Streptophyta > Pinopsida > Pinales > Pinaceae > Pinus > Pinus albicaulis. The sequence continues at coordinate 780,842,573 of CM076578.1, forward strand.
AGACTTGTTCTTATTTCTTGAGTGGCTTGACCCTCAAGATATTTTTGTATATTTTTGCTGATATTTTAATAAAATTATGGCTGCATATGGATATTTCTTATGATATGTTCATAGTTATTGTGTTTTACATTATTATGTCTTGTATTGCTGTTATTTCCATTTTGGAATATTACATAAGTGGCTAAAAGGTCTAAGAAAATGCTTAAAATAACACTACCTTTGCATAGAATGATGAAGCACACCATGAGGAGGAATAGGTGGCTGCAGGCATAGAGGAGAAAGATGCAAAATCAGGTTAAAGAGCTAGAAATTCAAATGGGAATGGTGCAGACAGAGCTAAAGAAGAAAGGTTTCAAATGATAGTGGTAGATGAACTTGCTGAGGGTGAAAATATTGCTTCTTGAGGAGGGTAAGATGTGTTTTGAACCAATTTTGCATTATGATACTTCATCTCATCATTTCACACAGCCATGGACACTTTTTGGACGTGAAAATTGAAAATTTCAAAATCTGCAGTCTATCAAGCAAATTCGTAGTGTACTCCAGGCTTAAAGCCGAGTTTTCACTATGAACTCGCTGAAGATTACTTTATGCAATTATTTCCAAATTTTGTCATAAAAGGAGTAAGTAAAGGCATATATTTAATTATTTTGGATTAGTGGACACCCTCTAATGAGCATGGAAATCAAAATATTTGCAGAAGTGGCCAAGTGAAGAATGCTACAAACTCCTCGCTACGAACTTTCCTAAAGAGCTATGTTTTTGCAGTGCGGGAGAATTTAAATGTTTTTGGAGCACATCGATCATCTGTATATGTCAAAGTATATCATTAGAGACTATGGTTGATGAGAACACTCAACAAGGAAGGTGATTGGGCTGCCAGCTCATCATTTTTGGACACATCATCAAGTATAACAACACATCCCCAAAATCTGAGAAGCAGACCCTAGATTTCAGTGTGTTTGTTTATTACTTAGTCATGGTGATTTCTACCTCATGAAATGTGGTATTGTTAGATAAATATCATCATGTATGGATCATTTAAAGGTTGTTAGTGAAATAAAGGGTGTTAGAGTCCTATTAGGTTTTAAACTCTTGTAAATAGATATATCTCTATATTCTCTCCTTGTAATTTGTTCCTTGTTGGATAAGGTGTCTTTGGTAGTATTCGAAGGTATAGCCTAGCTGATAGACTACATGTAAAGATGTCTAAGTCTATAAATAGGCAAATGAGAAGTTTAGAGAAGGTTGATCGATGTTATGCTACATGCTACTTCTATAATATTTTTCAGTCAGTAATATACAGTTGCAGAAAGCTTCTCTCAGACCTGAGATTCATCATGTGCTCTTATATCTATTTGTATTATCTACCTTTTTAATGTTTATTCAATTTGCTTTATGTGTAATTTCTTGTAATTCATGGTTAAACATGCTCCAACTTCGTTTATGCATATGGTTTAATGTTCAAGTTATGTTTTGATAAGAGTACACATGCCTCAGCTTCCATGACATATGTTTTTCATGTAATTGAGTTCCACTTTGACTCAATGCCAAATGGTAGCTATTAATTCACATCTTTCACCTACATAAAAACCATTCAAAACACACTCAAGAGTTAGCCATATTTTTTCCAAGCATTGTCTATTGAATATCATATAAATTATTGAGAGAACCCTCTGAGGTTGGAAAGGCTAAGTTCCAACCAAAAGTGTTTTGAAACAATTACTCTGAATAGACCGTTGAGAAACCTATCAGCTTCAATTTGGTAATAACATTTTGGTGTGTCTGTCGGGAGTCTGAAGATACATTTTCCCAAAATTTTGTGCTCAAGAAGAAATACTTAACTCTTGAAGGTAGCAGGAGTTGAGAAGCATTCGAGGTTGCATTCTACCTTGGTGACTCTACTAAAATTATCAACTTAAAGGTGGCTTCGAAGAAGATACATACAAGGAGAAATCCAAATCCTAACCCACCTGAGATAGTTGATAATCCATAAATAATTCTCAGAGGTATTGGAAGCTCATTAAAATCATGTAATCCATCTCATTCAAGATTTTCATCTTTTCCCTCTGAGGCTGTTCGGAGTGTTGAAGATAAACAATTTTATGAAAAGATAGAAGAAGTGATTTTTAGGTCTAAATTTGAGAATGAATTTACTGAAATAATATTATACCTACAAAGAATAGGAATTGATACATCATCTTTTGTTTCAAAAGAAGAAAAGGAATGCTTTTAGAGGACTGTCACATCAGAATTGTCATTGGAAAAAGAGTATTTTGAAAAGTTAAAAGAATTAGATCCTCTTAATTTCTTGTTAAGGAGAAGGTATGGTGTCCCCTTGCTTGAATGGAGTTCCTTTGCCTCTAAACTCCAAATTCCCATCACACCATCTCCTATGATCTCATCCTCATTCACTGTTTTTTCCCATAGTCAAAAATTGATTTCAGCCACTACTTTTTCAAGTAGCACAGTCCCTGTCATTATGGCTGGAGTTCATCCTCCTACAGGACCAGAAAAATATGCTCCTCTTTTCCTACCTGCCATACTTCATGACCTTCCAGAGGGGTATTCTACTAGAATTAAAACTTTTGGGAGTGAAGAGGAAATTACTTCTGAGCAACATGTTAATCAGTTTAATGATTTTATTCACCGAGAGGAGGTGGATGATGATGATGTGAAAATGAGGCTATTTAATCATAGTTTCACAAGTGAGGTAAGAAAATGGTTTAAAGCTTTAGCCCCATGTATTTTACAAAATTGGGATAAATTAGAAGACATTTTTTTGACAAAGTTGGGGAGTAAGGTTAACCATGTTCAAGCCTTAACTGAGTATAACAGTTTGAAAAAAGCCACATATGAATTAGTCCAAGATTTATCTAAAATATTTAACAAGGTTTACAATTCTATACCTGCTCACATTAAACCTCCTCCTGGAGCTGCTCAATTACACTAAGTTGAAGCTTTTGACTATTACTTTTCCATTTTATTAAGAGAAAGAGAACCCGCTTCCTTGGCTGGTATGCAGAATGGTGTTGTCAAGGTTGAGGTAAATATGGTTGTAGCCAAGAGATCTAATATGGGAAAAGATAGATTAAAGGAGGAAGAGAAACCTTCCTCATCTTCAGATGTGAAGTTTTATACCATGAAGAAGACCATCAAGAGGCTTATGGATAGGCTTGCCCTTGGTGCTAACCCTTTAACTGCTGCACAACAAGAAACACAAATTAGAAACCATAAGTTTAGGAAACCTAAAAACTAGCAATGACAAAGAGACAATAGAAATCAACCTGATCAACAGGTTAGACCTCATTTTCAACAAAATATATTGGATGAAGAAGAAACACAACCTGAATTTCAAGAAGACATTATTCACTGTTTAGATGAAGATGTGTCATGAATGTTTCTAACCAAAGAAGAACATGATGAGTCTAGTCATGACATAGGAGAAGATGAAAAACAATATGATTACTTGAAAGTATATCAACATGCTATCTTTGAGATGCAAAAAAAATATAACTTGAGGAATAGAAATGTTCCAATTATAGCCAATAAATCTCAGCCAAAGAAAGATGCTCCTAAGCCAGCTGAACAAAAGAAAGACACACCACCTCATTGTAAAGAGATTGAAAAAACACCATCTGCTTTCAATTTAGAAAATGAGATTTCCGAAATCAAAATTTTTGTTCCCTTTGGTGAAATCATTAAGGTCAATGAGTATATGAGCCAAATTGTCAAGATGCTTAATACTCAGCCTGAACCTTCAGACATTCTAAATCTGCAAGAAGACCATCCTACCATTTTTCTAGGACCAAGAGTAGAAGATGAACATAATGAAGAAGTTCCATCTTTATATGTGAGTCTGAACATCCATGAAATTACCTTGCATAGTGCCATGTTAGATTCAGGAGCCTCCCACAATATAATGTCTAAGGTGATCATGGAAAGAATGGGTTTAGACATTACTAGACCTTATAAAGATTTGTTTTCCTTTGATTACAAGAGATTTTAGTGCATTGGTATCATTATAAATGTAGTTGTTGGCCTAGCTCAAGTGCCTTCTAAGGCAATGTTAATGGATATAGTTGTAGCTGACATTCCTCCAAAATTTAGCATGCTTTTATCTAGATCTTGGGCTGCCAAAATTAAAGGAACTATGCAGATGGATATGACTTATGCCACCATTCTAGTCTTTGGTGAGTAGAGGAGGTTGTAAAGAGAGATTAGGATGGCTTATATGGTGAGTAGAAAGGATAAACCAAATTTTTTTCCTATTTATGCAGTAGAGACTGAATTGGGGTCTTCCATTTTGTTCAATGAGGTCACTAATGAGGCAGAAAGTCAGCAAATTGAAAAAAATCAGCAAGCAGAAAATCATAAAGTTATGGAGAAAAATGAAGAAGGTTGGTGGAATTTGCACTTTGATGGCACTGCTGGAAGTAAAAGAGCTGGTGCAGTCATGTGGATTACCACCCCTAGTGATGAGAGTAAGTTTTTCTCTTACAAATTGAACTTTGATTGTACAAACAACATGGCTGAGTATGAGGCTCTATTTTTGGGTCTAGAAGCTTTGAAAGTGTTAGGCGCCAAGAAAAATCAATTTGTGGTGATTTTGAATTAGTGATAAAGAAAGTAGAAGGACCTTATGAAATTAAGGATGTCATAATGAGAGATTATAGAAATTTGATCCTTGATTTGCTTGAAAATTTCAAAGAACATAGTTTCACCATTAAAGCTAGAAACTAGAATTCTATAGCTGATCCTTTAGCTATTTCAGCCAGCTTGTTTATCATTCCTTCTAATTCTATCAAGAGTTATGAATTTGAGGTCAGGCATAGACCAGATATCCCTGATAATATTGTCAATTGGAAAGTGTTTGATAGTGATCAACAGGTCAGGAATTTGCTTAAGCTGAAAGAGGAATTTGAAAACATTCAAGTGGATCAACAAAACATGTTTGCTGAAACTAAAGCCAATCCGGAGGTCCTTCAGCTGAAGAATAACTTCATTCCCAAAGGTTTAATACCCCTTGAGAATTTGTTTGATCAGAATGATGTGTTAAAGTTCCCAAAGATGAAGGCTGGTGATGAAGAGGTGGAAAGTTTCAACCTTGGCACTGTAGAAGTTCCCAAGATGGTCAAGTTGTCCAAATTTATTTCTCTAGAGGTGAGACAAAGGTATGTGGATATGACTAAAAAGTATATTGATGTTTTTGCATGGAGTTATGCAGACTTGAAGAGATATGATCCCAGCATTATTCAACATACCATGCCAATCAAAGAGAATGAAAAGCCTTTTAAACATAAATTAAGATGAATCAATCCTTTGCTCATGCCACTGATTGAAAAAGAAATCAAGAAGTTGTTTGATGCAAAAATCATTGTCCCTTTGAGGTTTTCTAAGTGGCTTTCTAATTTGGTACCTGTGGGGAAGAAGAATGGCTAGATTAGGATATGCATTGATTTCATAAATTTGAATAAAGCATCTCTCAAAGACAATTATCCTGTTCCAAAGATGGATCAGATTCCGCAAAAGTTTGTTGTATCTCAGAGAATGTCTAAGGCTTGATGGTTTCTCAGGTTATAATCGGATATTAATGCATCCAGATGACCAAGAGAAAACTACATTCACCACGCCATGGGGGAAATTTATGTATTCCAAAATGCCTTTTGGTCTCATGAATGCAGGGGTGACTTTCCAAAGGGCGTTGTACATTGAATTTGCTGAAGAGAAGGACAGATCAGTGGTGGTTTACTTGGATGACATCATTGTGTTTTCAAAGAGGGAGGAAGAACACCTTACGTACCTGGAGAAAATTATGCAAAAATGCAGAATTTGGTATTTATCTCAATCCTACTAAGAGTTTTTTTTCTTTGACTACTGGAAATTTGTTGGGACACATTATATAAAAGGAAGGAATAAGGATTGATCAAAGTAGGGTCACTACCATACAAAAAATAGAATTTCCAAGAAACAGAAAAGAGATTCAATCTTTTCTCGGTAAGGTCAATATTGTTAGGAGATTCATTCCCAATTTTGTTGATATTATCAAGCATATTACTAAGATGCTTAGGAAGGAGTCTAAGATTAGATGGACAGAAGAGGCAAAGAAATCTTTTGAAGAGATAAAAAAGGCACTCACCCAAGCCCCGACGCTCATAATTCTTGATTTTTCCAAGAATTTTCTGGTTTTTACTTTCGCCTCTGAACATACAATTATTGGAGTATTATTGCAGAAAATGTAGCAAGGCAGTGAAAAACCTATTTCTTTCTTTAGTAGAACACTTGAAAAATCTGAATTGAAGTATAATATCCTGGAGAAACAAGCATATGCTTTAGTAAAGGCACTTAAATATTTCATAATTTATATTTCTCATTCTCACATTGTAGCATTTGTGCCTAATACTGTGGTGAAAGACAAACTGACCCAAGCTGATCCTGATGGAAAAAGAGGTAAGTGGATTGCCACTTTGTTGGAATATGATATAGATATAAAGCCTACCAAGTTGGTAAAGGGTCAAGGGTTGGAAAAACTGATGGCACAATCAAATTTTGATTGCCTAGACATGAATTTCATAGCAGAAATTTTAGAAGTGATTGAAGAAGAGGAATTGATTCCTATTGAGGAAAAACTCACTATGTCTGAGTGGTATAGGGATGCAATTTTTTTCTTGCAACACCATAAAGCTTCTTCTCAGTTAACGAAGTCCAAATCTAGGATTTTAATGCTGAAGTATATAAGGTATTGTATTTTGAACAAGAATTTATATTGGAGGGATACCTGTGGGATTCTATTAAACTGCTTGTTAGAAGAAGATGATGAAAAATTAATTGAGGAATTTCATAAGGGGGACTATGGAGGACACCATTATTGGAAGGCCACATCAAATAAGATACTCAGAGCAGGATATTATTGGCCTTCTATGTTCAAATACATATACAAAAAGATTGTTGCATGTCATGAATCCCAAATTTTCGATGGGAAAAAGAAGTTGATACCTGTACCTCTGAAACCAATATATGTTGAAGCTCCTTTATAGAAATGGGGATTATATTTCATGGGTGAAATACACCCTGCATCCTTAGGACAACATTGTTGGATTTTGATAGCCATTGATTACTTCACCAAGTGGATTGAAGCAGTCCTTACAAGGCAAGCTACGGATTCAGTCATCATCCAATTTCTAGAGATTAATATTTTGTCAAGGTTTGGCTATCCCATGAAGATTAATACAGATAATTCTCAAGCTTTCAAGTCTAAAAAACTGATAAGTTTTTGTCATCAATATCATATCACTCTTGGTCATTCCACAACATATTAGCCTTAAGGTAATGGATTAGTTGAATCATCAAACAAAATCATAGTCAGGATCATTAAGAAGGTTTTGCAAGAGAACAAAAGATCATGGAATTTGAAGTTGACGTTTGATTTGTAGGCTGACAGAATTTGTACTAAAAGGTCTATAGGTACATCTCCTTATGAGCTAGTATATGGAGCTGAAGTAATTTTCCCAACTTCTCTTGGAGTTCCAGTAATGAAGTTGTTGCAGGGGCTGGAAGAAGAACCTAATTCCATCCAAAGGAGGATAAATCAATTCATTTCTTTGCAGGGAAAAAGAGAGAAAGTGTACACTAATCATCAACAGTCACAAAATAGAGTCAAAAAGACGTTTGACAGGAAGACAAAAGAGGAAAATTTCAAGGTTCAAGATGTGGTTCTGAAATGAGAAGCCAAGATTGAAGAGAAAGGGAAGCATGTAAAGTTTGAGAAAATATAGAAGGTTCCTTTTGTGATAGTTTCATGTCATGGGAAAAACACATTTTTACTCCAAGAAATGAATGGGCAGTTGTGTGGAGGAGGACCTGTCAATGGAAGGTTTCTAAAGCACTACTCTTCTTATTTTTTCTTGCTGAAATACATTTCATTGTACATATTTCAAGCTTTGTTATTTTGTTTTGAAAATAAAAGTGATTTTATCATCAAGCTTGAGCCTGAGGAGAAGGCCATAAGGGATTGAGGAAGATTTCATCAATTTCATAAAATTTCAGTTTTTCCAAGAAAGGCGCTGGAGCTGTAGGTTCTTTTCTGCACCTCAGGGGCACATCATCCCCAGTGGAGCCATTGTTATCATCAATAACAATAGGTTGGTTAGGAATGCCATTTTGAGTTAGGTCAAGTGTGTTGGTCAAATAAATTCATGAAAATTGATAAAATTTCATGATGTGTAGTCTTAAAGGGTTCAAAGTGTTTTAAAGTCACGTGACTTAGGTCTTGTCATAGGTAAGTTTAAAAAAATCTGGATACTTGAGGTTAAATAAGTCATTTTGGACACTTGTCACTTTTTACCTGAGTCCACAACGATTTCTGTGCAAAACAGGTTGTTTTCGCTATAGACTCACCTGACAGTTCCGTAGAAAATATGTTATCTTTCTAACAGAATTCGCTATAAACTCGTGTTTTTCTGCAACCGGTAAGAGGATCGATGAGTTGTCAGTTTTTGTGGTTAGGGGTCAATTTTCCATCACAGGCTTACCTGTTATGATTTATTATTTAGTGTATGCCATGCTTGGTCATCATTACAACCATATCATTCCATTTTTTCCTCACATTTTCCTTTCTTAATTCAACCTTCATCTATTCGAACTAAATCACTTACCTTGCCATCCTTGTGAGTTTCTTGATCGATTGTTACCGTTGCTCTATTTAGTTTTGGGTCTAGATACTATCATAGGTGAGTTTCCAACTCTGTCCACAAGCAGCTTGTTGTCACATACAATATTTTGCAGGTGTCAAGAGTTCAAATAGGGCAGCGCTGTTTTGGAGGATATGGCTTCACATAAGAAGACCAAAAAGGGAGGTTCAGTAGTTATATATGAGCATATGGACCTTAAATTGGTCACGGAGGATCCAAGTTTTGCAGAGGCTTTCAACAATGCTGGCTGCATGAGATTCTATCAAAAGCTAAAGGGGTACCATGCTCAAGTCTCCAAAGATTTTGTTGTAAATTTCGTTGGCACAACTTCAAAAGTTGGCATACTGTGTTTTACGATTTCCCTAGAAACTATTGCTAAAGAAACAAAAATTCCTAGGTCAAGAGAAGAATGGTTCAAGGCCACCAAGTTTAAACTGCATAATTGTGATGAGTTCTTGAAGCAAGAGCATTTGGGGGTGGATATGAATTCAGGTATACCTAGAAGTTGTCTCAAGGAGAATTATTTGAAGCTATTGCTGGTAATCCAAAAATATTTCACATGTGAGGGAAGATTCCACATGATATACCGGTATCATTTCAGGCTCTTACTCCACTTTACAATTAAACAACTCCTAGATCTTCCATTTTTCCTTTTCAAAAGCTTAAGTAATATGTTTGATAAAGTGAAAGACAGACCTGAGAGTAGTGATACATCTATATTCGATCATGGTTTTATTAAGTTGTTGGTAATGGAGGAATTGAAAAAATTGAATAGAGACTGGGCTACCTTTTTTTTTAAGTGGTTATGATGTGGATGTGCTTACTCCAAAGAAAACACCCAAGCCAAAGAAAAGCACTCCTCAAAAGGATAAAGATCCCATAGTTGAAGTAGAAGTTAGACTTGAAGAAGAAATAAAGCCTGTAGCAAAATCCATGGATATGGAAATTGAAAATTTTCAGGAAACAATGGCATCTCAACCAACATCTACAAGTAGCAAGACAAAATCTGACACAAGGACTTATAGAAGAATTACCAGGAGTCGGACAGAAGGAAAGGGTAAACTTGAAGACATTCTGCAGGCTATTAACATTGAAGAGATCCTTGTGGTTAAACCTGTGGAGATAAAGGGAACCAAAATGAAGAAGATGGGCCTCACCGCAAAAAATATTGATTTCTCCAGTGAGGACTCTGTTTTTGTTTACAAGCCTATAAAACCTTTTACTAGGTCACAAATTTTCAAAGATGGTAAGTCTGATAAGAAGCATAAGGAGGCAAAAAAGGGGAAACATCCCATGGTGGAAGATATTATTGAATTATCCCCTACTGAAGTAGAAATCACCAAGTCACAAAAAAGTAAAGATAAAATTCTAGAAAAATCTGAAGTGGACCTTCTTAAAGAGAAACTCAAAGAAGTAAGAGATGAGGTCTTAGATACCAAGCTGGAGTTGGAGGATTTCAAACAAGAAATAAATGAGCTGTCAGATTTTAAGAAAGAATTCAACAAGAAAATCAGTTTTTATGATGAAGTGGTTGAAAGGTCTAATAAAATGCTTAAAAGAACACTACCTTTGAATAGAATGATGAAGCACACCATGAGGAGGAATAGGTGGCTGCAAGCAGAGAGGAGAAAGCTGCAACATTGGGGTAAAGAGCTAGAAATTCAAATGGGAATGGTGCAGACAAAGCTAAAGAAGAAAGGTTTCAAAATGATAGTGGTAGATGAACCCGCTGAGGGTGAAATTGCTGCTTCTTGAGGAGGGTAGGATGTGTTTTGAGCCAATTTTGCATTATGATACTTCATCTTATAATTTCACACAACCATGGACACTTTTTGGAGGTGAAAATCGAAAATTTCAAAATCTGCAATCTATCAGGAAAGTTCGTAGCGTACTCTATGCTTAAAGCCAAGTTTTCGCTACGAACTCGCTGAAGATTACTTTATGAAATTATTTCCAATTATTTCATAAAAGGAGTAATTAAATGCATGTATTTAATTATTTTGGCTTAGTGGACACCCTCCAATGAGCAGAGAAATCAAAATATTTGCAGAAGTGGCCAAGTGAAGAACACTACAAACTATTCACTACGGACTTGCCTAAAGAGCTCTGTTTTTGCAACGAGGGAGGATTTAAATGTTTTTGAAGTATTAAATGTCTTTTTGGATAACATCAGTCATCTGAATATGTCAAATTATATCAGTGGAGACTATGGTTGATGAGAAAAATCAGCAAGGAAGGTGATTGGGCTGCCAACTCATCATTTTTGGACACATCATCAAGTATAACAACACATCCCCAAAATCTGAGAAGAAGACCCTAGATTTAAGTGTGGTTGTTTATTACGTAGTCATGGTCATTGCCACCTCAGGAAAAGTGGTATTTTTCGATAAATATCATCATGTAAGGATCATTTAAAGGTTGTTAGTGAAATAAAGGGTGTTAGAGTCCTATTAGGTTTTAAAGTCTTGTAAACAGAAATATCTCTATATTCTATCCTTGTAATCTATTCCTTGTTGGATAAGGTGTCTTTGGAAGTATTCGAAGGTCTAGCCTAGCTAGTAGACTACATGTAAAGATGTCTAAGTCTATAAATAGGCAGATGAGAAGTTTAGACAAGGTTGATCGATGTTATGCTACATGCTACTTCTATAATATTTTTCAGTCAGTAATATATAGTTGTAGAAAGCTTCTATCATATTTGAGATTCATCATGTGCTCTTATATGTATTTGTATTATCTACCTTTTTACTGTTTTTCCAGTTTGCTTTATGTGTAATCACTCAGAATTCATGGTTAAACACTCTCCAACTTCCTTTATGCATATAGTTTACTGTTCAAGTTATGTTTTGGTGAGAGTATACATGCCTCAAATTCCATGAAAGATGTTTTTCATGTAATTGAGTTCCACTCTGACTCCATGCCCAATGGTAGCTATTAATTCACATCTTTCACTTGCATAAAAACCATTCAAAACACACTCAAGAGTTAGCCATCTTTGTTCCAAGCCTTATCTATTTAATATCATATAAATTCTTGAGAGAGCCCTATCAAGTTGGAAAGGCTAAGTTCCAACCAAAATTGGTTTGAAACAGTTACTCTAAATTGACTGTTGAGCATCCCATCAAATTCAATTTGGTGATAACACAATCTATAGAGTGTGAAATATATCTTGAAGTCGAACAATCATAGAATCATTTGATTGAACGTCAATGATGAAAACCTCTCGTTGAAGGCGAGAAGCCTGCCATTAGGGCATGCAGGCTCCAAGGTACTGAAGAAGGTTTCCAGATCAACTTCTTAGATAGTGAGCTACAGTCGATAGGAAATGATATGTTACATGAGAGCCTATGACATGAAACTCATGTCAAGTTTTTAATAAAAATTTTGGAGTGATCCAAGACTGACTCATGGATGACCGACACAATTGAAGGCTACAAATTTCAAGGTAATTCTAACTGAGGTTGGAGTTCTCTTGAACATATTGGTGACATGACACTTTGAATTGGAAACATTTTACTTAATGATACTACCCCAAACCAATTTAATACTTTCAATGAGGTTCGATTAGCAGTGAGACAAATGGATTTCCCAACCCTGACACTGTAATATTCCCAAATGGGAAATGCAACAATATAATGCAGAATGATAGGAAAATAATGCAGATCATCATTTATACAACAAGATGCCAATATGGAGACCTTTAATTTGTTATTATAGCAGCAAAACATGTGTAAGAAATGGCCCATAAGATGCATAACAAGAAAAGAAAGTCTCCTATGAAGAAAATCCCTCAATATGAGGTGCTGCAACCATATATAAATACTAGAAAACCCTTACAGTGTTATTTTATTGCCTCTACAACAAAAGTAGATTATACATCAGATCTAGAGCTTATATGTGCATAAAAATTTAGATATCTATCAAATCCATGCACTATACAAGCTCCTCTAAAGAACCCCCTTGGGGTTTTCAGCAAAACACCAAGTAAAAGTGTTAGATCTAAGATCTAAGACTGCAGATCTACTGAAAATTACAGATTTGGAAAGTGTGGCTGAACTGATATGAGAAATAGAATAGCCTCCTCCAATAGATTTCCAAAGTGAAGGGCAGATCCCCATCACTTAGAAAATCAACTCTCCAAATGGTGTGCTGAGCCACCCTGCAACTGCACCTACAGAACTAACACAGATCTGGAAGTACATTGCGCTGTAGGGATAAAAATAAGGTTGGCCTCATGCCAAGATCTGAAAATGATGCTCAAGCCCTCTAATATTGTCCTCCCAATGAAGTGGAAACATCCTCCACTGAGAAGGAGCACTGAAATGGCCTAGATCTGAAATATCTAGTCTCCACTTGCTGCAGCTTGAAAAAACAACCAAATCCTCAACATGATCTACGTTGTAGTTGAAAGAAGAAGCTTGGCCCTAAGCCAGATAGTGGACAATGTAATACAAACTCTCCCAAGATCTACTCAATGGGAAGAGGTGGGATTCCCGATCAGGAACACCCAATGCTAAACAACATTCAATCTCAGCTAAATAGCCAGAGAAAGATATATGTCTAAACAGACCATATATTCAGAAAATATGACAAACATCAACAACCTTCTAATTCTGCCATCCCTTTCCTTTTATAAGTTAAGAGCTTACAAACCCAAAACCACTTCCAATGAGATCACTTATTTCACACAAGGCACCTCCATCTAAAACTATGTTGTGCCTTATTGATGGCCACACCTCCATGACAGCGCTGTAGTTTTGGTCAAGGTTGACCTGGTCAAAATGTCCCAACCCCTTTCACACCTAAGGGTGCTTAATTTAATAGCCAAGATTTAGCCTTTTCATATTTGGCATTGATTTATTCATTATTAAGGAGTATTATGGACCTCATTTTCTCTTTTATTCTTTAAACAAAGTAATAAAACAAAAATTAATATTCCAATTAGCTCATGAATAATTGGGAATATTACAGTCCTCCCTTACCAAATGTTGCTTGTCCTCAAGAAACTGACAAGGTGAGTGCTGCAACCCTTCTCCTCCTCTATTGGTGACACCAACATGTGATAAGCTTCCTCCATAAGCTGAGTGTTCACCAATCCATCCCTCCATGAATTGCTCCTCCAAAGTTCTCATGAGATGTAAATAATCCATCCCATAAGGAGATAATAGCTCAAATGAAACAAACATGGTTTTCCCAATTTTCTCCCTGAAACATGTAGCATAAGATACATGGAGAATCTCCATCCCATAGGGCACATACATACCTCCCATCCTCCCTCCATACATTCCCATAAAAAGTACAAGTACATCATCAATGTATGGGATCAAAACTAGATACATACAAACAGAAATTTGTGCATATGGAGGTGGGTCATAGTACCACATGTGGAACCAGCGCAGTGCATCTCTTGACTGCATCATATCATGATGTGGTAAGTGGTTTCTCCACCACCTACTTGCTGTCCATGTTATCTCACTATGGCTGAAAGTGTGAGATATATTTGGTGCCTTAGGAATGCACCCATCATGAAACAAAATCTCCCTTTGTCCTCCAAGGGAGTGGCCATGTTCAGAAATTTTTTTGGCCCAAAGTTGGCCATGAAGTTTACAAGGTACAATACTCCTTCTTGGAGTTATGGCCTGCATATACATGGTGAAATAATGCAAAAAATAATCAAATGAAACATTATTTACATGAGCATATTATTCACCAAAATTCCTCCTTAAACAAATGGAGTGGTGCATAGATCTATCCTCTTCCTCAAAAAGAGAAAGAGATGGCTGAATTAACTCCTTTATAGAGTTATGTTGCTGCCTCATCTCCACATGGTACATGCATCTTTGAAAATGCTGATATAGTTCTCCTTCAAAACCCTTCCAAGTGTAGCTTCTCATGATGATGTTGTAGAATCTCATGGAATATGTGTGGCTGAAACAGAACTCTTCATAGGCCCTTTGTAGCAACTTCTCCTTGAGCTTGGAAGCTCTAGATAAGAAGATTCTACCATGGCAATAGATGACTCCCTCTTGGACTGAATAGCCCTCTTCATGTAGCTAGTCATCAAGTATCATGCATGTGTGAAGATCCTTGGAATAATCCACCAATAGTTGGGATTTCCAATATGGATCAATCTCCCATAGTGACAGCGCTAATGATCTATCAACATAAATATCTGTCATATGGTTGTTATCCTTCTTGACATGTCCCATGCCAAAGGTACAAGTTGGAAGGTCATTCTTTCCATTCTTTCCCACAATGCAGAATCTGAAATGAGAGTGGGTAATGATGATGTTGGGAGAATATCTTCCCCACTTCTTGAGCCTACCCAAGACTCCCAACGCTATATCATTGCCTTCTAATGCTCCCTTCCCTCCTAGATCTATGCTTGGAGAATCATTTTGTGAGATATCTCTCACCAAATCTGAATCAGGTGGCCTCCTAGGTGGTTTTCCACTAGATAATAGTGTCCCATACAGCAATCTCATGAGCTTAATAGATGGGACTGTAAGGTCCTTACTTCCACTACGAAAATCCATCTCTAATTTCTGTGTGGAAGTTGTATGTGAGGGATATGTATGCATGCCTTTGATCATTTGAGTCTTACCACTATGTTTATCCACCCATTCCATTTGCAAAACCTCCCAATCAGTGGTGACTTTCCCCAAAGTAATCAACCATTGAACACCCAATATCACATTGGTGTCAGGTATGTAAACCACAAAGAAGTGATCGATAAATGTATATGTCCCCATGGTGACTGATAAGGATGGGAAATAATGCATGCATTGCATTTTTATATCTCCTGGGACCAAAATAGAGAATCCCTCAAAAGCATCAGTGGGTATTGCCCTCCTTTGCACTAGTTGGGCATCAATAAAATTGTGGGTAGCCCCACTATCAACCAAAACAGAAACCCTCTGATTCAAGATGGAACCTTGAACTCTTAAGGTCAGGTACTTAGGTACTCCTTTCAAATATGCAAGAGCCCCTCCAATAGGAGAAAATGCTCCATTCCCATCTCCTGATGGTGTTGGTTCTCCTCCTGTAGTGTCAGCGATGTGACCTCTTCTTGGTTCATATTCATCTTCCTCCTCATCATCTGAGAAGACCTCTATGTAATGTGCTTTTCCAGCTGCACATCTATGTCCAGGTGCCCATGATTCTTGGCAAGTGAAACAAAGCTTCCTTCTTCTTAGATCTCTCTAGACATCATCATCAAGAGGTTTTTTATTTTGACTCTCCTTAGAAGGAGAAACCTTTTCTTCTTTTCCCTTTGAAGAGAAAGAGGGCTTATGCTGAAATATTGCCTTTTCTTTTAGCAAGGCATCTTGAAGGTGTCTAGCCCTTTCAATAGCATCATGTAGGGTAGTGGTCGTGGTAGATTTAACCAACCCATGAAGAGGTTCATCTAACCCATCAATGAACATGTACGCCCTTCTTGCCGCAGACAAATCAGGAACCATAATAGAAAGTCTTAAAAATTCAGAGATGTAAGTTTCTACATTACCTGATTGTTTCAACTTTGCAAGGCTCATGAATGGTGCCTCTGGATCTCTTCTATGAAATCTTTCCACCAGCCTTCTAGTGAAATCTAAATAAGCAGCCACATTGGCATGACCCAATGTAGACAAGCCATGGAACCACCAATCATGTGCTTCACCTTCAAGGTGCAGCGCTGAAATCTTAATGGTTTCCATTTCTAGAACCTTGTTCAACTGAAAGTAGATGTCAAGTTTTTCTACCCAAGATTTGGCAGAACACTTGGATGACCCATAAAAATTGGGTAAAAATAATCTGCCCATAGTGTGGTGTCGATCATGATTCTGGATGAATCCAACACCTTTATGATGATGCCTTGGTCTTATATTGTCCTTTATTTGACAAAAATCCTGAAAACTCAAGTGATCTTTGAATATCTTATTTTGAGACTCATATTCTTCAAAATAGTCTTCAAGGGATTCTTGCTTTTGAAACCCTTCATTTCCCACAACCAAAAATGTAGGCATGGTAGAGCGTTGGGAAACTTGTGGCTAATGCACTGGTTGATCATTCTAGTGGTGAGACATGCCAAAGCCTTCTCCATGATGAAATCCTTTAGGGGATTCCTTGAATCTGTCCATTCTCATCTCTTTGATCTCTCTAGCAAAGTCTTGCATGGCTCTAAGAAGGATCTTAGGGAAATCCTTCTCTTCATATTCACCTCCAGATAAAGGGGCTTTACCCTTGTCTTCATTATCATTTGTATAATCAAAATTTCTGTGCCTTCTCTTTTGATACCTTTTCTCTTTATCAGTAAGAGGCTCTCCTTCTTCAGAAGACATATTGGCTTTGGAATGCATAGGTTGTGCGAAGATGATGCTCTGATACCACTGTAATATTCCCAAATGGGAAATGCAACAATATAATGCAGAATGATAGGAAAATAACGCAGATCATCATTTATACAACAAGAGGAAAATATGGAGACTTTTCATTTGTTATTATAGTAGCAAAACATGTGTAAGAAATGGCCCATAAGATGCATAACAAGAAAAACAAGTCTCCTATGAAGAAAATCCCTCAATATGAGGTGCTGCAACCATATATAAAGACTGGAAAAACCTTAAAACGTTATTTTATTACCTCTGCAACAACGATAGATTATACATCAGATCTAGAGCTGCTATCTGCATAAAAAGTTAGATCTATATCAGATCCATGCACTATACAAGCTCCTCTAAATAACCCCCTTCGGGTTTTCAACAAAACACCAAGTACAAGTTGTAGATATGATATCTAAGACTGCAGATCTACTGAAAATTACAAATTTGGAAAGTGTGGCTGAAATGATATGAGCAATATAATAGCCTCCTCCAATATATTTCCAAAGTGAAGGGCAGATCCCCAACACTTAGAAAATAACCTCTCCAAATGGTGTGCTGAACCACCCTGCAACTGCACCTACAGAAATAACATAGATCTGGAAGTATACTACGCTGTCGGGATAAAAATAAGGATTTCCTCATGCCAAGATCTAAAAATTATGCTCAAGCCCTCCAATATTGTCCTCCCAATGAAGTGGAAACATCCTCCATTAAAAAGGAGCACTGAAATGGCCTAGATCTGAAAGATCTAGTCTCCACTTGCTGCAGCTTGCAAAAAAAACCAAACCCTCAACAGGATCTGTGTTGTAGTTGAAAGAAGAAGCTTGGCCCTAAGCCAGATAGTGGAAAATGCAATACAAACTCTCCCAATATCTACTCAATGGGAAGAGGTGGGATACCCAATAAGGAACACCCAATGCTAAACATCATTCAATCTCAGCTAAATAGCCAAAGAAAGATATATGTCTAAACATACCATATATTCAGAAAATATGATAAACATCAACAAACTTCTAATGCTTCCATCCCCTTCCTTTTATAAGTTAAGAGCTTGCAATCCCTAAACCACTTCCAATGAGATCACTTCTTTCACACAAGGCACCTCCATCTAAAACTGCGTTGTGCCTTATTGATGGCCACTCCTCCATGACAACGTTGTAGATTTGGTCAAGATTGACCCAGTCAAAATGTCCTAGCCCCTTTCAAACCTAAGGGTTCTTGATTTAACAGCCAAAATTTAGCCTTTTCATATTTGGCATTGATTTATTCATTATTAAGGAGTATTACGAACCTCCTTTGCTCTTTTATTCTTTAAACAAAGTAATAAAACAAAAATGAATATTCCAATTAGCTCATGAGTAGTTGGGAATATTACAAACACAAAGGTGAAAAAGTGCCATGTTCAAGAGCGATATATTTCCTTTAATGAAATAAAAGAATGAACGTTTCTTCCCAATCCCCCCCCACCATTACTAGCAAGTGCCTCTTTATTTTCTTCAATCTTGAGGAGGATAACATTTTCTTGTGATATAAGCTCATCCTTCGGAGTATTTTTAACGAACCCTAGGAAGGAGTGGTTCGGTCTCATCATAATGGATGAGTATTGTACTATTTAGGTTTTACGAGTCCAATGAAGGGATTACTTGACGTCGTTTTCATGTTTAAATAGTCTGAAAATACATGAAAATAAAACTCATTCAACTTTTTCAGTGTAAAATTTAACGAGTCTGGAGAAAGTAAAACTCGACCTTTTTCATTTTTAGGGAGTCAGGAGAAAAACATAAGTAAACTCCACAATGTCCTTTTTCATAAATTTTTTCTCTCAAGTCCGAAAAAGTGTAAAATGATTCAGGTGAGAACTTTATTAACCATGATTAGTCAACGTATACTTTTTTCGCAAATAGTATAGTTCCGTCTGGAAAAGGGGTAAACTTATACTGAATAGACGACTATTCATTTACTTTTTCGAGTTTTAATAGTCAAGTACTCAACGTTCTCGTAATGTATAGAGGGTCTGAAAATGGCCTAAAAGAGAACTCCAGGGTTTCTCTTTTTCGTAATTTAAAGAGCCCAAAAAAGTGATTAAATTTTGCTCGTCACCAAAATGATTCATTTTTATGATTTAACCTCTGTTTTGCACATAAAACTCACAGAGTCATCATAAATGCTCAAAAATATAATAAAAACACTAAAATTTTGAATTTGAAAGGTCAGAAGCATAAAATAATATTTAATTATTCTAAAATGCTTATAAAAATCCAAAAATTAAAAATGTTTTCAACATTTGAGAGCAATTGAGAGGGCATTTTTACCAAAAAATTTAGAGGTGGATTCTGACAAAATCGGTGGACCAAATTGTGAGCCATTTTATACAGGTAAGATATCTTTCCATTTTCTTCATTTTCATTATTTTTATTTTTCATTTGACCATGAATTTGGCACTTTTTGGGGGTTTTATTTATTCAAAATCTGCCCTCGGGGGTGTGAAATCACCCTTCATCAGGCCCGCACATCTTGACTCCTTTTTATACATGGAAAAATGCGATTTGTGTGGTATTCCTCACGGAAACCACGCAAATGCGCTCTGTTCATAAATTTCGGCTACACATAGTATCGAGGGTTTTGAAAATATAGATAAAACACTCAAAGTTTTATGCAAAAATTATCACATTTTTTTCTAATCCTCCTCTATTGTTATTTTTATGGTTTTTGACTTGCCAAGATGGAGTGGAGGGAAAGAGAACACAAGGATCAAGATGTGGAAGCTCTTAATGATCCAACAACACTACAAGCCTTAAGAAAGTGTGGTTTATACAAATTTTGGATGATCATGTGCATGAAGGCTCAGTTAGATTTACTGACATGAATGGTAAGAGCTTGGGACGTTCAGGAAGAAGGTTTCGTGATAGGAGATCAAAGACTTACCATCAATGCAGATTACATTTATTTCTTGACTGGGCTCTCTCGCAAAGGGATATACATCTCACTGTATATGCACAGGCCAGGTGGAGAAACAAAAAATTACTTGAGGAAACATTGATTTGCAGGATCCCAACTCAAATATGGACGAAACCATTGAGAGGCTCCCTTTGAGAACCATTGACTTTGTTAGTCATCAGTATTTTTTCTATTTTGTAGATGACTAAATACTTTTCCTAGATTTTTAAAAACAAGATTCATGAATATTGTGAGTTATAGAAATCTCACTGCTTTCATTATCCTTAAAACAAAATTTTCACTGTCTCACTAATCTGCCATTTTCTGGTTAGCCTATCACCCCTAGAAGACCCCTCATGGCCTTATGACACTCATATTTCTCTCATTTTCACACCCACAACCTCAGTACTTTGTTTTTCCTACGCTTCACCCTTCCACTTTCCATCTAAGTTTTCCAAACAGTCTACCTTCTCTCATTTTCATCAAATGCCTCAAGCATTGATGGTCTTAAAGCTACCTCAGTAGGCTCTTATATAAATAAAGTACCTTACATTTTGGATCCTCAATACATCTATAGGTCAAAAAAATCTATTTTTCATACTTGAAAACCATAAGCCAATGCTTTCAGTCAAAAAGCCTCCCACTAGGTCACTAGGGTTTCATAGGTTGTAGGGTTATCTTTGGTAAACTAAATCAATGTTTTCCATGTGCTAGAAGTTGAATCAAAAGGAGAAAAGGTCATTCACTTGTTTGTCCAAGTTAGCTGAAGAAGAACTTCAAGGAGGGATGCTTTTCCAAGGACAAAATTCTGCAAAAGGACAACTGTCCATTTTGACATTTCTGCAGGAGTGTCAAGGTGGCTATCAATAGAAAATTAGGTAAGGTAAGAAGTCTGTTCCTCATTAAAGGATATACACAAGAAAATGGATGGAGGAAGAAGCTTATGTTCAAGGAGAAAAATCAGGGTTTCTAGACATAGATTGGGCTTTCAGTGTGCCAAGCAAAGCCAATGCATAAAATCACAAGGACAAAGGCACACCAACACAACCAAGCATGAATGGAATATTTTTAGAAGTTATAAATGAATAAGGGAAAAGGGTGAGGTGAAATGAATAGAGATAAGTGAACTTTAAAGGGCTATAAAGAACTTAGAATACAACACTAATGATTTTTCTCTAATAGCCCTAAAACCTAGGGTTTTGGTAAGATAATCAAAGAAGGTAAAAGGCAAGTTTGGACTCCATGATAGCAGCAAAGGCTTCATGAGGATATCACTGCCTGCAAACATTCCAAACTCATTTCAAGGGGTCTTTCATAATGAAGATGGTCAAAAGAAAGTGAAATACAGATGATAGACCTCCATCATAATAGCAACAGGAGATTTGAAGAGGCTCTTAAAGCTGACTTCTAGGGTTTGCTAAGGTAAAGATTTTCACTGCCTCAAAGGGAAAGAATGAAAGAGTATTGGTGTAAGGAAGGTAAAAGCCTTCACTTTCAGTCATTTTCCCTCAAAATGATCATAGGAATCAAAGCACAAGTTGAGGTTCAAGACAGAATGCCAAACTGATCATGAGGTCACTATTATGAAAGTGTCAAAATCCAAGAAGCATCAGACAGAGTTAAATCATTATGTCATGGCACCTGCAACAAATCAGAAGTGGCTAAAAGAGAGTTAGCATACATGATAGTGAAAGCTGTGATGCTTGTCAAAGATAGATTTAGCATGCCTAAGGATCAAATAAAAAGGATGAAAACAGGCTTCTCACTCACCTCTCAAAACAAAGGCAACTCAATCTCCTAGGTAAGAAAAAAGAGGTTTTGAAGAGGCTGCCACCATGAAAGTTCTTAAGGTTGTCAAAGAGTTTTCAACATACCCCAAGGATCAGAGGAAAGAAAGTCATTTCAAGTTTTCATGGCACTTATTGATTGAAAAGTGATTGGAAGACCTAAACAAGCCAAAATACAACAAATCATGTAACTCAAGAAACATCTGCAGAATAAGTGTTGAAGGCATCAATAGGCCTAAGGGAGTCAAAATCCATTATATCAACTACCTGAAGAGCATCAAAGAGAAATGGTAAGGAGAAAAGGGGACCAGTTTTATGTTTTCAAGTCCCTCACTGCAAAAGGAAAAAATAATATCAGTGAAGTCAGAAAGGGACTAAAAAACATTATAAAGTGGGTTTTGATTTTAATTTATTTTCCCTAAAGGTATATAAAGATCATTTTTACGCTCCTCCCATCTCACTTTGCAGTTCAAAAGAGAAAAAAAACACTCAAGGGAGAAACTTTTCTGAGTTTGGTCATTTTCTGGCAAATGTTACCAGCGCTGCGCTTTGGAGCAGGCGCTATTCCTAGAGCACTTGGCGCTACGTGTAGAGGAGAAAACACTGTGTTAAATTACACTACGCTACACCTAGAGACGAACACGTTGCGCTTAGAGGTGGGTGCTACACGTTCACCGAGTTCCACCCGACATGAAGGATCCGACAGAACTATACGCGGGCAGCGCTGCGCCCAAGAGAGCCCGACTCACTCGTTTCTACCCAGCGCTGCACCCAGAAGATAGGCAAGCCTACACAACTTGTGCAATGCTGCGCTCAAGAGCCTGGCAGGCCTGCATGTGGGCAACACTCACCCAGGAGGACCCGACTCGTTCGTTTCTTCCCAGTGTTATGCCCAAGAGATAGGCAAGCCTACACAAATCGTGTAGTGCTGCGCTCAAGAGCCCGACAGGCCTGCACGTGGGTAGCACTCGCCCAGGAGGACCCGACTTGCCCAGTTTTCTGCTCCGCGCTGTGCCTAGGGAAAAAAGGCATCTTTTGCTTGCAAAATTGCCAAAATTGATGAAAAATACCCCTCCAAGCTATTTCCAAGAACTTGCAAAGGAGTCAAGAAATTGGTAAGTTGAAATTTTTTTCCCTCCTCCAAGTGGTTTGTTGCTTTAATGGTTAAAGAAATTGGTCACAATCCTAAAACATAGAAGCCCTATTTCCTCTAGGAGAAACCCTATTTTAACCTTCAAACAAAAAATTATCAGCCAAAGAGTGCGAGTTAGGGTAATTATAGATCAGTTCAAGTTAAGCCCTCATCAAGCTCAAAGGAACTCAGTCATAAACCCACCTCCATCTCACTCATTTGCAAAAACTGCCCTCACCATCATTTTATTTCACTCCTCCTGCCTAAGTTTCACAAGCAAGCCCAAGTTTGTCCAAAAGCAGCCCTATGTTACCATGTCAGGAGAAGAAGGCAGTATCAGCAGTGAAGGAGGCCAAGTGCCTATGAGGCCAAAGCACAAGGGTGGGAAGGTTAACATATTTGAGCCCCAAGACATAGTAGAAATTAATTCCTCCCCCATGATTTTCACATGCTTTCAGAATGTAGGGTGTTTTTAGTTTTGTGAAAAGGTCAAACAAGTGCAAAGTCACCCTGAACTCACTAGGTTGTTTGTTCTCAACCTACACAACAAACAGTCAAGCCTTGCAGGGATAGACTTTGAGCTATCATCAGATACCATTTCTCAGGCTACTAGACTTCCTGATGTTGGTGAAAATTGGTTCAAGAGGTCAAAGTTGGACATGAGTTACGACGAACCTTTCCTCAAGCCTAGGTATAAAGAGGGATGCAAGACTATTTTCCCTTTCTCACACTTACTAGAGAGGTATGCACCCCTAATGAAGGTAATCATGCAATAATTTACTTGTGAGGGGAGATACTCTAGGCTCTACTCCTACCATGTCAGACTACTCATGCATTTCACTAGGGTCAAGATGCTTCATTTGCCCTATTAATTATATAGGAGTATAGACAAGATGTCTTCTGTTTTTCGAAGGAGGAGTTATACCCAACAAATTAATAGTTTTTTCCACCACTCCTTGATCAAGATGGTGGTACTACATCAGTTGGAGCAAAAGGTCATACCTTGGGAGGTGTTCATTGCTAATGAAATATTCACAAGCCCACAGTCTCATCATCAGCCTAGTCTACCCTCTTCATCTCATCCTCCTCCCTCCACTCCTCCATCACCCCCCATTGACCATGACTCATTATCTACACATGAATCCTCCCCTTAAGAAAACCTCCTTTCCTCACCTTCTCCTAAAGCATCAGATTGAGAAGAGGCAGAGGAGGATGATGATGAAGAGACAAATGATGAGGCAAAGGCTGAAAATGAAGAAAAGGAAAATGATGAGGAAGAGGAAGAAAATGATGAAGAGGCAGAGGAGGATGATGAAGAAGAGACAGAGGCAGATAATGAAGAAAAGGGCAGTGAGAAAAAAAGTGACAAAGAAGTCAATGAAGAAGAAAAGGCAGAGGATGATGAGGAAGAGACAAATGATGAAGAAGAAGAGACAGAAGAAAATAGTGAAGAAAAGAGAGGGAGCAAGAAAGTGGCAGTGAGCAAGACAGTGACAATGAGGCTGAAGGTGAAAATGAGTCAAGCCACAATGAGGAAGATGAGGATGATGATGAATTGAGCCCACAAGAGATAGAAAACATGCAAACAGAGGAAGAGGATGACAATTAAGAAGATGAGGAAAATGCAGAAGCTAAAGGCAGCCTAGATGAAGATGAAAACAATGAGAACAATGCAGAAACTAAAGGCAGCAGTGGCACCCATGAAGAAAGAACCAATGATGAACATGACAACATGGAGGAAAACAATCATGACATTCATGAAAAAATTCATGAAAGTCATGATGACAGTGAAAAAGGTGAAGGGGATGATGATGAAAATGAAGATCACAGTACAGTGAAAAAGGTGAAGAGGATGATGATGAAAATGAAGATCACAGTAGTGGAGAGGCAAGCAGCTTCAATGATGAACAAAATGAAGAAGATGATTGTTTAAAAAATGAAGAAGAGGCTAATGATAGTCATGATAATAATGAAGGAAATGAAGGGGCTGATAGTCCAATTGAAGATCATAGCAATGAAGAGGTAAGTAGCTTCAATAATGAACAAAATGAAGATGATGACTATGTAGAAAATGAAGAAGAGGCTAATGAAAGTCATGAAAATAATGATGAAAATGAAGAGTGTGATGAAAACAACAAGGATCACAACCATGATCAAGACACCAACAAGACCAAAATCACACCTCTTTTATTAACATATCAAATAGGGCCAAGGATTGTTTGTGTTGCCTCTAAAAGGCAAGGGACCATGCCATCCACCTCATCTCAGCCACTAGACAAAGGGAAACAAAAGGTAAAGGAAGAAGAAGAAGATAATGAGGTGGAAAGGGAGTTTGAAATCATTCGGGTGGAAAGTGATGAGGAGAATCAAGCAAGGATCTCAAACTTTCTCATCCAGAAAAAAAATTCCTTCATTAAAGACCTTCAAGCTAAACTGAATAGGGCCAAGAGTATAATTGATGCCCTTGACATGGAGAACAGGCAGCTTGGAGAACAAATTGCAATTTATGAGGCTAGAGCCATCAAGGCCCGGAAGGAAGCCAAAATGGCACAGGTAAAGTTAGAAGAGTTCATGGGCACTTATGAAGAGAGTGAGGATGAATGAGGAAAGTCTAGGAGGAGACCTAGAACTATGGGGTTGAAGAAGGCATTGACAAAGCAAAGGGAACAAGAATCAGCCTTAGCAGGGAAACTCCCTCTAGATGAGTTGTTGGCCATGTAGATAGCACATGATTAGGAGCATTGGCAGAAAGAGCCAACATACACTTGGAGGCTAAATTCAAGAAGGAAAATCAAGATCTTGATCTCCAAAGGAGGATGACCAAATATTATGCCCGGAGAAACCAAGTTGCAAAAACTCAAGAAGGCTCAAACCAAGATCCAGGCACTAAAAGAGGCAAAAGGCCAAGCTAACCTTGGAATTTTGGCACAATCTTCTCTACAGGTCTCTCAAAACCCATGAGGCACACATCCACCAAATTTGAGAGAATTTTGATAATTTTTGGTTTTTTGTGAATTTGGAGGCCTGTAAGCGCAACACCCCTGGCGCTACGATTTAATCTCAGGGATATTCAGAGGGAGAAATTTACATTTTTGGAAACCACATGACTATTAAATTATTATCACCAAATTTTAGAGCATTTGAAGCATTTTTGACCCCTCAAAAGGCCAAAAAACACCTCATTTTTCACCTTTTTGCCTCATTTTCAGACTTGGTGCTGCGCCTAGAGCAGTCTTGGAAATTTTGATTTTTTCACAGGTAAATGGAGCTCAATTATAAAAAAAATGGTATATTTGGAAATTAGACTCATCCAGATTTCCAACGGGCCATCACAGAGCAAATTCCAGCATTGGGAAGGGCACCAAAACTTGGTTGCAAGTGGACCTATTTTCTGCCCGGGAAGGTGTTTTGCGTTCAGACCAAATTGGGCATTTTTGGCCAAAAGTCAACAAAAGACACTCATTTATTGAAAAATTATATTTTAATTTTTTTGAGGCAAATAAATCCAAAATTAGGTGCTAGGAGTTATTTTGGCATTTATTTCATGAGATATTTATGCCTTGGGCCTTGCATGGTCTCTTGGGCATAAATGGCATTTATGGATGATTTTGACATTTTCAAACCCTATTTAGGGTTTTTTCCCCTCATTTTCTAGATAAATAGAGTAGGAGGGCTTCATGATACCAGGTTGGCATTTGATGACTCTTTGGAGCAATACATAGTTTTTTTTTGGAGATGGGAGAAGAAATTGGTGTTGTGGAGTTTGTGAATGGCTTGTCTTGACTGATGATGGAGAAGGCTTCTTGCAGGATCCCTAAGCTTGGTTAATGGTGATGTGATTATATTTAGTTTTTGTTTTCTCGTGTATCATTGTGTTCCATCCTTCTAAATTGCAGTAGGACAAAGGTTCTAGACTAAGAAATGTTTTCAAAGGCACCTTAGCTCTGTTTGTTCTTCACTGTCTCTATGTTTTCCTTTGCTGGGCCTTTTTAGAGAATTCTTAATTTCTCTCTAGACCCCCCAAGCTTGTTTATTTCATGAATGGTTTAATACAGTAGGTATCAAGGATGATTTATGGTTAGCCCTGCTTTTTTGATGTCTCTAAACATTGTTCTTGAGGTCTCTCTCCAAAGTACCATTGTCTAGGTTTGCCAAAGAGGCTATGTTTTGATCATACCCTTTGTCCATGCTTGAATAATTGTTTTAGAGAACTTCATAGCTATGATCAATGAATTTTAGGCATTCCCTCTTCTTTGATTAAATTTATATGCGCATTTTGAATGTTTTCTAACCTTGAAGGTGAAATCACTAGAAGTTAAATGAGCTTCTCGCCTTCTATATTTCATTGGATTGTATGTCTGAAATGCTTATTTGCTTAAGTTGAATCAAAGAGTTATTGGTGTGCCCTGTCTATTGATTTCTTCTTCATGCTAAATAGTGTTGAATTCCTCCTTGTTTTAAGTACATGACAAAGGATTCTTGATTTCCCTTTGCCCTACTTTTTTTCACAAACTTGATGTTCATTTCACTTCACAAAAACCTTGAGAATCCATCTGACCATGCTAGATTTTCCCTGTGATCCACCCTGATTTATTGTTGAAACTTTCCATGAATTTATTGACTCGATAACCCAATGACTTGAAGACTCCCTCACTCTATCTATTCTACTTAATCATCTTACCCAACCAAAAACAAACAAACAAACCCTACACTTAACAACTAGCCTAAAATCAAAACCCTAAAAGCAAACAAGTTCACATCCTTTGCACAAATAGAGAGAGCCCTCTCTGAGTCTAGGAAGGCTAGGTCCTAGGACTCCAAAGGTTGGTTTGATGTTACCCTGTGCATTTGATCTCACTAATCTAACAAATCACGGGAACCTAACATAATGGCGATCATGGTGGGACCTTCTGAGTAAGTTAACAACCTTGACATCCTTAAAGACTTTAGAAAGCCCTTCTAAAGTAGTATCCAGTGATTCCTCGCCACCTCATCGCCTAACATAATGGCGATCACGATGGGACCTTATGATTAAATAACAATCTTACACATCCTTAGAAGATTCAGAAGTCCTTATCACACAATATCTATTGATTTATCACTAACTCACTGCCTAACATAAATGGCAATCAAGGTGAGAGATTTCTGAGTTAGTCACAATCTACGTACTCCTTAGAACTTCAGAAACCATTATAAAATCATAGAGAACTCAAACTGTTAGCCAAAGAGTAGAATCTGGTTGTTTCATTATCCTACCAAAATGATGACTCAACTGTAGGACACTCATACAAACCTTAGGGCTACATAAAGGAACTCAGAAAACCCCAGAACATCCCTAGATTGGTTTTTGTCAGTTATTGGTGGTGGACCATAAACATACATCGTTAAAACAACAAAAAACATCCACCTGGTGACTCCACAAGCCTCCAGTAGGCCTTCTTACTTTACTACTATTTATAGATTTCCTTAGGATTGTGTCAAATCATCCCTGAGAAGTTTAGAAGACTAGTCACACATTGTGTGAGTTTATCAAACACTGAGAGAGGTCATCTTTCTGAAAACAGTCTTAAAATTTCAGCCTCTCTATACCTTGGGTTTGAAATCTAGCTTTACAGAGGATCAGTACCAGATCTCACTTGGACACAAACCCTCCCACCATAGTTGATGACCCAGAAAATATTTTGTGGAAAACTTCTAAAACTGGAAACTCAACTACTATTAGGACCATTCATAGAGTAAGCTCTGTCCCTAAACATCTTACAACCTTGCAAGACCCCCAATTTGACTTGCATCATACAAGAAACC
This sequence comes from Pinus albicaulis, assembly GCA_034641835.2. NCBI lineage: Eukaryota > Viridiplantae > Streptophyta > Pinopsida > Pinales > Pinaceae > Pinus > Pinus albicaulis. The sequence goes on from CM076578.1 coordinate 780,871,287, forward strand.
TTTTCAAAACCAAGTCACAAAGTGGGATTGACCAGTTTGACCTTGAGCCCTTAGATTTGCAACAGAGTTCTAGTAGAGAAGCCTCTCCTTCCACTCCTCTCGACTTTCAGCTTCTCCATCACTTTGACTCTTTTTTTCCCAAATCTGCTCAACATCAATTTGCTGACCCAAGTACCTCTACCACTCCCATCCACACATCCACTGTTCAAAACACTCCACTTCATCCTCCACCCCCTCTCACAAACCCTCCCCTTGTAAATCATCCTTGTTTCCCATTCCCTCCCATCATGGTGGCATGGTATGCTCCCCTGATACTACCACAACCTTTTTTACATTTACCACATGATTACCAATCCAAAATTCCCCATTTTACCGGCGCTGAATCCATCACTGTCCAAAAACATGTAGATAGGATAAACTATGCCTTTGATACATGGAAATTAAAGAGGAAACCATTAAAATGAAGATATTTTCACAAATCTTAGGGGGAGAAGCCAAAAAATGGTTCAAAATCTTGGCTCCTAACACCATACATGATCTCCCTTCTCATTACCAGACATTTATAAACAAGTGGGAAATCAAGAAAAACCCTCTCCAAATCCTTTCAGAATAAAATAACCTTAAAAGAAATATCGGGGAAAGTGTCCAAGACTATTGTACCAGGTTCAATAGTGTTTACAATGCCCTCCCACCAGACATGAAACCTCCAAAAGGCTTAGCTTTAGGAAAATTTCCTGAAGGTTTAGATCCAGACATGGCCTATCAACTAAGAGAAAGAGAACCCTAACTTTAGAAGACATGAAAAATGGAGCTATAAGTGTAGAGGCAAACTTGATTGAAAAGAGGGCTAGGATGAGATCGAAAAGAGAGTCACCTACAAAGATGAAACTATGGCCTCAACCTCCTCATATGATGCCAAGATTGATAATTTAGTGAGGGTAATGGAAAGAATAAACTTAAGTGAAAGAACACCTCCTAGGGAAAACCAAGCAAATCCCCAAAACAAAAATAGGAATCCAAACTTCAAAAGAGACCCTCCCCTAAATAGACCAAGAGACAATGACCAACAAATCAGGCCCCCTTTCCAAGACAATTATGTGGATGAAGAGGGAGCAAAGTCTGAAGAACCTGTAGAAAACCATGTAAACTTGATGGGTTCTGAAAATGAGGGAGATGTTTTTCTCACTGAAGAAGAACAAGGTTTCTTTTCCTCAGATCAAACTGAAACAAACCAAGAGGATTCTTAAGACTATCAATTAGGATTTGAAAATGCCATAATGGAAGTCCATAGGCAATATGACCTTAGGAGAAAAAATAACCAAGAAAACTCAAAAAAGAACAAAGAAGACACTGCTGTTAGGAAGACACCTGAAAATACTCTTAAGAGGACAACAGATAGTACCAAAACTAGGGCTAAGAAAAATGATCCAAACAGAGACAAAACTAGCCAACAAAGTGGTGACACAAGCTGCCCTAATGCCTCTACTAGTGGCCCTGAGAAAACTCTTTTGTCCAAGGTCCCAAGTCAAAATCAACAAACTAAACGTGTAGAAAAGATTATGGCTAATAAGACTGATGTAAATATGCCTAAACCACAAGTACCTTTCAGTATTGAGGGAGAGATTTCTAAAATCAAGATAACTATACCTCTCATTGAACTGGTAACCTAAGATATGTACAGGTCTCAATTTATGAAGGTTTTGAACATGGGAAATGACACCGATACTCTAAACTTGACAGATGATAAACTAGAGCTGTTGTTTGGACCTGAAGTAGAAGGAAAAAACCAAGAAGGAGCCATTCCTCCTTTCTATGTTAGCCTGAATATACATGACAAAATCTTACATAATGCCATGCTAGAATCTGGTGCCTTTCACAACCTCATGCCAAAGGTAGTGATGGAGATATTGGGCCTATAAATAACCAAACCTTACAAAGACCTGTGTTCTTTCGATTCAAGCAGAGTCAAGTGTTTGGGTCTAATCAAGGATTTATGTGTCAATCTGGCACAAATTCCTGCTAAGGGCCTAGTCATGGACATAGTAGTAGCTGACATTCCCCCTAAGTATGGCATGTTGTTATCTAGATCATGGGGAGCCAAGCTTCAGGGGAAACTCCAACTTGACATGTCTATGCTACCATCCTTGTATTTTAACCAAACAAGGATATTATACTGGGAAACACACATGAAGTTTATGGTTAGCAGCCAAGAGAAGCCAAACAACACACCCCTTTATTCCATCCATTTGGATCTTGACTCATTCATTTTATATAATGAAGAAGAAATTGATGAAAAGATAAATGAAGTTGAGACAGATCCGGACATATCTCAACAGTCAAACTAGGCACTGCATGAAGAACTCAACAGCTTAAACTCTAACAGCTTTGAATAACAACATGATGACAATGCTGAACTTGATTTTCTCCAAACTAAAAATAAAATTGCAAAAGGAAAATGAAAACCAAGCTTGGAATCTGAACAAGGTTGCTCACATGAAGAACAAACATCATAAACAGAACCATTCCCTTCTGCCAATATGCTGAAATACTTTCATAAAGCATATTTTTCTAGGAACCTGAATCAAAGGAATCTTAAGCTCTTTCCATACATAGACAATTCATCAGCAAAGGGTTTAGTCACTTCAAAAGAGTTTTTGAATTCCAAAAATGTTGCTAGGGACCCTGAAGTGCTATCTACAGAGACTTATATAGAGGAATACAACGTAGGTGGCCTAGAAAAGCCCAAAATGATTAAGTTATCCAAAAATCTGTCACCTTACATAAAACAGAAATACATAAGGTTGTGTAAAGAGTTTCACAATGCTTTGGTATATGGTGATGAAAGCTTAAAACCATGTGACACAAGCATTATTCAAAGAAGGTTTCCCTTCAAGAGAGACCAAGAAAATTTTGAGAAAATTGTGTCAGTAAGAAAGAAAGCAAAAGGAAACAGACTATGTATATACCTTAGGTACTTAAACAAAACTTCCACAAAGGACAAATACCATTTTCCCAAGATAAATCATACTCTACAAAGGGTAGGAGTTTCTAACAAAATGTCATTTCTTGGTAGTGTTTCAGGTTACAATAAGGTGATAACACTTCCAATTAATCAACATAAAACCACTTTCAAAGCACCTTGGAGCACCTACATGTTTGATGAAATTCCTTCTGGGTTAAGGAGTGCGGAAGCTCCTTTACAAAGGGCCATGGTTCCTGTTTTGATTTATTTCACTATGACATACATTGATGACTTCATTGTCTGTTTTAAAACTAATGAGGAATACCTTTTTCACCTGAGAAGGATCTTTAACAGAGGCAAGGTTTGGAAACAAGATTCAAGGAGAAAATGCAAAGGAGAGCATGGCCTATTTGAAATTTTTTGGAAAAATCCTTACACCATGCACTCAAATGGAAGTAACAGTGTTTTCTGTTTACAAGAGCTGAATGGAGAAGAGTTATTTGGAGATCCTGTCAATGGCAGGATGATCAAGCACTATTTATGTCAAGATTCCTAGTTTCAAACTTTCATTCATTGTACATAACATTGCATGATGAGAGATCATAAAAAACAAAAAAACAAAAACAAAGAAAGAAGGAAAAAGAGGGCATATTTGAAAAGAGGTACAACCCCATACCCAAAAAAGAGTACTACTGAAAGTGCGCAAGCCTAAATGCTACTACTTGTTCAAACAATTCTTATTCAATCATCTAGCCTAATCATGGCTGAACATGTTTTCAATTTATTGCTGATAGGTTAGTAAAAGAGAACTTGTCAAATCATCTAAACTTGACTTGTCAGTAGGAATAGATTAGGAAGAAAAGATGTTGGTTCTCAATGCTCAAAACTGAACCAAAGAGAAAGATAGGGATGACTACAAATGATGAAACACAACCCTCATACTTTCTAGTTTTGTTTGTACAAAAATAATGTCTGTGTGCAGCTTGTCCTAATGCCAAAACCCATGGTAAATTAGATATCTTAATCCTGGTTCAAATCATGTTTTCAATTTCATGTCAGTAGATTAGAGAATGAAGCATGTCAAACAGCTTAATCTTGACATATGAATAGTCTAGGTAGAGAATAAAAGAGTTCACTAGCATAATCTTAACTCTTGGAAGTAATAAGGGTACAAGTAGATAGATTTGTTTTGCTTTCAAAAGAAGAAAATGTCAAGGGTTTTCCAGTCCAAGTGCACCCACAAGAAGAAAAAATGATAGGCAAAGGTATGATGGGTAGGTAGAAAGAGTTAGAAGCAAACATGTTTTTCAAATTTTGAGATCATAGCTTCAAGAGAAAAAGTAGCAAATGAAAGAAGAAAAGTCTGCCCAATGGATGAGGCACTGGTCTTCATAAACACAGAGATTTGATATCTGAAGTTTTGGACACCTCCTGAAAAGGAGCTGCCCGCCCCAAGTGGAGCCACTGTTAGTCATCAGTTTTTTTTCTATTTTGTAGATGACTAAATACTTGTCCTAGATTTCTAAAAACAAGATTCATGAATATTGTGAGTTTTAGAAATATCACTGCTTTCATTATCCTTAAAACAATTTTTTCACTATCTCACTACTCTGCCATTTCATAGTTAGCCTATCACCCCTAGAATACCCCTCATGGGCTTATGACTTTCATCTTTCTCTCATTTTCACACCCACAACCTTAGTACTCTGTTTTGCCTATGCTTGACCCTTCCACTTTCCATCTAAGTTTGCCAAACAACCTACCTTCTCTCATTTTCATCAAATGCCTCAAGCATTGATGGTCTTAAAGCTACCTCAGTAGGCTCTTAGATAAATCAAGTACATTGGATTTTGGATCCTCAATACATCTATAGGTCAAAAAAATTTGTTTTTCATACTTGAAAACCATAAGCCAATGCTTTCAGTCAAAGAGCCTCCCACTAGGTCACTAGGGTTTCATAGGTTGTAGGGTTATCTTTGGTGTACTAAATCACTGTTTTTCATTTGCTAGAAGATGAATAAAAATGAGAAAAGGTCATGCACCTATTTTTCCAAGTTAGCTCAAGAAGAACTTTAAGGAGGGTTGCTTTTCCAAGGACAAAATTCTCCAAAAGGACAGCTGTCCATTTTTGACATTTCTACAGAAGTGTCAAGGTGGCTATCAACAGAAAATTAGGTAAGGTAAGAAGTATGCTACTCATTAAAGGATATAGACAAGCAAATGGATGGAGGAAGAAGCTTATGTTCAAGGAGAAAAATCAAGGTTTCTAGACACTGATTGGGCCAGTAGTGTGCCAAGCAAAGCCAATGCAGAAAATCACAAGGACAGAGGCACACCAGCACAACCAAGCATGAACTGAATATTTTTAGAAGTTATAAATGAAGAAGAGAAAAGGGCGAGGTGAACTGAACATAGATAAGTGAACTTTAAAGGGCTATAAAGAACTTAGAAGCAACACTAATGATTTTTCTCTAACAACCCTAAAACCTAGGGTTTTGGTAAGATAATCAAAGAAGGTAAAAGGAAAGTTTGGACTCCATGATAGCAACAAAGGCTTCATGAGGATATCATTGCCTGCAAACATTCCAAACTCATTTCAAGGTGTCTTTCATGATGAAGATGGTCAAAAGAAAGTGAAATACAGATGATATACCTCCATCATAATAGCAACAGGAGATTTGAAGAGGCTCTTAAATGTGACTTCTAGGGATTGTGAAGGTAAAGTTTTTCACTGCCTCAAAGGGAAAGCATGAAAGAGTATCAGTGTAAGGAAGGTCAAAGACTTAATTTTCAGTCATTTTCCCTCAAAATTATCAGAGGAATCAAATCACAAGGTTGAGGTTCAAGACAAAATGCCAAACTGATCATGAGGTCACTGTTACGAAAGTGTCAAAATCCAAGAAGCATCAGACAGAGTTAAATCATTTTGTCATGGCAACTGCAAAAAATCAGAAGTGGCCAAAAGAGAGTTAGCATACAGGATATTGAAAGTTGTGATTCTTGTCAAAGATAGTATTAACATGCCTAAGGATCAAATAAAAAGGATGAAATCATGTTTCTCACTCGCCTCTCAAAACAAAGGCAACTTAATCTCCTAGGTAAGAACAAAGAGGTTTTGAAGAGGCTGCCACCATACAAGTGCTTAAGGTTGTCAAAGAGTTTTCAACATACCCCAAGGATCAGAGGAAAAAAATTCATTTCAAGGTTTCATGGCACTTATTGACTGAAAAGTGATTAGAAGACCTAAACAGGCCAAAACACAGAAAATCATGTAACTCAAGCAAACATCTTCAGAATAAGTGTTGAAGGCATCAATAGGCCTAAGGGAGTCAAAATCCATCATATCAGCTACCTGAAGAGCAGCAAAGAGAAATGGTAAGGAGAAAAGGGGACCATTTTTATGTTTTCAATTCCCCCACTACAAAAGGAAAAAAGAATATCAGTGAAGTCAGAAAGGGACTAAAAAACATTATAAAGTGGGTTTTGATTTTAATCTATTTTCCCTAAAGGTATATAAAGATCGTTTTTACTCTCCTCCCATCTCATTTTGCAGTTCAAAAGAGCAAAAAAACACTCAAGGGAGAAAATTTTCTGAGTTTGGTCAGTTTCTGGGCAAAGGTTACCGGTGCTGCAATTTGGAGCAGGCGCTACACCTAGGGCACCTGGCGCTACACATAGAGGAGAAAACGTAGTGTGAAATTACACTGTGTTGTGCCTAGAGAGGAGCGTGTTGCGCTTAGAGGTGGGCGCTACGCGTTCACCTAGTTCCACTCGATTGGAAGGATCTGGCAGAGCTGCACGTGGGCAGCGCTATGCCCAGGAGAGCCCGAATCGCCTGTTTCTGTCTAGCGCTGCGCCCAGGAGATAGGCAAGCTTGCACGACTCATGCAGCAATATGCTCAGGAGCCCAACAGGCCTGCACGCATGCAACACTTGCCTAGGAGGACCCGACTTGCCCGTTTCTGCTCGGTGCTACGCCCAGGAGATAGGAAAGCCTACACGACTCATGCAACACTGTGCTTAGTAGCCCAGTAGGCCTGCACGTGGACAAAACTCGCCCAGGAGGACCCGAATTGCCCATTTTTCTGCCCGGCGCTACGCCTAGGGAAAAAAGGCCTCTTTTTCTTGCAAAATTGCCAAAATTGATGAAAAATACCCCTACAAGCTATTTCCAAGAACCTGCAAAGGAGTCAAGAAATTGGTAAGTTGAAAATTTTTCCCCTCCTCCAAGTTGTTTGTTGCTTTAATGGTTAAAGAAATTGGTCACAAACCTAAAAGATAGAAGCCCTATTTTCTCTTGGAGAAACCTTGTTTTAACCATAAACAAAAAATTATCAGTCAAAGAGTGTGAGTTAGGGTAATTACAAATCAGTACAAGTTAAGCCTTCATCAAGCTCAAAGCAACTCAGCCATAAACGCAACTCCATCTCACTCATTTGAAAAAACTGCCCTCACCGTCATTTTATTTCACTCCTCCTACTTAAGTTTCACAAGCAAGCCAAAGTTTGTCCAAAAGCAGCCCTATGTCGCCATGTCAGGAGAAGAAGGAATTATCAGCAGTGAAGGAGGCCAAGTGCCTATGAGGCCAAAGCACAAGGGTGGGAAGGTTAACAGATTTGAGCCCCAAGGCACGGTAGAAATTACTTCCTCCCCCGTGATTTTCACATGCTTTCAAAATGTAGGGTGTTTTCAGTTTTGTGAAAAGGTCAAACAAGTGCAAAGTCACCCTGAACTCACTAGGTTGTTTTTCCTCAACCTACACAACAAATAGTCAAACCTTGCAGGGATAGACTTTGAGCTATCATCAGATACCATTTCTCAGGCTACTGGACTTCCTGATGTTGGTGAAAAGTGGTTCAAAAGGTCAAAGTTGGACATGATTTACTATGAGCCTTTCCTCAAGCCTAGGTATAAAGAGGGATGCAAGACTATTTTCCCTTTCTCACACTTACTAGAGAGGTATGCACCCCTAATGAAGGTCATCATGCAATACTTTACCTGTGAGGGGAGATACTCTAGGCTCTACTCCTACCATGTCAGACTACTCATGCATTTCACTAGGGTCAAGATTCTTCATTTTCCCTATTACTTGTATAGGAGTATAGACAAGATGTCTTCTGTTGTCCGAAGGAGGGGTTATACCCAAAAAATGCATAATTTGTTCCACCACTCCTTGATCAAGATGGTGGTACTACATCAGTTAGAGCAAAAGGGCATACCTTGGGAGGTGTTCATTGCTAATGAAATATTCACAAGCCCACAGCCTCATCATCAGCCTATTTTACCCTCTTCATCTCATCCTCCTCCATTCATCACCACACACTGACCATGACTCATTATCTGCACATGAATCCTCCCCTCAAGAAAACCTCCTTTCCTCACCTTCTCGTTGATTGTTAACCCAGTGGAACAAGTATACCATAAAATTTAGGAGGATCATCCTAGTGGGTGTATGAGACCACATATTCTCGAATTTACATGTAAAGGAAACTATTTTTTCTATGTGAAAGACCCTCACTAAGTTATTATAAAATAGTAGTGATTCTAGGAAATTGGAATTAAGGGACAAAATCATAAACATGTGATTGTAGAAAAATGAAACCATTACACATTACCTCTCCATATTCCCTTAGGTTCGAGATGAACTTGGAGGAGTAGGAGAAAATATTTCCTCTTCTAAGCTAGTGAGCCTAGCTCTCCCAGGCCTTCCACAATCCCAACATAGCCACCAGGACTCTGTAAATGGAAGGGACAAATTTCCAATTTGGGAGATACTTTGATCTGATTTGGTGCAAGAAGAAACTCGAATGAACACTAGAGATGGAGTAACATTCAAAGCTTAGGAGGAAGAGAAATTTTCCCTAGTTTGGAAGGGAAATAAATCTAAGGGAAAGACAACCCAAAGAAAGCTAGATTCCATAAAGAACAATGGCAAGAAGAAGGACCTAATCAAGATAAAATGTTTTCATTGCCACGAATATGGGCATTATGAAACAAAGTGTCTGCACAAGAAGTCTAACAATAATCCTTCAGGAGGAGTAGGAGTTGAAGCACTTGCCTCATAATTCAAATTATAATTCAACCTAATTGCATGCATGGCAAGCATTGTAATGGTGAGTGTGTAGTATCTAGATTTAGGTGCCTCACTCCATATGATAGGGTGCAAAGAATTCTTCAGTATCCTTGAAGATAAGGATCTCCATATGCACATAGTACTTGGGTATCATGGGAGGTACAGTACCAAAGGAGTTGGAACTGTAACCTTTATGTAACACCCTCTTCCCACATCTACCCAAGTAACCAGCCAACCACGGTAAACATGTGATGAGAGGATACTAATATGAGATTCAACCTCCTAGATGACTTTGAGGAAGTGGAACCGATGGAAACACGAAAAACAGACCTTATGTTGCATCATTGACATCCCTAGGAGGTAACCCAACCTTCCATGGCCATATTCCCTAAGGGGAACTAATTTTTAACCCATTTGAGGCTTATTCATGGGAATGTATGGGCAAGTGAGTGGTTATAGACCCTTAGTCGTGGTATTTCCTTGTCAAGACCACAGTCAGTGCCCCAAAAGGTGAATATTGTGTCTGCTGCTCCAGGATTTGTGCCACATTTTCATCCCCTGAGCCCAAGTCACTGCCCAGAATAACCTATAACTTCAGGAGAGGATAAATAAAATTAAAACAAATGCATGTAAGTAATGACATCATCGGGAACTCATCCAACCCCACCCGACCATGATAGGCCTTTCATCAAACATGTTACAAACATTGCATCTACACATATAAACAATAGATTTAAACATGGGGGTCTCTTAGAAATCTAAGATTGGCTAAGAATCATTTCTCCCCTACATCATAAGCTATAATACAATGTATTTGACCATAGAAACATTGTGTAGTCATTTACTGGTAAAAACATAGATAGAGCCATACATCATCACTGATCAAATACATACTTATAACTAGAATAATAAGAACATAAATACAATGGATATAACATCAAATAAATCCATACACAAACCAACACATTTGCATACTGAATACTAGAGGAATGATCTCTTCATTACTGAATGTAAAAACCAACCGGACATGGGACTTCCACGTTCCACCCGACCATAGATTTTCCAAGCCAAGTCTCACTTCAGCCAATCACCCCCGTGTCATATTCCAAGAATGAATGTGGGACTTTATCAAACACATCAACCAACACAAAAATAGGGCTCCAGAGACCAAACTGTAACAACCCAAAAAATAATGATTCCACCTCACAATCGTACATCACTAACCATCACAGATTGATCTCTATCCAAGTTGCTCCAAGGCTCCAAAGTGTTTTTTCCAACCAGGTCTTCCAGGACTAGTAACTTAACCCTAATTTTTACAGGGCTTCCAAAGCGTTTGTCCAACTAGGGCTTCCAGGAATGGTAACTCAACCCACCTGGGGCTTCCAGAGCGTTTGTCCAACCAAGGCTTACAAAACTAGTAACTAAACCCATAGTTGTTCGTTGAGCTTCTAGGGCGTTTGTCCAACCAAGGCTTACAGGAACTAAAAACTCAACCCACAGCTAAAGGAATCATGAGAATCAACCAGAAAACAACCAATAGAAATAAACCCACAATACCATGGTTGTCTAAGAAATGGCAAGGCTAGAAAAATCCACATGCATACCCATGCATGTCGAAACTAGAGAGGAAAAAATACATGCAACTTGGTACCTACAATCAAATCATGTTGTAGTTGCTGATCCCAATGTCCACCTATGCTTTCATGTTCTTCCTTTGCATTCATGCTCCAAATCACCAAGTATCCACACTCTCCAAGAGAGCTCCAGGAAAACTCTAAGTATCCAAGAGTATGAGAGTGAGTGAGAGAATAATTAGAGAGCTCCAAAAATGCACTGTAAAAATGTACCAACTAATCCTCATAAGCCTTTTATAGAAGATGCCTCTAATTTCTTCATTTTCCATTATTTTCCTTAAATTTCCTTCCCACATGCCACTTGTGACCTTTCATCTCCCTTTTCTCCTAATTTCCATTATTTTCGTAAATAAATGTGACAAAAATACCTTTTTCCTCTTCAATGCCTTAGCTGTTGCCTTTTCCATTTTCCTTAGCCATGGTAAACCATGTGAACACCCGCACTAGGATGTTTTCCTGACATTCAGTTTGGAATACGTGTCCCATCAATTGTGGTTATTATTTTAACTTTATTACATGGAATTTTCACCAGGGTTGTTACACAACCCTCCCCCTTGGGAGACACCATCCTCGGTGTTCAATCACACATATACCTCAGCAACATCGCTAAAAAGAAAACCATACTGCCCATGGAACTTTATAACATAGATCGATGCAATATTTACAATGATCACCCTAGTGAAAGAAACCAACATGACATCATAACAACATGACAACTATAATGACATGACACCATACCACTTATTGGATCTTTATAAAATATCTCATGGTGATATTTACATACATATGCATATGAATATACATCCATCCATCACGTCAAAATATATACCAAAACATCGCCAAAACATATGCTAAACAAAAACCAACATCAGACCAAAACAACTTTGCCTCAACCGGAAAAAAGGAAGGATACATGGCCCGCATCTGATCCACCATCTCCCATGTAGCTTCATTGGGCCCAAAGTGATTCCATTACACTTTAACTTTCTGTATTTCTTGATTTCAAATGATGAGCATATTTTTCTACAAAATGCACTACGGTTTCGACTGGAACTCTCCTTGTTAATCCGCCTGCAAAACATATCAGTCAATAACATGATCACCATATTTATTAAACAACGATATATGAAAAACATCATGGAATTTCACTGTGGAAGGTAGTGCAATTCTATAGGCCATTATTCTGATCCTCTTAATGATCCTTAAGGGTCCAGAAAACCTTGGTGCCAGCTTGGCACATGATCCAATCCGCAAGGATCTATTCTTATGATTAATATGCAAGTACACCTGATCTCGAAAATGAAACTCCTTCAATAACCTATTCCTGTCTGCATAACTCTTCTGCCTATCCTGCGCTGCTTTCGAGTTTTTCTTGATCACCTACAATTCACGTTCCATTTTTGCCAACATATTTGTTCCAATCAGTACCCTGTTAACTGGATCACTCCAACTGATAGGAGTGTTGCAACTCTGCCCATATACTGCCTCAAATGGACTCATCCTCAATGAATCCTGATACTCGTTGTTATAGTCGAACTCTATCAGTGGAAGGTACTCTTCCCACTAGCATTTTTGATGCATCACATGCATCCTCAACATATCCCCCAATATATTGTTGACCCTCTCAATCTGTCCATTTGTCTATGGATGATAAGATTTGTTGAAGGCCAACTTGGTGCCCAAACATGCAAACAACTCCCTCCAAAACTTGGAAGTAAACTTTGCATCCTTGTCGAACACAATATTCTTCTAAACACCATGCAGTCCGACTATGTCTCTAATAAACACTAGTGCTACATCACTAGCTAAGTATGTAGTCTTCACTAGAATGAAATTCAACCTTCGTCAAATTTTCCACCACAACCATGATGGAATCATGTTGTCTAACTTTCCTTAGCAAACCTGTGATGAAGTCCATGGAAATGACCTCCCTGGATGTTTACACTATGCCTTAACCATCTAAAAATCCAAGCATATGGCTATAAACTCTGCCACATCCTTCTTTAGTTTGGGCCAATAATAGAATTTATTCATTGTAGTCAAAGTATTTTGGTATCCTAGGCGAACTGAATATGGTTTCACATGAAACTCCCTCAATATCACCTTCTTGAGCTCACTGTTGTCTGATACATATATCATGTCTCTAAATATGACCAATCCATCTACTTTGAGATGGTAGTCCAAATCCTTTACACCTACACCTGTACCTATACCACTACCTGTACATGTACTTGTACTTGAACTTGTGCCAACACCTGTACCTGTACCAAGACCTTTACCTATAACAACACTTGTACCTATACCAAGCCTGTACCTGTAACAACACTTGAACCTATACTCTGCTGCAACCTGTGCACAATCTCCATATACCTATGATCCAGTTGACATGCTTGCAATATCCTATCCTGTAAGTATGTCCTATAGGATCTCATAGTTGGTATGTGATTTACCTCTACCATCCTGCTAAGAGCATATGTGACCTTGTTTTCCTTTCCCTTGATGTACCCTATCTCGAAGTCAAACTCATTGATCGTTCCCAACCATATAGCTTGTCTGGTGTTCAAATTCAGTTGGTCAAACAAGTACCTCAACCCGATGTGATCACTCATAAGTATAAAATTTGTGCCAAGAAGATAGTGCCTCCACATCTTCAGTGCATGAATGATTGCTTCTAGCTCAAGATCATGTGTCAGGTAGTTAGGTGTAATGTTCCCACATTTTGCAACTAATGGGAATATTGCATTTTATTTTTAGTTTTCTTAACTTATGAATAAAAGTGTAAAGGAGGGACTCTAAAACTCCTAATCAGAAAAATAAATCAATGCCCAATGTGAACATGTACAAATATGGGCCATTTCAATAAAATACACTTAGGTGTGAAAAGGAATGGAGAAGGTTGACTAGGTCAACAGGACCAAATCTCAGCAGTGTCTAGATGCATTGAACCTCCTTATTGATCAACGCAGTTTTAGATGGAGACCCTTCATGTGAAAAGGGTTAACTCATTGGAGGTGGTTTAGGGTTTACTAAGCCCTAATGTTATAAAATGAATAGGAAGGCCACAAGGAAGGGTTGTTGAAGATAATTCGATTTTGAGATTGCTTAGGCAACTCAAAATCTCTGGTTGTTTAGCTAGAGAGAGGAATTTCCTGTTTAGGAATTCCTCCTCCTTCATTAAGGAGCTCTTGAAGGAGTATGTTCTGAAATGCCTCACATCTAGGCTTGAGGCCAAGCATCTTACATCAAGACAAATTTATTTCTGTAGCAGAATAATACTATGTTGCCGGGTGTTGTAGTGAGGGTTTTCAACACCACTTCCAAATCTAGTTTTGCAGAAAAGGGAGCATTCCTTTCTCTGGAAGATTAGTGAGGAAGCCTTGAGCTTCATATTAATATCTTGGCATCAGGCCAAAGGACCTTCCAACATCATCTGCGCAGTATACTTCAGAAACTGCATCATTTTTCCAGTGCATTGCTGCAGCAGGGTTTCTACCCTACTTTGGTGCTTATTTCCTTAAGGAAGGGCCATCCCTTCTTCCAGAAAGTTTGTATTGCAGCCCTATTCTGTAATTTTGCACATATCAGCTCATATACTCAAAGTTGCAGTGATTCTACATTTTTCAAATCCATATTCTACAAATCTGATACTTGTATTTGTTCTTTCATGAAATCCCCTTGCTAGGTGATCTATTTGATGTATAAAAGGAGATAAATCTCTATTTTTCTTCATTCTATGTTATAATAAACTTTAGATATTATGTTTCACACATATTTTGTCTAATTTATTCAGAAATTACGCTCTGCATGCTTCAACCATTTTTTGCATACTCAAAGTCATGGGAAATCAACATTTTTAAGCATATCCGGGGATGGAGGAACTATTTAACATAGCTAGAATGCTTTTTTTGATCTGAAATTTGGATCATAGGTCCCTCATGACCTAATATAAAATAAAATCCCACCATTTCCATTAATTTTACTCATTTCTGAATACATCCATTTTTGCCCATAAATCCTCACTTTTCCCCACTATTGGATGAAGGGATTGAACATATTTCTTTATGTTGTGTTTCTAATTGATGTATGAGTGTGTATCAGCATATTTTATGCATTGAAAACTCTCTACACTTTCATCATACCGTTTTCCCTTGTTACAACCCTCATTGGGCAATTTCTTGAAGATAACTAGGTGTGGGAGATCTGTTTAACCCACCTAGTATTATTTGTTTAAGCTCAGATCTTGGATTTAGATTGTATATTGTCATATATAAAGGATACAAGAGTTATTTTCCTGTTCCAAAGCATATTTTTCTGAAAATGCATATTTTATTATATGATTCGTGAGCTGTTCCCAATCTGGAACATTACAGTGGTATCAGAGCATGATATCTGGCACAGCCTATGATATCAAGCTATCAGACAAGTGAAGAGAATAAACAGATATCATAATTATGGAGAGGATGTGATTACTCTCATCAGTGTTTATATCTAATAAGGGCCTCTCCAAAGAGGTAGATCAAAAGAGAGAAAGAAGATGCACCGAGACTCCTAGAGGGTTTCGAGAAGAAGCAAGCTGCAGTAAAATCTGCAAGAGGTTTCAAGAAGAAGAAGGAAGCCCTAGCACTTCCTATCAACAAAACAGAAGACTGGAGAATCCTAGATCTCCTCATAAATCCACTATGCCCACTTTCTTTGAAGAAGGTGAGAGGTATAGCAATGAAGAAGAGAGATGCAAAGAAACTCATAAAGGGTTTCAAGATGAGGAAGAGGAACTATACACTTCCTATCATCACAGAGCAGGGAGAATTAATGGGAATAGATCTCATTGCTTCTTTTCCAAACATTGAGGGGTATTGAAGAAGATATGAAAGAGTTTGAGGAGAAGAAGAAAAAGATGAGCTACAAAGAGACATCTCCCAAGGGAACAAAGGAGAATGTTAATCTTGTCACTTGGGGAAAGAGATCTCCATTTCCACCATCTACTGCTAAGGTGTTTTCATCTAGATAAGAGGCACTTGCATCTTTGCAAGGTAGTCTTGAGCTCTTAACATATGGAGTCCCATGCATGAATCAGGAGATGCATGAGGAGGAGAAGGGAGATACCAATGCTAGTATGCTTGAAGAAAGGAGACCATCATTCTTGCCAGTAGTTGGAGGCATCATTGATCCAGGTGGAGTAAATCTTGTGTTCTGTCAAGAGGTTCCCACATATTAGTTTATCCAAGGTATGCATGAAATTTCAACACATATTGTTTCAAGATTAATGCATAGCCAAGGATTAAATCAAAACATTGATTTGAAGCAAAGACATGTCACAACACAGAGGACCCTTGATCTAATCAAGGATGAGACTGGAAACTATCCCTATACATCATTGTTGAGCTACATTCAATATCTTGGGTTGAGATGTAGGGTCTCAAGAAATGGGATTCGTACTATCCTATGTTCAATGGCTAATTGTGAGATCAGTAATGAAACTTGTTTTGAGACAGTACATGCATCACTTTGCAGATCTACAGTGCTGTCACTTAGTGACTGTGAAAAAAAGGCTTCAGCTCTCTTGGAGCATTCTAGAGGCAGCTTCAACCTTGAAGCAGTGGAGAAGAAGAAGATGAAGAGTAGACATCTTGAGTTGAGAAGCATTTTCTCCCCTCTAGAGGACACTCTCTCAATGAGCATGCTACAGCTCAAAGAGAGACTTCTACTTACTACAGATTCAAAGCCTCACTGGTTTTGGAAGGCCATAGATGGAAGAAAGGTCTCACTAAGAGATCTCAACAAAGATGCATTTCAATATTTCATGAGATGCAAGGTCCTTCATTGGTTCAAAGGAGATGGTATTCTACAAAGGGAGGATGCCATGATTATGTAGCACATCACTCATCTTCCATATTGGAGTGAGTGGATGAAGATGATGAGCAAGAGATCACATGATCACTTGCATACATATATGGGCCAATAGGATTGGTTACGCTGGTTTCCCTTGGGATACTCCTATCACTCTCCAAAGGCACCTATTTTTCTGATATATGCCTTGAAGAATGGTCATGAAATGAATAAGGAGGCATGGCAACGCTGGTTGCTTTGGGGTAAGCATGATCACTACCCAAATATTCTCATTCTCTCATCTCATGCTTTATGTATCATTAAAAGAGTATGTGAAAAGGAAGCATGGTTGATGTGGTTGTTAAAAGGAGATTTGGGACATCACATGTTAAATATTATGTCCATGTATTCACCCATGTTTGAAATATGTCTCAATTATCCACATGTATTTCTGTTGGAGGGATGTTTCATGCATGAACTTTGGCTTGGGAGGAGGGACGACTCCCACATGATATGGTATGGGGGAGCTTGCTTGTACTATGTTGATGAGACATTTCACATGTCCATCATTGTGTTGTTTCTCCAAGATCCACATATTGAAAAGGCAATAAGGCTACAAAAGTCCTTATTGCTATGGCTACCCTTGGGTGAGTATGGTTACTACCCAATAGCTCATCATTTTCTGAATCATGCCTTGTATCTCAATTTTATGTTGCAGCAAGAGAAGGCATATACAATTTTGACTCACTTGGGAGAGTATGGCCACCACATGACATCTCCTATGTCTATGTGTTTTGCATTGTGTAAAATTTGGCATATTGATCTCATGATGTGCATTGATGATGATATTTTGTATTGGGCTGATGTAACATATCATATGTCCATTAGTATGGTTTGGTTTGATGATGCACATGAGGAGGAAAGAAGGAATCAAAACCTCTTGTTGCTTTGGTTTCTTTTAAATGAGTATGGTGACTACCCCATAGCTCATAATTTTCTGATTCATGCCCTATGTATTAAAGATAAATTGCAGCAAGGGAGGGCATATACATCATCTTTTGGAAAGCTTGGATTTCCCATCTTACAAGGAGGATATGGAGGATGGCAGCAAAGGGTCTTGCTCCAGTGGATATTATTAGGGGAATATGGTTTGACATCTTTGTCCACCCATGTTTCTCCTTCACTTCTTATTTTTCATAACGCTGGAATGATGGAGTTTGGATCCAACACAGCCAACAGGGCTAAGAATGAAAGCATAACAATGCTTAATCAAGTTCATAAAACATGGCTGGAGGAATTTTCTTGCATGATGAAGCTTTTCCTTTATGGAAGGAGCCACTTTATTTTATGTTTATCATGCGTTTATGATGGTGTTGGACATCATGTAATTGTCATTTTGTACTTCATGATAAGAAGAGGACATCTAATCTTATAGTTGGAAGTCATCTCATGCATTTGTGGAAGACAACTTTGGAACCAAACATACATAACCTATTGCAGCAAATGGAGGAAGCCTTCCTTATGTGGATTCCATTTGGAGGGGAGTAGATGATTGCATCTACAATAAGAGTTGCTTGAGGGCAAGCAACATTTTTCTGGGGGAGACTATAATGTTCCCACATTTTGCAGCTAATGGGAATATTTAATTTTATTTTTAGTTTGCTTAACTCATGAATAAAAGTGTAAAGGAGGGACTCTAAAACTCCTAATCAGCAAAATAAATCAATGCCCAATGTGAACATGGAAAAATCTGGGCCATTTCAATAAAATAAACTTAGGTGTGAAAAGGAATGGAGAAGGTTGACTAGGTCAACAGGACCAAATCTCAGCAGTGTCTAGATGCATTGAACCTCCTTATTGATCAGAGCAGTTTTAGATGGAGACCCTTCATGTGAAAAGGGTTAACTCATTGGAGGTGGTTTAGGGTTTACTAAGCCCTAATTTTATAAAATGAATAGGAAGGCCACAAGGAAGGGTTGTTGAAGATAATTCGATTTTGAGATTGCTTAGGCAACTTAAAATCTCTGGCTGTTTAGCTAGAGAGAGGAATTTCCTGTTTAGGAATTTCTCCTCCTTCATTAAGGAGCTCTTGAAGGAGTATGTTTTGAAATGCCTCACATCTAGGCTTGAGGCCAAGCATCCTCCATCAAGACAACATTATTTCTGCAGCAGAATAATACTGTGTTGCTGGGTGTTGCAGTGAGGGGTTTTCAACACCACTTCCAAATCTAGTTTTGCAGAAAAGGGAGCATTCCTTTCTCTGGAAGATTAGTGAGGAATCCTTGAGATTCATATTCAGATATTGGCATCAGGCCAAAGGACCTTCCAACATCATCTGCGCAGTATACTTCAGAAACTGCGTCATTTTTCCATTGCATTGCTGCAGTAGGGTTTCTACCCTAGTTTGGTGCTTATTTCCTTGAGGAAGGGCCATCCCTTCTTCTGAAAAGTTTGTATTGCAGCCCTCTTCTATAATTTTGCACATCTCAGCTCATATACTCAGATTTTCAATGATTATGTATTTTTTAGATCCATATTCTGCAGATATGATACTTGTATTTGTTCTTTCATGAAATCCCCTTGCTGGGTGATCTATTTGATGTATAAAAGGAGATGAATCTATATTTTTCTTCATTATCTGTTATAATAAACTTCAGATCTGATGTTTCAGACATATTTTGTCTAATTTCTTCAGAAATTATGCTCTGCATGCTTCAACCATTTTCTGCATACTCAAATTCATGGGAAATCAACATTTTTAAGGATATTCGGGGATGGAGGAACTATTTAACATAGCTATAATTATTTTTTTGAGCTGAAATTAGGAGAATAGGTCCCTCATGACCTAATATAAAATAACCTCCCGCCATTTCCCTTAATTTTACGCAGATTTCTGAATACATCCATTTTGTACCATAAATCCTCACTTTTCCCCACTACTGGATGAAGGGATTGAACATATTTCTTTCTGTTGTGTTTATAATTGATGCATGAGTTTCTATTAGCATATTTTTTGTATTTACAACTCTCTTCACTTTCAGCAGGCTGTTTTCCCTTGTTGCAGCCCTCATTGGGCAATTTCTTGAAGATAACTAGGTGTGGGAGATCTGTTTAACCCACCTAGTATTATTTGTTTCAGCTCAGATCTTGGATTTAGATTTTATATTGTCTTATCTAAAGGATACAAGAGTTATTTTTCTGTTCCAAATCATATTTTTCTGAAAATGCATATTTTAGTGTATGATTCATGAGTTGTTCCCAATCTAGAACATTACATTAGGCCCATGTTCATTTAGCTTCTGTGACTCATAGTGTTAGACTCCTATACCAATAGGTTTCATTTTTCATGATTGTCTTGATTGAATTATGGAATATGTTCAAACCTTCTTTCTTGATCAAAGGTGTTCCATATTCTTGAAAACCAAAAAAATCAAAAAATTTAAAAAATGTAAAGAGGGTATACCCTAAAAGAAAGATCAAAGGGTAAAAAGAATAAAATGGTCAAAAAAGAGGAAGAAATGAACCCCAAGCAAAAATAGACCAAGGAAAGTGTGCAAATCCAAATGCCACTACTATTTCATTTTTGTAATAAAACAATTGTGTGCAGCTTGTCCAACCTTTGCCACAATTCATGTATAAGTCAAACTGTTTAAACTTGGCTTAATCATATTTCAATTTCATGTTATAGATTAGAGAATAAATATCTAGCCAAATAGTTTAATCTTGGCAGATAAGTAGATAGGTAGAGTTAATAAAAGGTGCTCAACAGCTTAATCTGAGCCCTTGGATGTAATAAGGGTAGAATTAGATAGATTTGCCTTGTAAAAAGAAAAAGGTTGAAAAGGGTTTGCAAGTCTAAATGCACCCTAATAAAGAAGAGAAAATGGTAGTGTTAAGTAGATAGGGTAGGTAGATGGTGCTGCAAAGTGTTATCTGATGAATGATGCTGCTACATGTTTTTGATCCTTTACTTTCATGACAAGTACTAAAGCAGGAAATACACTGGAAAATCACAGCAAGCAAAGTCAAACTCATTAACCTCCCTCATTACTTTCCCCTCAAAAGTTTTACTAATTTGGCTCAAGGCATTTCCTTGACTTCTGGAGGGACCGGACCCTCGGCCTAATGATCAAAAAGACCTAAGTACTTGAAATAATTCATCATTATAATCATTCACCTTCAATTTTTTCCTAAGTAAAATCCCATTTTGCTTAGGAAAATCATGCAAAATTTCCATAAAAATCCCTCAAAATAACTTACTATTCTAAGTTTAAGTGTTGGAGATAAAATGTTGCAATTTACTTCAGAAGTTATCACTTTCTTAGATATGCCAAGTGTTTTGAGTTCCCTTGTCCCTTTGTCATATTAATATTTAACTTTATTTTACTAAATCCCTAGTAAAATGCCCTATCCTAAGTATATAATTCCTTTTTTATAAATACCCCAAAAACCCTTCTATTATAAAGTTTAACCAAAGTAATTATTTTCCCAAATATTCATTAAAAACCCCGCTTCACAAGCCCTTTGGTTAAATATATCTTTATATTATAATCCCGCCCTTATGGTAATTAAATAATGTTTATTTGTTACCATATAATAAAAACATATATACAAAAACTTTAAACATGCGATATATATGTTTAAACACAAAAATATGAATAAAACTAAAGTTTTAATTCCAAATAAAACTTCGGAAAAGTCTCGTGCCACCGTGGTTTGTCCACCTGGCATTCCACTTAACCAAACCCCGCCGCAACCCCTTTCTTTACGCATACTGGATTAATTAGTCATCAGGACTAATTAATAACCTTTTCCCGCCTATTAGATATCTCCCGGGGTGATTAGATTAAACCTTAAATTGTTTTAAAGCCCGACGGGCCCACACCTGAATCCTCCGCTTATTCCCCCATCACTTCAACCGTCGGATCAACCCTCCACAGATCAACGATCCACGTGAACCCCGCTACCCATCCTTTGTGAGAACTTTAACGAGCGGGAAACGGGTGGTATTTGAACAGTTCACCTTCCACGTGGCGATCACTTTGTGGAATCGCTGCCCTCCCGACTAATACCACCCTCGACCAAAAGCGGTGCGGGGTTACCGCTTACCACTTACCGCCCGACCTTCGCTCACGTCAACCCGTACGTCGATGACGTCACTCCTCGGAAAAATAAAAAACCCTTTTAACTTGTAAATAAATCCATTTTTCCGTGTTTTTCTGTTATTTTCGTTATTGAAAACAACAGCGCTCCCTGCTACGATTTTCGAAATTTCTACTGAAATCGACTGATTCACTCCAATATTTCGCTGCACCCGTGTTCAAGTACATTCCCGCCATCACCTGTTACCTGTTAAGAACCAGCCTTCTTCTAAAAAATAGGTATTTATCCTTTTCCACTCCGACTGCAAGTAAAACTCAGTTTTCTTTGTTTTTCGCTGAATTAGTGATTAAAAATCATCACTGAGTCTTCCCCAGAGGTTTTAAAACTGTGTAATTTCTCCCTGAACCAACAAATTGTGCCAATTTCCTTCATTTTAGAAATCCCGCCCTGCCTGTGAGGAAAACCAAAAACCTCCATTTTGAATCCACAAGAACCAAAATGGAGGCCTCGGCAGCTTTGAATATCACTCCACTGAATGCTCCTCACCGTGAATTGGAATATTTACCTTTGGTAGATGAAGATTTCCAAATTAAAGACTTGCATTTTGATGAAAGTCCCCTATTGAGTTATTGTCGCTGCAGAGACGAATACTCAAAGGGGCAAGATCTTATAGGGTTGTGGGAATCCAATCTCCCATGGTATCTCATCCCTTCAGTCATTTATTTCCCAGAAATCATCCATTATTTCCATTCAAACTATGATCCCACACGGAGGGCTGTAATAGCTCCTGATCAAAGTGTTCTGTTTCCCATCACTCCCCAGGCTATCAATGCCATGTTACACTTTGAGCCAGACCAAGAACTAGCACCATTGTCCATGGAAGGATTGATTGAGAAAACCAGGCAATTAACCCCAAAAAAGCTAAAATCCATGTGTCAGAATTTCATGTTACCTGAGCATCAGCCAAAAGGGTCTCCTCCCTATGGTTTTTACTATTTCAATACATTGGGAAGGCTCATTGTAAATATAATATCTTTTGTCTTGGGATTCAACACCAGTGAATATGTGGATGAGATAACCTTGGCTTTGCTATCCATTTTTACTCCGAGGCAACCTCCTGAGATCAAATATGACTTTGCTTCCTTCATAGCCAACAAGATCCATGATCAATTCATAAGGCTAGATGTTGAAAAAGTTTTTAAATACTCCTCAGTCATCTATCATCTCATTATCTACTATCAGTCAGAAAGGTTCCCTTTCCCTGTTCAAAAACTTGATGCCAAGGGAAACCCCAGGTCAGTCATATTTTGGTCCCCCATAATTCATTCTTCCTCTGATTCTCCCTATTCCTACGCTGAATTCATTGACCAGTTTGTATATCCTGCAACAACTTTGTTAACAGGAATTCCTCCCCCAAGGCTCAGTAATGAAATTAGAAAGACCTTGCAACTTTCAAAGAATTATAAAGTTGAGGATTGGTATTTGTATCAAAACCATACAGTCATCAGAATTTATGGATGTGAATTACATCCATTCAGGTTACCCAGATATGTGCCCATGAGGATTTTTGCCTTGGAATACTTCAGGCAAATGAACAATTCAGATGTGATCCATTTTTGTAATGTAAAGAAGAAAGCTCCATTAAGGATCAAAAGTCAATTAGGTCCTTTCATCTGCAACTCTAGGGAGGCCGAGAGAGAGGCAGAAAATATATTACAGAGAAAGTTCCAAACATCTTTCCGTTGGGTTCCTTATGACCCAGTTGGTTTTATTTGTGAAAAGAGATTAAAGAATAAATCATCCCCTTATATACACCACAAGATTCCTGATCTAGAAAAGTATGCCAATCAAGATGAATGGATTGAAGGAACACTTGTTGAGGAAGAAAGTGAAGCTGAAAAAATGAATAAAATTATGAAAGATGTTGAGAAAAACTTTGACCTAGAATCTTATGGTCAAGTGCAGGTACCCTACATTGGCACTTCTTCAGCAGCAACTCTACAGCACACATTACAGGAAAGCAGTCCATCAGTTGCAGCAGAATCAAAGGGCAAAGGAAAGGAACATGCAATCCAGGTCATTGAAACTTTGGTCATGGCGGAGAAACCACAAACTTCCAAAGCACCTGAACAATCACAGGTTTCTCCCACACAGGCAAAGCACACACAAGTTCCAGAGTTGCAAACTCCATTAAATGTGGAAATAGGGAAGAAGAGGCAGGTTCCAGATACCACACCTCCAAAAGGGACCTCACAGGTACATCAAACTAAAAAACACAAATCAGATCCACTTCCATATGTAGAAATTATAGATGAAGTATTTGATGATGGAAGGGAAGATAGTCAGCAAACTGGCACAACAAGTGAAACAAACATAAGCCAGAAAGGGAAAGCTTTACAAAAGAAATTAAGCACTGAAGTATCCTCTTTCAGACCACCAAAGACAGACACAGGGGATATTAAAAGAACCTTCATTAATATTAAAGCAAAGAATGATCCATTGAAAATGAAGGTATATGATCAATATATGAAGATGGCTCCCCATAATCAAGAAAGGCTAATGTCAGCATTCGACCTTTCACAAGGCAAAATGTTAATGAGTCACTTCACATCAAAAGTGCCAAAGCCCATGTCAGCGGCAGATTACATTAGAACAAACTTTGAGGTCCTGGAAAAGGACATTCATCCTTTAGACCAAATAGAGCTACACAGACAAACTGGGGAAATGGTCTATTCCACTCTTACCAACAAGGCCATGGCAGCTATAACGCTGCAGGATTCTTTGAATAACACTACTACACAATTGCAAATTGAGAAGGCCTCTTCACAGGCCAAAGATAATAGAATAAAGTCTTTAGAAGAGATAATCATTGGTTTGGGTCACAATCCCAAAGACAATAAAGGTATTGAGGCATTGATAAAGAAGAAAGAGGATGATATAGCTGCACTCAGAAAGCAGCTAAAATTGCCAGCCTCAAGGCATCCTCAAACCCAAGAAGTTCTAAAAGGGAATTCACAGGAAGAAATAATGGAGTTGCTCCTAAATATGACTGAGCGACTAAGTGAAACGGAGAAGGAATTGGAAAAATCTTTGCAGGAACAGGAAACTATCAGGCAGACATCAAACACAGGTACTACAACAACATGTCAACAAACACAGCCATCCCAGGTAAACATTTCTGGTTTGAGTTCTGATGACTTAATAAAACAGATGGAAAGTCTACAACTAAGGGTCACAGAACTCCAAGCAACAAAATTGCAATTAGTAAAATTGGAGGAAAAATATGATACATCTAAAAAGACAGCTGCTGATAACACCAGGGAAATAAAAAGGTTAGAAAAATTGGTTCAGGCTTTGGAAAAAGATCTTTCATTGGAGAAGCCTTTAAAGGAAATAAATGACATTCTTTGGGGTAACATCATTGAGTTAATAAAGGGTATTTGGCCCTCTATTCAAGCTATTTTTGAACAAAATGAGTTGGTTAAGATAGCTCAAGAAGAAATAAATAGAACCAGAAATGAATTAAGAGGAAGGCCTGAGCAGGCCAATCAGCTCATTCAATTTTTGAACACCAGGACAAAGCAACAGCTTGCAGTGTTAGGGATTGATGACAGGACAGGCACAGTTTTGGAAATAAAGAGAGTTTTCATCAAGAGAACTTTCATGCAAAATTTAGAAAGGAAGTGCACAGATATTTTGGTTGATATCAACATTTTCAGAGAGAAATTTCAAGCTTTGTTGGATAGTGGGTTACCAAGTCCTATGCTCACAGAGGATCAAATAATGGACTTAGAAACCTATATAAAGAAAATAAATGCTTATGCTCAAAATACAGCTGCTTGTTCTCCTAGTTTACCACAATTAACATTACCAACAGGGAGAAATATCTATGATAGAGTAAGGAATTTATTTCATCTGGAACATGAAATAAGGTATCTGTTTCCTAATGAGCCCACCTTCTACAAACTCACAGAAGCAGATGAAACATTGAGAAAACTCAAAAGGACCATGATACCAGATAATCAATGGTGGAAGGAAATGTTGGAAATTCTATAAAAGTTATTTCCAGGATGAGAATTTATCTTTACTATCAAAGTAAATGGTAAAAATGAATACGGATGAAAGAGTATCAGTTACACAGGTTAAAGAGTATCCGTAAAGACAAAGAGTATCAAGCAAGCAAAGAAATTACTCCAAAAGACAGCAACGAGCCCTTTTTCAGCACGTACCTCCAGCACATCCACAAAGAAAGGAAACAGCACATCAGCAGTTACTTATTATTCTATCTACGAGACCATTTGTCTCCTGTTTACTTGTAAATTAATCCTTAGTCACCCCAAAATATGGGCTAGGATAGTGTGAGATATTTTCAATTATTTTGTGTATAAATAAACCCTCAAAGAGAGTATTGAGGGTGGATTCTATTACTCTGCTGTAACATTGAGATTTTCGGAATAAAAGCATTTTGGAGAAATTTATTCGTGGCTTACTGGATGACGATTTGAAGCACTGGACTTGTTGCAGGATTCATGTGTTGGACTACAGTTCAATAAGTTTTTCTACCCTTTGTCTGAAATTTTATATTAGTTTACAATATCATCATATCCATTTCTGAATAATTTACATAAAGGATTGAATCATAATTTGCTTAATTGTACTCTGATTTCAAATGTGGTTGTTCTTAATGTTTTCTACTAAATTAGTTATAAGCATGAATTCTTAAATGCTCTTGCTTTGCTAATTTAAACATTGTTGATTACTATAATAAAGAATTCTTCATTTCTCTTTGTTTGTAGTCATCTCATTTCTTTCTTTTGAACATGGTGAAAGATTCTTAGCTGCCTTTCATCCCTTCAAGATCATTCCATCCACTTTAATTTTAAGGATTGTTCTCTGTCTAGCTATCTTGCCCTGTAATACCATCTTGCGCTTAGAATAGAAATCCAGTAAAGCCATCCTTTGACTCCATAGCCCAATGGACTGAAAGCTCTCAACCTTGCCCTTAGTTTGTGGATTCCACCATTTTCCCAAAACAAACTTCGAATCTATAACTAGCCTAAAACCTTCCAAGAACAAAGATAAATCATAAAGAGAGAGCCCTCTCTGGATGCAGATTGGCTAGATTCTGCATCTAAAAGGTTGGTTTGTGGTTACCTCGGGTATACTTTCCTCTTATACAACTTCTAGGAAAACCTGAGTGATAACATAGTGGCGACCATACTGGGGAATCTGAATCATTTTATTGATATTATTGTTTAATTTATAAGCTATAGACAGAGTCTGAAGATCAGCCAGGTAGCCTTTGAAATTGCTTTTGCTCTGCAATTGCAAAAGTAAATAAATGTTGCTTCAGTCTATCTCTGATTTAACTTATATACTGAACTTTAGTTTCAAAATATTCAATCAGATTCTCTAAGTTTAAACAGATCTTTGAGAAAATTTTAATCACACATCATTATTTCTTAAAGAATTTGTAGAAGTTGTATTTATTCTTTCAATTAAAATCAAAAATCCAAAAAACACATAGTCTAGGAAAACTGGCTTCAGAAAGGATTCGACATACCAGGTCAAACCCTGACCCCAATCCACCACCAATATTTGAAAATCCAAATCTGATTCCTAGGATTCTTAGAAGACAAGGAAGTCAAGAAAGTTCTGAAAGAGGAAGTCAGGAGAGTACAGGAAGTTCTAGACCACTTTCTAGATCTGCATCTTGTCCTGTGAAAATTATATACATTGATGACATTCCTTTTGATGCACGATTTGAAACATCTTTGTTTGTGAATTTTTCTGAAACTGAATTATCTAGATTAGTCCCAGATCCATTGTTCTTTGAAGATTTGCAATACAGATTTGTTTCACATCATTTTGACAGAGAATTGCATAACTCTATTCAGTCTGAACAAACCTTTGAAGAAAGTTCAAACATTTCTGTGATTACTGAAGCATCTCCAAGTTCAATCACTTTTTCTCAAACTTTTCAAACACCTGTTATCCCTTCTACTCCTCCATCTCCTCCTGCCAGACCATCAACTCCTATTACCTCACTTTATCTTCCAATGGCTAATCGATATGCCCCTTTACAGTTACCAGCCAACCCTCCAGCTTTACCTCAGGATTACTAGAGTAAGATCACACCTTTTGATGGATCAAGTACTTACACAGCTCAACAACACACCAAAGGGATGACTGATTACTTTGAGTTTTATGAGATTGATACTGATAATATCCGAATGAGAATTTTCGTTCAGAGTCTTACTGGAGAAGTTAGAACTTGGTTTAGGGCTCTTACCCCGAACAGTATTGCTGATTTAGAAGCTTTGTATAGGGCATTTTTGAACAGATGGGAAAAAAAGAAGGATCCTCTTCAGATCCTATCAGAATTTGAGAAATTAAGGAGAAGACCTAACGAAACCGTGCAAGATTACATCATAAGATTCAATGAAGCATATAATGCAGTTCCTCAAAACTTAAGACCCCCACCTGACTCTGTGTTGGTTAAATTTCCAGATGGTTTTAACTCTGATATAGCTTATTCCCTGAGGGAAAGAGCTCCTCAAACATTAGAGGAAATGCAAAGCATAGTGGTGAGTGTAGAAGCAAATCTGATTGAAAAATGAGCCAGAGCTAGGGCAGAAAGAAGAATGCCTATAAATGAAGAACCTTCAGCTTTTGAAAAGAAGCTGGATGTAATCATTAAAGGTATGGAAAGATTAGGAGACAGAGTGGAAACCATTGAAAGAAAGTCTTCTACTGACAATCAGAATGTGGCAAGAAACCCAAATTTTAGGAGAAACCTGAATCAAAATATTGGAAAGAATGTCCCTGATCAAAACATTAGGCCACCTTTCCAAGAAAACTTTGTTGAAGGTTCAACCTCTGAAGAACCTACAGATGATGTAGAAATAAACAATGTAACTGATAACAAAAATGAACCAGAAGTCTTCCTATCCCAAGATGATCAAGAGAACCACATCCTTGAAACATTCCAAACTCATTCAGGTGAGACTTTTGATTTCAAGGAAGGCTATGACACAACAATCTATGAGGTTCATAAACAGTATAACTTGAGAAGTAGGCGGATTGAGGTGCGAGAGAATACCAAACAGAAAACAGCAAAACAAAATGTCAAAGGTAAAAAAAACATTCCCCCTGTACAAAACATTCCCCAAGTACAAATTTTGTCTAGGATAACTCCCAATTCTTCAAATCCAATAATTGAAGATGTCTCTGACAACCAACCAAACAACAAACAACAATCTGATACTTTTCCTCCCGTGGGAAATATAGAAGAAACAGTAGAAGTTAGTCCAGAAACATCTTCAAAACAAAACTTCATTCATGAAAAAGAGAAAAACATTGAAGACCCAAAAAACAGAGAAAACCCAACTGTGCAAAACACTAAAACTCAAACGGAAAAACCTTTTAATCTAGAGGCTGAAATAGGCAAACTCAAGATAGTTGTTCCTTTATCAGAATTGGCTAAACATGATGTCTATAGGAGTCAGATTACCAAGTCCCTAAACATTAACATTACTGGATTGGATGATTCAGTAAACATCCTTGATGATCAACCCAAACTTCTTTTTGGCCCTGAGGTTAATGGTAAACCAAAAAGTGGAGGAACTCCTCCATTTTATGTAAGCCTGAATGTTCATGACAAGATACTCCATAATGCAATGCTTGACTCTAGAGCATCTCACAATTTGATGCCAAAAGCAGTAATGGAAAGATTGAATCTAGATATTACCAGACCGTACAAAGATTTGTTTTCATTTGATTCTAGTCAGGTAAAATGTTTAGGGTTGATTAAAGATCTGTGTGTCACTTTGGTACAATACCCTACTAAGTATGTTTTAATGGACATAGTAGTTGCTGATATTCCACCTAAATATGGTATGTTATTGTCTAGATCTTGGGGTGCTAAACTTGGAGGATCTATTCAACTAGACATGTCATATGCAACTATTTCAGTGTTTGGTCAGCCTAAAAGATTATATAGAGAAACCTTGATGAAGTACTTAGTGAGTAGCCATGAGAAGCCTGAAAACTTCCCTGTTTACTCTGTACATTCTGATATGGATTCTTTTATTTTATACAATGCTGAGTTAGATCTCCCTACTGAAATAGAAGCTCCAGAATTGGAAACCATAAACAAAACCACTGTTAAAATTGAAGAAATCTCTGAAAACAAAGAAACACGAGATGATCAAGAAATACCTGAAGAAACTAAACAACTAGCTCCTGTCAAGAAACACTTTAAAACAATTGATGAAGATTATGAACATGAAATTCTATGGCATTTAGAGTCTGATGGCTCAGTAAACAGACTAGGGGCAGGAGCTGGGATTTGGTTACATAATGTTGAGAACAATTATGCAGAGGGTCATGCTTATAGGTTGAATTTCAAATGCACTAACAACATGGCAGAGTATGAAGCTCTTTTATTAGGGCTTAAACATGTCAAGAAGTTAGGAGCTATTAGGGTATCAATCATAGGAGACTCTGAACTAATCATTCAACAGATTAAAGGAGAATGTTCAACAAAAGACATGAGATTAAAACAATACAGAGAGACAGTTGTAGAGATTCTCAACACATTTTTACAAGCTCAACTTGCCAAGATTCCCAGGAAACAAAATTTACATGCTCACAGTTTGGCAATGTTTGCTAGTACATGTAAGTTACCTTTTGATCCTAATCATCAGTTTTTAGCTGAGATTAGACACAGGCCTGCAATACCAGACAATATTTTGAATTGGCAAGTATTTGTGAATAACAATCAAATCAATAATTTTTTGACACTTCAAAATGAGTTTTCTAACTGTAATATAGATGAGGATAAAACTATTGATGAATCTGATCAAGGAAAAGAACAAAAAATAGAAATTTCAAGAGAAAATGCATTTCATATGCTGCATCCAACCACATTCACTGAAAAAGACATGCAAAGTTTGAAACACATGGAATCTGATGAGATCATAGAAGATGAGACAGAAATTATCAATTTAAAAGATAATCATTTGCCCAAAGGATTAACTCCTTTGGAAGATCTGTTTGACTCAAATGATATTCCATTTAGACCTAAAATGGAATCTGTGAAGGCTGATATGGAAGAATGCAACTTAGGAACCCCAGAAAATCCCAAAATGGTCAAGTTGTCCAAATCTCTTCCAAAAGATCAAAAGGTTAAATATGTTGAACTATTAAAAGAATTCCAGGATGTTTTT
Source organism: Pinus albicaulis (assembly GCA_034641835.2). Lineage (NCBI taxonomy): Eukaryota > Viridiplantae > Streptophyta > Pinopsida > Pinales > Pinaceae > Pinus > Pinus albicaulis. The sequence goes on from CM076578.1 coordinate 780,902,118, forward strand.
GCCTGGAGTTATGAAGACCTCAAATCTTATGATACATCCATCATTCAACACACTATACCTTTGAAACCTGACCAGAAACCTTTTAAACAAAAGCTTAGGAGAATAAATCCTGTTTTATTACCCTCGATTGAAAAGGAAATCAAAAGGATGTTTGAAGCAGGGATTATAGCTCCTATCAGATTCTCAGAATGGGTTTCTAACCTGGTACCAACAAGGAAAAAGACAGGAGAAATTAGACTGTGTGTCGACTTAAGAAATTTGAATAAAGTTTCTTTAAAAGACAATTATCCTCTGCCGAAAATGGACCACATTCTGCAAAGGGTAGTAGGATCTTCGAGAATATCATTACTGGATGGATTTTCAGGGTACAACCAGATTCTGGTTCATCCTGATGATCAGGATAAAACAGCATTTACCACACCATGGGGTACGTTTAAATATGTCAAAATGCCATTTGGGCTCAAGAATGCAGGAGCTACATTTCAAAGAGCGATGGATATTGCTTTTGCTAAAGAGATACATGATTTTCTGGTTATTTACCTAGATGATTTGACTGTTTTTTCTAAAACAGATCAAGAACATTTAGAACACTTAAGGCAAGTATTTATAAAGTGCAGAAAATATGGGATTTCTTTAAACCCTAAGAAGTCATTGTTTGGTTTGGAAGAAGGAAAGCTTTTAGGGCACATCATTTCTAAAGATGGCATTAGGATTGATCCAGAAAGAATTCAAGCAATTTTGCAAATACCCCACCCCAGAAACATAAAAGAGTTGCAAGCATTCATAGGAAAAATTAATTTCTTGAGAAGATTTATTTCTAGTTTAGCAGAGTTACTTAGATTACTGACTAACACGTTGAGGAAAGATTCAAGCATTGACTGGACTGTAGAAGCCAAACAATCATTCGAGGAAATTAAAATGGCTTTAACAAGGACACCAGTTCTGACCAGTCCTAAATTTGATAGAGACTTTATTATTTTTTCATTTGCTTCTTAACATACTGTTGCAGCTGTTTTACTTAAAAAAGATGACCAAGGGTGCGAAAAGCCAATAGCATTTTTTAGTAAAGCACTGAGGGATGCATCTCTAAAATACAATATTATGGAAAAGCAGGCTTTTGCATTGGTAAAAGCAATTAAAGATTTCAGAGTTTACATATTATATTCTCATGTGATAGCTTATGTGCCTAATGCAGTAGTTAAAGATATTTTGACTCAAGATGGCATTGAAGGTAAACGAGGTAAGTGGATAGCTACCATTTTAGAATATGATATTGAGATTAAACCAACAAAACTCATAAAAGGTCAAGGATTGGCACAACTCATGACAGAAACCAATTGCGAAGCCTTAGACATCAATGAACTGGATGACAATCAGGAGATGGCGACTCCACAGATCAGTCAAGATTTCTTAGATTCACCCTGGTACACTGATATAATTCATGTTTTATTAAACCTGCAAGCTCCTCCAGGGTTGTCCAGAACCAAAAGAAGATTTGTAAAAATGACATCTTTGAAATATTGTATTTTAGATAGCACTTTATTTTGGAAAAATCATGAAGGAATCTTGTTGAATTGTCTCTTAAAAGATGAAGCTGATAAAGTACTTAATGAATTTCATGCAGGGGATTGTGGAGGACATCTCTACTGGAAATCTACTGCAGACAAGATCTTAAGGGCTGGCTTTTACTGGCCAACATTATTTTCTGATGTTAAGAAATTTGTAACAACTTGTCATAAATGTCAAATATTTGAGGGAAAAAGAAAGTTGTTACCTCTTCCTTTAAAACCAATTTCCACAGAAAGACCTTTTCAACAATGGGGGTTAGATTTTATTGGAGAAATTCATCCCCCTTCTTCAGGGCAACATAGATGGATTTTAACTGCTACAAACTATTTCACTAAATGGATTGAAGCCATCCCATGTAGACAGGCCAATGATTCTGTGATCATAGGGTTTTTAGAAACCAACATCCTTTCAAGATTTGGCTGTCCAGAAAAGATTATAACAGAAAATGCTGCTGCATTCAAATCAAAGAAAATGATTAGTTTCTGCCATAAATATCATATTACTTTAGGCCATTCAACAGCTTATTACCCTCAGGGTAATGGACTAGCAGAATCCTCCAATAAAAGCCTTATCAATATCATCAAAAAGTTATTGGAAGAAAACAAAAAGAATTGGCATAAGAAACTGACCAATGCATTATGGGCAGACAGACTTACAACTAAGAAATCTATTGGGACTAGTCCATATGAGTTAGTTTATGGCATTGAAGCAAGATTCCCATCATCTTTAGGAATCCCTGTTATGAAATTACTTCAGGAGGCCCAAGTGGAGCCAAATGACATTCAAAGAAGAATTAATCAAACAATCCACCTGCAACAAACCAGGGAAGAGGTATACCAAAGATCACAAGTCCTGCAGGAAAAGCTAAAGAAAATGTTTGATAAAAGGACTAAAGCAGAAGATTTTCAACTAGGAGATAAGGTCCTAAGATGGGATTCTAAAAGAGAAGAAAAAGGGAAACATGGAAAGTTTGATTTCTTGTGGAAAGGGCCTTACATTATTCATGCCTTGCAGGGAAACAACACTTACTTTTTGAAGGAGTTGGACAATTCAGAAATTGAAGAAGGACCAGTCAATGGTCGAATGCTCAAGCATTATTTTGACCCCATTTACTAGAATGTTTTGATTTTTCTAACTTGTACATAATATATCCTTTTTTCTAATGCAGTTTTGGATTGGATGGTGACTTCTTGGAATTGAAGCCCGAAGTGAAGGCCCTAAGTTCCAAAAGTTTCACTATCATATGTAAAATAAAGCTATCAGAAGAAGGAAGATTTCATACTTTCAGTTTGAAGACATTCTGAGGCATCTGACCTGCTGTTCTTGACTTTCCACAAGGAAAAACTATCCCCAAGTGGAGCCAGTGTTAGCCTCCTATATCAATAGGTTTCATCTTTCATGATTGTCTTGATTGAATTATGGAATATGTTCAAACCTTCTTACTTGAGCAAAGGTGTTCCATATCTTGAAAACCAAAAAAAATCAAAAAATTTAAAAAATGTAAAGAGGGTATACCCTAAAAGAAAGATCAAAGGGTAAAAAGAATAAAATGGTCAAAAAAGAGGAAGAAATGAACCCCAAGCAAAAATAGACCAAGGAAAGTGTGCAAATCCAAATGCCACTACTATTTCATTTTTGTAATAAAACAATTGTGTGCTGCTTGTCCAACCTTTGCCACAATTCATGAATAAGTCAAACTGTTTAAACTTGGCTTAATCATATTTCAATTTCATGTTATAGATTAGAGAATAAATATCTAGCCAAACAGTTTAATCTTGGCAGATAAGTAGATAGGCAGAGTTAATAAAAGGTGCTCAACAGTTTAATCTGAGCCCTTGGATGTAATAAGGGTAGAATTAGATAGATTTGCCTTGTAAAAAGAAAAGATTGAAAAGGGTTTGCAAGTCTAAATGCACCCTAATAAAGAAGAGAAAATGGTAGTGTTAAGTAGATAGGGTAGGTAGATGGTGCTGCAAAGTGTTATCTGATGAATGTTGCTGCTACATGTTGTTGATCCTTTACTTTCATCACAAGTACTAAAGCAGGAAATATACTGGAAAATCACAGCAAGCAAAGTCAAACTCATTAACCTCCCTCATCACTTTCCCCTCAAAAGTTTTACTAATTTCCCCCAAAGTACTAAGGTATTTGGAAATCAAAAGGGCTCAAGGCATTCCCTTGACTTCTGGAGGGACCGGACCCTCGGCCTAATGATCAAAAAGAACTAAGTACTTGAAATAATTCATCATTATAATCATTCACCTTCAATTTTTTCCTAAGTAAAATCCCATTTTTCTTAGGAAAATCATGCAAAATTTCCATAAAAATCCATCAAAATAACTTACTATTCTAAGTTTAAGTGTTGAAGATAAAATGTTGCAATTTACTTCAGAAGTTATCACTTTCTTAGATGTGCCAAGTGTTTTGAGTTCCCTTGTCCCTTTGTCATATTAATATTTAACTTTATTTTACTAAATCCCTAGTAAAATGCCCTATCCTAAGTATATAATTCCTTTTTTATAAATACCCCAAAAACCCTCGTATTATAAAGTTTAACCAAAGTAATTATTTTCCCAAATATTCATTAAAAACCCCGCTTCACAAGCCCTTTGGTTAAATATATCTTTATATTATAATCCCGCCCTTATGGTAATTAAATAATGTTTATTTGTTACCATATAATAAAAACATATATACAAAAACTTTAAACATGCGATATATATGTTTAAACACAAAAATATGAATAAAACTAAAGTTTTAATTCCAAATAAAACTTCGGAAAAGTCTCGTGCCACCGTGGTTTGTCCACCTGGCATTCCACTTAACCAAACCCCGCCGCAACCCCTTTCTTTACGCATACTGGATTAATTAGTCATCAGGACTAATTAATAACCTTTTCTCGCCTATTAGATATCTCCCGGGGTGATTAGATTAAACCTTAAATTGTTTTAAAGCCCGACGGGCCCACACCTGAATCCTCCGCTTATTCCCCCATCACTTCAACCATCGGATCAACCCTCCACAGATCAACGATCCACGTGAACCCCACTACCCATCCTTTATGAGAACTTTAACGAGCGGGAAACGGGTGGTATTTGAACAGTTCACCTTCCACGTGGCGATCACTTTGTGGAATCGCTGCCCTCCCGACTAATACCACCCTCGACCAAAAGCGGTGCGGGGTTACCGCTTACCACTTACCGCCCGACCTTCGCTCACGTCAGCCCGTACGTCGATGACGTCACTCCTCGAAAAAATAAAAAACCCTTTTAACTTGTAAATAAAGCCATTTTTCCGTGTTTTTCTGTTATTTTCGTTATTGAAAACGACAGCGCTCCCTGCTACGATTTTCGAAATTTCTACTGAAATTGACTGATTCACTCCAAGATTTCGCCGCACCCGTGTTCAAGTACATTCCCGCCATCACCTGTTACCTGTTAAGAACCAGCCTTCTTCTAAAAAACAGGTATTTATCCTTTTCCGCTCCGACTGCAAGTAAAACTCAGTTTTCTTTGTTTTTCGCTGAATTAGTGATTAAAAATCATCACCGAGTCTTCCCCAGAGGTTTTAAAACTGTGTAATTGCTCCTTGAACCAACAAATTGTGCCAATTTCCTTCATTTTAGAAATCCCGCCCGGCCTGTGAGGAAAACCAAAAACCTCCATTTTGAATCCACAAGAACCAAAATGGAGGTCCCGGCAGCTCTGAATATCACTCCACTGAATGCTCCTCACCGTGAATTGGAATATTTACCTTTGATAGATGAAGATTTCCAAATTAAAGACTTGCATTTTGATGAAAGTCCCCTATTGAGTTATTGTCGCTGCAGAGACGAATACTCAAAGGGGCAAGATCTTATAGGGTTGTGGGAATCCAATCTCCCAAGGTATCTCATCCCTTCAGTCATTTATTTCCAAGAAATCATCCATTATTGCCATTCAAACTATGATCCCACACGGAGGGCTGTAATAGCTCCTGATCAAAGTGTTCTGTTTCCCATCACTCCCCAGGCTATCAATGCCATGTTACACTTTGAGCCAGACCAAGAACTAGCACCATTGTCCATGGAAGGATTGATTGAGAAAACCAGGCAATTAACCCCAAAAAAGCTAAAATCCATGTGTCAGAATTTCATGTTACCTGAGCATCAGCCAAAAGGGTCTCCTCCCTATGGTTTTTACTATTTCAATACATTGGGAAGGCTCGTTGTAAATATAATATCTTTTGTCTTGGGATTCAACACCAGTGAATATGTGGATGAGATAACCTTGGCTCTGCTATCCATTTTTACTCCTGGGCAACCTCCTGAGATTAAATATGACATTGCTTCCTTCATAGCCAACAAGATCCATGATCAATTCATAAGGCTAGATGTTGAAAAAGTTTTTAAATACTCCTCAGTCATCTATCATCTCATTATCTACTATAAGTCAGAAAGGTTCCCTTTCCCTGTTCAAAAACTTGATGCCAAGGGAAACCCCAGGTCAGTCATATTTTGGTCCCCCATAATTCATTCTTCCTCTGATTCTCCCTATTCCTACACTGAATTCATTGACCAGTTTGTATATCCTGCAACAACTTTGTTAACAGGAATTCCTCCCCCAAGGCTCAGTAATGAAATTAGAAAGACCTTGCAACTTTCAAAGAATTATAAAGTTGGGGATTGGTATTTGTATCAAAACCATACAGTCATCAGAATTTATGGATGTGAATTACATCCATTCAGGTTACCCAGATATGTGCCCATGAGGATTTTTTCCTTGGAATACTTCAGGCAAATGAACAATTAAGATGTGATCCATTTTTGTAATGTAAAGAATAAATCTCAATTAAGGATCAAAAGTCAATTAGGTCCTTTCATCTGCAACTCTAGGGAGGCCGAGAGAGAGGCAGAAAATATATTACAGAGAAAGTTCCAAACATCTTTCCGTTGGGTTCCTTATGACCCAGTTGGTTTTATTTGTGAAAAGAGATTAAAGAATAAATCATCCTCTTATATACACCACAAGATTCCTGATCTAGAACAGTATGCCAATCAAGATGAATGGATTGAAGGAACACTTGTTGAGGAAGAAAGTGAAGCTGACAAAATGAATAAAATTATGAAAGATGTTGAGAAAAACTTTGACCTAGAATATTATGGTCAAGTGCAGGTACCCTACATTGGCACTTCTTCAACAGCAACTCTACAGCACACATTACAGGAAAGCAGTCCATCAGTTGCAGCATAATCAAAGGGCAAAGGAAAGGAACCTGCAATCCAGGTCATTGAAACTTTGGTCATGGCGGAGAAACCACAAACTTCCAAAGCACCTGAACAATCACAGGTTTCTCCCACACAGGAAAAGCACACACAAGTTCCAGAGTTGCAAACTCCATTAAATGTGGAAATAGGGAAGAAGAGGCAGGTTCCAGATACCACACCTCCAAAAGGGACCTCACAGGTACATCAAACTAAAAAACACAAATCAGATCCACTTCCATATGTAGAAATTATAGATGAAGTATTTGATGATGGAAGGGAAGATAGTCAGCAAACTGGCACAGCAAGTGAAACAAACATAAGCCAGAAAGGGAAAGCTTTACAAAAGAAATTAAGCACTGAAGTATCCTCTTTCAGACCACCAAAGACAGACACAGGGGATATTAAAAGAACCTTCATTAATATTAAAGCAAAGAATGATCCATTGAAAATGAAGGTATATGATCAATATATGAAGATGGCTCCCCATAATCAAGAAAGGCTAATGTCAGCATTCGACCTTTCACAAGGCAAAATGTTAATGAGTCACTTCACATCAAAAGTGCCAAAGCCCATGTCAGCGGCAGATTACATTAGAACAAACTTTGAGGTCCTGGAAAAGGACATTCATCCTTTAGACCAAATAGAGCTACACAGACAAACTGGGGAAATGGTCTATTCCACTCTTACCAACAAGGCCATGGCAGCTATAACGCTGCAGGATTCTTTGAATAACACTACTACACAATTGCAAATTGAGAAGGCCTCTTCACAGGCCAAAGATAATAGAATAAAGTCTTTAGAAGAGATAATCATTGGTTTGGGTCACAATCCCAAAGACATTAAAGGTATTGAGGCATTGATAAAGAAGAAAGAGGATGATATAGCTGCACTCAGAAAGCAGCTAAAATTGCCAGCCTCAAGGCACTCTCAAACCCAAGAAGTTCTAAAAGGGAATTCACAGGAAGAAATAATGGAGTTGCTCCTAAATATGACTGAGCGACTAAGTGAAACGGAGAAGGAATTGGAAAAATCTTTGCAGGAACAGGAAACTATCAGGCAGACATCAAACACAGGTACTACAACAACAGGTCAACAAACACAACCATCCCAGGTAAACATTTCTGGTTTGAGTTCTGATGACTTAATAAAACAGATGGAAAGTCTACAACTAAGGGTCACAGAACTCCAAGCAACAAAATTGCAATTAGTAAAATTGGAGGAAAAATATGATACATCTAAAAAGACAGCTGCTGATAACACCAGGGAAATAAAAAGGTTAGAAAAATTGGTTCAGGCTTTGGAAAAAGATCTTTCATTGGAGAAGCCTTTAAAGGAAATAAATGACATTCTTTGGGGTAACATCATTGAGTTAATAAAGGGTATTTGGCCCTCTATTCAAGCTATTTTTGAACAAAATGAGTTGGTTAAGATAGCTCAAGAAGAAATAAATAGAACCAGAAATGAATTAAGAGGAAGGCCTGAGCAGGCCAATCAGCTCATTCAATTTTTGAACACCAGGACAAAGCAACAGCTTGCAGTGTTAGGGATTGATGACAGGACAGGCACAGTTTTGGAAATAAAGAGAGTTTTCATCAAGAGAACTTTCATGCAAAATTTAGAAAGGAAGTGCACAGATATTTTGGTTGATATCAACATTTTCAGAGAGAAATTTCAAGCTTTGTTGGATAGTGGGTTACCAAGTCCTATGTTCACAGAGGATCAAATAATGGACTTAGAAACCTATATAAAGAAAATAAATGCTTATGCTCAAAATACAGTTGCTTGTTCTCCTAGTTTACCACAATCAACATTACCAACAGGGAGAAATATCTATGATAGAGTAAGGAATTTATTTCATCTGGAACATGAAATAAGGTATCTGTTTCCTAATGAGCCCACCTTCTACAAACTCACAGAAGCAGATGAAACATTGAGAAAACTCAAAAGGACCATGATACCAGATAATCAATGGTGGAAGGAAATGTTGGAAATTCTATAAAAGTTATTTCCAGGATGAGAATTTATCTTTACTATCAAAGTAAATGGTAAAAATGAATACGGATGAAAGAGTATCAGTTACACAGGTTAAAGAGTATCCGTAAAGACAAAGAGTATCAAGCAAGCAAAGAAATTACTCCAAAAGACAGCAACGAGCCCTTTTTCAGCACGTACCTCCAGCACATCCACAAAGAAAGGAAACAACACATCAGCAGTTACTTATTATTCTATCTACGAGACCATTTGTCTCCTATTTACTTGTAAATTAATTCTTAGTCACCCCAAAATATGGGCTAGGATAGTGTGAGATATTTTCAATTATTTAGTGTATAAATAAACCCTCAAAGAGAGTGTTGAGGGTGGATTCTATTACTCTGTTGTAACATTGAGATTTTTGGAATAAAAGCATTTTGGAGAAATTTATTCGTGGCTTACTGGATGACGATTTAAAGCACTGGACTTGTTGCAGGATTCATGTGTTGGACTACAGTTCAATAAGTTTTTCTACCCTTTTGTTTGAAGTTTTATATTAGTTTATAATATCATCATATCCATTTCTGAATAATTTACATAAAGGATTGAATCAGAATTTACTTAATTGTACTCTGATCTCAGATGTGATTGTTCTTAATGTTTTCTTCTGAATTAGTTATAAGCATGAATTCTTAAATGCTCTTGCTTTTCTAATTTAAACATTGTTGTTGTTGATTACTATGATAAAGAATTCGTCATTGCTCTTTGTTTGTAGTCATCTCATTTCTTTCTTTTGAACATGGTGAAAGATTCTTAGCTGCCTTTCATCCCTTCAAGATCATTCCATCCACTTTAAATTTTAAGGATTGTTCTCTGTCTAGCTATCTTGCCCTGTAATACCATCTTGTGCTTAGAATAGAAATCCAGTAAAGCCATCCTTTGACTCCATAGCCCAATGGACCGAAAGCTCTCAACCTTGCCCTTAGTTTGTGGATTTCACCATTTTCCAAAAACAAACTCTTGAATCTATAACTAGCCTAAAACCTTCCAAGAACAAAGATAAATCATAAAGAGAGAGCCCTCTCTGGATGCAGATTGGCTAGATTCTGCATCTAAAAGGTTGGTTTGTGGTTACCTCGGGTATACTTTCCTCTTACACAACTTCTAGGAAAACCTGAGTGATAACACATAGCATAACACCTTTCCATCCTGCATAAGGACCCCACCAAGTACTCTTTCAAGAATCTGTACACATTACAAACTCCTTGTCTAGATATGAAATATTTAGAAATGGAGCATGTGTCAACAACTGCTTAAGCTACTCAAAAATAACCTCACACTTGTTTATCCAATCAAACTTCTCACCTTTCCTCCACGATTATGTAATAGAATAAGAAATCTGTGAGAAGTTCCTAATGAACCTCCTGTAGCAACCTGCAAATCCCATGAATGATCTCACCTCATCTACATTCTTGGGAGCTACCCCCTCCATGATGGCCCTCATCTTCTTTGGATCTATTGCAATGTCTTCCTTGGAGATAACATGTCCCAAGTAGTGTACCTTAGTCTAGAAGAAACTACATTTGTTTAGCTTAGCATACAAATGACGCTCTCTCAGAAACCTCAACACCACTGCCAAATGCTCGACATGATCTTCCTCTTTTTTAGAATATACCAATATGTCATCAATAAACACAATCACAAAATTTTCCAAATAAGGAACGAAACACACTGTTCATCAAACACATAAATGTAGCTGGGGCATCAGTAAAACCAAATGGAACTACAACAAACTCATAATTCTCGTTCCTGGTCATGAATGCGGTCTTGTAGATGTCTTGATCTTTGATGCATACCTGATGATATCCCGATCTCAAGTCGATCTTAGACAACACTATTGCTCCCTTCAGCTGATCGAACAAGTCATAAGTCCTCGGTAATGGGTACTGTTTTTTATGGTCACTTTGGTCAATTTCCTGTAGTCAATGCATAGTCTGAGAGTGCCATCTTTCTTCTTCATGAAAAACATTAGTGCACCCCATGGTGATACACTTGGTCTAATATACCCTTTGTCCAACATTTCCTTCAACTACACTTTCAAATCTACTAACTCTGGTGTGCTCATCATGTAAGGTGCCTTTGATGTTAGAGTTGCCCCTAGCATCATCTCAATGAAAAGTATACTTCCCTGTGTTGTGGCAACTATAAAATATTCGATGGAAACACATCTTGAAATTGTTTCAAAACTAGATACCTTCTCAAAACATCTACATCCTCAGCCTCCTTACCTTTATCACTAGAGATATGAACTGCAAATAGTATACAAACTTTCCTACGACTGTGCTTGGCCTGCATGGATGTCACCATCCTAACTAATGTGGCTTTCTTCTTTCCCTACAAGACTCTTGGTTCTCCATTTTCATCCAAGCACTCAATATTTTTGTCATAGAAATCTACCTTGGTCCTATGAAGATATAACCAATACATACCAAATAGTATAATGTATGGACCCAATGGAAATATGTTCAAGTGTGCTATTATACGCATACCATTTAACTCAAATGCACAAGATCTTACCCAATGGTGAACCCTTTTATGCATACCTATGGCCAACTGCACTAACCAAGATTATGCATGCATTTCCTTACTCACACCACATTTATCCACCAGTTTAGGATTAATATAACTATAGTTAGATTCAGGGTCAATTAAAATATAAAAAACTTGATTACAAAGCTTACCAACCATCTGAATTATAGAAGCCTGATGATCTACCTGCATGTTATCCGCAGTTGCATAAATCTGAGGAATGTTATGCCCAACATCTCCCATTGTTTGTGTCTCATGAGCCCTGTAGATCTGTGGCCTTCCACCATGATGTTGTGGAAAATATCTCCTACGATGATCTTTGCCACAAGTTGAAAAATGTATAGGCTTCCAACCTTCATCCTTATTTTTCTCCTCAAATCAAAATCCCTGTCCTCTATGAGATGTATTGGACTTCTTAGGTTAGGAAACATTCTCCTTGTTACCTGTATCTTGAGGCCTTGTTCGCTTCTTGTCCCATTTTACTTTATTCTTATCATTACCTCTCCAATCTAGCTTAGTTTCTTATTTGTGCTTTGATTGTTCATAAAAATGCTTGAGTTTCTAGATGACCTCATCCAACGATCTAGGCTCATCGAACTCAATCCTATCTTTGAATGCAATCATCAGCCCACTAATAAATCTCTAAATCTTGGCCTTCTCCTCCTTGATGTAAGGCACATATCTCAGTAACTCCAAGAACCTGCTAGTGTACTCCTCGTCTGTCATGGAACCCATATTCAGCTCATAAAAATCCTTTGCCCTGTCATCGTAGTATCTCTCTGATAGATACTTCTTCTGGAATAGCCTTTCGAACTCACTCCAAGTGAAATCCTCCTCAGAAATATCTCTGACATTATTCACATATTCCCACCAAATTTCTGATCTAACTCTAAGGATGAAAGTAGCTATCCTAGCTTTCATATTTTCTGAGTAATCATGCAATCTGGAAAACTTCTTCATACCCCACAACCATGCCTCTGCATCCTATTGTTTCTTCATCTCTCTGTCAAATTTAGGTGTTTTTTTCTTTTTAAACTCTTTTTGAAAATATCCCCTGTCATTCCTACTATAAGGATGATACCGATGACTATCATGATGTCTATTTGAACCAGAAATAGAACGATAAATGTGTCTATCACCTCTCCCATCCAGAGTGTCCAAAAATCTGTCATCTTTATCCATGTCATCCCTATTCGACCGGTCACCACCAGGATACCTATTGCTATATGCTCCATTGGTCCTGGTGAGCCCTGGTATTGCACCAAGAGTGCCGCAACTCCTAGGGTTTTCCCTACATTAATTTGTCAACCCAGGGTTCGTACAAACTTGGAGGTGACAGTGCTATATACACAATAGATGCATTCTACTCATGTCATCCTCTTCCGCTCTATGAAATGGTGCTACTTCTAAGGTTTCTTGGTGAAGTCTGTCACAATTAAATGAAACTAAACTAAATTGAAGAAAGGAAGTGACATAAAGGAAACTAAATTAAATTGCTGAAAATAAACGACAGGAAATGAAACTAATTTAACTTGCTATAAAAGAAACTAATTTAAATTCTAGAAAGGAAACTAATTTAACTTGATGAAAAGAAATGGAAGAAAAGAAACTATTTTAAATTACAGAAAGGAAATTATGGAAATGAAACTAATTTAACTTGTTGAAAAGAAATGGCAAAAAGGAAACTAATTTAAACCACACTTAACTTGGCCAATCGGCTAAACACACCCTACTTATCTTATTCTCTATCTACCATGCTTCTATCCATGCAACTATCCATGACTTAATTCTAATTGAAAAAGTGTTGATTGCAGTTTGGAGGGAAAGGGGGTAAAGGTGCTAATGGAGGGCTTAACCACATGGCACAAGGCTTAGAGGTGGAAATAGGGGTTTAGAATTTATTAAAACTTATTATGTCATAAACATGCTTTGGATAGGGAGGCCTTTAAAATTTCGATGGAAAAGTTGTAAGAGGGGGGTGGAAATGCGATATGCGATATGCGATATCGCAATATCGCAATATCGCAATGCTGGTGGGGAAGTGGAAGTGTTGTTCGGGATCAGAAGCGAAATGTGAAATGTGATGGGATAAAAATTGTGAAATACAGAATGCGATGGGATAGAAACTGTGAAATGAAAAATGAAATAAGTCATATAACGTGGCGGTAGGATAGGTGGCAGATCACTTTAATCATATCTCAATCGGAGGAAAGGAGTGGTAAGTATTAACACATGCCAACATAAATTGCGAATTGCGATAAAGAGATTGGTTTTAAATTAAAAAAAAAAAGGCAGAGTAAGGTTCTTTAGAAAGTTTTTAATCATAAAAATGAAGAGCAGAAAGAGAAAGGAGGTGAAATATATCACAATCGACTTTGGGAGTGGGGAAACATTAATGGAGAGCGGATGGAGATTGTGAAACGAAATTGTGAAAAGGAATTGCGGTAAGTCTTAAAGGGAAAAGGGTAAGGTTGATTTCTAAAAAAATTTCAATTGTTTTTGTTAATAATTGGAAAAGGTAAGGTAAAAAGGAAAATCATTAAATATTTGTGGAATGACAAAGAAAGGGGAGAAGAGATCCCACGATATGTGAAGTGCGATAAGTGTTTCGAGGAGAAAGGCAGAGGTCAAACTTTTAATGGTTTTTGTGAATAAAAAGGGTGCAACAAATTTTAAGGAGAGAAGGAGGGAAATGGAGGCACAACAACAGTGTTCAAGTGTGAAAACAAATATGGAAAATGAAGCGGGACAGCTTGATGAACTTCTCTGGGACTATTGATACCTATTCCTGAAATCAAACATTCTGATTCGTGCACGAAAACATACAAAATGCATGATAAAAACAATGAACATAAAGCAGTTTTTTTGCCTATGTGGAGGTCAATCCTGCTCAAACTCTATTGATAGAGATGAGAGGGGAAGGCTTGACCACAAATTTTGGATTTTTCCTCCACTCTATTGCTCTCATAAGCAAATGAAGAAATACAACAACAAAATGAAAGAAAAAACTAAACAAAAATGAAACTATCAGAAGCAGAACTAACTAAATGATAGAAACAAAACTAGCTAAATGACACAAAGGAAAGAATGAAAAGAGCAGAGAAGCTGAGGCACATGGGTTGGGCCCTAACCCAAGAGCCCAGCTCTCTGGAAATAAATCAGTAAAATACCATCTGACTACTCATTGCATTACAAAAATACAGTCTTATTACATCCCGAAGGTCTTTAAACAATAAAAGCCTAATAGGATGGAATGGAATGGACTTGCATCGAATGGACTGGGATGGACCCTAATTAGCTCTTGATCAACTCTATTTATTCTCAAGGGCAGCTACCAAAATCTCCCTAGAAAATAGTGATTGAGTCCACGTTGAATCCAAGTAAACATATATTGAGTGCACTTCGTCTTTAGTTTGCTTGGCTGCCATTGATAGTTAAGGAGGGTGGGAAACCCCCTTGAATCTCTCTAAGATTTCTCAATATTTTCCTGATCTTGTGCTCATTTATTCTTTAATCTTGATATTCCAGTGGCAGGGAGCATGCCCCTAAATTATCTCCTTCTCCAAATCTACATAATCTACCCAATATTCTCACAATATTATACAAAAGTAACCAATATTAGGCACAAATATACAATTACCTTTAAACCTTCCTAAGAACATATTAAAGCATAAGAAAAATTATTAAGTGCGGAATGAGAGATTTAATATATCTTTTCATGTGCATAAGGAAGGTAGATGGGCCTAAGAAAGGTTAGATGGGCCTTAATTTATGTCCAATTTAGAGGCCCGTCATCACCCCCCTACTGAAACTGTTGCTCATCCGATGAACAACCTATTCATCCTCCCTGCCTTATGGTTCTTCCTGCATGCTGGCCTATTTCGTTCTCTGTTTATTGGCCCATGCACTGCTCCTCATAGTAATATTCTTGCTATTCTTCTTGCATTTCTTCTTGTGGGTGTTGCATGGAGGTCCTCAAATACCTTAAGAAAGTTTGTATTTTGCATGCCAAGAGGTGGTGGGTCCACCTTTTATTTAATTTTTTTCTATTTTGTTCTCTTTTTCCCTTTATTTATTTATTCTTCTCTTTTTTTATTTATTTATTGCATGCAAAATAAACTCAGAGTTCTTTATGTTAATTGAGTTCACCCTTGGTTACCCCTCTGGCACTCCTTGTCTTCCATTACATGAACTACTTACTACCCACTTTCTCAAGTCTTCTTTACTTTTGTCTTGGTCCTCTTCTTGGTGGAAAAAGTGAGGCTAGTTTCTAGATAAGGCCGAGGTTTCTTTGCTATTGATTTTGGATATATAAAAAAACTTTCCTTCTCACACTTTTTAATGCTTTCTTAAGCTAAAATAGATTCAAAGAAAGGGTTAGATGATTGCATCCTTGAGCCTTACCATTGATTTTTTTTTGTAGGTGATATTGAAGATGTTGTTGAAGCTGCTACTGAATCTGCATGTGGCGATCTGCTTGAGGTCCTTTTGGAGCTTCTCAACACAGGAGGAGGAAGTCCAAGTTTGACTACCTTTGACCAGGGTGTTGAACAAATTTTATTTTTGTGCCAACTTGTTGTTTTTTTGCTTGCAAAGGTTGGAGAGCACCTGCATTCATTAGAGAGAGATACATGGAGAAATGTTTTTTTTTTTTTAAGGCCTACTAGCTTCCTTAATGAGGTCTTCCAATAGTAGGTCTGCCTAGGCGCCTCAAAGGAGGTTTTCACCTAGGATCTTTTTTTTTTCTCTTTTTTTTTCAATCCAATGACTGCCTCATGGAGGTTTTCAATCAGTGAGCCAATATCATATGCCTCAAAAGAGGTTTTCACCTGAGATTTTATTCTTTCTCCCTTTTTTTTTCACTTTCCTACTCTACTTGAAAAACAAAACATTTTCAAGTATAGGAATACTTCCAATGGAGCCATGTACACATTAAGATGACAGATAAAATAATGTGCACACTTGGAATACATGCTTTGACATGTACTTGAATATGAGAGATGAATTTCTTTGACTGGGATTGTGTCAAGTACTATTGGAGAAGAGCGTGTTGCTGCAGCTTAATGATTTTTTGGAACCATATGTCAATATAATTGTGATGCCCCTATTCCACTTGCTGAGTTGGATCACCTTGGATGTCCTCTTCTATTATGACATTCAAATATTCCTCTTTTTGCTGATTTTTCTCTTGAACACGTGGAGGAAATACTGGTAAACATGAGGAAACTTTCTCAACATTTGATTCTGATTCCGACTCTTCATCAAGTGCAGCCCTTGATCTTTTTATCTCCTCATTTGGATCTTCTTCTTCTTGATGTTGTCCTTCAATGGCATTAAGAAAATGTCTTCTTTACAATACCTTTCTTGAACTAAGATGAATACCATCTAGATCAAGAGGATATGTTCTGTAGTGTTGTACCTCAGCATTGTAAGTGGGTTGAGATACTTCATGGTGTGGGTTTGGAAATGGTGGTACATGTAGTTGAGTGGGGGTGGATATATGAGATGGATATGGTTGAGGATGTGGTTGTGGTGGAGGTGGATGGAAGGGATATAATGGAGTTGGATATGGAGGATATTGAGGGAAATATTGAGGATTTTGTGGATTTTCCCAATAAGTTCCTTGCTAACCATGTTGCCAAGATTGGTTTTAGGGTTTAGATGGCTAAGGTTGCCAAGGAGGGAGTGTTTCCCAATTAGTTTGAGATGGATGTGAAAAAGCTTGAAATTGTGAAGTAGTTCCTTGCATCATATCAAGTTGACTAGGCTCCCAGGGTCTCCTTGGAGCTACATAACATAGCTTATTTGGTGATTTCCTTGCTCCATTGTCTTCCTGGTAAACTTATTTAAACCTAGGGAATGATGGACAACATTTATTAGCATATGAATCTGCATGGATAACAAAAATATCAGCATCTTCTTTTTGCTCATTTTGAATTCTTAACATTTCTACTTGTGCACCTAGATTGCTAAGAATTTATGTTTTAAAGTTGTCAAGAAAATTTCCAAGTTCATCTTGCCTTACCAATGTTGAGGCAGATTTACTTATTCTTTCCCTTCCTCTTGATATGCACTTGCATGTTTCACAAATTTCTTCAAATGACAATTGGTATACATCTCCTCCACTCGTGAGATTAACGAGATCAATCCACTCATCCCTAATTGTTCTAAGTAAGAGGGTTTTTAGCGTTTCAAATCCTAAATGATGCATTTTTTCCCTCTTAAAATTAAAAATGAACCTATATATGAGATACTCAAGGCTCTCATCCTCTTTATGATTCATTCTAAAAATTTCTTCTTCAATATCACGATATTTATATTTTTCTAGAAATATCTTTTGCATATCATTCCATGATCTTATTGAATTAGTACCTAGACTCATGAACCATTTAAAAGCTTTATCCTTCAATGTTGCAAGAAAAAATTTCAGTTTTTGAGTGTGTGATAAGTAGCCATAATATCTACAAAGTATCTCAAATTAAAAGAGAAATGTTTCCGAATCCTCTGTCCTTGTACCATGGAAGTTGGGAAGGAAAGATGGAGGGATGTTCTTCATATGTACAATGATGTCCATATCTTGAATGGGAAACCCAATAATATGTTCTTCATTTTCATCATATCCATCCATCTCTTATACCTTCAAAAGTGTATGGTGATGTGGTTCTTACTGCACCACATGGTCAAGTGGGGGAGTTGGTATTGGAGAAGTATTTTTAAAAAATTTCTGAGTATCACTACTCCTTTGAGGCATGAAAATCAGTTTTTTTTTGTATTTTTTAATATTTTGGAAACAACATGAAAAAGGAAAGCAAAAAATAACACTAAAACAGAATCAAAGCATCTACTAGACACCTCCCTGGCAACAGAGCCAAAAAGTGGTGAGCCCTGGTATTGCACCAAGAGTGCTGCAACTCCCAGGGGATCCCCACTTTACTTTATCAACCCTGGGTTCGTACAAAATTGGAGGTGATAGTTCTATATACACAGAAAATGCATTCTACTCATGTCATCCTCTTCTGCTCTATGAAAGGGTGCTACTTCTAGGGTTTCTCGGTTAAGTCTGTCACACTTCAATGAAACTAAACTAAATCGAAGCAAGGAAACTAAATTAAAATGCTGAAAACACATGACAGGAAAGGAAACTAATTTAACTTGCTAGAAAAGAAACTAATTTAAATTACAGAAAGGAAACTAATTTAACTTGATGAAAAGAAATGGGAGAAAAGAAACAAATTTAAATTACAGAAAGGAAATCATGGAAAGGAAACTAATTTAAATCACACTTAACTTGGACAATCGACTAAAAACACCCTACTTATCTTATGCTCTATCTACCATGCCTCTATCCACGCAGCTATCCATGATTTAATTCTAGTTGAAAAAGTGTTGATTGTAGTATGGAGGGAAAGGGGGTAAAGGTGCTAATGGAGGGCTTAACCACATGGGACAAGGCTTAGAGGTGGAAAGAGGGGTTTAGACTTTATTAAAACTTCCTATGTTGTAAACATTTTTTGGAGAGGGAGGCATTTAAAAGTGCGATGGCGGAGTTCAAAGAGGGGGGTGGCAATGCGATATGTGATATCACAATGCTGGTGGGGAAGTGGAAGTGTTGTTCGGGAGCAGGAGCGAAATGCGAAATGCGAAATGAAATGAAAAATGAGATGGGATAGAAATTGTGAAATGCGGAATGATATGGGATAGAAAATGCGAAATGCGAAATGCGATAAGTCGGATGACGTGGCAGTAGGACAGGTGGCAGAGCGCTTAATCATATCGCAATCGATGGAAAGGAGCGGTAAGTATTAACACAGGCCAACAGGAATTGTAAATTGTGATAAAGAGATGGGATTTTCATTAAAAGAAAAAGGTGGAGTAAGGTTCTTTCGAAGGTTTTTAATCATAAAAAGGAAGAGCGGAAAGAGAAAGGAGGTGAAAGATGTTGAAATCAGTATTGGGAGTGGGGAAATGTTAATGGAGAGTAGATGGAGATTGCGAAATGCGATTGCGAAAAGGAATTGCGGTAAGTCTTAAAGGGAAAAGGGTAAGATCGATTTCTAAAGGATTTTAGACTATTTTTGTTAATAATCGACAAAGGTAAGGTAAAAATGAAAACCACGAAAGAGCTGCAGAATGACAAAGAAAGGGGATAAGAGATCCTGTGAGATGCGAAGTGCGATAGGTGGGAGTTTCGAGGAGAAAGGTGGAGGTCAAAATTTTAATGGTTTTTGCGAATAAAAAGGGTGCGATAGATTTTAAAGAGAGGAGGAGGGAAATGGAGGCGCAACAACAGTGTTCAGGCGTGAAAATGGAGCTGGAAAATGAAGTGGGATGGCTTGATGAACTTCTTTGGGGTTGTTAATACTTATTCCTGCAATCAAGCCTGTTGATTCATGCATGAAAACATACAAAATGCGTGATAAAAATAGTGAAGAGAAAGCAGTTTTTTGGTTTATGGGGAGGTCAACCCTGCTTGAAATCTACTGGCAGAGATGAGAGGGGAAGGCTTGACCAAAACTTTTTAATTTTTCCTCCACTCTATTACTCTCGTAAGAAAATGAAGAACTACAACAACAAATTGAAATAAAGAAACTAAACAACAATGAAACTATCAGAAGCATAACTAACTAAATGACATTAACAAAACTATCTAAATGACATAAAGGAAAGAATGAAAACAACAGTGAAGCTGAGGCACATGGGTTGGGCCCTAACCAATGAGCCTAACTCTCTGGAACTAAATCAGTAAAATAACATCTTACTTCTCATTGCATTACAAAAATACAGTCTTATTACATCCTGAAGGTCTTTAAACAAAAAAATCCTAATAGGATGGAATGAATGGCATGGGATGGAATGGAATGGACTAGAATTGAATGGACGGGAATGGACCCTAATTAGCTCTTGATCAACCTTATTTATCCTCAAGGGCAGCTACCAACAACTTTCTAGAAAATAGTGATTGAGTCCACTTTGACTCCAAGTAAACCATAGATTGAGTGCACTTCGTCTTTAGTTTGCTTGGCTGCCTTTGATAGCTAAGGAGGGTGGTCAACCCACTTGAATCCCTCCAAGATTTCTCAATAATTTCCTCATATTGTGCTCATTTATTCTTCAATCTTAATCTTCCAGTGGTAGGGAGAAAGTCCCTAAATTATCTCCTTCTCCAAATCTGCATAATCTGCCCAATGTTCTCACAATATTCAACAAAAATAACCAATATTAGGCACAAATATACAATTACCTTTAAAACTTCCTTAGAACATATTAAAGCGTAAGAAAACATTATTAAGTGCAGAAGGAGAGATTTAATATATCTTTTCATGTGCATAAGGAAGGTAGATGGGCCAAAGAAAGGCTATATGTGCCTTAATTTATATCTAATTTAGAGGCCCATCAGGTCCCATCCTCGTACCCATAGTTGATCCTAAGTGGCCCTTGTTTCTACAACTCTAACAGACTTTGAAGGATGGTTTCATTAACCTTTTCTTGCTTTTCTTGTGCCTGTATAAGTTTATCATTGTCTGCCTTACAACTCCTTATTTCTTCCTTTAGGCTTCTCAGTGTATCTACCAAATTAGGTGAATGTCCAACACCATGCTGCTCATATGACTCATAGGGAGAATCTCTGTAGTCTACCATTCTACTATTCATCTTTGATTTCTTCCTGCAATGTAAAATATGTTAGCTAAACCAATTCATAAATAAACCAACGTACCTTAGTGTAATTTGGGGAGGATACATCATGCAAGACTAGTAACACAACCCCAATTGTTACAGGGCTTCCAAAGCATTTATCCATCCAAGGCTTCCAAAGCATTTTTCCAACAAGGGCTTCTAGGACTAGTAACTCAACCCACCTAGGGTTTCCATATCATTTTTCCAACCAAGGCTTCCAGGACTAGTAAATCAACCCACAATTGTCCATTGAGCTTCTAGAGCATTTGTCCAACCAAGGATTACATGAACTAATAACTCAACCCATGAACTAAGGAATCATGAGAATCAACCAGAAAACAATCAATAGAAATAAGCCCACAATACCATGGTTTTCCAATAAATGGCAAGGTTAGGCAAATCCACATGCATACCCAAGCATGCCAAAACTAGAGAGGAAAACATACATGAAACTTGGTACCTATAATAAAATCTCATTGTAGTTGTTGATCCCAATGTCCACCTACGCTTTCATGCTCTTCCTTTTCCTTCTTGCTCCAAATCACTAAGTATTCACAGTCTCCAAGAGTACTCTAAGAAAACTCTAAGTATCCAAGAGTATGAGAGAGAGTGAGAGAATAATGAGAGAGCTCCAAAAACGCACTGACAAAAAGTACCAACTGATCCTCACAAGCCTTTTTATAGAAGAGGCCTCTATTTTCTTCATTTTCCATTATTTTCCTCCAATTTCCTCCTCACATGAAACTTGTGACCTTTCACCTCCCTTTTCTCCTAATTACCATTATTTTCATAAATAAATGTGATAAAAATATATTTTTTCCTCTTTAATGCCTTAGCCATAGCCTTTTCCAATTTCCTTAGCCATAATAAACCATGTGAACACTCGCACTAAGATGTTTTGCCTAACATTCAGCTTGGAATGTATGTCCCATCAACCGTGGTTATTATTTTAACTTTATTACATAGAATTTTCACCAGGGTTGTTACACTTTAAGAGGGATTCATGCTCCCATATTCATCTGAAAGATGTCATGTATGTACCTTGGGTTGGAAGTATGGTAGGGTGATGGTGAGCTATTTGTGAGTCAGGGGAAGAATTCCTATGAAAAATAAAAATATTTAACATGCGAACTACAAGCATATGGACACAACTCTGGCTACAAGTTGGATGAAGGAGTATGGATCTCCATGAGAGGCAATAGATGTTACCATTTATAGGAATCTTGTGGGATTCTTGATGTATCTGGTGAACGCAAGGACCAACATATGCTATGAAATTTATCAGTTGAGTCAATCCATGGTGAAGCCTACCAAGTTGTATTAGAAAGAATAAAACATGTGTTAATATGCCTTATAGGTACAACCAAGTTTGGGTTATGGTACAGAGGGATAGTGGGAGTGAAGCTCCAAGGCTTCACAGATGCATATTTTGTAGGGAATCCATCAAACAAGAAAAGTACTGTAGGTGCTATCTTCAATGTTGGGTCTACAACTATTTCTTGGTATAGCAGGAAACGAAAGTCTATGGCACTGAGCTTAGCAGAGGTTGAATACATGGTTGCAAGTTAAGCAACATGTGAGGCCATATGGATGGGGAAAATACTTGTGGGTCTTTTCAACTAGGAGATGCATTCAATAGTGATTTATTTTGATCATAAGAGTTGTATTAAACTCTTTGAGAATATAGTATTTCATGACAAGTCCAAGCACATTGATAGTAAGTACCATCACTTATGGGATTGTTTGCAGAGGAGAATTATGATGCTATAATACATTCCAACTGAGGAGTAGGATGCAGATATATTGACAAAGGCATTTTCAAGAGGAAAATTCAAATTCCACAGGTGCACGATAGGGGTGGTGCAAAATACCTTTCTTGCTAAGAGGGAGAATAGAAATTGTATCAAGAAAGGATCAATTTGACTTGTTCCTTAGTCAAATTGAGTAATTCGATTTTCAACATCAGCGGGATGAATTGGATGGTAGTTAACTTGTTAACTCATTGATCTCTCAGTGAAACTAGTCAATCAACTAAAAATATCCCATACATGCATGGAATTCGAATTTCCTAGATGGAGTGGAGGGAGAGGCACATTGTAATCATCAACTGTATACTAGTTGAGTGTACATGCTTGGTAACTAAGCATGTGATCTATTCCTTGGGAATTGTGCAAGGAAATAGGGAATTCCCCTATTATTTAGGATCTCAATTTCTCCTATATTCCGTAAGGAAATAAGAGGAATATGGAGCCTTGAATTGGCTAAATGTTGGCCAGAGAAGGGAAATCAGTAGGAGAATAGGTTTACAGTGCAAGGTGTGCTTTAGGATCGAAGCAAGACATTGTAATAGTTTCTCATTCTCATCTAATTTATGAAAATCAGCGAAGGGGTTTTTCCCAGTTGGGTTCCCCTGTAAAATCATTGTGTTCTTGTGATTTTAATGGTTGCATGTCATTTCATGTGTTTTTAAATTGTGATTTCCATTTTAAAGTATTGTATAGGAAATTTTTAATCTCTTGATTTCAGTTCAAATTGGCATTAGTAGTAGAAAGTTTCTATTGATTTCTACAACTTCCATTTTCTGCTACTTTTGTTGCAGGGTCATGCTTGATCCTCTTCCTAGGAGATGCAATACTTCCTTGAGTTGTTGCTGCTTGTGGTTCCTCCTATGTTTTTACATCTTGAGTTGGTGGCACTTCGGGGATCCAGATTCAAGTCCTAGATGTGTCTTTCTTAATGTCTTGTACCATTTTTTCACCTTTTCATCCTTTGTAGTAGTCATTGACGTATATCACAAAGAAAATCCAATCCTATCACAATGTTTCTTGCATACTTTCATGTGTTCATACTCATGAAAGTCCTTGATTGCAAAGTGTAAGTGGTCTAGCTCTTGTATTTCATCTTCTACCACCTTATGCCTTTTCAACTCATACATTCTAATCCTCAAATGGAAAGTAGGACAAGGTGGCTTCTTCCTTATGTTAAGAACTTCTGAGAGCCCTTTATTTAGCTGATAATAAGCTTTCTATAGGACCACCTTGTTAGTCACATAACGTGGCATAACATGAGGTGAAATTTGGCATCCAAAACATCTGATATATGTGTGCTTGTGCGTTCAAGCAAGGGAGAGAAAGAGCTCAAGGGCGTAGGGTTCACTATCTAAGCACAAAGGGGAAATAATTCATGGGTTTGGGGTGTTCTCATGTGCTCATAAGGACTAAGGAGGGTACAAGGGCGCACACCAAAGGAGAAAAGGATTAGGATTTGAGCCTTCCAAGGCACAAAATCAATTCAAGAAGGGGAAATCATTCAATGATTCAGGGTGCGCTTATGCACTCAAAGAGGGCGCATTTCTTTGAGTTGAAGGAGTTCGCTAAAGAGGAAAACTTGATTTTTCGGGTGCAGTTTTATGAGAGGTTGAGGCCTTCATTTCCAGAAGTGCACTCTGGCTTGAAATGGCTCAACAACAAGTTCAGTAACAAGGTAAAATTATTGAAATTATGAAAGGAAGGATCTACAAATTATTATATATTTTGTCGCAATCATGACCATAATGTGAAGAGTCACAACATGCGACAAAATTTTGATACTTGTACTAGAGAGAATGAACTGAAATACTAACAAATAAATTGAAAAGAAGTGAAACACCAAAAAATAAAGAAATTTCGACAACAAAAAATCAAATCCAAGCAATAGAATCAACATGAAAAACTTACTTGGAAACATGATCGATGAAGATCTCCTTGATTCAAAGAAGTGCACTCAGCCTAGATGAGAATGGTTTTATGCGAAATAATGATTAACTAGGTTGATTATAAAGAGATTACATGCAAATCCATTTCATTCATACTTGCCACTTGTCAACGGATGAATGTGTTAGTTAAGTTAAAATAAGTGGGCTCCTATTTTCTGGGAGTGCACCCACATGCAACAAAAAGTGCATGCATGAGGTTGAAGAGGGTGCAATTATTCATCACCTTGGAGTGTTATTTTTCCCAAGGAGGGTGAAATTTTCATCAACAATGCCTCTTTCAACTGCAGTGTGAAAAAAATGTGCCTTTTTCCACATTTGTGTGTGTGATGCATGTTGAAAAAATCTAGTTACTAAGTCGAGAAAATATAAAACACTGATTTAGGAGGAAAAAACACTTGGGAAAACACTAGGATAGTCAAGTAAACAATGTGATGACACTAGGTAGCTTGGAATGACAGTTCATGTAGGCTTCAAAATTGAGATAGGAAAATTTTTTGGAGGGCCATTGTCGTAGTGAAAACAAAAATATTGTAGCCCCTATAATAACCCCCAAATTTTTAACATTTCAAAAATTTTGGAGTCCCCCAATTATGAACTCTTAAAGGAATCACTCAAATTTTCCTAAGCCTCTTTATATTCGATAAATATTGCATAAATATTCATCGCATCTTACCTCAAAAATTTATAGCTATTCACAATCTCATATGTCATTCATAGTTCACTACACGCATCTTCATAACCTAGTCTACTTTGTTGCAGTTCACAATTCTAACCTCCAATAACAAAAATTCTCGTACCGCCTTAACCCAAGTCGCATTTCATATTGTGAGAGTAAATTCATTGTGTACGTCACCAATGTGCCAAAAAAAACCTATATATGTGGGTACCCCCCATTTCATTTGCACCGTAATATTTTCTCTATAACCTCTGAATAATCAACACATAATTTTTCCTCAGGTCATCCTATGCTTCTGCAACTTGTGATTGCGACTAAGCATTGGACCAAGGTAGTTAGTGCATCTGATTTCCATTTATGCAATTTTTCATTTTGTGTTTGTGTCTTTTCACATTCCATGACACTTCAAAACTTTTATAGCCAATAGTATATACATGCATTTACACTTTCATTTAAACTCTTTCCCTCATATTGCCTGAGCCATAACTTGTTCAACACTTAGCCTTTTTTCTACTTTACTTAGTCGCATCCACACAATCTAGTGCAATAGAGTTATGCCCCTCATATACTACTATTTTCTCTGCCACCACTAACGAACCTTCTCAAATATTATCCTTACAACTCATGATTATGCCCAACCTTAGCCTTCCTCTATCACTCTTACCACTAAATTCCATGATTGTGATTAACCCTAAATATTTGTTTCTTTAGATCGCAATTTACTCCTAAGATTCACATTTGCGCAACTTATATGTTGATCTCTCTTTTAATCGCATTCTATCATTATCAATCGTGATTTTGATTAAGGTATTTTACTTGGGATTACAATCCCTAGTTGCGACTAAAATTGATTATCTAATTTCATTGTCACATTCATGCAATTTAGACTATAATCCCTCTTCATTGCACTCTGCTATTACGAACCTTGACCGCGATTAAAATGTCTATCCTCAACCTGTAAATTATAACTATGAATATAAACTACCTCACTCTTTCCTTAATCATATTCTGCCACCCTAAACTACGACCACGACCAATGAATTGTGTTTTTATAGATTTTGCAATTTCATAGAATATTTGATAAAAAACAAATTTGGCGTAGTAATGGATGTTGCAATTAATATTTTTGAAACGTCGGGCATAGTTGATCTTTAGTGTTTAGTATATCATAATCCACAAGAGATATGGATCCAAAAACAAGGAAAAGGCCTATAACATATGTGGCAGATAATAGTATTGAGGAGGTAGTTGACAGTCCAAGAAACAGAGTAACTGAATTCAAGGATACTTCTTGTTACATAGACAATTCAATACCTCTATCATGGTCAGAAACATAGAAAGCATTCGTAGGAAAGGAGATTCTAGAAGATGAAGAAGATCACGATGTTTATAGTAATATAGAAAAGTCTCGATTTCATAAGTTGGAAACTCATACACTTATATTTCCATGTGTTAATATTGTTGAAAGGATTCTACAACAAATTGATAATGAAAATATGATAGTCAGAAGCATCCACAGTGCACCATTGGCATCTTACCAACCATGAAACATTCTTGTTTATTATAATATGCCTCCACCTTAGATTATATTATCCCAAGATGGTATTGTGATTTCAAGACTCTTACAAAGGATATTCTCATAACATGGTGGCAAGAACCAAGCAAATTTAGGGAGAATACTAGTGGGATATACAAAACTAAATCGCTCAGAAAAGTGTATCAGATGTTGATGGCAATGTGTTGCAAAGTATATGGAAGAGAAGATGATAAGTATTTTGAAGAAACATGGGTTCTCATGATACACACTTGTGCAACAAAAGGAGCCATATTTAATTGGGAATATATCATTGCATCCTCACTCAAAACAATTTTTAGGAAAGCTAAGCACCCAGCAGAAGGAGAACAATGGTCTCCTACTTACTGGATGGAGTTTGTGCCAAAATGGAATTTCTTGAGTTAATATGGAAGTGGAATCTTACTAATGATATACCACTTGTGCACATCTATTACGAACTTCTATGGGAGTTAGGTTATATAGGAACATATGCTATAATCATTAATCACTTCATCTGAGTGGTATATCAAAATATTTTTAAGAGTGAGCCGCCTTTCTTGTTTAAAAGGGAAATTTCATCATTACCTAAGGTAGTTGATTGGTTTACTCTAGTAGATGGCACATTCATAAGATTTTTTGGTGCATATAGAAGTCCCCACCAATTGCCATGTTTTTCACTGACAAAGTGGTGTTGCAAGAGGTATTATACCAACTTTCACAGGTGCACGATAGGGGTGGTGCAAAATACCTTTCTTGCTAAGATGGAGAATAGAAATTGTAGCAAGAAAGGATCAATTTGACTTGTTCCTTAGTCAAATTGAGTAATTCGATTTTCAACATCAGCGGGATGACTTGGATGGTAGTTAACTTGTTAACTCATTGATCTCTCAGTGAAACTAGTCAATCAACTAAAAATATCCCATACATGCATGGAATTCGAATTTCCTAGATGGAGTGGAGGGAGAGGCACATTGTAATCATCAACTGTATACTAGTTGAGTGTACAAGCTTGGTAACTAAGCATGTGATCTATTACTTGGGAATTGTGCAAGGAAATAGGGAATTCCCCTATTATTTAGGATCTCAATTTCTCCTATATTCCGCAAGGAAATAAGAGGAATATGGAGCCTTGAATTGGCTAAATGTTGGCCAGAGAAGGGAAATCAGTAGGAGAATAGGTTTACAGTGCAAGGTGTACTTTAGGATCGAAGCAAGACATTGTAATAGTTTCTCATTCTCATCTGATTTATGAAAATCAGCGAAGGGGTTTTTCCCAGTTGGGTTCCCCTGTAAAATCATTGTGTTCTTGTGATTTTAATGGTTGCATGTCATTTCAAGTGTTTTTAAATTGTGATTTCCATTTTAAAGTATTGTATACGAAATTTTTAATCTCTTGATTTTAGTTCAAATTGGCATTAGTAGTAGAAAGTTTCTATTAATTTCTACAACTTCCATTTTCTGCTACTTTTGTTGCAGGGTCATGCTTGATCCTCTTCCTAGGAGATGCAGTACTTGCTTGAGTTGTTGATGCTTGTGGTTCCTCCTATGTTTGTACATCTTGAGCTGGTAGAACTTGGGGGATCCAGATTCAAGTCCTAGATGTGTCTTTCTTAATGTCTTGTACCAGTTTTTCACCTTTTCATCCTTTGTAGTAGTCATTGACGTATATCACAAATAAAATCCAATCCTATCACAATGTTTCTTGCATACTTTCATGTGGTCATACTCATGAAATTCCTTGATTGCAAAGTGTAAGTGGTCTAGCTCTTGTATTTCATCTTCTACCACCTTATGCCTTTTCAAATCACACATTCCAATCCTCAAATGGAAAGTAGGACAAGGTGGCTTCTTCCTTATGTTAAGAACTCCTGAGAGCCTTTTATTTAGCTGATAAGAAGCTTTCTACATGACCACCTTGTTAGTCACATAACGTGGCATAACATGAGGTGAAATTTGGCATCCAAAGTATCTGATATATGTGTGCTTGTGCGTTCAAGCAAGGGAGAGAAAGAGCTCAAGGGCGTAGGGTGCACTATCTAAGCACAAAGGGGAAATAATTCATGGGTTTGGGGTGTTCTCATGTGCTCATAAGGACTAAGGAGGGTGCAAGGGCACACACCAAAGGAGAAAAGGATTAGGATTTGAGCCTTCCAAGGCACAAAATCAATTCACAAAGGGGAAATCATTCAATGATTCAGGGTGCGCTTATGCACTCAAAGAGGGCGCATTTCTTTGAGTTGAAGGAGTTCACAAAAGAGGAAAACTTGATTTTTTGGGTGCGGTTTTCTGAGAGGTTGAGGCCTTCATTTCCAGAAGTGCACTCTGGCTTGAAATGGATCAACAACAAGTCCAGGAACAAGGTAAAATTATTGAAATTATGAAAGGAAGGATCTACAAATTATTATATATTTTTTCGCAATCATGACCATAATGTGAAGAGTCACAACATGTGACAACATTTTGATACTTGTACTAGAAAGAATGAACTGAAATACCAACAAATAAATTGAAAAGAAGTGAAACGCCAAAAAATAAAGAAATTTCGACAACAAAAAATCAAATCCAAGCAATAGAATCAACATGAAAAACTTACTTGGAAACATGATCGATGAAGATATCCTTGATTCAAAGAAGTGAACTCAGCCTAGATGAGAATGGTTTTATGTGAAATAATGATTAACTAGGTTGATTATAAATAGATTACATGCAAATCCATTTCATTCATACTTGCCACTTGTCAACGGATGAATGTGTTAGTTAAGTTAAAATAAGTGGGCTCCTATTTTCTGGGAGTGCACCCACATGCTACAAAAAGTGCATGCATGAGGTTGAAGAGGGCGCAATTATTCATCACCTTGGAGTGTTCTTTTTCCCAAGGAGGGTGAAATTTTCATCAACAGTGCCTCTTTCAACTGCAGTGTGAAAAAAATGTGCCTTTTTCCACATTTGTGTGTGTGATGCATGTTGAAAAAATCTAGTTACTAAGTCGAGAAAATATAAAACACTTACTTTGGAGGAAAAAACACTTGGGAAAACACCAGGATAGTCAAGTAAACAATGTGATGACACTAGGTAGCTTGGAATGACAGTTCACGTAGGCTTCAAAATTGAGATAGGAAATTTTTTTGGAGGGCCATTGTCGTAGTGACAACAAAAATATTGTAGGCCCTATAATAACCCCCAAATTTTTAACATTTCAAAAATTTTGGAGTCCCCCAATTATGAACTCTTAAAGGAATCACTCAAATTTTCTTAAGCCTCTTTATATTCGATAAATATTGCATAAATATTCATCGCATCTTACCTCAAAAATTTATAGCTAGTAACAATCTCATATTTCATTCATAGTTCACTACACGCATCTTCCTAACCTAGTCTACTTTGTTGCAGTTCACAATTCTAACCTCCAATAACAAAACTTCTCGTACCACCTTAACCCAAGTCGCATTTCATATTGTGAGAGTGAATTCATTGTGTACGTCACCAATGTGCCAAAAAAATCCTATATATGTGGGTACCCCCCATTTCATTTACACCGTAATTTTTTCTATATAACCTCTGAATAATCAACACATAATTTTTCCTCAGGTCATCCTATGCTTCTTCAACTTGTGATTGCGACTAAGCATTGGACCAAGTTATTTAGTGCATCCGCTTTCCATTTATGCAATTTTTCATTTTGTGTTTGTGTCTTTTCACATTCCATGACACTTCAAAACTTTTATAACCAATAGTATATACATGCATTTACACTTTCATTTAAACTCTTTCCCTCATACTGCCTGAGCCATAACTTGTTCAACACTTAGCCTTTTTTCTACTTTACTTAGTCGCATCAACACAATCTAGTGCAATAGAGTTATGCCCCTCATATACTACTATTTTCTTTGCCACCACTAACGGACCTTCTCAAATATTATCCTTACAACTCATGATTATGCCCAACCTTAGCCTTCCTCTATCACTCTTACCAATAAATTCCATGATTGTGATTAACCCTAAATATTTGTTTCTTTAGATCGCAATTTACTACTAAGATTCACATTTGCACAACTTATCTGTTGATCTCTCTTTTAATCGCATTCTATCATTATCAATCGTGGTTGTGATTAAGGTATTTTACCTGGGATTACAATCCCTAGTTGCGACTAAAATTGATTATCTAATTTCATTGTCACATTCATGCAATTTAGACTCTAATCCCTCTTCATTGCACTCTGCTATTACGAACCTTGACCGCGATTAAAATGTCTATCCTCAACCTGTAAATTACAACTATGACTATAAACTACCTCACTCTTTCCTTAATCATATTCTTCCACCCTAAACTGCGACCACGGCCAATGAATTGTGTATTTATAGATTTTTCAGTTTAATAGAATATTTGATAAAAAAAAAAATTGGCCTAGTAACGGATGTTGCAATTAATATTTTTGAAACGTTGGGCATAGTTGATCTTTAGTGTTTAGTATATCATAATCCACAAGATATATGGATCCAAAAACAAGGAAAAGGCCTATAACATATGTGGCAGATAATAGTATTGAGGGGGTAGTTGACAGTCCAAGAAACAGAGTAACTGAATTCAAGGATACTTCTTGTTACATAGACAAGTCAATACCTCTATCATGGTCAGAAACATAGAAAGCATTCGTAAGAAAGGAGATTCTAGAAGATGAAGAAGATCACGATGTTTATAGTAATATAGAAAACTCTCGATTTCATAAGTTGGAAACTCATACACTTATAATTCCATGTGTTAAGATTGTTGACAGGATTCTACAACAAATTGATAATGAAAATATGATAGTCAGAAGCATCCACAGTGCACCATTGGCATCATACCAACCATGAAACATTATTGTTTATTATAATATGCCTCCACCTCAGATTATATTATCCCAAGATGGTATTGTGATTTCAAGACTCTTACAAAGGATATTCTCATAACATGGTGGTAAGAACCAAGCAAATTTAGGAATAATACTAGTGGGATATACAAAACTAAATCGCTCAGAAAAGTGTATCAGATGTTGATGGCAATGTATTGTAGAGTCTATGGAAGAGAAGATGATAATTATTTTGAAGAAACATGGGTTCTCATGATACACACTTGTGCAACAAAAGGAGCCATATTTAATTGGGAATATATCATTGCATCCTCACTCAAGACAATTTTTAGGAAAGCTAAGCACCCAGCAGAAGGAGAACAATGGTCTCCTACTTACTGGATGGATTTTGTGCCAAAATGGAATTTCTTGAGTTAATATGGAAGTGGAATCTTACTAATGATATACCACTTGTGCACGTCTATTACGAACTTCTATGGGAGTTAGGTTATATAGGAACATATGCTATAATCATTAAGCACTTCATCTGAGTGGTATATCAAAATATTTTTGAGAGTGAGCTGCCTTTCTTGTTTAAAAGGGAAAGTTCATCATTACCTAAGGTAGTTGATTGGTTTACTCTAGTAGATGGCACATTCATAAGATTTTTTGGTGCATATAGAAGTCCCCACCAATTGCCATGTTTGTCATTGACAAAGTGGTGTTGCAAGAGGTATTATACCAACTTTCTATCAACTTAACATTACTTTGTCGAAGTCAAAGAAAGATCCTTGGCCCACTTTTTCACTATGTATAGGAGCGTATTTCCTTAATAATTTCAAGGAATAAAAAGTTGAGATACGTGAATTAGAATGTCTGAAGTTTAGTGAATTTGGCTATCATATATATGACTCCAGAGGTGTTTCCACTCAACATTGTGCAAGAATAAGTTTGCTTGGATGCACGTTTGGTTGTTTGGATAGAAGAAGAAAATATGAAGAATTTATTTAACACTGCCAAACCAACTAAACTAGATAAATAAGTGTTGAATTTTCCTTAGGCCCTAGATATGGTTTGAGGTTAATCACACACACAGGCACACTAAAAACCCCCAACTTGCTAGCACTTTACATAGTGGAAATCTTCAACAGTGAAATAAATTTATTACATAAATATTTGAGCCCAAAACTCGATTATTTTATTAATCCTTAAATAAAAGAATCATGGGGATCCCTTACTAGGGATCATGGCCCTCGATAAATATTACAATTGGTATATATAATATACAAGTTAGGGCTTGCAATATGCTACTTCATATCTGTAATATTCCCAAAAAAAATACAATAAAAAATATTTAACTTAATTTTTGGAGAAACCCTTCTCCTTCAACTCTTTCATTCCACCTTTTCTGTAACACCTGGCAGGTCCTTTGCCTCCTTATATTATAGATAAATCCCCCTTTTCCCACCAACTACTCACAGGGAATTTTTCTTCTTCAAATGCACTGTACATCAACCTTTGAAGCACATTGTTCACAATTCCATTTGTGAAAAGTCTTCAAGATCTATGCTTACATTATCACAGTCCCTTAGATCCTTCAAGGTTACTATACAATCAACTCCAAAATGTGTTGAACTTTTCACAGTGGATTTTCCCTTCATATCACTGTATATTAGCATTGCCCAATCCTCCTTGATGGAAAGACTTCAAAGAATAAACTCAACAATCCACTTCCTCCAAAGAATACCACCTCACACGACCTTCGTGTTTCCTACTTCAATCAACGTAAATCACAAAAGTCAACCTCACTATTGAGAAATAGATAGGGAAAAAAAATAGGGATTATTTCTCCTTATTTGATAATTACTTGTGAAATTATTGTTGACATATTATTATTACATGTGTATTTTTCTTTCCATCAAGAAATTACCAAAATAAAAGAATATGAATATCATAGAGAACAATAGGTACAAGATATAGGCTCTAAGCTAGGGAAAAAAACCCCCAAGGGGGAAAACCAAGAAAATATCCTCTTCTTATAGAATGAGATCAAAGTGATAAATCCAAGACCCAAGAATCCAACATCCAAGAAGCAAAGTCAAGCCCTCCAAATTATGCATCATCAAGGTCAATTGCAGTCACATGATATAGCACTAATCTCAGCCTTAATATCTATCATCTCATGAGCCACAAATGAGTCGTTCTTCATTTCTGATCTTCTCCAAGGAACTCGCATAAATCCATGGGGAATTCTCATACATTGCATATTCTTCCCCATATAGAAATTCAAACATATATTTTTGATCTTCTGCTATATATAACCTGAGAAACTTGTACTAATTTTTAGATATGTAGCCTTAGGAGCTTGCAAAACTTCAAAAAAGATATATCCTTTGAACTTCACATCTATCTTTCCTTAGAATGCATTACACAAGTCATCGAATTGCTTGTTGAATTTCTTTCCTTTTTGTGGATGACGTATTCTAATAAATAGTTGTTCTCATATGTGAAAATACACATCCTTTCAGTGGGCCGACTTGACTTCTTGAGGTGAATTTGCCGAAATTATATTTTCAAAAATTATTTTTCCTTTTTCTTTACAATAAGTCCAAATAGGAATTTAACTCTTTGACTCAACAGATAATAGAAGCATGAAGAACATGCTCAACTAATGAAATAATAATATTTTTTTTCTTTTTATCTTTACATAAAATACATAATGATACAATTATAATTATGAAGATTGAACCCAGTTACATTTTCCAACACTCCCATTTAACTTGGGAGGCATTCATAATTAAAAAATTGGTACAAGGATACTCTTGAATTGAAATATTATCATAAGAATATTTGGATTGATAAACCGTCTTAAAGCATCAAAATTTCAAAATTGCAATATAGCAAGGCCTTGACTAACAAGTTCTAATTGTCCACTATATTAGAGAACAATGTTGGGAGGCATACATACATACACCAACACTACAACCTCTTAAAGGCACCTAGCACATACCCCATCTGGATTTTCACCAGGTACGTCCTTTCAGGATTATTCTTATCTTGTATTCCCAATCCTCAAAGAATAGCAATCCTCTTCGACTAATCTTATCTTGGATACTATGTCTTATCCTCAACGAGTATCAGTCCACAAGACTACTTCCTATCTTGGATTCCCAATCCTCAAGGAGTAACATTCCCAATCCAAACCTCCATTCTCCCTACAAGTACCTTCACTAGACTTACGATTGTTAGTCCTAGTCTAGTGTATGACACATGGATAATATGATGTCCCACATCACTCCCTCTCAACCAAGGAAGATTTTCTCATTCCCTCTCAAACAGGGAGTAGATCCATGCTCCCTCTCAACTAAGGAACCACAATCATAAGTTTCAACATGTCTCATTCATCAACTACTTGTTCTTCCATGGAGATCTTAGTAGTAGCAGCACAGATCCTTTCTCATGCCAATATATAATATCTAAGCTTCGACCTTACTAGATGTAAAACATTTTATGGAGCCAAATTATTTCATACTTCTATCTTCCTGACAGGGTTTCTCGGCTCCTAACAATGTAACATCATATCAAACTTTTGATCTTCATGGATATTTTACAATCTTCATGCAATTTTGTCATTGAATGGTTCATTTTCATCTTCAAGGATCCAAACTTCCTTACAACTGCTAGCACATGCCTTCCATCCTTTCATAAAAATATTCAGTCCTCATGCTCTTCCAAGCCATCATGAGTGCCATCCACTCAAACCACGTGCTCCCAAATCGAATCAAGCAATAGTCAATATAATATCATAAAAAAACTAACTTTCAAGCCTCTTCACATAATATCCAATAAGTCCTTTCAGGAATCCAAACCATATCCCAACATTATCATAGTTTCCAAAACATAATAGCTTTTAGTCAATATGTGGGATTATCCAAAATATTATTGCTTTCTCCCTCTGAGGTCAACATTCCTTTTCATGTTCTATCTTCATATTGCAACAAAGTTCTGCTACATGCTCTGTAGCTTTCAATCATCAATCGATGTGTTCCTAGAACGAACCAATAAACAAGATTCAATATCATATCCATAATATTTTTACAACTCCCTCTTTTAATCTAAGGTAACTGAATTTCTTGTCCTCTAATAAAATTCCTTGATGCAAGTTGCAAACTGCTACTCTACTTCTTCATATTCATGCTTTGCCACGTTCTTCCACTTATTCCTTTTGCTAGTCAATCTTTAGGTAAGGCTTGTATTGAATTGCAACCCTTATTAGAATATCATAAAAGAATAAGAATGAAAATACATAAAAAAACATGGAGATATACATTACTTATAATCTTTTGAGAAGTATTAGCTCTGTCTTAATCTTGGTTTTGTTCCCCAACCTTTTCCTCACATTAAACATCAAGGGTTAGATATATATTTAATAATGAACATGATTAGATAGGGGTTTTTTTCTACGTTTTATTTTAGTCCAAAATATGCTAGGATTTAGAAAAAGTCTTTGAGACTTGTGATTCAATATTTTCAAACCCTAAATCCTTCATAGTCATCAATACTTGCCATTCATGCATTGAAAAATGTTGCAAAATCTTAGTGATACTTCTTAGCATGCTTCTTATCCATTTGATTTATTGATATAATATTCATATGCAATGAAATACCTAGTGTGATACCCTATCAACAATATGATACTGAAAATTATTAAGTACTCATCATCTAGTGAACAACATATATAATAAATGCACACAAAAATTATACACACCTCTGCAACCTTACCTTTTCTTCATCATCTATTCGAGTATTCTAACTCATTAAGATTGATTGCTGAAATCAAAATTACTTTTGTAACTAGATCTTAATATGGTCTTCACATTGACTTCATTCCTTCATTCATAAATCTTGATATGATTCTAGCTTGCTACATGTACATATCTTCAATATTTGGGATTATTTTCATATTTGTATCACAGAGATGAATTAGATGTGTGATCATAATTATTCCATAGTTTATAAAGCCTTGGTTTATGTCATGGACTCCTTATATTTTCAAATTTTTATTTTATGAAGAGATATGCTTGTTTCTCCACATATAGAGATGGTCCCTTCAAACTCAGATAACTAAATTTTTTTTTTTGTTGTCTTACATTTTCGTAATTCTATATGTTGTAATTACAAACTCTTTAATCATGCTTGGTCTTGTATTTTAGATCTTCATAACTCAAACCTTGATATGGATACATTTCACATATGTACCATATGTTACCTTGATTTGTTTCTCCAATTCGGATTATGCTACATGAATCTCAGAGATATGTTGGAGTGCCACAGGATCTTATCATGTTGGAGAAATATTATCAATTGTTTCCATAAGTTCTATTTTAGACTTCTTCAAGATTGCTTAGTTTGAACACAAATTTGGGTTCCATAGATCTGTCCATAAAGATGTTGTAGTGAGAATTGAACTCTTTATATATATATATATATACATATTTTTTTTTTCTCTGAAAACTTTGTCACGTTCCTCAAGCCAATAAAACACCATCATATCTAGGGTTTCAAGTTTACTTCCATATGAAGGTTCTAGTCATGCCAAATCAAATTTCATTATCATAGATTCCTCCTCACTATCATATAGTCTCACTGTTGTATACATCAAGTACATGGGGTGTGTGCCACGTAAGTATAGAGTGATCCTTGAATAAATAACGAATCACAAAATTTCATGATGTAGAGTGCGAGCAATGTATAGAGTGCAGATGAGTCACCAAACAAATATGTCAATGTCATACATAAAAGTAGATTTTGAACAAGGAGTATGCATCATTAAAGATAATTAATGACAAGTTAAAGATTTATGTGTTTCAAATATCACTAACATCACATTTTAGCCATTGAGTAAAGAATGTGAACCATAGTAATGTAATGTCACAATAGTATACATATCAAGCCTTAGTGAAACTCCCATATACAAAAGCAAGAATTGGAAATATGTGATCCAAGGAAAGTGTGCAAGCTTCAACAATGTAAGTGAGCCATAAATAACAAGCCACCGATATGAGCCATAGATGAACTAATGTACATCAAGCCATTTTATATTGAAAGAAGTTTTGAGCCATTGTAAATCGAGCCACAAAAAATAAGATCCATGCCACTGATCCATTTGTGTGCCATAGGTGAGCCTCATAATTGAAACACATGAGATGCAAATTGCTTGTCACAGAGTATATGTGAGATCCATCATAGTGTGTATAGCATAATGTGAGCTATCCATAGAGATATACGAATCACATAGTGCAAGTTTTTGTAATTAAATTCAAGCCATACAGTTGCAAACCTAGTACAATTGCTACAATGATGAAGAGTCTTCTTCAAGAATGCCAAAAAAATGTGATATTCAAGTTGCCATCCATTAACCTGGTCTCTGATACCATTTTAAGAAATCGATAGGGAAACATATTAGGGATGATTATGTTTACTTGATAATTATTTGTGAAATTACTATTTACTTATTATTATTACATATGTATTTTTCTTTCCATCAAGCAATTACCAAAATACAAGAATATGAAGATCACAGAGAAAAAGAGACATGAGATATAGGCTCCAAGCCAGGGAAAAAACCCCACAAGAAGGAAAACCCATAAAATATCGTCTTCTTATAGAATCAGATTAAATTGAGAAATCCAAGACCCAAGAATCAAACCTCCAAGAAGCCAAGTCAAGCCCTCCAAATTCTACATCATCAAGGTCAATTTCAGTCTTAGGGGATAACGCCAATCTCAACCTCAATATCTATAAGCTCATAATCCATAGATCACAGATTCTTCATTTATGATCATCTCCAAGGAACTCGCATAGACCCACATGGAATTCTCATACATTATAGATTCTTTATCATAGACAACTTTGCACATATATTTTTGATCTTCCTCTATATATATCCCAATAAAATCTCATTACTTTTTAGATATATAGCCCTAAGAGCTTGGAAATATTCACAAAAACTATATCCTCTGAACTTTACATCTCTGTTACATTAGAATGAATTATAGAAGTCACTAAATTTGTTGTTGAATTGATTTCCTTTTGTTGGAGTATGTATGCCAATAAATAGTTGTTCTCATATACAAAAAGGTACATCCTTTCAATGGGACAACTTAAAAACTAGGAGGGCCGACTTGACATCTAGGGGGGTAGACTTGACTTATTGAGATGAATTTACCGAAATTATATTTTCCAAATATATTTTTCCTTTCCCTTTACAAGAATTCCTAATAGGACTTTAACTCTTTGACTCAAAAAATCCTATAAGCATGAAGAACATGCTTAACTAATGAAATAAAAATAAAATCAATTTTTTTTAATTTTTACATAAAATACATAATGATACAATGATAATTATGATGACCACCTAATTACATTTTCCAACACTCACAATAGGTCAAATACCCTTTGGACTATTGTAAAAGTCAACACCCCAACCAACCACTTTTGGTAGGTATCCTTCTTAAAATTACCTTCTGAGCTACCTAAAATTCCAACCAGAAGCAGGCCCTTCCAAGTCTACAAACAATCCTGAGAATTTAGAATAGGAATTACAAGAAAGCATGGATTCTATAGAGAAAATGCTTTAACTCAAAGAAAACAATAATGGGAAGAAAGGAAATAAAATATAAGGAATATAAGGGTAGAGAAGTAAGCCAAAAAGAAAGTCGAGCAAGAAACAGGGAAAAAAGAAGCAGAGGGAGGAGATAAAAGAAATAAAGAGGAGGAGGCAAAGAAAAAAGAGGAAGAGGAAATAAAGAAGAAAGAAGAACAAGAAAAATAAAAGAAAGAAGCAACTATAAAGAGGAAAGAAGCTACAAAAAGGATAAAAGAAGAAGAAAACAAAAAGTAGGAAGAGAAAAGAATGAAATAAAAATTTTTGGTTGATGGGGCCTAGACGCGGGTTTAAATATGGTTACACGAACAGACAAACCCCACTATTACCAGCCCTTTCAACAACAATCTGTTGCGCAGACCGAAGTCTCACCCGAGCAAATAAAGGGGGGCGCTAGAACCAGGTTTCTGCATCCATTGGGAAAATGGAGTGTGGCTTTAGGACTTCTCTTCCTTTCAATACTTGACATATCTTCACAGAACATACCAGTTAATTCTACAGTCACGGTTCAACACTTTTATTGAACCAACTTGCAGACTGCGTGATATTACTTTAACAAGCATAAAACAACACAAATAACCATAAATTCGGTTTTTCAATTAAATTATAAGTAAAACAACACAAATAACATAAAATGAAAGTAAATCAAACACATAAAATCAAAACATAGATCTGTCTTCAAGAGTCTTTCATTAATGCTCAGATCTTCCCAATATAATCAGTTCCACCCTACGCACTTAGTTGCAGGGGTCTGCGCACTCAGTTGCAGACTTCCTAAGGTCTCCACGCACTCAACTGCAGGATCCTTTTCTCTAACCCAAACCACATAACACAAACAAAAAATATTCTTACATCCAAGTGCATTCTATCATCACATATCATGTATATCTTAAAGACTATTCTAGATTCCTTATATAGTCTTTACATTTACAATACCATGGTATGAAAACCATGGGTGGAGCTTAATGTATACAAAATATTCCCATTCTTTTACAAAATAAGGGACTTTTACCCACCCCAAATACCCTAAGACTCTAACTTAACTCCATGTTGCATGCTCCACTCCTTGATATCCAGAGTATTTCTCAAAATATTTCATCGAGGGGTACCCTGTCGAACAAGCCCCCAACAAAAAACTGTGACTCGTCCTGAGTCACTCTATCAGTGTGCCCTCGATATTTTATTTGATTCTTCTCAAGGCATCATTTAGAGTTGGAACTGATTTGGCACAATGTTGTTCAAATTCACGAATTTCGGTCAGCAATGTCTTAGTAGCTGGCCCTACAATTTTGGCGGAAATATCCTTCTACCTCTGGCGCAGTCCCTTCAGTTGTTTCTCGACAGTGTGTGAGATCTGACTGGCTTCAGGTTCCCATGGCTTTGTCCTAGATATGATAAGATGTTCTTTTATGCGCATCTCATCAATCTATTCCTGAAAAAATTTACACTCTTGGAGATGGGCATATCATTATATGTGTGCCAAAGTCTTCGTGGTGACCTTAATGTGGTCCATCTGTTCTAACTTCTCGTGAATTTCCTATTCAATCTTCTGCACCTGAGGTTCCTCCTGCAGTGAGGACCATACATCCATGACATCTTCATCATCATGTTCAATATATCACCCTGATCAGGGTGGGGAATTGAACTGATGAATTGACATCAAGGAGTGCCTTAACAGATCACCCTATCACCATCTATCCAATACCCCTCGATGAAATATTTTGAGAAAGGCTTTGCAGATCAAGGAGCGGAGTGCGCAATGTAGAGTTAAGATAAAGTATTAGGGTATTTGGGGTGGGTCAAAGCCCCTTATTTTGTAAAAGAATGTGAATATTTTGTATACATTGAGCTCCAACCATGGTTTTTGGACCATGGTATTGTAAATGTAAAGACTATATAAGGAGTCTATGATATTATTGAAGATATACATGATATACGATGATAGAATGCACTTGGATGTAAGATTATTTTGAGTCTGTGTTGTGTGGTTTGGGTTATCTTAAAAATGGTATTTTTCTCAGCTAATCTTGAAAAAAACTCGTACAACTCGCTAGAAAATGATGAGAAAAATATTTCGTGTTGATCTATAGAGATATACTTATACAACCACCTTTCAGTAGATAGGGCAGAGCTCAACGTATACAAAATATTCCCATTATTTTACAAAATAAGGGGCTTTGACCCACCCCAAAGCCACTAAGACTCTAACTTAACTCCGCGTTGTGTGCTCCTCCCCTCGATTTGTAGAGTCTTTCTCAAAATATTTCATCGACGGGTACCCTATCCAAAAAATAAGAAGAAGCCAAACAAAAAAAAGTTGAATAAGTTGAGAGAAATAAGAAAGAAGAAGAGGCATTGGAAAAGCACCTAGAAGAAGAATTGCTTTCCAAGGAGCTAGTTAATAAAGAAAAGGAGGC
Source organism: Pinus albicaulis (assembly GCA_034641835.2). Taxonomy (NCBI): domain Eukaryota; kingdom Viridiplantae; phylum Streptophyta; class Pinopsida; order Pinales; family Pinaceae; genus Pinus; species Pinus albicaulis. Next base: position 780,944,064 of record CM076578.1, read on the forward strand.
CAACTTGAATAATTTAGAGGCTGAAGCAATATTGCCTACCTTTAATATCCAACCTCCCACACCCATCATTGGAGGTAGCTTTCCGACTAATGATATGGGTGTCACATTTGAAGAGGAAGATAGAATACTAGATCTTTCTACTTCACATTTGATCAATTCAAGTTCAGAATTTCCCAAGAAAGGCGAAAGTATTTAACTATGAATTTGAATAAGCCTGTAACAGTCAATTTGGAGAGGGAAATTTTGATGGATACCATGATTAGTCATACAACAATAGCTTCTGTCAGTACTGAATTCATAGTTGCAACTAAGAAGAATGTATATTGTTTGTCAAAGGAAGTTGAGAAATTAAAAGGAAAATTAGCCTTTGAAAAGCAACATAATGATTAGCTTCATGTGGACAATCAATTCATGTCAACTACAAACTCCCGCAAGGAAGATCTACAATAAACAATCCTTGAGGAGGTTAAGGTATTGGAGGAATTCATAAGGCGGTTTTATGATGAAATCGTGATGTTACACAAAGTAATAGCCCCACTACCCGAGTTGCAAAGAGACTTATAAGGGAGGTGAGAATTGATAATATCAACACTCTTAGCTATGGATCAGATCTTAGAATAGAGCACAAAGTATCCTGAATTGTTAGCCAAACTACCCATAAAAGATAGATTGATTGTTGAATTAGACAAGGTGGAAGCGAGAATGTCTGTGCAATCACAAGAGAAGCTAGGAAAAACCATGGTTATGATTATATCTACTTATCAAAAGCTTCAAAATGGATTGTAACCTCTCATCAAAGTGCATAAAATACCTTTTATCGGTGCACCAGGAAAAATAATGTCAGAAGAGGAGTTTAATCAAGAGATTCAAGAGTTTATAGATTCTATGAAGCAAGTTGTTGTGTGAGATGATTTAGAAATTACAAAGGACGTAATGACACATGTTGCAGAACTACTGAAGCTAAATACTAAGATTTCAATGCTTTTAATTTGTTTCCAAATGGAATCAAAGGTCTTGCTCCATGATGCTTTGGAATGTTTAGTGAGATTTGATAATGAACTGGCACACAAGGCCACATCGGTCGCTGCTGAATACAAGGCTTGGCATGCATATTTGGCTCGAGAATTACACATTGAGGCACCTAAAATTCCCTAAAATTCCCATAATGCAAATTCTTGTTTTCTTAATTTCCATTATAAATATTTAAATACAAGAATTTCTGAAATTAGAAGTATAATGTAGAAAAAAAATCAAGAGGAAGTTGAAAAGTCACAAGGGTAATTGAAGAGTCATGATGGAAGGTGAACAGTAACTCACCTTTTGTATAAATATACCCTCATAGCTAGAGAAAAAGGACTTTTAGTTTTGGAATTCATTTGAGAACCTTGTTTTAGAGAACTTATACATCCTTTTGAGAAATTAAGTGATAGATTAGCATTTCCGCTATTGGATTTCATGGATGCTTTTTGCAATGGTGCACTAGACATCTTTGCATAATACTAAGCGAAGGTGATAATTTCATGCATGTATTGTTGAACATCGTGAGACCCGTCTCTTGGTGATTCGATGGTATGTGTTTATATTTACATGTGTTAAGGTTAATGAACTATTTCGTTGATTATAACACATATCATATTTGAAGTTGTATGATACTTATGATTTTATCATCATCGTTGGTTGTGAACTAATTTTGAATTGATAAATGAATCATTATTTATCCATGTATCTGAATTGAAGTATGTTAACATATTTACTTTAAAGAGTCATGTTATTTACTTTATTTTTGGAAGTGTATTTTGTTTTTACTCATATAATATTTCATAAAGCTATTCTAACTTGTGTTTTTCAAGAGCTATATCAATTTTCTCATGCACTTCTCATTCCATCCAAAACAAATCTCAAAGAAATATGGTGTTAGTTAGGCCCACATACCAGCTGCGACTCCTAATCCAAACTGTGTAAGGTCTAATTGGGACTTTTCATCGGGGAGATCCCATTACCATTGGCGGAACATTTTGGCCCATTAATAGGTACATACAAAAGCATCATCCTACAAATCAAATTGTTTGTGATAAGGAAGCATGGGTTCAAACTCGAGGTATATTAATGAATACCCCAAACCAATCACACATTTATATGTTTCCCATCATTGAACCAATAGTATTTTTCTCAAGAAAGCCAAGATGAGCATTGGATAAAAGATATGAATGAGGAATTGGATCAGATTGAGAAAAACTAGACTTGGGAATTGGTTTCAATGCCACTAAATAAGAATGTCAATGGCAAAAAATAGATATTTTGTAAAAGAAAAATGAGAATGGAAAAGTGGTGACAAATAGGGCCATATTATTATGCAAATTCTATGCTCATATTGAAGGAATTGATTTTGATGAAACTTTTTCTCCTATAGCAAGATTAGAGGCAATTTGAATGTTTTTAGCTTTTGTCTATCATAAAATTTTTGAAGTATATCAAATGGATGTAAAATCAATTTTTTTAAATGGAAATATTGAAGAAGATTTTTCAATAGAATATCTTGAATATTTTTAGCCGTCAGAAAATTTTGAGGAAGTGTGTATACTGAAAAAGGCATCATATGAACTTAAACAAGCACCCAAGGCATGGTATTCCAAATCAGACAAGCACCTACAACAACAAGGATTCAAATCAGGAACAATTTAAAGTGATATATATATTAAATATGAGAATGATAATCTTTTAATTATTGTTGTTTATGTTGATGACATAAGTTTTAGTAGTGATGTAGGTCCATTGCAGCAGATATGAAAACTGAGTATGAGATGTCCATGTTTGGGGAACTCTCGTTTTTTATTAGATTGTAAATTACTCAATTAGAAAAAGGTATTTTAATCTCCCAAAGTGTCTCAAAGTAATGTTGAAGTTTTGAATGTAAGAGTGCTCTCTGGTTTGTAATATTATGGTCACTGGATGTAAGCTAAAAAAAAATGATGAGTCGCCAAAGGTAGATCAAACAATGTATACATCAATAATTAGAAGTCTTTTGTAGCTAACAGGCTCACAACCAAACATATTTCAATTTGTTGGTGTAGTTGCAAGGTATCAATCAACACCTAAAAAATTCATATGTTAGCTGCCAAGAAGATTCTTATATATTTAAGGTCCATAATGGAATTTGGTCTATGGTATCCAAAGGATCAAAAATTTTCATTAACTTCATAAACATATGGTTATTGGGATGGAAGTATAGATGATAGGAAAAGCACAAGTGGTGGTGCTCTCTTTCTTGGAAATTTACTAGTAGCCTAGTTGAGAAAAAATCAATCATATATATCCCTTTCTACTATTGAAGTTGAATGTATAATAGTTGTAGCAAGATGCACTAATATTTTATGGATGAAACAAAAATTACAGGACATGAAGGTAACTTATAATGAACCCATCCCAAATTTCATTTGTGATAACACAAGTGTTATCATTATATCTAAGAATCTTGTTCTTCATTAAAAAACCAAGCATATCCCCATAAAGTTGGAGTATGTATCCACCAAGGAACAAGTTGTTGATATCTTCACCAATTCACTTACTCAAGAACCTTTTGAGTATTTAAGGAAAAGGTTGGGAATGATGTCTCACTCTTCTCTTCATTATATTTTTTCACAAGAAAAGAGAGTAGTGATCAAAATATGTACAAAAGAGGCCAAACTCAGGGGGAGTCTTTCAAATCAGTAGGAGTAGTCCAAGTTTAGAGAGAGTAGATTGCAAATTCAAGAGCAGTGACATGGTAACATTGCATTAATATCAATTGATTTCAATCACGTGGGGAGAATAATGAGAAAACTATCATATATTTTATGGGGAGCATGGCTAAAGAGAAACTAATCATGGCATTGTCCTTTGATGTCAAAGGGGGAGAGTAAGAAAACAATGGATATATTATATATGGAGCAAAGAATGAGAGTGAGTAGACAATGGAAGTTTCTTCAAAGGATGTGTTGCCATCAATGACCAACAATGTTTCACGGTGTTTCCATCAATGCCAAATGGGGAGATTTATAAATAAGTTGGCAATAGTTTTCATCGATGTCAATTTTATCCATTGATGTCAACAAGAGATGCTAATTTTTGGGGGACCTCATTGAGGTGTCATGCATGACGCTCATGGTGCCATTTGGTTGTGTAGACTGTCTTTGAAGAAAATTTTTCTATAGGTACTTTGTTAAAAATCACATTTTAGGTTCTTATTTGGATAACCATCTCTAAGACCTTTCCAATGGTATATTTCGCTTCTCCTAAATCCACAATAATCAAGCAAAAAATGAAGTTGAAATGAAGAGGTCCTGCAAGGTTCTAAGACCAGCAAAAGTTCCATTCTTAAGTAATATTTGGATCTCAACAAGTATCTGGGATTCTCTAGTGTATCTATTATATTCAACATATCCAAACATTTTCAATGTATCCATCTTCTTTATCAAATCCACATGCTTCAATATATCCAGGTTCTTCAAAATATTTGGTTTCATTCTTCAACATCTAGACATTTGGCTATGTGGAGTATAGCAAAAAGAGTTTCTTAATAAAATATATACATTTCCATATTTCTCTATTATTCTAAAAGTGGACCCTAACTATCATGGAAGTATATTTAGGATGACATATGGCACTAGGTGGAAAAATATGATGATGTGGCACTCTAAGGTAAGGACACGTGTCAAGAAAATTTGGGTTTTTGGGTGGCAAGTGGCTCTATTCTGAGTGAAACATGGCGACAACATGGTAGAAATATTATGTGATTGATTATGTGGAAATGACATGAAAAATATGATGTGGAAAAATATGCACGTGGGAAGTCCTGATTGGTTCTTGAATTTTCAATATGGTAGTCTTGAGACTCACACCAAGGACTGGTTAGGCAAAGTTTTTCAATGTATTTAAATTTTGCATGAAATTTCCATGAACAAGCAAATTTCCCCCAAAATAGTAGAAGTCCAAAGTTTCTAAGACATTTGGACATATGTTGATCTGGTGGTCCATTTGTTCACAAACTTACTTTTGGACTGGATCTTGATTCAATCAATAAAATAAATTGGTTGGACAATGTAAAATGTCCAGATATCCAAGGGTTCCATGAAATATAGGGTGTATGTGTTAATGGTCAAGGGAATGGATCTATATTTAATGGATCAAAGGGTCAAATTTCCAATAGGTTGCAATTCCATAGTGTCATCTAGCTATCAGGTGATCCTGGAGATGATGGGTGCGAACAATTTGACTAAAATAAAGAAAAAAGTCGGATACCAAATTTGGCTTGAAGTTCAAGAGGTCAGGGTTCCATAGTTGGTCATCATTCCAAGAGAAAAATAATCTGGCTATTTGGTAATCAAGTAAATATTAGGTGTAAGAAATTTTTCACAAGAGGTAAATGTCTGGATACCAAAATTGAGCACAAAATAAAGGTGGTCAAGGTTTCGATGCGCAATTTCAAGTGAAGAGCTATCTGTCTTATAAAAATATCAAACAAGTTTAACATATCCTTGTGGACCCAAATATCTTATACATAATTTTAGTTATTTAATCATGTGGTCCTGGCTTTCGATTATATGGAGTAGAGATAAGCCCTTGGAGTTGGAATTTTTAATTTGAGTCCTAAAGAATGTAGATGTCATGTAATCCACTATGCCTAGGTGGTCTCAAATCTAAATTTTGTGGAGTGAATGATTATCATGGTCACATTATGTGGTCTCATGGACCTAAAGCTAAGGGATTGAGAAGCCATTAATTCAATTTGTATCTTGGTCCTAATGACCATACTTCCAACAAGAAAAAAATAAAAAATGTGTTGAGATTGCAACAAGATGATGAGCTTAGTGGAAAGAAGTCGCCTTCACTAAGTGGGCCCGCAGGCTATTTTTGGCGCAAAGTCTATTTTTAGACTATGTCTATTTTTAGACATGTCGATCATGTTCTATGAGTTGCAGGATGCTATTTGTGGATGGTTGGTCAAGTTGGAAAAAATAGATGGACTTCTATTTTTAGACATATTGGGCAGAATCTATTTTTAGATTGCCAGCCTAAAAATAGATATGTCGAATATTATTAGCTCTTAATAATATTTAGACTCTAAACATTATCTTATTCTCTTGGAGCACTTCAGTTAAGTGCACAGATGTGGCACAGGAGCTGACAGAAGGAATTACGCTATTTCTGAGGGTTAAGTGGAGCTATTGCATGGATACTTCAGTTAGAACTCATGTGACAGAGTTTGGTGGAGTTGGCTGATTGTGAAGGTTGGTGAGTTGTGTCTGGGCTTAACTAAGAACATATTGTTTTGGTTGTATCTAGTTCAACTGGGATTAGATACAATAGTGAGAGTGTAGTGAATTAATTATTAATTAATTCACTAATTATGAACTCACACTTAACCAACACATCGCTAACTACAAAAGGCATAAACAAGCCAAGGAGACCAAAGGATGGAGAGGCAGGAAAGAGCAAGGTTACTACTGGCCAGACTATAGTGTTGCATGATTTGCAACACACAGTGGTTGGAGATGCCAATGAGGATTGCGTGAGAAAGGCTGGACCAATTTGAGTTCATTCAGAGCCATTCTTCAGCAGTGATTGCGCAGTAGAGGCAGGTTATCAGGTGGCAGAGATTGGAGCATGTGATTTGCTAGATCGGATCTGTTTAGTGTGTAGAAATTAGAGATTATACTGAGAGCTTGTGAGGAGATTTGTATAATTATTGTTACATGATCTCTATGACATATAATATACAAATAGTTTGGGGTTTTCATATGTGTGAATTTTTATGGTTTTAATGTGCGCATGCGATTGTTTTTTATTTCCGCAATTAATGATCAATGGTAGAAGAGATTTTGTATTGTGCATGAAGTCAAATATTGTGTGATCAGGAGAATCTCGGATGTATAACATATCAGTTATATAACTTTCTACATGGTATCGGAGCGATATTTCTCATTGGAGCAATTGCAAAACATTGAAGCGGTTGAGTTTTGTGCTGGTGGAATTCGAATTTGCAGTAGTTTTTTCTTGGTGTCGAAGTTGAGATGTTTTTCAACGAATTGCGATTGGAGTATTCCCTTGAGGGCAGCTTGAATTATATTGCATGGAAGGACAGGATGGAGATAGTGCTGGATGACAATGGGTTGAAGGAGTTCATAGATGCATAAATTCCAAAACCTGCTTCTAGCGATGCTACTGCACTTGATGCATGGAAAAAGAAGACAGAAAAATGTCGAAGGATTCTGTTGGAAGGTGTGAAGGATCACATAGTGTCTAGACTTCATGGTAAAGCTTCTCCATTCTCGATGTGGAAAGCATTGATAGATTTATTTCAAAGCAAGAGTGACCAGAGAAAGTTGGCGCTCAAGGATAAACTCAGGAACATAAAAATGGAGAAAGGCGACAGTATACCCAAGTACCTCACGAAGTTTTTCCAGTGCAGGGATGAGATGGGAAGTGTGGAGGTGACTGTAGATGATGAGGACTTGGTGAGCTTGGCTCTCCTTGGGCTTCCGTAGAGTTGGCATTCCTACCAGGACTCTGTCAATGGTCGAGAGAAATTTCTAGGATGGGAGCGACTTTGGTTGGATCTTGTGCAAGAGGAGAAAACGAGAAATACCAAGGACGGATCTTCATCGAAGAGTGCAGATGAAGAAAATTGCACTTTGGCTGCCAAAGCAAGGAAGGGGAAGAGCAAGAAGAATGCTTCTCAATCCGGTGCGAAAGGCAAGAAGAAAGACATGTCCAAGGTGAAGTGCTTTCACTATCACCAACACGGACATTACGCCACTAATTGTTCACAGAAGAAGAAAAATAAGCAGGCTGCTGGATCTGCAGCTGGAGAGGCCTTAGCCTCGCAGTTTGAGTTGGATTTTTCTCTGATTGCATGCTTGGTCTCAAGTATGATGGGTTCAATGTGGTTTCTTGATAGTGGTGCATCTTTTCATATGACTGGAGATAAAGATTTGTTTATTGATCTGGTTGAGAAATATCTTGGAGTGCACATCGAGATGGGCGATGATGGCAGATACAGTGCGACTGGTATCGGTACCATTTCCTTTGAGAGGGATTCTGGTAAACCCTTCGTATTGAAGGAAGTGATGCATGTTCCAGGATTGAAGAATAATCTGATCTCGGTGGCCATGTTAGAAGACAAGGGATATGATGTTGTCTTTAGCGAGGGAAAGGCTTTCCTACGCAGTAAGGCAACTGGTGAAACCCGGAGGATAGGGGTTCGAGTTAAGAACCTTTATCAATTGTAGGTAGATGGCTATGCAGCAATGGTAGGCAAGGAAAAAGGATTTGTGAGCCGGGATGAGCACGAAATATGGCACAGGAGATTGGGCCATCTTCACCATGGTGCTTTGAAAATTTTGCAGCAGATTTCTATCGGGCTTCCCAAAGGTACACTTACACAGTCAGATCAGTGCAAGGGATGTACTTTTGGAAAAATTATGAAAGCCACCTTTCACGAGAAGGATAGTCGTGCCATGATGATCCTTGAGAGAATTCACACAGACGTGTGTGGACCTTTCTCAGTAGCTTTGACAGCAAAGCACAGGTACTATGTGATATTTGTTGATGATTTCTCGTAAGGCTGGATCTTATTCATGCGTAAGACCCGCCGAGACATACTCAAAGTTCTGTGAGTTCAAGGCAATCGGCTGAGTATATCCTGGGAAGCAGAAGGCTTCTTAGAGCGATAATGGTGGTGAATTCATTCCCTGGCGACCTGGCTGACTTTTGCAGCGCAGAAGGGATTCGGAGAGAGCTCATCGCACCCCATAACCCACAGCAGAACGGGGTGGCTGAGCGGAAGAACAGAACGATCGTGGGTGCTGCACGGCGATGTTGCATGATCAGGGCCTACCCCTTCACTTGTGGGCTGAGGCATGCAATACAGCAGTGTATGTGCAGAACCGTTGTCCTCACAAGGTTCTTGGCATGAGTACACCGGAGGAGGCTTATTCTGGCAAGAGGCCTGATATTTCCCATTTGCGGATTTTTGGTTCTCCTGTCTACATGCATGTGACGAAGGATGTGAGAAGGAAGCTGGATCCAACTGCTAAGGTTGGAATATTTGTGGGGTACACTGATACACCTCACAACTATCGTGTGTATTTGTCAGACAGTCGAAAGACTGTTGTGCGACAAGATATAAAATTTTAGGAGGAGAAAGCCATGCAGTGTTCACTTGAGAGGGAGCTACACTTGCATGCAGATGAGGAGCTATTAGTTCCTAAGGATGAGCCTCAGGATGTGGATCAGCCACAAGAGGAGGTTCATGGAGTGGAAGAGACCACTCATGCAGCACCAACCATCAGAGGGCAGAAGCGCACTACAGAAGTTGAGTGACTGATTCAGGATGTAGATAATATTGTAGGAGCACCAACATCACAGCGCAGATAGAGACAGTATCTTGACCGATATATTGGATACATGGCTCTTATGAGCAAGTGTATCCTGACAGAGTCATCCTCTTTCGAGGAAGCTGTGGAGGATCCCGCATGGGTAGATGCCATGGTGGAAGAGTATGATTCGATTGTCAGACACAGTGCATGGGATATTGTCCCAAGGCCGGAAGGGAAATCAATGGTAGGTTCAATATGGATCTACAAAGTGAAGCAAGCAGCTGACGGGAGTGTGGAGAAGTACAAGGCAAGATTTGTTGCCCGAGGCTTCTCACAGATTGAGGGGATTGATTATGAGGAAACATTTGCACCTGTCGCAAGGTATTCTTCCATACGGACGATTCTTGCTCTCTCAACGTAGATGGGGTGGCACATTCATCAGATGGATGTGAAGATTACATTCCTTAACGGAGTGACTGAGGAGTAGGTGTACATAGAGCAGCCCGAAGGTTTCGATATCTTCAGCAGCGAGTCGCATGTGTGCAGGCTCAAAAGAGCATTGTATGGGTTCAAACAAGCACCTCGTGCTTGGTACACACGGAGAGATAGTTATTTCACCGGACTTGGATTCTCCAAGAGTGAGGCGGATCCGAACCTATACCAGATTGTGGTGGAGGGTAAGTTGCTGATCATTGTACTTTATGTAGATGATTTTATTTTGATGGATGATGAATTGTTGATAATCTCATGCAAGGTTGGTCTTGCAAAAGAGTTTGAGATGAAGGACTTGGGACTCCTTCATTATTTCCTGGGATTGGAAATTTGGCATCGCAGTGATGGATTGTTTGTGTCTCAAAGCAAGTATGCCCAGGAGATACTGAAGAAGTTCAACATGCATGGCTGCAAGCCTATCAACACTCCTCTTCCTGGTGGATGGAGGAAAGAGGATGCTACATCGACAGAGGTAGTGGATGCCACTGTTTACCGACAGTTGGTGGGGTCGCTTATGTATCTAGTCAATACACGACATGACATATGCTATGTTGTTAAACAACTTTCACAAGCTATGGTTAAGCCTACCAAGATATTTTGGAAGGCAGCCAAGCATGTATTGAGATATCTCAGAGGCACATCGGGATATGGATTATGGTACAGAAAGTCGGATAAGGTGAAGCTGTGTGGCTTCACGGATGCAGATTGGGCAGGGAGCCCAACGGACATAAAGAGCACATACAGAGGGATTTTCAGTATCGGGTCGACGACAATTTCTTGGTATAGCAGGAAGCAGAGATCCATGGCACTCAGTTCAGCAGAGGCCGAGTATATGGTAGCGAGTTTGACTACATGTGAGGCTATATGGATGAGGAAGATCCTGGTCGGGTTGTTCGGTTCACACTTAGATCCTACTGTGATATATTGTGATAATTAGAGTTTCATCAAACTCTCGGTTAATCCAGTATTTCATGATATATCTAAACACATTGACATCTGGTATCATCATATCAGAGATTTTGTGCAGCGGATGATCATGTTACTTTCTTACATTCCTACGGAGGATCAGGATGTTGATATCTCTCGACGACAGCTCACCAGAGATATGATGTTACACGCAAGCCCCAAGGATTCGTGGTGGAAGATAATCCCTATCTCGTTGAGAGGAGCATGAGATTGCAACAAGATGATGAGCTTAGCAGCAGTCACCTTCACTAAGTGGGCTCACAGTTGGCTTTTGAAGTTTGGGTGTTCATTTTTTAGACTATGTCTATTTTTAGACATGTTTATCATATTCTATGAGTTGCAGGATGCTATTTGTGGATGGTTGGTCAAGTTGGAAAAATAGATGGACTTCTATTTTTAGACATATTGGGCGGAATCTATTTTTAGATTGCCTGTCTAAAAATAGATATGTCGAATATTATTAGCTCTTAATAATATTTGGACTCTAAACATTATCTTATTCTCTTGGAGCACTTCAGTTAAGTGCACAGATGTGGTACAGGAGCTGACAGAAGGAATTACGCTATTCCTAAGGGTTAAGTGGAGCTATTGCATGGATACTTCAGTTAGAACTCATGTGATAGAGTTTGGTGGAGTTATTGAGGTAGTTGGTGGAGTTGTGTTTAGTTTAACTGAGTTAAACATAGTTGAGCTAATTGTATCTAGTCTAACTGATTGATACACTAGTGAGAGGTGTGAATTAATTATTAATTAATTCACTAATTATTAACTCATTAATCAACTAAAGAATACATCAGTTAACTACAATGCATGGACAGTTTCAGTGGAGACCAGTGAAGAGGTAGGTGAAAGAGCAATGTGACTATCAGTTGTGAATATAGTGTTGCATGATTTGCAACACAAAGTGGTTGGAGATGCCAATGAGGATTGTGTGAGCAAGGCTGGACCAATTCGAGTTCATTCAGAGCCATTCTTCAGCAGTGATTTCACAGTAGAGGCAGGCTATCAGGCGGCAGAGATTGGAGCATGTGATTTGCTAGATAAGACCTGTTTAGTGTGTAGCAATTGCATATTATACTAAGAGCTTGTGAGGAGCTTTGTATAATGATTGTTACATGATCTCTATGACATATAATATACAGATAGTTGGGGGTTTTCAGCTTTAAGATTTCCCATAAAATACTATGTTCATATGTGTGAATGTTTATGGTTTTAATGTGCACATGCGATTGTTTTTTATTTCCGCAATTAATGATCAATGGTAGAAGAGATTCTGTATTGTGCATGAAGTCAAATAGTGTGTGATTAGAAGAATATCTAATGTATTACATATCAGTTATATAAATTTCTACACGGTATCGGAGCGATATTGATCATTGGAGAAATTGCAAAACATTGAAGCGGTTGAGTTTTGTGCTGATGGAATTCGAATTTGCAGCAGTGTTTTCTTGGTGTCGAAGTTGAGATGTCTTTCAACGGATTGTGATTGGAGTATGCCCTTGAGGGAAGCTTGAATTATATTGCATGGAAGGACAGGATGGAGGCAGTGCTGGATGACAATGGGTTTAAGGAGTTCATAGATGCAGAAATTTCAAAACCTGCTTCTAGCGATGCTACCGCACTTAACGCATGGCAAAAGAAGACAGCAAAATGTCGAAGGATTCTGTTGGAAGGTGTGAAGGATCGCATAGTGTCCAGCCTTCATGGTAAAGCTTCTCCATTCTTGATGTGGAAAGCTTTGATAGATTTATTTCAAAGCAAGAGCGACCAGGGAAAGTTGGCACTCAAGGATAAACTCAGGAACATAAAAATGGAGAAAGGAAAAAGTATACCCAAGTACCTCACGAAGTTTGTCCAGTGCAGGGATGAGCTAGGAAGTGTGGGGGTGACTGTAGATGACGAGGACTTGGTGAGCTTGGCTCTCCTTGGGCTTCCAAAGAGTTGGCATTCCTATCAGGACTCTATCAATGGTCGGGAGAGATTGCTAAGATGGGAGAGACTTTGGTCAGATCTTGTGCAAGAGGAGACAAGGTGGAATACCAGGGACAGATCTTCATCGAAGAGTGTAGATGAAGAAAATTGTGCGTTAGCTGCCAAAGCAAGGAAGGGGAAGAGCAAGAAGAATGCTTTTCAATCTGGTGCGAAATGCAAGAAGCAGGACATGTCCAAGGTGAAGTGCTTTCACTGTCACAAACACGGACATTACGCCACTAATTGTCCATAGAAGAAGAAAAATAAGTAGGCTGCTGGATCTGCAGCTGGAGAGGCCTTAGCCTCGCAGTTTGAGCTGGATTTTTCGCTGATCGCATGCTTGGTCTCAAGTATGATGGGTTCAGTGTGGTTTCTTGACATTGGTGCATCTTTTCATATGTGCGGAGACAAATATTTGTTTACTGATCTGGTTGAGAAAGATCTTGGAGTGCACATCGAGATGGGTGATGATGGTAGATACAGTGCGACCAGTATCGGTACCATTTCCTTTGAGAGGGAGTCTGGTAAATCCTTCGTATTCAAGGAAGTGATGCATGTTCCAGGATTGAAGAAGAATTTGATCTCGGTGGCCATGTTAGAAGACAAGGGATATGATGTTGTCTTTAGTGAAGGAAAGGCTTTCTTGCGCAGTAAGGCAACTGGTGAAACATGGAGGATAGGGGTTCAAGTTAAGAACCTTTATCAGTTGTAGGTAGATGGCTGCACAGCAATGGTAGGCAAGGTAGAAGGAGTGGTGAGCCGAGATGAGGGAAAACTATGGCACAGGATATTAGGCCATCTTCACCATGGTGCTTTGAAAATTTTGCAGTAGATTTCTATCGGGCTTCCCAAAGGTACACTTGTGGCAACATCAAAGGTATGATTACTTTGGGAAAAATTTGCTGGAAAGCTACATGTTCACAAGAAGGATAGTCGTGCCATGATGATCCTTGAGGTAATCTGATACGTACGTTCCCCGTGCACCTTCTCGTAGCTTCGACAACAAAGCACAAGTACCATTCGATATTTGTTGATGATTTTTCTGCAGGATGATCTGATCCTGCGTGCATAAGAAGAGAAAGACATACTCAAAGTTCTGTGAGTTCAAGGCGCTGGTTGAGAAAAGAATTCCGGGGAAGTTATGTGAAGGCTCTTAGAGCGGTTGGCTTTGCAGGGAATTGAGATCTCAAAAATTGGGCACTACAATGGCAGAACGAAGAGAGCTCAACACCACAACCCACAGCAGAATGGGGTCGTTTGCGCAAAAGAACAAAACGATCGGGTACGTCAGACATGTGTGCGTTATTGCATGCTGACTGTGGCTTCCCACACTCTGTGGGTCGAGGGCATGCAATACCGTTGCTGAGTGTGCAAAATCGCTGTCCCTGCTGTGATACTGGCATGGAGTACACCCGAGGAGTGCGTTTTCTGGAATAGGTTCGATATTTCCATTTGGAGGATTTTCAGCCCACCGCTACATCTGCGGTGACGAAGGATGCCAGAAGAAGTCGAGCCTCCATCGTGGTAGGAAGGATATTTAGGTACATCGACACACCCCACAAATTATCGTGGGTGTATTTTCCGCATGGGGGCCAAGACTCAAGCAAAGGACAGATAACGCCGTGTCTCTCATGAGGAGAAAGCCATGAAGTGTTCGCTTGAGAGGGAGCCACACTTGCATGCAGATGAGGAGCTATTAGTTCCTAAGGATGAGCCTTAGGATGTGGATCAATCACAAGAGGAGGTTCATGGAGTGGAAGATACCACTCATGCATCACCAACCATCAGAGGGCGAAAACGCACTACTGAAGCCGAGCGACTGATTCAGGATGTAGAGAAGATTGTAGGAGCACCTACATCACAGCACAGACAGATAAAGTCACCTGATCGGTATACTGGATACATGGCTCTTATGAGCAAGTGTATCGTGACAGAGCCATCCTCTTTCGAGGAAGCTGTGGAGGATCCTGCATGGGTAGATTCCATGGTGGAAGAGTATGATTCGATTGTCAGAAACAGTGCATGGGAGATTGTCCCAAGGCTAGAAGGGAAATTAGTGGTAGGTTAGAGATGGATCTACAAAGTGAAGCAAGCAGCTAACGGGAGTGTGGAGAAGTACAAGGCAAGATTTTTTGCCCGAGGCTTCTCACAGATTGAGGGGATTGATTATGAGGAAACCTTTGCACCCGTCGCAAGGTATTCTTCCATATGGAAGATTCTTTCTCTCTCAGCGCAGATAAGGTGGCACATTCATTAGATGGATGTGAAGATTGCGTTCCTCAATGGAGTGATTGAGGAGGAGGTGTACATAGAGCAGCCCGAAGGTTTCGAGATCTTCCATAGCGAGTCGCATGTGTGTAGGCTCAAAAGATCGTTGTATGGGTTGAAACAAGCACCTCGTGCTTGGTACACACTGATAGACAGTTATTTCACCGGACTTGGATTCTCCAAGAGTGAGGCGGATCCAAACCTATACCAGATTGTGGTGGAGGGTAAGTTGTTGATCATTGTACTTTATGTAGATGATTTGATTTTGACAGGTGATGAACTGTTGATACACTCATGCAAGGCTGATCTTGCAAAGGAGTTTGAGATGAAGGACTTGGGCCTCCTTCATTATTTCCTGGGATTGGAAATTTGGCAGTGCAGTGATGGATTGTTTATGTCTCAAGGAAAGTATGCCTGGGAGATACTAGAGAAGTTCAACATGCATGGCTGCAAGCCTATCGACACTCCTCTTCCTGGTGGATGGAGGAAAGAGGATGCTACATCGGCAGAGGTAGTGGATGCCACTGTTTACCAACAGTTGGTGGGGTCGCTTATGTATCTAGTCAATACATGACCTGACATATGCTACGTTGTTAACCAGCTTTCACAAGCTATGGTTAAGCCTACCAAGCTCTTTTGGAAGGCAGGCAAGCATGTATTGAGATATCTCAGAGGCACATCGGGATATGGATTATGGTACAGACAATCGGATGAGGTGAAGCTGTGTGGCTTCACGGATGCAGATTGGGCAGGGAGCCCAACGGACAGAAAGAGCACATCTGGAGGGATTTTTAGTATTGGGTCGACAGTAGTTTCTTGGTACAGCAGGAAGCAGAGATCCGTGGCACTCAGTTCAGCAGAGGCCGAGTATATGGCAGCGAGTTTGGTTGCATGCGAGGCTATATGGATGAGGAAGATCCTGGTCGGGTTGTTCGGTTCACACTTAGAGCCTACTGTGATTTATTGTGATAATCAGAGTTGCATCAAACTCTCGGTTAATCCAGTATTTCATGATAGATCTAAACACATTAACATCCAGTATCATCATATCAGAGATTGTGTGCAGCGGAAGATCATGTTACTTTCATACATTCCTACGGAGGATCAGGATGCTGATATCTTGACGAAGGTGCTCACCAGGAGAAAATTCGAATACCACAAGGGCAGGATAGGGGTTGCAGATAATCCTTATCTTGTTGAGAGGGAGTGTTGAGATTGCAACAAGATGATGAGCTTAGTGGAAAGAAGTCGCCTTCACTAAGTGGGCCCGCAGGCTATTTTTGGCGCAAAGTCTATTTTTAGACTATGTCTATTTCTAGACATGTCGATCATATTCTATGAGTTGCAGGATGCTATTTGTGGATGGTTGGTCAAGTTGGAAAAATAGATGGACTTCTATTTTTAGACATATTGGGCGGAATCTATTTTTAGATTGCCAGTGTAAAAATAGATATGTCGAATATTATTAGCTCTTAATAATATTTGGACTATAAACATTATCTTATTCTCTTGGAGCACTTCAGTTAAGTGCACAGATGTGGCACAGGAGCTGACAGAAGGAATTACACTATTCCTAAGGGTTAAGTGGAGCTATTGCATGGATAATTTAGTTAGAACTCATGTGACAGAGTTTGGTGGAGTTATTGAGGTAGTTGGTGGAGTTGTGTTCAGTTTAACTGAGTTAAACATAGTTGAGCTAGTTGTATCTAGTCTAACTGATTGATACACTAGTGAGAGTGGTGTGAATTAATTATTAATTAATTCACTAATTATTAACTCATTAATCAACTAAATAATACATCATTTAACTACAATGCATGGACAGTTTCAGTGGAGACCAGTGAAGAGGTAGGTGAAAGAGCAGTGTGACTATCAGTTGTAACTATAGTGTTGCATGATTTGCAACACACAGTGGTTGGAGATGCCAATGAGGATTGCGTGAGAAAGGCTGGACCAATTCGAGTTCATTCAGAGCCATTCTTCAGCAGTGATTGCGCAGTAGAGGCAGGCTATCAGGTGGCAAAGATTGGAGCATGTGATTTGCTAGATCGAACCTGTTTAGTGTGTAGTAATTGGAGATTATACTAAGAGCTTGTGAGGAGCTTTGTATAATGATTGTTACATGATCTCTATGACATATAATATATATATAGTTGGGGGTTTTCAGCTTTAAGCTTTCCCATAAAATATTGTGTTCATATGTGTGAATGTTTATGGTTTTAATGTGCACATGCGATTGTTTTTTATTTCCGCAATTAATGATCAATGGTAGAAGAGATTCTGTATTGTGAATGAAGTCAAATAGTGTGTGATCAGGAGAATCTCGGATGTATAAAATATTAGTTATATAAATTTCTACATGGTATCGGAGCGATATTGATCATTGGAGAAATTGCAAAACATTGAAGCGGTTGAGTTTTGTGCTGGTGAAATTCGAATTTGCAGCAGTGTTTTCTTGGTGTCGAAGTTGAGATGTCTTTGAACGGATTGTGATTGGAGTATGCACTTGAGGGAAGCTCGAATTATATTGCATGGAAGGACAGGATGGATGCGGTGTTGGATGACAATGGGTTGAAGGAGTTCATAGATGCATAAATTCCAAAACCTGCTTCTAGTGATGCAGCTACACTTGATGCAGGTCAAAAGAAGACAGCAAAATGTTGAAGGATTCCGTTGGAAGGTGTGAAGGATCACATAGTGTCTAGCCTTCATGGTAAAGCTTCTCCATTCTTGATGTGGAAAGCTTTGATAGACTTGTTCCAAAGCATAAGCAACCAAAGGAATTTGGCGCTTAAAGACAAGCTCAGAAAAATAAAAATGGAGAAAGGCGACAGTATACCCAAGTACCTCACAAAGTTTGTCCAGTGCAGGGCTGAACTGGGAAGTGTGGGGGTTACTGTGGATGACAAGGACTTGGTGAGCTTGGCTCTCCTTGGGCTTCCGAAGAGTTGGAATTCCTATTAGGACTCTGTCAATGGTCGGGAGAAACTGCCAGGATGGAAGCGACTTTGGTTGGATCTTGTGCAGGAGGAGATAAGGCAGTGTACCAGGGACGGATCTTCATCGAAGAATGTAGATGAAGAAAATTTCACTTTGGCTGCCAAGGCAAGGAAGGGGAAGAGAAAGAAGAATGCTTCTAAATCTGGTATGAAAGGCAAGAAGCAAGACATGTCCAAGGTGAAGTGCTTTCACTATCACCAACAGGGACATTACGACACTAATTGTCCACAGAAGAAGAAAAATAAGCAAGTTGCTAGATCCGCAGCTAGAGAGGCCTTAGCCTTGTAGTTTGAGCTGGATTTTTCACTGATCGCATGCTTGGTCTCAATTGTGACAGGTTCAGTGTGGTTTCTTGATAGTGGTGTGTCTGTCCATATGACCGGAGACAAATATTTGTTTACTAATCTGGATGAGAAAGATCTTGGAGTGCACATCGAGATGGGCAACGATGGTCGATATAGTGCAAACGATATTGGTACCATTTCATTTGAGAGGGAGTCTGGTAAACCCTTCATATTGAAGGAAGTGATGCATGTTCCAGGATTGAAGAAGAATATTATCTCGGTGGCCATGTTAGAAGACAAGGGATATGATGTTGTCTGTAGCGAGGGAAAGGCTTTCCTGCGCAGTAAGGAAATTGGTGAAACTCGGAGGATAGGGGGTTGAGTTAAGAACCTTTATCGCCTGCGTGTGCAGATGATCACAGCATAATGGCAGTGTACAGCAAGACAAAGTGGTGAGTCGGGGATGAGGGTGAATCATGGCACAGGAGATTGGGCCATCTTCACCATGGTGCTTTGATAATTTTGCGCGTATTTCTACCGGCTTCCCAAAGGTACCGCAGTCAGATGACTGCAAGGGATGTACTATTGGAAAATTTTTGAAAGCCACCTTTTCACGAGAAGGATAGTTGTTCCACGACGATCCTTGGAGAGAATTCACAGCGTATGTGTGTGGACCTTTCTTAGTAGCTTCGACAGCAAAGCACATGTACTATGTGATATTTGTTGATGATTTTTCTCGGAAGTGCTGGATCTTCTTCATGCAGAAGAAGAGCGAGACATACTCAAAGTTATGTGAGTTCAAGGCACTAGTTGAGAAAGAATCGGAGAAGCAGGTGAAGGCTCTCAAGATTGACAATGGTGGTGAATTCATCTCTGGAAAATTCAAGGACTTTTGCAGCGCAGAAGGAATTCGAAGAGAGCTCATAGTGCCTCATAATCCACAGCAGAATGGGGTCACTGAGCGAAAGAATAGAACAATCATGGGTGCTGCACGGGTGATGTTGCATGATCAGGGCCTTCCCATACACTTGTGGGCTGAAGCATGCAAGACTGTGGTTTATGTTCAAAACGGTTGTCCTCACAAGATACTTGGCATGAGTACACCGGAGGAGGCGTATTCTGGCAAGAGGCCTGATATTTCCCATTTGCGGATTTTTGGTTCTCCTGTCTACATGCATGTGACGAAGGATGCGAGAAGGAAGCTGGATCCAACTGCTGAGGTTGGAATATTTTTGGGGTACACTAATACACCTCACAACTATCGGGTGTATTTGTCAGACAGTCGCAAGACTGTTGTGTGACGGGATATAAAATTTCAGGAGGAGAAAGCCATGCAGTGTTCGCTTGAGAGGGAGCTACACTTGCATGAAGATGAGGAGCTGTTAGTTCCTAAGGAGGAGCCTCAGGATGTGGATCAGCCAGAAGAGGAGGTTCATGCAGTGGAAGAGACCACTCATGCAGCACCAACCATCAGAGGGCGGAAACGCACTACAGAAGATGAGTGATTGATTCAGGATGCAGAGAAGATTGTAGGAGGACCTACATCACAACACAGACAGAGACAGTCACCTGACCGGTATACTGGATACATGGCTCTTATGAGCAAGTGTATCCTGACAAAGCCATCCTCTTTCGAGGAAGTTGTGGAGGATCCTGCATGGGTAGATGCCATGGTGGAAGAGTATGAATCGATTGTCAGAACAGTGCATGGGATATTGTCCCAAGGCCGGAAGGGAAATCAGTGGTAGGTTCGAGATTGATCTACAAAGTGAAGCAAGTAGCTGACGAGAGTGTGGAGAAGTACAAGGGAAGATTTGTTGCCTGAGGCTTCTCACAGATTGAGGGGATCAATTATGAGGAAACCTTTGCACCTGTCGCAAGGTATTCTTCCATATGGACGATTCTTGCTCTCTCAGCACAGATGGGGTGGCACATTCGTCAGATGGATGTGAAGATTGCATTCCTTAATGGAGTGATTGAGGAGGAGGTGTACATAGAGTAGCCCGAAGGTTTCAAGATCTTCAGCAGCAAGTCGCATGTGTGCAGGCTCGAAAGAGCGTTGTATGGGTTGAAACAAGCACCTTGTGCTTGGTACACATGGATAGACAGTTATTTCACCGGACTTGGATTCTCCAAGAGTGAGGCGGATCCGAACCTATATCAGATTGTGGTGGAGGGTAAGTTGCTGATTATTTTATTTTATGTAGATGATTTGATTTTGACAGGTGATGAATTGTTGATACTCTCATGCAAGGCTGATCTTGCAAAAGAGTTTGAGATGAAGTACTTGGGCCTCCTTCATTATTTCGGGATTGTACCTAAGGGCTGAAGAGTGATGGATTGCTTGTGTCTCAAGGCAAGTATGCCCGGGAGATACTGGAGAAGTTCAACATGCATGGCTGCAAGCCTATCGACACTCCTCTTCCTGGTGGATGGAGGAAAGAGGATGCTACATCGGCAGAGGTAGTGGATGCCACTGTTTACCGACAGTTGGTGGGGTCGCTTATGTATCTAGTCAATACACGACTCGACATATGCTATGCTGTTAACCAGCTTTCACAAGCTATGGTTAAGCCTACCAAGCTCTTTTGGAAGGCAGGCAAGCATGTATTGAGATATCTCAGATCTTACGGCACACTCAGATATGGATTATGGCACGTACGACGGATGAGGTGAAGTCGTGTGTCTTTCGACGCGATGCATATTGGCAGGAGCCCAAATGCACGTAAAGAGCGCATCCTGGAGGGATTTTCAGTATCGGGTCGACAGCAGTTTCTTGGTACAGCAGGAAGCAGAGATCCGTGGCACTCAGTTCAGCAGAGGCCGAGTATATGGCAGCGAGTTTGGCCGCATGCGAGGCTATATGGATGAGGAAGATCCTGGTCGGGTTGTTCGGTTCACACTTAGATCCTACTGTGATATATTGTGATAATCAGAGTTGCATCAAACTCTCGTTTAATCCAGTATTTCATGATAGATCTAAACACATCGATACATGGTATCATCATACGTAGATTGTGTGCAACGAAGATCATGTTACTTTCTTACATTCTCACGAAGTGATCTGTGTGATGTCGATATCTTCGACGAAGGCGCTCACCAGGAGAAAATTCGAATACCGGGGCAGGGGTAGGACCTGTGGTGGCGTATAATCCCTATCTGTTGAGAGGGAGTGTTGAGACCGCAACAAAGATGATGAGCGAGGAAAGAAGTCACCTTCATCTGCGAAGCCCCGTTATGCTATTTTTGGCGTTAAAAGTCTATTTTTAGACATGTCGACCATATTCTACGCAGTCGGCAGGATGCTGGCTCAGGGATGGTCGGTCAAAGTTGGAAAAAATATATGGAATTATATTTTTGTATTTATTATTACAATCTATTTTTGATCGCTACCTAAAAACAGATATGTCGAATATTATTAGCTCTTAATAATATTTGGACTATAAACATTATCTTATTCTCTTTTGAGCACTTCGCTTAAGTGCACAAGATGTGGCACAGGAGCTGACAGAAGGAATTACGCTATTCCTGAGGTTAAGTGGAGCTATTGCATGGAGACTTCAGTTAGAACTCATGTGACAGAGTTTGGTGGAGTTGTAGAAGTAGTTGGTGGAGTTGTGTTCAGTTTAACTCAGTTAGACACAGTTGAGCTAGTTGTATCTAGTCTAACTGATTGATACACTAGTGGGAGTGGTGTGAATTAATTAATAATTAATTCACTAAATATTAACTCATTAATCAACTGAAGAATGCATCAGTTAACTACAGTGCATGGACAAGCCAATGGAGACCAAAGGAAGAGGCAGGTGAAAGAGAAGTGACTATAGTGTTGCATGATTTGCAACACACAGTGGTTGGAGATGCCAATGAGGATTGTGTGAGCAAGGCTGGACTGATTCAAGTTCATTCAGAGCCATTCTTCAGCAGTGATTGCGCAGTAGAGGCAGGCTATCATGTGGCAGAGATTGGAGCATGTGATTTGCTAGATCGGACCTGTTTAGTGTGTAGCAATTGGAGATTATACTGAGAGCTTGTGAGGATCTTTGTATAATGATTGTTACATGATCTCTATGACATATAATATACAGATAGTTGGGGGTTTTTAGCTTTAAGCTTTCACATAAAATATTGTGTTCATATGTGTGAATGTTTATGGTTTTAATGTGCGCATGCAATTGTTTTTTATTTCCGCAATTAATGATCAATGGTAGAAGAGATTTTGTATTGTGCATGAAGTCAAATAGTGTGTGATTAGGAGAATCTCAGATGTATAACATATCAGTTATATAAATTTCTACAAAATGATGCATATTATTTAGTTAATTATCAACCCTAAAAATTTTGTTCGATCCAATAGAGTATAAATAAGCCAAGTATCTTGGTAGTTTGTTGAGGTATTCGATCAACTATGAATTCTTTTGAAGAAGTATAGTCTGCAATTTTTCTATGGTGCAGAGGGAACAAAATAATACTAAGAAATGAAGTATATGGAAGACGTCTAATTATAGAAATGTTTAGAAGATGTACGTGAAGCCACATTAAGGATTTAGAATAGGTAGTAAATTGCATAATCAAAAGAGATATTGAGAATAATAAAATTGAATTAGAAAATTTGTATAGATAAGAACACTTATGGATCTGAGTTCAAAAATGTTATGAAAGAGGGATCTGCTAAGAAAAGTAGGTTCCTATCTGCAAACAAATTAAGTTTTTGATTCCTCAAGAAGATTTGTGCCTACACATCAAGGAGTTGGTGCTTCCTTTAGGTTGGAGCTTGTAAAAATCAGAGAGTTGGTGCTTCCTTCCATTAATTACTTGTAAATTAAAGGATTAAGTGTCTCCTGGTAATTGGAGCCAAAAACATTATGTAACAATAACATTCAAACATAAGTTTTTTGGTTTTCTCCCTTTATGGGTTTCCACGTACATTTGGTGTCTCTATGTGTTTTTATGTGTTTTTTATATCATTGATTGTTGAATGAATTGAAATATTGGATACTTCTAATAATTGTTAAGATAGGCTATAATTATAATTCACCCCCCTCTTAATATTATCCTAGATTCTAACATATTATGGTCACATTACATTCATTATGCCCTTTTGTACGTCCCTAGGTACCCCATATTTTCCTCCCTAAGTACATTAAATTCCATCCCCATTCACATGTTTTTTCCTTAAAACAAAGGAAGAAACCATATAATATGGCTTACTAAGTAATGTAACCAGTCGATACCATGCATGAGCATCCATCAATCCTAGTGAAATGTGGAAATGGGGTCTAACTTCCATCTTTCCTCCTTGGATTCCATTTTTTCATTGTGTTATTTTGATATCTCCACACATTTCTTTTCATACTCCATCTCGCTCCATATTTTTTTTTTTTCTTGTTCCATGTTGATCCATAATAAGTTTGCTACTACTTAATCCCAAGCATTATTGATTGTTATCTTTCTATGTAGTTTGGGTGGTGATATATAACATCATTAGCTATTAGTTCTTCATTCTTTGACTTTTTAACATGTGTTCTTTTGAGTCATTTATCTCCTTGTCTTCTTCTTACTTTGTATGCCGTTCTTGGGGTTTTTCTTCATGTGCTTCTTGATCCATATATTTTAGCTTCAAGGATGCATGCATATTTTCATATGAAAGAGCATATTAACCAAGTAATTTAACAAATGAAAAAGAAGTGGAAACCATAAAGCAACCATGAGATCAAAGGCACACAAATGATTTGATTACGGATTTAACCCAATGTGGGCAATGTCTACTGCCATTCTCAAAGTGGGGAGGCCTTCTTTCATTAAATGGTAGCAAAGAAATCAGTTACAAACAAATTTACAAAAATAACCCTTATACCTCCATTTCTTATGATGGCCTCAAAATGGAGATGTCAGATGGAGAAATAGGCTATAGGGTTGGATTCCTGGTGAAAAAACATGTAAAAAATACTATAAACTTGTCAAATTATGACACTAACACCTCTGGCCCTCTAAGGGAATCTTTTCAGCATCTTAGCAGATCCCTCGCTCATGGTTCCGGCCCTCATGGCTGCTCAAGGTTTCACTGGTTCGCCCTCCGTCGATCTTCTGGGAAAATTAATTGAAGGTTTTTATATAAGTTGGTAGGCAGAGCCACCAACGTATGAGCCATGGCTCGTTGGTTGTGGAGTCGTATATGTCAGGGGCGGGCTAGGTTCGAAACCCACCCACCCCAAATATGGTGCAAATATGTTGACAAACACGACTTTGAGTTTTGGTTTTAGTCGAAAGTTATAATATGTGGTTTGAATATATGATTCGTGGCTCAAACAGGGTTGGGCGGGTTTGTTTGGGGTGGGTCGCCCACCCAATTTGAATATATATAATATATAATATCATTGAGGGGTGGTGGCTCGCCACCCCATATATTAATTTTTTTATTTTTTTAAACAACATGGTTAAAAAAATTCTGCCCATTTTTTAGGGTTACTAGACAAATTAAGAAGGTGACAAATTCACCCTTTCCAACTGCCATTTTCCGTGAGCTGGGACTCTGCCAATTTTTTGCCTCATTAATGATTACCACTTGGCCAAGTTTGACCAGAACTTTGACCAACTATAACTTGAGCATATGAACTCGGATTTGAGTTCCATTCACATCATTGGAATCAGGGCGATGAGCACTACAATTTGGTCCTAGTTCCACTTCAATCTAATGACTTTTATTTTTTGAGCTATTTTTAGGGCCACTTCTATATATAGATCCACCAGGGTCATTCCTCCCCACTAATGAGCTTTTGGACTTCCAAAAGCTTTATTAGCCAATTGGCGAGTGAGGTAATTTCTCCCTCACTTTCTCCTTTTCCATCCATCGAGCTTTATTTATATGCATTCCCTTAAAACCAATACGAAGGTACTCCACGTCTCCCCGTCATGAAGTCCTAGTCTTCTTATCAAGAATGATGTCCTCTAGTAGCTTGTCCAAGTATTTAGGTGAAAATTTTTCCACTGTAGGAACATGTCCAACCTCTTCGGTGTCCATGATAAAAGGAGGATCATAAAGCTTCAAGTTTTCAATGTTTCCCACTGATTACATCTGCATGTATGCTGTCAATGCAAGACGAAAATAATTGTCTCCAATATTCCTCTAATATGGTGAATGGGCCATATCAAATTGGTCTCAACTTCTTTCCTTCCCCTTTTATTATGTCTTTGTTGATGTGGAGCCACACTTTGTCTCCAACGTGGAATTGGTGATCGACATGGTGCTTGTCATGTTGAGCTTTGTATCGAGCTTCACTTTTCTCCAACTACTCCCACACTTCTCGGTGAATCATCTTAATCTGTTGAATGAAATTTCATGCCTTTTCCCTATCATCTTGCCCACTGGAATCTTCATATCTCCCAAATACCATGTCTAAGAGATCCTTCGACAAATAGCCAAAGCATGTCTCGAACGGTGAGCTCTTAGTGGATGAATGCACTGCCTGATTGTATGCATGTTGTACATAAGGAAGCTTCTTGTCCCACAACTTGGGATGCTTGCCATAATAGCCTTGGATTAAGTGTATCACTCTGTGGTTAAAAACCTATGTATGCCGTCAGCCTGCGGATGAAATTTCATGCTCCTCTTCAGCTTAGTGCCCATCATTCTTCACAAACTCGTCCAAAAATCTCTAAGAAAACGAAAGTCTCAATCAGACACAATGGATGTGGGCAACCCAAAGTGGACCCTACAAATTGAAATAAGAGATGAGAAATCTACTCTATAATGACCTATTTTTTGCAAGGCATTAAGACACACATATTTCTAAATCGATCCACAATGACATACAAATATTCATGACCTCTCTTAGACAAAGGAAAACCACCTACAAAATCCACTAACACACTTTCCCATGGACGACTCGAAACATGAAGTGGTGTGAAGAGCCCTAATTTTTCTGTTAGCGGGCTTACAAACTGAACACAACACACATCCATTTACATATTGATTCACAATATTTTTCATGTGAGGCCAATAAAAAACCTTTGTAAATCACACAAAGTATTTTCTACACCAAAATTACCTGACGCAAGAGAGGTATGTGTCTCTTTGATTACATGTATCCTTTCATTGGTGGAAATACAAAGTTTTCCAAGATGGCACAACAATTTTCGCTATAAGTGATAATTATCCACCTGCGATCCATGCTTCAGTTTTGCATAAATATCCTTAAAATAATCATCATCATCATATTGTTCAACATAAATTTCAAAATATAAAGAATCAGTTTGCAAAACTATAGATGCAGAAATAGGAGGGTGAGAAAGCATATCTTCTAGTTTTTGTTGGTGCCCTTCTCATATTTTATTTCCAGGTGAAACTAATAGAGTAATACCATCCATCTGAAATGAAGTGCTTGTTAAAACTTTCTCTGTGACTGGAGGTAATGCAAGGGTTGGTGATCTGTGCGAATGATGGTCTCCTTGCCGATCAAATAATGCTTCCACTTCTTCACGCTTTGAACCAAGGCACACAACTCCTTGTAATATGTGGGTCACAACATCTTGGGAGAATTTCTATGAATGGTAACATATAGGTTTCCTTTGCTGCATCAATACTGCTCCCATGGTGTATCAATTGGCATCTATTTCAATCTCAAAAGGTTGTTGTAGGTTAGGTAAGGCCAAAACTGGTGCGGTACTGATCTTCTCTTTTAGTGTAATATGTTTTAACTTCAAGGATATCGCATCAAGAATATCTTCTTTGATACCAAACTTAATCCATATCGTTTAACTTCAAAGATGCATATATAATTGCATATGAAAGAGCATATTAATCAAGTTATTTAACATATGAAAAAGTAGCGGAAATCATAAAGCAACCATGATATCAAAGGCACACATATGATTTGATTACGAATTTAACCAAATATGGGCTACATATTTGGGCCCTGATCAAAGTGGGGAGTCGTTATTTCATTAAATGGAAACAAAGAAATTAGTTACAAGAAAATTTACAAAAATTACCCTTGTACCCCCATTTCTGATGATGGCCTCAAAATGGATACCTCGACTGGAGAAATGGATTGCACAGCTAGATTCGTAGGGTGAAAAAGTGTAAAAATGAATATACACTTACCAAATTCTAACACTTACACCTCTGGCTCTCTACGAGAATCTTTTCAGCACCTTAGCAGTTCCCTCGCTAATGGTTCTGACCTTCCTAGCCACTTAGGGTTTCGTTGCTCCGCCCTTCGTTGGTCTGCTGGGAAAATGAATTGAGGGTTTTTATATAAGTTGGTAAGCAGAGCCACTAATGGATGAGTCATGGCTCCTTGGTGGCAGAGTCATATATGTTGGGGGTGGTCTAGGTTCGAAACCTGCCCACCCCAAATATGGTGTGGATATGTTGACAAAAGCGGCTTTGAGTTTTGATTTTAGTTCGCGGTTATAATATGTGGTTTGAATATATGATTCGTGGATCCAATGAGGTTGGGTGGGTTTTCCGAGGGTGGCCCTCCCACCCAATTTGAATATATATAATATATAATATTGTTGAGGGGTGGTGGGGGTGGCGGCCCACCACCCCATATATTATTTTTGTTTGTTTGTTTTTTTAACTATATGATTGAAATTTTTCCACCCATTCTTAAGGGTTACTGGACAGATTAAGGAGGCGACGAATTCTCCCTTACCATCATTTTGTGTGTTGGGACTTTTCCAATTTGTTGCCTCGTTAGTGACTGCCAATTGGCCAAGTTTGACCACAAATTGACCAGCTATAACTTGATAATATGAACTCGGATTTGAGTGTCGTTCGCACCATTGGAATCATTCAAGGCCACTTCTATTTTTGGATCCACCTGGATCACTTTTATATGAACTTCTTATTAAACCTTAACTATTGGTTCTTCTTTCATTGCCTCTTCAACATGTGATCCCTTTGAGTTATTTAGCTACTTAGCTTCTTATTCATTTTGATGTCCTCCATGGGGATTTTATTCATATGTTTCTATAAGTTGTTCCTTTCATTCAACCTTAGACTCTTGATTTTATGTGTCAATAGGTATTTCAATTAATTTCCTAGAAATAACTTCTTCAAGTATTCCCTTAGGCCCTCTGTAGCAAAAAATACTTTGAGTCTTGAGAATATATATATATATATATATATATATATATATATATATATATATATGAAATTATGATATTATAATGATATTCCCCATTATAAATGTTGAAATTTGCAACAAGAAACAGTGAAATTGGCACCCAGAAACGACATCCAGAAAATGGCACCTAGAAATGGCTACCATGTGAGGCTTTTGATTTAATTATTCCTTAATTAAATTGAAAGAAATATGTGTCAAATTTATTTATCCCTTAAATAAATTGGACAATAAATTGTAATCTTATCTCATAATCACTTGTAATAGTTAACTGAGTGTGATAGACTCAGTTAGCTCATGAAATTCGAGTTGAGGGTGGTTGGTGAGGCATGTAGAGTGATTCTATTTGTTTTAGAGTCCAAGTTGTAGTTACTGTATTAGTTTAATGCACGAGAAATCAGTTAGCTCAATTAAGTGAGTTAAATTCAGTCTAACTAGTTGTAATTGATTATTGCACTAGTCAGAGGTCAAGTGAATTAAATTAGATTTAATTCACATGTAGTGATCTGTTAAGTGACTAATGATTTACTATTAATATTTGCATGCATGTCAGTTCTGATAAAGACCCAGTTGAGACAAAGGTTAAAGGGATGTTATCTATCAGTTGTATTATTAGTAAATTGTCGGTGCCCAATTAGAAAACCATAGGATTTCCAATGATTTATTGCGTAGTTTTGGAAGGTTGAATTTCCTAATTAATAGGGATCAATTGTTCTTAGAATTACGCAAGGCAGGCAGGCTGAGAAGAGGCAGGAAATTGGCTAAGTGTTGGTCGATTTTGTCCAGATCAGTGTGAGACAGTTGGTAGAGTGCATCAAACTCTTGTGAGAAGAGTGCACTGTATTTTTTCATGATTCCTTGGTTCACTATACAATAGAGATAGAGGGGTTTTAAGCAGTTGCTTTCCCCAGAAAAATATCTTGTGTTGTGGATTGATTTTCTTTCTATTACTTGGTGTGATTGTGCGATAGTGTTTATTTTCCACAAATATTGTAGAAGGATTCAATATCTTGATTTAGTATATTACATGACCAGATTGAATCCATTGGTGTAATTTCTACAAGGTATAAGAGCACCAGAAATCACTATAGTGGAGAAGAAATTGAGTTTGTGTTGAACAACATTCGAATTTTAAAAAATATTCTTTGGTGCGACAAGTGGATCAAGATGGATTTCAATGGATTAAGATTGGAATATGCACTTGAGGGCAGTTCTAATTATATCACATGGAAATATAGAATGGAGGCAATTTTTAAGGACAACCGGTTGAAATAATTCATTGATAATGATATTCCCAAGCCCGTAGCAGCAGACGCCGCTCTTCTTGATGCTTGGAAAAAGAAGGTAGAAAGGGCAAGGAGGATCTTATTAGAGGGAGTTTGAGATCACAATGTCTTGAGTCTCCATGACAAGGAGACTCCATATGTTATGTGGAAGGCCTTGATAGATCTGTTTTAGAACAAAAACGACCAAAGGAATTTGGCGCTGAAGGACAAGCTCAGGAAAATCAAGAAGGAGGAGGGCGAGACGATACCAACATACTTGGTGAAGTTCACTCAATGTCGAGATGAGGTTGGAAGTGTTGGTGTGACCATAGTAGATGATGACTTGGTGAGCCTAGCACTTCTAGGCCTTCCCAAGGGCTGCATAGTTACCAGGACTCGGTGAATGGGAGGGAGAAGTTACCAGATTGGGAGCGATTTTGGTCATATTTGGTACAAGAAGAATTCAGGAAAAATACCACAGATGGATCCTCATCGAAGACTAATGACAAGGAAGATTTTTCCTTTTCCGGTAAGGCAAAGAAGGCCAAGGGAAATAAATCCTAAGGCGAAGTGAGCAAGAAATACTTGTCCAAGATCAGATGTTTTCACTGTCACG
The DNA here is from genome assembly GCA_034641835.2 of Pinus albicaulis. Lineage (NCBI taxonomy): Eukaryota > Viridiplantae > Streptophyta > Pinopsida > Pinales > Pinaceae > Pinus > Pinus albicaulis. The sequence goes on from CM076578.1 coordinate 780,974,412, forward strand.
AGCACGAGCACTATGCTACAAATTGTCCACAGAAGAAGGCAAGCAATAAGGATCCTTCAATTGCAGCAAGTGAAGAATTGGCTTCACAGTTTGAGCTTGATTTTACTCTCATTTCATGCATGGCCAACAATGTAATGGGATTCATGTGGTATTTAGATAACGGTGCCTCGTTCCATATGACGGGGATAGAGATCTCTTCAGTGACTTGGACGGGGAGGACCTCCAGAAGAAAATATAGTTTGAAGATAACGGGAGGTATAGCGCAACCGACATAGGTACAATTACCTTTCAGAGGGTGAATGGCTCTCATCTCAGACTAGCAGATGTTTTATATGTTCCAGGCCTAAAGAAGAATCTTGTCTCTGTAGCGGTATTGGAAGACCGTAGTTATGAAGTGATGTTTAGAAAAGGAAAAGTTTTCCTTAAAAACATAGCCACGGGACAAGTGAAGCAGATCGGTTCAAGAGTCAAGAACTTTTATGCTCTCTAGGTTGAGGATGCATGCAAGGCTTTAAGGAGCAAAGCAGTGGTTAATGACTTTGTGGTTGAGAGGGAGAAATTATCTCTCAACATGCAGCTTCAGAAGTAGTCTCAGAAGGTTGTGGAATAGCCACAATTGGAGAAGAAGAAAGGAGTACAAGTAGAAGAGTCCACTAAAGAAGAGACCTATAGGAGGGGGAAATTTCAAGCCAGAAAGGTAGTGGGAGTATATGCAGCTATACCTCCAAGTGTGAGGTGGGGCGATGTGCAGAATTAATTCCAAGAAGAAATTTGGGCAGGGTTCATTGAGATGGTGTGTCTCATGGATCAAACCTAGCTACGAGGGGCCCAAAGTAAAGCAGTAGTAGGAAGGATCGGTTAGATTGATGCAGTCAGATGTCTGGAAGACATAAATTAGAGTGACAGGTGTCGCATATTGGAGCACATATTAGAGTTGGTAGCAGTACAGACTGCATGGATGTAGATGTCAACAACGTAGAATGTCTAGTAGACATGTTTCGTAGCTAGCCGTAGTCAGAAGACTGTGATGACAGATGCATTATACTGATTCAGTTTTTTGGAGGCTTTTCAGTTTTAGGAGAGTTGCATGTGTGAACAACACTAGAGAAGTGTTTGATGCAAGAACATTCCAAAGGTACCATATCGGAACATATTGATTCCTTTCTTGTTGACAGGGAGTGTTGAAATTTGCAACAAGAAACAATGAAATTGGCACCCAGAAACGACATCCAGAAAATGGCAGCAAAAAATGGCTACCATGCGAGGCTTTTGATTTAATTATTCCTTAATTAAATGAAAGAAATATGTGTCAAATTTATTTATCCCTTAAATAAATTGGACAATAAATTATAATCTTATCTCATAATCACTTGAAATAGTTAACTGAGTGTGATAGACTCAGTTAGCTCATGAAATTCGAGTTGAGGGTGGTTGGTGAGGCATGTAGAGTGATTCTATTTGTTTTAGAGTCCAAGTTGTAGTTACTGGATTAGTTTAATGCATGAGAAATTAGTTAGCTCAATTAAGTGAGTTAAAGTCAGTCTAACTAGTTGTAACTAATTGTTGCACTTGTGAGAGGTCAAGTGAATTAAATTAGATTTAATTCACATGAAGTGATCTTTCAAGTGACTGATGATTTACTATTAATAGTTGCATGCATGTCAGTTCTGATGAAGACCCAGTTGAGATAGATATTAATGGGATGTTATCTATCAGTTGTATTATTAGTAAATTTCCAGCGCACAATTAGAAAACCATAGGATTTCCCATGATGTATTCCGCAGTTTTAGAATGTTGAATTTCCTAAAAAATAGGGATCAGTTGTTCTTAGAATCGCAAGGCAGGCAGGTTGAGCAGATGCAGGAAATTGGCTAAGTGTTGGTCGATTTTGTCCGGATCAGTGTGAGACAGTTGGTAGAGTGCATCAGACTCTTGTGAGAAGAGTGCATTGCATTGTTTCATGATTCCTTGGTTCATTATACAATAGAGATAGAGGGGTTTTAAGTAGTTGCTTTCCCTAGAAAAATATCTTGCATTGTGGATTGATTTGCTTTCTCTTACTTGGTGTGATTGTGCGATCGTGTTTATTTTCCACAAATATTGTATAAGGATTTAGTGTCTTGTTTTAGTATATTACATGATCAGATTGAATCCATTAGTGTAATTTCTACAATAAATACTTAGGCGGGGTCCCTTTTCATATTAAGGGACATGTATTTTTGATAAGACACATATTACCATGAAAAAAATAACTTACATTATTTATTATATTATTACTTATTATTATTATTATTATTATTATCATAACATTTCCATCCCCTTTTCAGCATCTTAGTAGATCCCTCACTCACGGTTCCAGCCCTCCTCGCTGGTCAGGGTTCCGCTGGTCTGCCCTCCGTCTATCTGTTGGGAAAATTAATTGAAGGTTTATATATAAGTTGGCAGGTGGAGCCACCAACATATGATTCATGGCTCGTTAGTTGTGGAGTAGTATATGTCAAGGGTGGGTTGTGTTCAAAACCCACCCACCCCAAATATGGTGCAGATATGTTGACAAACATGGCTTTGAGTTTTGGTTTTAGTCGGAAGTTATAATATGTGGTTTGAATATATGATTCGTGAATCAAACAAGGTTGGGCGGGTCCGTTTGGGGTGGGTCTCCCACCCAATTTTAATATATATAATATATAATATCATTGAGGGGTGGCAACCTGCCACCCCATATATTATTTTTTTTGTTTTTTTGTTTAAACAATATGGTTAAAAAATTTCTGCACATTTTTAAGGGTTACTAGATGAATTAAGGAGGTGACAAATTCACCCTTTCCAACCGCCATTTTCCGTGAGCTGGAACTCTGCCAATTTTTGTTGAGATTCAACCAGATGATGATCCTAGTGAAAATTAAGCACCTACACTAGGTGGGGTCCACGGGCTATTTTTAGGTGATATGTCTATTTTTAGAATTTGGATCAAAGTCTATTTTCATTAGTAATCTATTTATAGATCGTTGAGAAATTATATGGATGGATGGATGTCGATTTTTGGAATGCATGTGCGAAGTTGTTTCGTGGAATGCATGTCTAAAAATAGAATGCATGTCGATTATTGTTATCTCTTAACAATAATTGGACAATAAATAATAATCTATTCTCTTGAAGCACTTGATTTCAGTTAACTAATGTGGCAAACCAGTTAATTGAAGGAATTTCGAGTTCAAAGGTTGGTTGGTGGGACATGCTAGTGGAATTCAATGTAACTGAGTGATACAAAGTTGTAACACAGTTGGATGTGTAGTTATGTGAGTTGTAAAGTAGTTTAACTCAGTTAAGTGAGTTAAATTCATTTGTGCTAGTTGTAACTAGTTGTAACTAAAGATACACTAGTGAGAGATCAATTAATTAAATATTAAATTAATTCACATGGAGTGATCTCACATGCAACTGAAGATTTACTATTGTTAACTACATGCATGTCAAATCCAGTGGAGACCCAGTTGAGAGATAGGTGAAAGGGACAGTTTGACTATCAATTGTGACTATAGTGGGTGCACACTTGCAACCAAACACACATTGGAGATGCCAATGAGGATTGTGCAGTCAAGGCAAGGAAAGATCGAATTCATTCAGGGATTGTGATAAGAAGGGATTGCGCAGTGGAGGCAGGCTGTCAGGAGGCAATAAATTGGTGCATGTTTATGCCAATTTTCGTATGACAGTGTGAGACGATTGTATATTGTACTAAGAGCTATTGGATTATAGTTTTGTATGAGATTATTTCATAATCCATGATATATACATAATATATGATAGTGGGGTTTTTAGCTTTATGTTTTCCTGGTAAAAACATTTGTCTTATGTGTGATTGATCTTTCTTCATGTGTTTGCAATTGGCGATTAAATTTCCGCAAAAAATTAAGTAAAAGGATTATGTATTTAACAGTGGCATATAATTCTTAGATCAGGAGAATCCGACAATACATAATTATGATTAAAATTTCTACATGGTATCGAAGCAAAGAATATTGCAATATTGAAGCAGTAGCTGAGTTTGTTGGTGGAAACAATTCAAATTTGCTGCAAGAATTTCTTGGTGTGACAGTTGAGTAAACATTGAAATGGCTTTCAATGGTTTGCGGTTAGAGTATGCACTCGAGGGAAACTCAAACTACATTGCATGGAAGGATAGGATGGAGGCGGTGCTTGAAGATAATGGTTTGAAGGAATTCATCGACAATGATGTTCCTAAGCCCACTTCAACGGATGTTGCATTACTTGAGAAAGTAGCGAAGATGAGAAGGATTATTTTGGAAGGTGTAAGAGAGCATATTGTCTCAAGCCTTCATGGGAAAGCCACTCCATTTGCAATGTGGAAGGCTTTGATGGATATTTTCCAAAGCAGCAATGGCCATAGGAAATTGGCGCTGAACGATAAACTCAGAAAGGTCAAAATGGAAAAGGGCGACAATATTCCTAAGTATCTCACAAAGTTCGTCCAATGTTGGGATGAACTGGGGAGTGTGGGAATCATGGTTGCTGATGATGATTTGCTGAGTTTGGCTCTCTTGGGACTTCCTAAGAGTTGGCACAGTTATCAATACTCTATCAACGAACGAGAAAAACTACTAGATTGGGAAAGACTGTGGTTGGATCTAGTGCAGGAGGAGTTCAGGCGGAACACTAGAGATGGATCTTCATCAAAGCATGATGATGAAGAGGATTTTTCTTTGGCTACCAAAGCAAGGAAATGGAAGGGGAAAAAATACCATTCAAAATCTGTGGCTAAAGGAAAGAAGCTGGATTTATCCAAGGTGAAGTATTTTCACTGTCACGAACATGGGCATCTCGCCACTAACTGCCCACAGAAAAAGAAGAACAAGAAGGCTGTTGGAGCTACAGCTGGTGAGGCCCTTGCCTCGCAATTTGAACTTGATTTCTCTTTGATCACATGCTTGGTTTCAAGCGCAATGGGATCGATGTGGTATCTTGATAGTGGTGCTTCCTTCCACATGACGGGAGATAAGGACATTTTCAGTGACTTGGAGGAGAAAGATCTCCAAATGCATATAGAGATGGGCGACGATGGACGATATAGTGCGACAGCATTGGTACCATAATTTTGAGAGGGAGTCAGGTAAAAAATTTCTGTTGAAAGATGTTATGCATGTTCTAGGTCTGAAGAAAAACTTGGTATCAGTCGCGATGTTGGAGGATAGAGGTTATGACGTTGTTTTCAGCAATGGAAAATATTTCCTGCGACATAAAACAATGGGTCAAACCAATGGATTCATGTTAAGAATCTCTACAAGCTGGAGGTAGATGGCTGGGCTGAAATGGTGGGCAAAGAAGAAGAAGTGGTGAGCCGGGATGAGGGCGAATTATGGCACAAGCGATTGGGCCATCTTCACCATGGTGCCCTGAAAATTTTGCAACAGATTTCTACTGGACTTACCAAGGGTACACTTGCGCAGTTAGATCAGTGCAAGGGATGTACTATGGGTAAGTTTGTGAAGACCACCTTTCATGAAAAGGAGAACTGTGATTCGGTGATCCTAGAGAGAGTTCACATAGACGTGTGTGGGCCATTCTCGGTTGCCTCAACAGCAAAGCACAGGTATTATGTTATTTTTGTTGATGACTATTCTCGTAGATGCTGGATCTTCTTCATGCAAAAGAAAGATCAAACATTCTCAAAGTTCTGTGAGTTTAAATAATTGGTGGAGAAAGAGTCAGGGAAGCAAGTGAAGGCTCTATAGAGCGATAATGGTGGTGAATATATCTCGAACGAATTCAAAGACTTCTGTAGAAAAGAAGGAATTTGAAGAGAACTCATAGCGCCTCGTAACCCACAGTAGAATGGGGTTGCAAAGAGAAAGAACAGAACGATCATGGGTGCTGCATGAGCTATGCTGCATGATCAAGGCCTACCAATGCACTTGTGAGCGGAAGCATGTAACACTGCAGTTTATGTGCAAAACCGTTGTCCTCATAGAGTACTTGGCATGAGTACACCTGAAGAAGCTTTTACTAGTAAGAAACCGGATGTTTCTCACTTTAAGATTTTTGGCTCATCTCTTTATGTGAATGTGACCAAGAACGCCAGGACGAAGCTGGAGCCGACTGCTGAAGTTTGGATATTTATGGGGTACACAGAAACACCCCATAATTATCATATGTATTTTCCAAATAGTCAAATGACTATGGTGCGACGAGATATAAAATTCAATGAGGAGAAAGCCATGAATTTGTCACTTGAGAGGGAGCTAGACTTTCATGTAGAGGAGGAACTGCTTGTTCCCAAAGATGAGTCTCTAGATGTGGATCAGCCATAGGAGGAGGTTCATGGAGTGGAGGATTCCACTAACACAGAGCCAAACATCATAACTGGAAGAAGGCGTGCCACAGAAGCTGAGAGGCTGAAGCTTGATGCGGCACAAAATGTTGGAGTTCCTACTTCACAGTGCAGCCAGAGACAATCTCCTGGTCGATTCACTGGATACATGGCTCTCATGAGAAAATGTATTGTGACCGAGCCATCTTTCTTTTAGGAAGCAGTGCAGGAGCCCACATGGGTAGATGCAATGGTGGGGGAGTATGACTCCATTGTCAGAAACTGTGCTTGGGAAATTGTTCCAAGGCCAGTTGATAAATTAGTGGTAGGTTCAAGATGGATCTACAAGGTAAAACAAGTGGTTGATGGGAGTATTGAGAAGTATAAGGCAAGATTTGTGGCCCGGGGATTCTCACATATCGAGGGGATTGATTATGAAGAAACCTTTGCACTTGTCGCACAGTATTCTTCCATAAGGACCATCCTTTTTCTCTCAGCGCAGATGGGTTGGCACATTCATCAGATGGATGTGAAGATTGTGTTCCTTAATGGGATCATTGAGGAAGAAGTGTACATGAAGCATAGGGTGACTCCGGATTGGTTTCGTGGTGCATTTAGTTTTTTTGAGGTCAGTTCATACACTTCTTCCTCTAAAAGTATGTGTTTTTGTAAATGAAAATTAATTCTTGGATCCTTCTGTAGAGTATACAACAATGCTTAGTATTTTTTGTATGATAAGTATGCAACATCAAATATTTTGTACAACCATGGCAATAAATAAGGTCTTCTAAAGTTTTTTTCATTCTATCATCTTTTGCCATCTTTGATCGGAGAGAGTGACCAGCTTCATTCGGTTACGTCCCATCTTTGATCGGGCAAGAGTGACCAGCTTCATTTGGTTACGTCGTAAATATTGTTGAATTATATTCGGTATCCTGCACATATCTTCATTGTAATTCATTTTTTTATTCATATCGAATTTTCTGCTCGCAATCAAACACACAACGTTGGCCTTTCTAATGAGAGAAAATTAGGGATCCAAAGAATTCATCGCTAGTTTTTCCATATGAAGGGTTCTATGCAAGACAACATGCAATTTGTTACCAAGGGTTTCGACCTCCTTCAAGTTCTTAATGATTCAATTTATGAGGCCACCACCATTAATCTTATCGTAAGGAATTTTTATATTAGAGTGAATGATGACCGATGAGAGATCTTCACTGAATGAGGAAATGGAAAATTTTGAAATGGGAAAATTTAATTTTTATTCCTCTCTGCATTGCCCATGGTTCTAGGTTCTTATGGTTTTTCTCCTTTATTTGTACAATTTTGTTACCAAGGCTTATTAGGCCACTGGGTTTTGTCCTTATTTTTTATTGCAAGACTTATTGTAGGCCACTGGGTTTTGTCCTTTTTTTTAGTTACTATTACTCCTCATCATTTTCTAGTGGCTCATCTTCCTTGTCAAATTGTTTATCATTATCACTTCGATTTTGATCTTCATTACTCATTGTTGCATCCCAAAGCTTGGTGAAGTGGGTCTGCATGGCCCTTACTAGTAGCATTTTCACCTACACTTACAATATATTTTAACATGAATACTTCTTTATTGGATGGTAATTTGTATTTTAGGCATTAAACCAACATTTTAGGATCCTTCAACCATCTTGTAATTAATTATTTGATTTTATTTAGTAATTATTTTCTTGATTCCTTGATTTCCCTTAATTCATTGAAAAGTGTATTGCTTTCTTAATTTCAAGATCTGAAAACATCATGGCAGCTTTGCAATTGGCTCTAATACCAATGTAGAGTAGAGCATTTTATTTCCCAATCCTATACCAATGTAGAGTAGAGAATTTTATGTCCCAATCCTTTATTTGGTTGTTTATCCAAAAATAATTAAAAATGTATAATGTATATAAGAATAAATGAATTGATCATATTACAATGAGGCCTCCATTATAAATACTTTGGCGAGATGCCTTTGCAAACTAAGAGACATTATTTTTTATAAGAAACATATTTTCATGAACTAATTAAATTATCATTATTTATTATATTTTTATTTATTATTATTATGTTCATCACACCTTTATGTTGGAAATATTGATTTTGGGGTTTTCATGCCCAATTTCGATACCTTATATTTGAATGAATTTTAATTCCAAATATCTAGCTCAAATGGGAGCATAAGATATATGGTTGAATATCTTATTCCCAAACCTTTTCAATCATATATGGCACTCTCTCTAACTCCATAGGAACGAGGAGATATGAAATATTTTGTCACGTTGACCCAGTCAGTTTAACAGGTTGGCCCCATAAGTGAATGTATAAAAATTATAAATAAAGGATAGATGAATGCATTTCAATATAACCCAAGTAAGAAGAGATTCCAGGTGCACAAGAAAATTTAGGGAATACTTTTCAGATTTTAAAGGTGGAACAAAAATGTGATTTGTGGAGAGAACAAGTCATCTTGGAATTTTCGCTATAAATTTTCTTCAAGATGTTTCAAAGTGTGAAATTTTGAGGAGACAATGGTGATATCTTTATGTACATGTGGTAAAAAAATTAGGTATTTTTTCACTATACTTTGAGAGATGTTATCTAAGAAATTTATGGTTCCTAAATGCTCCTGAAATCTGCTTCAAAGAAGTCACCTTGGAATTTTCTCTATTTTTCTTTTGAGATATTTCATATTATAAAATCTTTAGGAGACAAAGATAAGATATCTAGGTGCTTATGGTTAAAATTTCATGATTTGGTTCACTATAATTTCCAATATATGCCCTATGTAAGTTAGTGTTTTTTAATAGTCCTAAAATCAACTTCAAACAAGTTAGTTTGGAATTTTCACCATAATTTATTTTTTGAGATTTTTCAGACCATGAAACTTTCAAAGGCCTATGGAGACATATATAAATACTTCAAGTAAAAAATCCAAACTTTGGTTCACTATCATTTCATATAAATGCCTTATGGAATTAAGGTTTCTGAATAGTCCTAAAATCAACTTCAAATGGGTCATTTTGGAATTTCTATTCTAACGTATTTCCTTAGATGTTTTAGAATGTGAAACTCTTAAAGACCCATGGAGACATATCGCAGTACCTTAGGTAAAAATTTCAAACTTTGGTTCGCTATGTTTTTTAATGTACGCCTTGCGGAAGTTAGGTTTTCCAATTCATCTTGGAATTAGTATCAAATAGGTCAACTTAGAATTCTTGTTGTGACTTCTTTTCTAGGACTTTTTAGGCTAAATTTTTTAGATATCCAAGGAGACATACCGAATTTCCTAAAGAAAAAATTTTAGAATAATATTTTCAAAATTGGATACGTGGCATGTTGTATAATATTGTTCATGGGAAGAGGCCACGAACAAAGGGTTTTGGGAAAAGAGGACATAGTAAAGGAAAAAGCAACAAGAAGACTTGGTGAAGGCAAAAACAACCAGAAGACTTGGTAGAGGAAGAAGTAGCCAATAAACCTGGTGAAGGTAGAAGTAGAAAGTAAACTCAGCAAAGTAGGTTGGTTCCTAGTAATATTTGCAACAATGGGAATTTGTGTCTCAAGTAGGTTGGTGCCTATGAATATTTTCAGTAACAAGAACTAGTGTCTCTAGTAGTTGGTGCCTACAAATTCCTAAAGTTGAGGGGATTGGTGTTTCTAGTAGGCTGGTTTCTTCAAATTCTTGTAACAATAGGTTCATGCTTACAAAGAACTATTATAAAAAAATTATTACTTTTATCTTGTGTTTCGTGTTCTTCATATGAGATTATTTTCTTATGACTTGTGAATATTTAAAAATAAGTAAAAAATATCTTATATTGATTGACCCCCTCCTCTTAGCATAGGCGTGAATCCAACACCTTCTTATTTGGTAAGATAAATATCTTGCAAGGTAATTTCCTTTTTCTTGTAATAAAGATTCAAAAACTTCTTTTGCACATTAATACAAACTACATCCACTGAGTCCATCCAAGGATATCCCAAAATAATATCCACATCGTGTATATTTGTAGAATGAAAAATTCTATGCAACACATATTCATCCATAGTAATCTTCAAATCTTTAAAATTTGAATATTCTCGCCCTCAACCTATATGCTTCGAATATGTTTGATGGGAACTCGCAATCTTTTAGCCAAATTAGCATTGATGAAATTATATTTATTATTAGTGTTTGCAAAAATAATACTTTTTCCTTATTGAATACATTCATGAACCCATAATAGGATATTTTTGCATGAAAACAAACCCTTGGTGTTCTTTTTACACATTTCCCCAACATGATACCGCCTATCTAAAAATGCTTTTTCATATTACTTATTTCAAATTGTCTTCATCTTGTCATGCTTAATCAAACTCCATTATATGGCGACATTGCCTATTAAATAAATAGGGAAACAAATTTTCCAAACTCTGTTCATGAGGAGTAAGTAGGGAAATTATGGAAGAAAAAAGTAATGGGGTTCTTAAAGGAATTAAGTTAGCAAGATCTCTTTTTTTAACCTTCTTGTTGTTTGTAGATGATGTACTACTATTTTGTAATGGCTCTTTTAAAGATGCAAACAAACTTGAGGAAACTTTATATTTGTACAGTATAATATCTATGAGTTAAGGTTAATATGATGAAGCCTTCTATTTATTTTAATGGGGTGGGAGATGACTAGGCAAGGATTTTTCTTCAAATTTTTCCTTACCATCATACTAATATTCAAGTAGGATTGAAGTATTTAGTTTTCTTTTAAAGTCTAATGCTTATGGGAAAAATGATTGGAAATGGCAATAAAAATAGGTAGAAGAGAGAATTAATTTATGGTGTAATAAATGGATTTTCTTGCGAGGGAATAACATTAATAAATATATTCTAGAAGTAATTTTAATCTACTACCACTCATTGGCATATATCCCAAGCGGAGTTATGGAAAAGACAAGGAATAAAAAGTTCAAATTTGTGTGGACTATCAAAAGGGAAAAACATGGAATACCATTAGTTAAATGGTAGGATATTCCTAAACCAGAGGATATAGGGAATGGGGATTAAATAAAACTCAAATGTTTGAAAAGGATTTGGGCGAGGAGTTTATGGAAATTCATATCAAAGGAATGTATATGGAATCATGTCATCGTTTAAAATACATTGAACCTTGTATTATTGAAGAGTTGATCACAAGTCTCATCAAGCTTATCCATATTGTGTCCATAATATGGAAATATATTGTCTTTTCCTTTCTATTGGTGTGAAATTCATTCGTTTAGAGATCAAAAAATAGAGAAAATGTTAGAACAAGGGTTTACCCATGTGTGGGGAGTGGATTAGCACACAGATTATTAGAAAATATAATTACCTCTCTTAGAGGGATGTGAATTTATAATTTAGCCTAGGAAACTCACCTAGTACTGACAAATAATTGACTATAAGGTTATAGAATTGAAAATATTATAGGTTTAAAAGGAAAAAAAGTGATTGTTGGGAGACATGTAGAAAACTTAAAGGTATGTAATGTTAGAATCAATAGATGTAGAAGATGAATTAGAGTGGTCCAAGAATCCAACACTTGAGGATTAAGGTGCCAAACCCGGATATAAAATAATGTTTACAAATGAAAATCAAGGAGATGATTAAAGGTCATGGAATCCTTTGTGGAAGATAAATGATACTTCAAATATAATTCTATTGATGTGGATGGTCATTATGAATAAAAATTAAATTGAGAGGGCCCACAAAGAAGAAACGAGCAAGGCCCTAGAATATGCACCTTATACAAAATGGAGGTAAAATCTATAAAAAACCATTTAATATTGTATGCATATACCCACAAGGTAATGGCAGAGATACATTTATGAGAAGAGTTAGGGGCAGTTAGCAAGGGGAACTATTTTAGAAAGCTTTAAAATCTAGCAAGAATTAAAAGAATTAAAAAAGTTCAAGCTAGTCCCTTTAGTTGTGTTAGGATGCATTTGTCTTGTCAAGAGTTCTGAGAATTTTGAAGATAGATCCATTCCCCCTTTTTGGCATGCATCAAAAATAAGAATAATTTTCAAAAAAATTAAGGCCACTACAAAGATTTATATCTCAAGATAGTTGACTTGTGAGCCTATTGATAAGCCATAAGTAGGGTGGTACTTTGATAGTTCCTATTAAGGTAAACCCATTTCTTGTTAAGGGGTAGGGGGTATCATTTTTCTTAATTAATATATTTCCATAAGGCTTAAAGTAGAACCAAAAGGGGGTTTAAATAAGTATGCTAAACATTTTTCCCTAAATTTTTTATTTAAATGATCAATAGATAAATATTTGTCAAAATTCAAGTCTTTGGAGATTCCTCAATGGTTGATGGTTATATACTAGATGAATGGGAAATATAAGAAGGTTAATTTTCATTCTGAGTCTTATATTTGAACATAGGAGAAGAATGGTGACCATCTTTACTAATATATTTTTGCTCCATGTTTGCAAAGAGCTTAATACTATTGTTGATCCTTATGAAAATAGGTCATTCAACTCACTATCGACACTTGGTGTGTCTTGGAAAACAAGGATAAACCAATTTTGAAAAGAAAAGAAAAAAACATCCTTTTAATGCATTGGAATTGAACTTGGGAGTGTCTTAGAACAAAAAAATTATTTGTGTCATATTATAAAGCTTTTGATTTCACCTAATTTTCCTCCAGTGTTTCTTATACTCCCCAATCTTCTTGAGTTGTTTTAATTTTCCCATTTTTTAATATCAGTTTTTGGTCTGTGGATTTTTCTTTCCCATATGGTGACTGGGTTTCCCTCAACCCGAGCCCCCCAGGAGAGGGCCACCAAATCTAGGAACTCTTGGGACTCTAGCCACAAGGGAGAGAAACGGAAAGGGATGGGTCCCAGGTCTTGAGGTAAGGAGAGCCGCAAGGAAATTGGTCGATGTTCAGAACCCAGCCAAGGAAGGATGGAGGAGTCCAGATCGACGTTGAAAGTGAGAATATTATATTAGACAAGAAATATGTCTAGTCTAGTTGCAATATGCCCCAATCCCATTCTTTTGTTCGTCCAAGTGTATAGAAACTTCTTTGGATTAACATAAAAAATATTTAGGGAGAGCACTAAGCCTTCCATGTTTTCCTAGAAGGCATCATGGACTGAGGTTCCCCCTCTCTTCTCACTTCGGCTCATGGTGGTGTTGAAATATCCACCCAGGATACAATTTCCCCCAGAGTATGAATCTTTAAGCTCCATCATGGATTTCTAGTATTCTTGCTTCTCCCAAAAGTGGGTTGGAATATAAACATTTATAATAGTGAATGTATGCCTAAAAGCAATGTGCAAAAATGAGCTTGCAATCCAATGTGGATTTTGCAGATCTTACCTGGTTAAGTTTCATCAGATTCCACAACGTACAAAGACCTCCTGATGCTCCCCGTGAGCTTACTATCTCAATCTTGCTTTTGCTCTAAATCTTGTTATGGGATGCTTGTATACTATGATCCTTCATCTTTGTCTCTTGCAGAAGTGTGATGGTTGCATTTTTTTATTATCATAGATTTAAATTCCTTTATTCTCTTATTTTTTCCAAGCCCTCGATAGTTCTAATAGATTATATTCATCTATCACTTTTTTGGGTTTACTACCCCCTTGCTAGGGCCCATATTGTTTCCTTTTTTACCACCCCCTCCTTTGTTTCTTGCTCCAACTAGTTGTCGAGGGATGGTATGTTGGAACCCAAGTTCCTTTTATTTTTCTGTCTTTTCCTTTTTGATTTCCTTGTTTGTCTTTCTCCCTGGTCTGTTCATTTTGTACCTAGTCTTATTTTTTTTAGCTTTTACCGAATTTTATTTCATTGAGATGAGGTGGGTTGAGGTGCCCATACCTTCTTTTGATGATTGAAAACCTTATTTGCTTTCCTCTTCCAAGGTTGTTTCTTCATAGCTACTCGATGACTCAGGGCTTGAGTTTGTAGGATTAATGGTTCTGGAGGGTAAATATTTGGGGCTTGGCCCAGCTCCTAGGACATTTTGGCCAGTCGATCTGAAGAGAGTATCCACCCCAACTGAATTTAGAGTTTCCTTGACCGAACCATGGTTCATTCCTAACACTTCAAAGGGGTTTTCCAATCCCAGCCCCAGAGCCAATGAAGGTCCAACACCAGGGGGGAGGGAGAGGCCCCCCACCCCGAGGGACCAAGGGGGTTTTGGGAGGGCCCGTCTTTTGTAGTCGTTGAAATTTTTTTCTCCTTTTAACCTATTGTAATGTCTCCTTTACTTCTTCTCCTTGAGGTGCTTGGGCCTCCAAGTTCTTGGGGCAATTTTTGGAAAAATGCTCATATTCATGTCACAACTTGCACTTGAATGGAAGTTGATCATAGTCCACTTCCTGGATATGGGGCCAATTATCCATACAAAGAGTTACAACAGTTGGGATTCCCTTATCAATATTGACCTCAACACATATCCGAGCACAGAAAAAGAGACCATCCTTGGGCTCTGAACAGTCTATGTATTTCCCTAGGGAGTTGTTGATGATTCTGAAAGTTGCATCGTTCCAACAGTGGAGGGGAAGGTATAGCAGCTTCACCCAGATCAGGACCAAGGTGGAGACCTCATATTCCAGGTTAAAACTCAGGCTCTAATGGTCTAGGTACATCCCTTGAGTCCCCATGAAATATGGACCACTACAAAAGACCAGATCCCTATCAGGTTTATTCTCAAAGTAAAAGTTAAAGAAAGCCTTCCCACAGAAAGAGGAGCTGATCGCTCCTTTGATTAGGGGCTTCCATTTTTTCTCCACCCAAGCCGTAAATGTATGAGGGGAGGGACCTAGGCCCATAAATTGGTTGATTAGACCCCGATCTACAAGTTGGCAAGCTTGAGAGCAAGCCTAGGGGGCGCAGATTTGAATCTTGGGGATCTCTTCTGAGCACTTCACGAACTTAGACAACCCTTGTTTGTTGAAACGAGGAGCCTCTGCCACCAACAAGTTGAAAGCCGCAACATCGTTCGAGGGAGGCCCCTCCTGGGAGGGTATATCCATAAGGGTGGATATCTAGCCTAAGAAGTCTAAAAAGTAAGGGACCTCCACCATGCAGAGAAACCCGACTTCGCAGTCTGGAAAAAAAAAAAAAAACAACAACAAAAAAAACGAAAAAACAAAACACAAACAAAAAAATAAAAACACTCAATCATAAAGATATTGGAGACCCCCTTGGACACAGAAGCTTTAGGCCCAACCAGCAGAAGGCCAAAGGGCAGAAGTATGCATAGAAGACCTGTGGGAACATAGCAAACAACCCTAAACAATACTAGAACCTTCACTCCCGCTTACGACAAAATGACACAATTATGTGTTGAATATTCCCCTTATTGTTATTGTTAGTGTAGCTCCCTACTATTACTGTTGTGCTCATGTATCTCGCATGTTGTTATTGTTGTGCCCTTTAGAAGCCGATTATTGTTATTATCCTACCCTTACATTATTATTATTGTGTAGGATCTAATTATTTTGTGACCTCGTAGACTCATATATATATGAAGGAGGTCTTATCATTTATATCATCTAAGAATTGTTCATTTTATGTAATGTAAAGGAGGTTTCCCCCTCGAAGAGAATAATTTTTAAGTCGTTGATCTATATTTTCTACTTTTTTATAAGATGCTTGCATAACAATGACTGTTAGAGAGAAGTGCTCAACAATTTTATTACCTATAGTAGGAAAAACCACTCATGGAAAGAATACATTAGCTTCAGCAAACCAACTTTAAAATCAAGATCAAGAAACAACCACATAGAATGATGAGAGAGATTGCACATTTCTAGGTTCAAGGGAGGGATATTGGTTCGAGGAGTTGTGTGTTTCGTAGTCTCAGCAGCCAGTGATGCATCCTAAGGCTTGAGACTACACAATGTGTAGTTCAGCCTAGGCAGTGTCAAGGAGAGACTACACATTGTGCAGTCTCAGTGGCATAGTTGGAAGGACTAAGCTCTGGAACTGCGCAATGCACAGTTGGGCTAGCTTGTACTGTGCATTGCATAGTCTCAGAGGCCAAGCTTGATTTTGAGCCTCAGAATTGTGCAATTCCCAGCTACGCAAGGTAATGCATGGCCAAGTGAAGTGCAGATCTTCCCGGTGACAGTGTGGTAAATGAGCAGATCTAAGTGAGATGCAATTTAAAGTGCATATCTGACTAAGTATGAATATATTAGTGTGAATCAAGTGCATAGAATCAACAAACAGAATGAAAAAAAAATATGCAAGGAGAGTCGTCGAAACGGCTATCACCGATGTGAAAAAATGAGAAAACTAATGTGACATTTATGAAAGGTGAACGATGGAATGAACCAATACTTATACAATCTAATATAAGTTAAAACGCCAACAACCATGAAGAGAAACAAGAAAAACAACACTCACAAAATCGAAACGACAGAAAGCGACAGAAAAAAGTAGCAAAAGACAAAAAAACAAAACTCACCCAGAAAAGCGACAAAATTTCCACTGAAGGCGCCTTGATATCCTAGGGAATACTAGAGATCCAATATTAAATGCACAAATCATCTTTAGAGGTGTTTATTAAATAGATCTTGGGTGGATTCGGGTTTATGATGTGCATGCCTAAAATCAAGGAAAAAGTGACACTTGGCAGAGATTTCCAATAATAGTAATTGTGCCACCTTCGGGAAGCTAATCATGACTCCCTATTTTCTAGGGATACTTTTTCACTTTTTTTTATTTTTTTATTTTTTTATTTTTTCGAGAAACATTCCATGCACACTGCTAAGAAGTATTACACAATTTTTGGGGATTGGGAAACTTCTCAGCTTAGTGCATTGCGTAGTTTTTTAGATGATGGGAAGATTTGCGAATTTTCTGAGCTTAGTGATGGGATTCCATCTAGGACTACACAATTAACAAGCTCAAGGATGAGCTACCATTCTAGATTGCACAATTTCCATCATCAAGGTTGGCTTTCCCTCTTGGATTGTGCAGTTTATGGAAGCAAGCCCAAAACTATTGCAAGGTCAATTCAAAAGGTTAGCTTTGATGAAAAATATCAGATCATTATCAAAACAAGAAAACACAAGCACAACATGAAAAGAATAAGTCTTTATCAAATCATGAATACTTGACGATAGTGAAAGATAAGCTCCTGTGGATAGAAGGGAAGGATTCAAAATCAAAGCATAGGCAAAATTTTAGAGGGTGGTTGTAGCAGCTACAACAAGTTACTTGTTTTGAAGTCTCGTCTCAATACTGGTTAATTACTCGATGTCTTTATAGTGTTTTATTATTTTTCACTTTATGTAATTTCATAACAGATATTGTGTACTTTTAACTACGTGTATTTTTCATATAAAACATGTACTATAATTTGTAAACATTCTCATTCTTTTTGTAAGAACCTGTTACATAATGTTTTCTCCAATATTTCTCTTTTTATTGTGGATTATTCTTTTCTTCATTTTTATAATAGTTTTAATATCAAATTCTTGTACATAATTACGAGTTATTATCCACTACACAAATTATAGGAAGTCAGTATGCTTAAATAGTTTTTAGTTTATAAAGGGTCTATTTTTTTCTTTCTCCTTTACACACAAATAGAATTATCTAATTCAAAGGAAGTGAAATAATGTATAATCTATAGCTACATAATTTTCAATACTTTGTTCCATAGTTTTCTTTTGTATAATAATATTAAAACGTAAAAGTAAAACAACATAATTATTTTATTTCTAATTCTTCTTCATGCTATAATTTTCTATTGTTTTCTTATTTATTATTTATTGAATACTCGATAAAATTAATTTCCCATCTTATCTCTATTTCTACTATAAAAGAAATATATTTAATTTTCTTCAAAAAATATAGAATTCATCCATATATTGTTATAGTTTAATAATTCTCTAGACATAGAATGAATTATAAAATTGCAGAAAGTAAAAATAGATTATTGTTTTTTTTTCATAATAGGAATTTAAATTTAGGAGATACTGACTTGATAATGAGTCTGGGAAATATATGATTGATTACTTGGCTCCTCCCATCCTTGACACAACAAATAATTCTTGTCCACTCGACCAAACCGGGCCTGCTTCATGTCTATTCTCCTTGCTTCTCTTCAGTCTCTCCAATTATGTTCTTAGAATAATGAGATAAAAGCAAGAGAATTATCAAATTATATCCATCTACCACTCTTTGGGTGGTTACTAGTTGTCTCCACCTCACCAACGTGTGGTAGGTAGTTAAATTCTCATTAATGAGCTCTTGTTTCCAACTTCTGAAGACAACCCCCTATCTTCTAGGAAAAAATTAATTGGCCAATATTATAATTTAGAAATAAATCTAATCACCCAAATTAGATGCCTAGGACTTCCTGATGGATAATACTATTTTTTAAAATAAAATGTCGGCCTTTTTTCCTCTTTCACCCCTCTGTACTTAGCCATTACTTTCCCATTTTTATTTTGTATTTACAAAACAATTACAACTTTACAAACAATTATTATCAACTAATTTGTTGATTATTAAATGTCTATAAATTTAGCATACTCAACGTAAAGTAAACCTGTCCATATTTGATGACAATAAATTCATTAAGCTGAGGAATATCACATCCTCCCCCGCTTAAATTTGACACTG
Source organism: Pinus albicaulis (assembly GCA_034641835.2). Lineage (NCBI taxonomy): Eukaryota > Viridiplantae > Streptophyta > Pinopsida > Pinales > Pinaceae > Pinus > Pinus albicaulis. The sequence goes on from CM076578.1 coordinate 780,993,369, forward strand.
TCCCGGTGTCCCAATCAATACTTTCCTTTTGGAAATAATTTCTGAATCTAAATCATAGAAGGATAAGCTTCCTTTAAAGCATCCTCCAACTCCCAAGTTGCTTCCTATCGAGTGAAATGTTTCTATTGGACTTTCATCTAGACTACATCTCTATTTCAGAGTGCAACCACCCTCCGATCTAGAAAGTGAAATGGTTCTACTAGGAACTCTCCCTTTGGTTCCACTTCTACAAAATGTTAATAAATTACATGATATGGATCATGTACATACTTTTTCAATAATGAAACATGAAACACATTATGAATCTTAATGTTGGATGGTAGGGCTAGTTGGTAAGCAACAGGTCCAACTCTGGCTAACAATTTAAATGGTCCACAATATCTAGGAGATAGCTTAGCACAAATTCCAAGTTTGAGTGTACTCTTCTTAGGTTTAACCTTTAAGTACACATGGTCTCCCACACTAAATTTTCTTTTGAGTTATTTTAAGGTCTACATATATTTTCTGGTTATCTTGAGTTGTTTTCAGATTTTGTCTGACTGTTTGACTATTTCTTCCATTTCCTTTAACATATTTGGTCCTAACATCAATCTATCTTCAGGGTGTTCCCAACTTAATGGTACTTTGCAACTCCTTCCCTACATAACTTTGAAATGACTCATTGTTAAATAAATTTGATAACTATTATTGTAAGCAATCTCAATTAGATGCAAGTAGTCTTCCCACTTAGTTTATGTTGAAATTTGCAACAAGAAACAGTGAAATTGGCATCCAGAAACAAAATCTAGAAAATGGCACCCAAAAACAAAATCTAGAAAATGGCACCCAGAAATGGTTACCATGTGAGGCTTTTGATTTAATTATCCTTATTTAAATTAAAATTAAATTGTAATCTTATCTCATAACAACCTGTAATAGTTAACTAAGTGTGATAGACTTAGTTAGCTCAAGAATTTCGATTTGAGAGTCAAAGTATAGGCATGTAGAGTGATTATATTATTTATAGGGTCCAGTTGCAATTGTAGCACTAGTGTGGTGTGAGTGGGATCAGTTAACTCACATTAATTGAGTTAAAATCAGTTTAACTAGTTCTAACTATTTGATGAGCTACTGGAAGATTAAGTGAATTAAAATAGATTTCACCAGTAGTGATCTACCAAGTAACTGAGGATTCATTATTTATAGCTACATGCAGGCTAATTCTAGTGGAGACCCAGTTGAGACAAAGGTTCAAGGCAAGTAAACTGTCATTTGTATTTTAAGAAAACTACCCAGGTGAAATTATAAAACCACAGGAAGCCCATGATGAATTGCGCAGTCAAGGAAGGCTAATTATCCTATTTAATAGAGATTAATTGCCTAGGGATTGCATGAGCAAGGCTGGGCTAAGGAGGGGTTGAGAATTGGCTAAGTGTTGGTCAATTTTGCCTAAGAATTGCTAGACAGTTTTGAGCAGGATCAAAGTGAGATAGTCAGGATAGTGCAGGATTTTCTCAATGTGAGAAATAATTTATTTTTTCATGATTCTTTGACTATGTACAATATATTATAGAGGGGTTTTGAGCAGGCGCTTTCCCCAAGAACATCTTGTGTTGTGTGATTGATTATTTCTTTCTCTTACTTGCATGTGATTGAGTGATCGTGTTTTACATTTCGCAAATATTGTAAAAGTATTAAGTATCTTTATTTAGTACATAGCATGATCGTATTGAATCCATTGATATAGTTTCTACATGGTATTATAGTTGTGTTAGAGATTTTCTACATGGTATCAAAAAGGGAATTGTTTGGGCGGCGAGTTTGCAGAGAATATTTGAAATTTTGGATGAAATTTTTTTAAAACAATAGTATATTTGGATTCCTTGTGAAAATATACCCAAATTGAAAAAAAAATCGGTCAAATCGGAGCTCAGATGAGGGAGATATCGTCGATTTAAAATCAGCTCTTCTTTTAGAAAATTTTGTGACGGTGGGACAATTACAATGTGTGTGAGTCAGAAAAGGAAAGAAAGCCAAGGGAAAGAATTTCCAAGGCAAAGAGGGCAAGAGAGACTTGTCCAAGATCATATTTTTTCGCTATCACGAGCATGGGAACTATGCTTTGAATTTTCCACAGAAGAAGGCAAGCAAGAAGGAGCTTGTAGTTGCAGTGGGTGAAGCATTGGCTTCACAATTCGAGCTTGATTTTACTCTCATTGCATGCATGGCTAGCACTGAAATGGGGTGCATGTGGTATCTACACAGTGGCGTCTCATTCCATATGACGGGGAATATAAATCTCTTTAGTGACTTGGAGGAGAAGGACCTCCAGCAGAACATAGAGTTTGGAGATGACGGGAGGTATTACGCGACTGACATAGGTACAGTTACCTTTCGGGGGATTCTGGCTCCCCTCTCAGACTAGAAGATGTTTTTTATTTTGCGGGCCTAAGGAAGAATCTTTTCTCCGTAGCAGTATTGAAAGACCGTGGTTATGAGGTGATGTTTATAAAAGGAAAATGTTTCCTTAAACACATAACCATGGGACATGTGAAGCAGATTGGTTCAAGAGTCAACAAACTGTATGCACTCGAGGTTGAAGATGCATACAAAGCTTTGAGGAGAAAATAAGTGGTTAACGACTTGGTGGTTGATAGGGAGCAATTATCTCTCAAAAATAAGCCTCAGAAGCAATCTCAGGAGGTTGTGGAGGAACCACAATTGGAGAAGTAGAGAGGAGACAGAGTGGGAGAGTCCACTCAAGTAGAGACCTCCAGGATGGCGAAATTTCGAGCCAGATGGCCAGAGGGAGTACATGCAGCTATATGTCTAGGTGTGAGGTAGGGTGATGTGTAGAATTAATCCCAAGAAGAAATTTGGGTAGGATCCATTGAGATGGTGTGTCTCATGGATCAAACCTAGCTACGAGGAGCCCACAGTATAGTAGTAGCAGGAAGGATCAGTTATATTGATGCAGTCAGATGTTAGGAGGAAAAAAAACATAGTGACAAGTGTTAGATACTAGAGCGTAGATCATAGTTAGCAGCAATACATAGTGCATGGATGCAGATGTCAGCAGTGCAGGGAGTCTAGTAGAAATGTGCAATAGCTAGCAGCAGTCAGAAGACTCCGATGACAGATGCATTATACTGATTCAATTGTTGGAGGCTATTTAATTTCAGGAGATTTGCATGTGCGAACATCATTAGGAAGTGTTGCATACAAGAACATTCCAAAGGTATCGCATCAGGACAGATTGATTCCTTTCTTGTTGAGAGGGAGTGTTTAAATTTGCAACAAGAAACAATGAAATTGGCATCCAGAAACAAAATCTAGAAAATGGCACCCAGAAATGGTTACCATGTGAGGCTTTTGATTTAATTATCCTTAATTAAATTAAAATTGAATTGTAATCTTATCTCATAACAACTTGTAATAGTTAACTAAGTGTGATAGACTTAGTTAGCTCAAGAATTTCGAGTTGAGGGTCAAAGGATAGGCATGTAGAGTGACTCTATTATGTACAGGGTCCAATTGCAGTTATAGCACTAGTGTGGTGTGAGTGAGATCAGTTAACTCACATTAATTGAGTTAAAATCACTTAAATAGTTCTAATTGTTTGATGAGCTCCTAGAAGATCAAGTGAATTAAAATAGATTTAATTCACCAGTAGTGATCTACCAAGTAACTGATGATTCATTATTTATAGCTGCATGCATGCTAATTCTGGTGGAGACCCAGTTGAGACAAAGGTTCAAGGCAAGTAAACTATCAGTTGTATTTTAGGCAAACTACCCAGGTGCAGTTATAAAACCACAAGAAGCCCATGATGAATTGTGCAGTCAAGGAAGGCTAATTATCCTATTTAATAGGGATTAATTGCCTAGGGATTTTGTGAGCAAGGCTGGGCTAATGAGGGGCTAAGAATTGGCCAAGTGTTGGTCAATTTTGCTTACGAATTGCTAGACATTTTTTAGCAGGATCAGAGTGAGATAGTCAAGATAGTGCAGAATTTTCTCAATGTGAGAAAGCATTGTATTGTTTCATGTTTCTTTGACTATGTACAAGATATGATAGAGGGGTTTTGAGCAGGTGCTTTCCCAAACTTATAACATCTGGTGTTGTGTGATTTATTATTTCTTTCTCTTACTTGCATGTGATTGAGCAATCATGTTTTATATTCCACAAATATTGTAGAAGGATTCAATATCTTGCTTTAGTACATTGCATGATCAAATTGAATCCATTGATATCATTTCTACATGGTATTATAGTTGTGTTAGAGATTTTCTACAGTTTTCTTGTCTTTCACATACATCCTTAACATGTCCTCTAATATTTGATTGGTCCTTTATGTTTGACCATCATTTTGAGGATGATAATATGTACTAAATTTTAACTTGGTTCCCATGTTTTCAAATAGCCCTTTCCAAAATTTGGGGGTGAAATTTGCATCCCTATCTGATATTACAACCTTAGGTACTCCATGAAGCTTGAAAATTTCCCTCATAAAAAATTATGCAATATTTATAGCTTTAAAAGTAGATTTGACTGGAATGAAATTTTCTTCTTTGCTAAGTTCAACCACAACCATAATAGCATCATGTTGTTTCCTACTTCTTTGTAGCCCAATAATAAAATCCATTGAAATGGTTTCCCATTTCTACTCTAGAATGGGTAATGGTTGTAAAAAACCAGCAGGATGTTGATGGAATGCCTTAGCTTGTTGACAATCAAGACATTTTGCCACATATCCAGCTATCTCATTTTAAATATTTAGCCAACAAAAGTATTTTCGTAATACTGTAATCAACTTTTTAATAACCAAGATTACCAGTTGTTGGTCTTTTATGCAGCTCATCTAAGAAAAATTCTTCAGACTTATGTCATTAGGTATATAAATTTTGCCTCTAAAAAACAATAAATATTGGTTGTTAACTGAAAAATTGTCTTCCTCCTCTTCTAGTTTATCAATTTTATGCACTTTTTCTTTCATTTTTAGATACTCTAAATCATTTTTTGCAGCCATTTTAATTTTTTCTAACAAATATATTGATCAACTAATTATTGATATAGCACAAATCTGATTATTTTTTATGCTTATAGCATCATCTATTTTTGTTTTACCTTTGATGTGCATAATCTCAAAATCACACTCACTAATAAATGTTGACCATCTTGATTTTCTAACATTTAAATTAGGTTGATCAAAGATATACTTAAGACTAACATTATATTTCATTAGCTTAAATATTCTCCCTATTAAGTAGTGTCTCCACATTTTAATTGCATGAATGATTGTTGCTATTTCCAGATCATGTGTAGCGAAATTATTTTCACGTTCTTTCAGCTTTTTGGATTCATAGAAAATAGCATGACAATCTTGCATTAAAATTCCTCCTTGGCCTTCTTTACTTGCATCTGTATAAACCACAAATTCCTTATTGGGATCAGCTAGTTTTAGGATTGGAGCTATAGTCAAAAAAAAAAAATAGTTTAGCAAAACTAGCTTGACACTTTTGACTCCATTCAAATCTAATTCCTTTATTTTTTAGATTAGTGATTGGATAAACACGTTTATAGAATCCCTATATGAATCTCCTATAATAACCTGTGATGCCCATACAGGATCCAACTTCTTCCACATTATTGGGTTTTGTCCACTCCACAATTGATTTTATCTTCTCAGGATCTACAACAATTACTTCTTTTGATATTACATTTCCTAGATAATGAATATATTGTTGGTAAAATGAGCATTTTTTATATTTAGCATATAGTTCATTGTCTCTTAGAGTTTGGAGGACCATCTTCAGATGGTGGTCATGCTCTTCCTTACTCTTCGAATATACCATAATAGCATCTATAAATACAATCATAAACTTGTCTAGGAAAGGCCTTAATACATTATTCATGAGGCATATAAATTTAGTAGGTGCATTAGTCAACCCGAATGGTAGTACTACAAATTCATAGTGCCCATAACATGTATGGAAAGTTGTCTTGTGTATGTATTCATCCTTAATCCTTATTTGATTATATCCTGACCTTAGATCAATTTTAGAGAATATGGAAGCCCCTATAACTTGATCAAATAAGTCATATATTCTTAGCAAGGGGTATTTATTCTTGATAGTCATCTTATTCAGTTGTATATTATATGTACACAGTCTCAATGTTTCATCTTTATTTTTCACAAATAATGCAAGTGCTCCCTAAGTAGACACACTTGGTCTTGTGTACTTTTTGTCTAATAATTCCTGCAATTGAATCTTCAATTCCATAAGTTCAAGAATACTCATTCTATATGGGGCCTTGGAAACTGGAACAATGTCAGATATAAAATCAACGGTAAAGTCAATGTCCCTCCTTGGAGTAAATCTTGGTATTTCTTCTAGAAATGCATCCTTGAACTCTTCCAATACATGTTATTTTACTAATTATGGTTGTTTTTTTATTTTCATACAGATCTTATACTTGTACAATGAACATTTGGAAACCCTTCCTAGCATATTTCTTCATTTGTACAACAGAAATTTTCCTAACAGAATTTTCTCTTGGAATTCCTTGAACCATACAGGTTCTTCCTTCATCATCAATAGAAGTAAAGGCTTTTTATAAATAGTTTAATATCACTTTATGTTTTTTCTAGCTAGTCCATTCATATGAGGATATCATAGGATCCTAATGGTAAAATATTCAGGTTGAGGACAGTTTGAATTCTATTAATATCTAAGGTGTAGCTCTTACTAACTTCAGTTACTTTTCTTTTAGTTCTTGTGGCCAATTGTGTTAACCACAACTTATGCTTGTTTTCCTTTCTAAGTTTACATTTATCAACTATAGTGGGGGATACATAACCCAAGGAAGATCTTGTATCTATAAGCACATAAACATTTTTGTCAGGGATTTTACCTTGAACTTCAACCATAGTTAATTAATGGTATTTTTGTCTCTTATCCCATGCAACGTTGATTCTGGGTATATTACATGTTACATCATTTATTGTTGATGATTCCCGAATCTCATTTAACATTGTCTTATTTTTTAATGGATTGTGTGGATATTCCCTCCACAGGTGATTTTCACCACATCCCCATCATTTAATGGGTGGTATAACTATTTCACTAAAAAATTTAATTCCTATAACATATCAACCCTTCTGCACAGTGTTTTTATGATGATTAAAATTTATGTTGTAGTTTCCTGCTTGTACACTCTTAGTAAAAGTCATATTTTTAAACCCCTTTCTTTTGTTGTTGAATTTTTCAGGTTTCTTTGGCTGCCACCCATCCTTTATAGCTTTCCCCTTTTTTCTTTCTCTAGTTAAAACACTTTTTTTCTTTTCTAATGGTTTCATCCAATGTCTTTGGCTGATCAAATTCAATTCTTTTTGTATAAGAGAAAGGTAGACAATTGAAAAATCTTTATATTTTTGCTTTATCCTCTTTCAAGTATGGAACATATATCAACGAACTCATGAATTTTTTAATAAACTCATCCATGGTAAGTTGTCCCAATTTCAGCTCATGGAACTCCCTATCTTTCTCATCAAAACATTTCTCGGCTAAATACTTCTTCAATTCTTTTATGAACAATTTCTAAGTTAATTTCTTGCTTCTAATTCTTTTAACTTCTTTGTTTTCTTCCCACCATAAGATTTCCTTACTAGTAAACTGGTAGGTGGCTAGCCTTTCCTTCAAATTACTTGGATAATTGTACACTTCAAAGTATCTGGACATATTAAGGATCCATGCCTTTGCTTCTTCTTCAGATTCACCATCGAAATTGGCAGGTCTGAGTTTCTTAAAATCTCCCTATAACTGAGAGGATGATCTCCTTTTTCAAGGTAGGTAAGTGTTGCTACTTGATTTCTTTATGTCTTGATCACTAGATTCATTGGTTTGGTTGTCACTAGAAGTTATTAAATTTTTTTTGCTTGTGGTACTAACATATTTACTTCTAGGCCTTTTCTTATGGGTATTTTTATTGACTCTCTTATCCTATAACTTCTTTAACAAGTATCCATTAATCTCTTCTTGCTCCTCTCTAGCTTTGACTAATATTTCTTTATTATCTTTAATACCATCTAGATATGTTTTCAAACTTCTTATCACTTGCAACCATTCAGAATCTTGCCTTTATGCATTATTGGTTCTGCCTTCAATCATTCCCAATTCAATGTCATGTTTTGCATCACCCCTTGGTGATCCCACCAAATTTTGTCTATTAAACTCTTCAGGGATCCTTTAATCTTTTTTCTCTTGTTCACAATTTGTTTATAAAATATGTAATTTTTTCAATTTCAAACCCATAAGAGGCCCAATGTTACAACTAAAACTATGATACCACTTGTAAATACCCTAATTCATATCATTTTGTTTTCGTATTATTCTTCTCTTTCCTTTATTATAAGTGATTATCCTTATTTTCTATAAAAAAATTACTTACAAGTATACTATATATATATATATATATTCCATTTTCTAGACCATTATATATTGCACACAAAACACACACACACACATATATATATATATGGTCCATTTTCTAGACCATTATATATTGCACATTTTTAATTGTTTATAGACATCTAGTTCACTTCTTTTATATACACCAGCCTAGATCCATCTTAACTCTGGATCTATCAAGCGCCGAGAGGGATCAAATCTCTCGAGGTGAAAGCCTCTTTTTTTAGTGTAAAACTTGAGGAAAGGTTTTCACCTCGAGAGATTTGATCCCTATCGACGCTTGATAGATCCGGAGTTAAGATGGATCTAGGCTGGTTTTAGTCGTGTGCGACCAAGGAAAATCTATCAATAATATGAGGAACATATGCTTAATTTTATCAATAATATGTAAATACATCTAATATTAACATAACCATTTTAAATATGTTAAATATGTCTCAGATTTATTGAGTCATTTTAATTTTAAATTTGATTAGTTACCTCAGTTTGTTGAGATGATAAATATTGTAAAATAACTTTAATGATGAAATAAAATTTTGAATGCAAAGTGAAAATGTAATAATATTGAATGATAGAAACTATGAATAATAAGAATGTAGTCAATTACGAATAGTATTCATTGTGATTGATTTCAAACTATTTTCTTCTACTATTCTTATTTTCACCCATGTTAATTTTGTCATATTTTCATATTGATTATTTGAAAAGGACAATTGGAATCGTAAACCATTTAAATATTTAGCTCGAGCTGTTGTAGTAAACATCATACCTGGTCTCTCTTGCTCTCCAATATTGATAGGTTGAATTACTATAACACAAAAATCAATGTACATTGTCAATAATTTTTTGTGCTTACACTGAAATCATTGCACACACACTATTAATCCAATGACTTTAAAATTAATGTACCATCATACATCCAATTACATCAAATTAGAAATAAACATATACACTGAAATCAATGCAACTAATGCAAGAAATCAAATAATAATAGAAAACAAAATCTACACTAAAATCAATGCATCTAATGCAAGTAATGAAATATGATTAGAAATCAACATCTACACTCAAATAAATGAGTCTAGTGCAAGTAGGAAAATAGGATTTAAAGCCAACATCTACACTGAAATCAATGCATCTAGTGGATGCAATCAAATAGGATTAGAAATCACCATCTACACTGAAATAAATGCATTTAGTGCAAGGAATCAAATAGGATTATAAATCATCTACATTTAAATCAATGCATTTAGTTAAATCATCTACATTTAAATCAATGCATTTAGTGCAAGAAATCAAATATAATTAGAAATCAACATCTACATTGAAATTAATGCATCTAGTGCAAGCAATCAAATAAGATTAGAAATCACCATCTACACTGAAATCAAGGCATTTAGTGAAAGCAATCAAATAGGATTAGAAATCACCATCTACATTGAAATCAATCCATTCAGTGTAAGCAATCAAATAGGATTAAAAATAATCTACATTGAAATCAATTCATCTAGTGAAAGAAATCAAATATAACCAAAAATCAAAATCTACATTAAAATTAATACATCGAGTGAAATCAATCAAATAGGATTAGAAATCATCATCTACACTGAAATTAATGCATTTAGTGCAAGCAATCAAATATGATTAGAAATCATCTACATTAAAATCAATCCATCTAGTGTAAGTAATCAAATATCATTTGAAATCAACATTTACACCAAAATCAATTCATCTAGTGCAAGAAATCAAGTAGGATTAGAAATCACCATCTACACTAAATCACCATCTACACTGAAATCAATGCATCTACAGGAAACCTTCTTCCCTCTCTCCCCCATATATATCTATATATCCATCCATCTCTCCTTATTTTTCTCTTTATCTCACCCCACCATACACACACTCTCTCTCACTCCATATCTATCAATTTCCTTGTCCCTCCCTCTTTCTCTCCGTCTATCTTTTTTTCTCTTTACCTTACATCTATATCTATATCTCACTATATCTCTCTATATCAACTCCAAAACATAAACTCTCTTTCTCCAATCTATCTATCTATCTATCACTCCCTCCTCCACTCTCTCTCTCTCTCTCTCTCTCTCTCTCTCTCTCTTCCTTCCTGCTACCCTTTCTCCCTCTCTCTCCATCTTCTTTATCACTCCCTCTCTCTCTCTATCCACCTTTTACCCTCTATGTCTTTATTCTTACCTCCCCCTCTCTCCTTCTCCATCTTCATATCTCTTTCCCTACCTCTCTTTGCTCTCTCTCTTCCTTTCTCTCCCCCCCCTCTCTCTCTATCTTCACCTTCCAACTTTGTTACCATATGCCTCTCTCTCTCCTTCTCTCCCCCCTTCTCTCCCCCCTTCTCTCCATATCTCCTTATTTTTCTCTTTATCTCACCCCAAAACATACACACTCCCTCTTCATCCCTTCCTTGTCACTCCCCCTCTCTCTCCACTACTCACTCTCTACGTATTTATTCTTCCCTCCCTCTCTACTCATCTAGCTCCATCTCTCAATTCCTCCCTCTCCCCCCCTCCAAATCCATTTTTCTATCCCTCCCTCTCTCCTCCCCTCTCTCCTCCTCTCTTTCAAGTCCCCTCTCATTTCCTTCCTCTTTCCCCCTTTCTCTCCTACCTCCCTTTCTCTTCCCCCGTCTCTCTCTATCTCCATCTATCAATCCCTCCCTCTCTCCCCCTCCAAATCCATATTTCTATCCCTCTTTCTCTCCTCTCTTTCAAGTCCCCTCCCTTTTCCTTCCTCTCTCTCCCTTTATCTCCTACCTCCCCTTATCTTCCCCCATCTCTCTCTCTCTCTCCTACAATCCTCTCTTCCCCCATCACTCTCTTCCTCTCTCTCATCATTCCTCTCTCACCTCCTTCTATTCTACTCCCCAGCTCTCTTTCTTTCTCTCTCTCTCTGTCTTCCAATCCTCTCTCTTCCCCCATCACTCTATCTCACTCTCCAACTATCTTACTATTTCTATCCCTTTATCCTTCTCTCCCCCCTTGTCTCCATCATGCCTCCTTTCTCCTTCTCTCCCCCCTTGTCTCCATCACTCCTATGTATCTTTATCCCACCCATAAGCATACACACTCTCTCTCCATCTCTCCCTTGTCACTCCCTCTCTATGTATTTCTTCTTCCTTTCCTCACTCCGCCTCCAGCTCCATCTCTCTATCCCTCCTTCTCTCCTCCACCTCTCATCCTTTCTCTCCTACCTTCCTCTCCCTTCCCCCTTCTTTCTCTCTCTCTCACTCTCTACCCTCCAATCCTCTCTCCTTCTCCCTCCCTCTCTCCTTATCTCTCTCCCACCTCCATCTTTATGTCTCCCTCTCCCTCTCTTACCCTTCTCTAACTCTCTCACTCTTCTCACTTTCTCTCTCTTCATTTCTCTTCTCCCTTCTCCTTCAATGTATCTCCATATCTCCCTTGTCACTCCCCCTATTTCTCCACCTCTATCATATATCATGATATATTAATATATATTACAATATAATAAATTTAATATTCTATTAATCTAAATATATTAAATTTAATAATATTAATATTTTAATATTAATGTTAGGGTTAATAATGTTTTTTTTTGGCATGGTATTAATAATAATTTGGTCCATGGTATTTGACCCTTATACTTCATATATAATTAGATCTTGATTTCTAATCGTATTTGATATATTTTTATTTATTCACCTTACTTCTTTATACCTCTTTTATATTTACTTATTTACCATACATATTTTATAAATATATTATTTGGCCCATGGTATTATTAATAATTTGTCCCATGGTATTTGGCCCATGGTATTAATAATAATTTGTCTCATAGGGTTCACCTAAATAAAACATGTTTTTAAGTTTTTGTAAATATAAAGTGGTTTATTGAGTAAATATAAAAATCGGTTTTATTTATTTACCATACCTCTAGTTTATTTATATTTTTATTTATTTACCATATCTCCTTACTAATATAAAAAGAGGTTTTATTTATTTACCATACCTATGGTTTATTTATATTTTTACGTATTTACCATATTTTATTTATTTACCGTATCTTTTTTTTGAGAGTTAGTAAACTCTTCATAGTTTAAGTTTATATCGTTTAAAATTATTTTTAATAAATTTGTAATTGTTCAAGCCGACATTTTTTTTGGCTTCCAACATACTTACACATCAGGGTCATACTGGGCTGTAGAATGCACCTATGTATCTTTATCCCACCCATAAGCATACACACTCTCTCTCCATCTCTCCCTTGTCACTCCCTCTCTATGTATTTCTTCTCCCTTTCCTCGCTCCGCCTCCAGCTCCATCTCTCTATCCCTCCTCCTCTCCTCCACCTCTCATCCTTTCTCTCTCTCCCTTTCTCTCCTACCTCTCTCTCCCTTCCCCCTTCTTTCTCTCTCTCTCACTCTCTAACCTCCAATCCTCTCTCCTTCTCCCTCCCTCTCTCCTTGTCTCTCTCCCACCTCCATCTTTATGTCTCCCTCTCCCTCTCTTACCCTTGTCTAACTCTCTCACTCTTCTCACTCTCTCTCTCTTCATTTCTCTTCCCCCTTCTCCTTCAATTTATCTCCATATCTCCCTTGTCACTCCCCCTATTTCTCCACCTCTATCATATATCATGATATATTAATATATATTACAATATAATAAATTTAATATTCTACTAATCTAAACATATTAAATTTAATAATATTAATATTTTAATATTAATGTTAGGGTTAATAATGTTTTTTTTTTTTTTGGCATGGTATTAATAATAATTTGGTCCATGGTATTTGACCCTTATACTTCATATATAATTAGATCTTGATTTCTAATCGTATTTGATATATTTTTATTTATTTACCTTAACTCTTTATACCTCTTTTATATTTACTTATTTACCATACATATTTTATAAATATATTATTTGGCCCATGGTATTTGCCCATTGTATTATTAATAATTTTTCCCATGGTATTTGGCCCATGGTATTAATAATAATTTGTCTCATAGGGTTCACTTAAATAAAACATGTTTTTAAGTTTTTGTAAATATAAAGTGGTTTATTGAGTAAATATAAAAATCGGTTTTATTTATTTACCATATCTCTAGTTTATTTATATTTTTATTTATTTACCATATCTCCTTACTAATATAAAAAGAGGTTTTATTTATTTACCATACCTATGGTTTATTTATATTTTTAAGTATTTACCATATTTTATTTATTTACCATATCTTTTTTTTGAGAGTTAGTAAACTCTTCATATTTTAAGTTTATATAGTTTAAATTTATTTTTAATAAATTTTTAATTGTTCATTTATATGTTTATGTAAGCTATTCTTCAAGCCGACATTTTTTGACTTCCGACATACTTACACATCAGGGTCATACTGAGCTGTAGAATGGGCCTCTCGGCGCAAAAAATTAGACTATAGTCTACTTCTTATTATCAAATGCATCGACAATATTTGTAATATTTGTTGCTCGTAAGATACTTATATCACTCTTCACTACAAATACAAATGCTCCAACTATAATCACCCAACTCATCATATTGTTTAGTGTTTCAATACAACTTTTACACAATACAAGGGACTTGAATATATGAGTGGCCACATTCTTGAAATGTTTATGAATGCGGTATTAATTGTATTTGGATCATCCTTATTTTTAAAATTCATAGAACGATGAAATTACTTTGTATTTACATTGATGCTTCTGGATGGTATGTGTGTGGTGAAAGGTCTACATAACACATAAGTGGTTGAGATTAAGGTTTAATGATCGATGGCAGAGATTCTTTTAGGGTTCTACGGTAGGTTTATTTTCTTTTTCCAAAATTCATTTCACTTCATTATTTTCACTAGATCTCCTTGTTTGTTCAGCCACTCTGTAGCTAGGGTTTTTCAACAAAAAAAAATTCACCAGGTGCCTATAACTTCTTACTAGCATTATAATACGATGCCACTTTCTCAGTAAAAATTGTTGGTTCTTCGTTCCACTGAGTGGAAAATGGTATTTATCTTCGTTAACTTGTCGAGCTCCATTTGACAAGGTATATTTCCGTTCATGGTTTTTCATTTCATGATTTAATTGTTCATATTTATATATTGTATTTAACTTATCTCGACTTCTCTGTAATGCAGGTTTTTACTAAGGGTTTTTTTCTCTGGATGTCTCATTCTTACTATTCATTTGCAAATAATGTAACTGATAATATGCTCTTGCATTTTGCAAACAATTCTATGGGTAAGTCTTTATGCTATTTTTATGCATACCCAAGTTCTCGAATTGTTCGTCGCTCTGTAAAAATTTTTGAACATATTAGGTCCAAACTCTTTAAAAATAAACTGGAACTTATGTTCTTCCTAACAAAATATAGATCATTTTTCTTTTGAAGATTTCTCTTTTTTTTTTCGATTATCGTGACAAATTTTCAGGACTACTTGATTTATTTTTTGTTTCTTCATTCTAATTCAGTCGATGAATTTGGGGACGTTTGCATAAAATATTGCAAACATAATTATTAAATTGTTAAATGTATTTTTTTTAATGAAAGGGTTCTAACTCTGATCTCAACACTAGTATGATTATGGTATGTCCTAGTTTTTCTATTTTGTATACTCATGTTAATTTATGATGAGGGTTTCACCCTATTTAATCCTTTACTTTTTGACAAGGGTTTTTCAGATTATGCCCTCCCTTTTTATATAGAGGGGTTTTTCAGTCAATATCTTTCTTTTATTTCTCAAAAACGGTTTTATTCCATTCTCGAAAATATGATTGAGGATTTTGGTATTTATTATAAGTTTATTTGGAAAACTTTGTCGATTATTTGAATCATTTGAAAGAAAATAATTTCTTTGTGAGTGCAAAGAGTTTCTTTGTTATGTACAAGTACGCATTTGTTAATGGGCTCATGTGTGTGTGTTATAACTAGTTTCCCTCTCTCTACGAGAATGGCTTCATGACTATGCTCATAATGTAACATTCTCTTGTAATTTTCATTATATTTCATTTTCTTTTGTATTTATTTATTTTTTTCCTCATATTAATTCTTTGCCAATTTTTTATTGGAATTTGACTTGACTCATTGTAGTCGATAATATTCTTTACCAAACACATAATTAAAGAATGAATTTACTCATTTACATGAAGGTCTTTTTATAGACTTACAGTTTATCAAAACTAACAATCTAATAATATTTCCCTTAGTTTTTCTTTTATAAATTATGTAGAACAAATAGTTCTTCGAGAAATGGAGCAAATCATTTATTTATAATATAGGATTTTAAGCCTACTATGTATTCAAATTCTTCCATTTAGGAATTCTTCTTCTTCATTATTATTTATATATGAAAATTGTCTTCAAGGGTTTTACTTTTCACTTCCTATACTTCATATATGCAAATATTATATATGCAATTTATGAAATACTTCAATGAGCTTGAAATCATAATGTTTCTCCTTATTTCTTGTTAGTAATTTTACTATTTATTTATATAGGATTATATACCATTGATTGTTATATTTCCTCATAATATGTTGTATCTATTCATTCCAGACTTCTATAGTTACTCGTTCTAAATTCTCGTCTCAATATTGGTTAATTACTTTGTGTCATTATAGTGTTATATTATTGACTTTACGTAATTTCTTAAGATATATTGTTTACTTTTAACTGCATGTTCGTAAACGCTCTCATTCTTCTCGTAATAGAGTGTTACATAATGTTGTTTTACTCCAATATTTCTCTTTGTATTGTGGATTATTCTTTTCTCCGTTTTTACAATAGTTTTAATATCAAACTCGTGTCAACTACACAAACTATAGGAAGTCAGTCTCCTTAAATAATTTATCGCTACTAAATTTTAAGATTACGTTGTTCCTTAGTTTTCTTTTATCTAATAATATTCATACGTAAAAGTAAAACATAGCATAATTTTTCTATCTCTAATTCTTCTTCATGCTATAATTTTATATTTATTTCTTATTTATTATTTATTGAGTACTCAACAGAAATTCATTGTTCGTCTTATCTCTACTTCTCGTAAAAGAAATATATTTCCTTTTCTTCAAAAAAATATAGAATTCATCCATACATTTTTATAATCTAAATAATTCTCTAGACATAGAATGAATTATAAAACTGCAGAAAGTAAAAAAATATTCACATTATTTTTTATAACATGAATTTAAAGTTAGGAGACACTAACTTGATAATGATTCTGGGAAATATATGGCTAATTACCTGGCAAACCAGACTTGCAATTTCTTTCTATCTGTTCTCCTTGCTTCTCTTTAGTCTCTCCAAATTTTTTCTTAGAATAATGAGACAAAAGTAAGAGAATTCTTAGATAATATCAATATACCACTTTTTGGGTGGTTAGTAACTTCCTCCACCTCACCAACAAGTGGTAGTTAGTTAATTTCTTATTAATGAGCACTTTTTTCCCACTTCTAAAGACAACTCCCTATCTTCTAGGAAACATTTAATTGGCCAATATTCTAATTTAGAAATAAATGTAATCACCTAGATTGTATTCCTGACTTGGTGATAAATAATACTATTTTTTTAAAATAAAATTGCTGCATTTTGTCCTCTTTCATCCATTTGTACTTAGCCATTAATGTCCCAGTGTTTTTCATATTTAAAAATTAAAAACATAATTACAACTTTACACACAATTATATGAACTAAGTTGTTGACAATTAAATGTTTATCAATATAGCATACTTAACTTAAAGTAAACCTATGCACATTTAATTACAATAGAGTCATTAAGCTTGGGGATATCACACCCTAGAAGGTTCTATAATAAGGCAATATAAGCTTTATTTAATTATTTTGATTGGTTTTTAATTATTTTGACATGATAAGTTTATGTTTCCCATCGCAAAGGAGTTTATGATTGTTACATCAAAGTCAAACAAAAAATAAGCACCCTGAAACAGAGCAACTAATGTTTTATAGGTTAGGATATGTGTATTGTTCTATTTGAAGTACATTGAGATCAAACCGAATATTTTCCAGCCTATGCAACATTAATTTATCTACTACAAGGTGCATATTGTTAGCCTTAAAATCACAAAATTCAAATTGATATCCTTTTATTAAAGAGTCATGACTAGGGTATATCAGTCATGACAAAATCATCCATGATTTTCCCTTCACCCTAACCACTATACCAATATAGGTGCACAACAAGTTTGACTCAACATCATTGAAGGAACTTAAACTTTACTGAAACAATCATATTACACAACTTTTACCAACCCAACAAACGATTGTGAACTAAAAAAACATAAATGTTCAAATATTTTTGCCAAAATCATTCATAATTTTTCCATAACCTTAATTGCAATACTTGGGGTTATACAATTGATCCGAATGAAAAGTGGCCTACACCCATGGTATTCATCCACCCATGGTTTATCCACCCATGGTATTGTAAGTGACATATATCCAGGATATTCATCCACCCATGGTATTGTACGTGACATATATCCATGATATTCATTCACCCATGGTATGTATCCACCATGGGGTGGATACAAAACTAAACATAATTAAACGAGCCATGATTGTGATACAATCCTTCTCTTTGGTGAGGTTCTTCTACATGCTCAATGGAGACAACATTGAAACTGATAAAATGGAAAATGAAAGAGCCATACTAGAGATGGGGGTCCTAATGGTGAACGGAACCCCAACTTTAGTCCAGTTCCTTCACCTTTTGGAAGCATCAATGGTTGTAAAACTACCGATAATAAGGGATAGGAGGCAATGCTCACCATATATGGGCCCTCCTCAAGAATTAAAGCATGCAAGAATTGTAATGGCAGCAGAAAATATAAAACAATGAGTTTTCATTACTGTGTGCAATAAAACATGTACCTCATAAAAGGTGGGAATCACTTTAGACCAGAAGTCATGAATATAGAGTTCAATTCCCCTGTAAGGCATCCCTTTGTGTGGGATTTTTGGGAAAAGGAGAACTTTTTCGGTGAATATTTTCCAATTCACTTGGATTAGAAATCAACACATATTGAAGTTGAAAGACTAGCACAGTTGGTAATTTAAGAATGATTCCCCATCTATTTATGGATTAACCTGTTGTGTGTGAGATTGAATGTTACAAGTTTTCTTTATTGCAAGACGAGTTGAGCTATTTTCAAGGAACAATCAATGTTAAGAGCACTCTCAATGGCAAAGAAATCATTATCTTAGTGTAGTCAAAATTTAATTTGGTGAGATACAAGAGCAAATTGGGCTTGGATAGAAGAGGTTTCATGTGCCTCCAGTGGTTGTGAGTTTATTGGTCACAAGTGTCTCTTACTTGTTGTGTGCTCTCTTGTCTCCAACTTGATTTAGGCAGACCTTACTTCAGTTCTATTGTTTTGTGCTCAATGGATCTATATGAACTTTCAAAATTCTATGTGCATGCTTCAAAGTCCCATTTGATAGTGTTGATAACATTCACCTCAAGTTACCTCTTTTAAGTATTGAATTGGTGAGCATGGAACATTTTGTTCCCTCTTTTATTAAGAATTTTCTTGATCTAGTGGGACTTGGTATGGTGAAATTAATTCTCTACAGAGGATTGGGAGGCTTAATAGAGTGCATTTATGGCTCTACTCCATCCCTAGGCCTCTTAGGTGAGGGAGGCACATCACTTAACCAACTAGTTTATGTTAAGGAGTGAAGGGGTCAAACGCATGACAATTTTAGAAAGACAAGGGAGGCATAAGAGCATAAGGAAGGCAGCCACTAATAGAAGAGAGGAATTTGGCAAGGGTGGAACCCTTAAGCCAAATTCAGGAGGATATCCAAACATTCAAAGTCAAATACAATTAGTTTACTTCTGCAGTCATAGAGATAGTGGAAAAGCAAGAAGAACAAAGGTAGCATGCACTGTGAGGTGATGATGAGATTAGGAGCCTACGAAAATAAGTGGAAGAATTGTAGGAACTTCTTGTTGAGATTCAACAAGAAGATTCAACACCCACACTAGTGCATTAGGCACCTACACTAGGGTGGGGCCCACGGGGCTATTTTTGGGTGCATGTCTATTTTTACTATCCCTTAATTTAGATGGACATTAAACTGTAATCTATTCTCAATGTGGACTTGAAATAGTTTACTGAAGTGGAAAATTCAGTTAGCTAGTGAATTTCGAGTTAGAGGTTGGTTGGTGGGACATGCAGAGTAATTCTAGTTGTAACAGAGTTCGAAGTGCAATGGTACTTGAGTTGGTGCAAGTTGTAAATCAGTTTAAATCAGTTAAGTGAGTTAAACTCAGTTGTGCTAGTTGTAACTGAAGATACACTAGTGAGAGATCTAGTGAATTAAATATTAAGTAATTCACAATTAGTGATCTCACATGCAACTGGGGAGTTACTATTATTAGTTGCATGCATGTCAGAACCTGTGGAGACCCAGTTGAGTTCTAGGTGAAAGGGAAGTTGACTATCATTTGTGACATTATCCGCTTGCACACATGCAGTCAAACACTCATTGGAGTGCCCATGATACTTGTGTAGTCAAGGCAATTAGGATTGCATCAATTTAGGGATTGCATTCAACAGGGATCGCGCAGTGAAGGCAGGTTTTTTGGAGACAGTAAATTGGCTAAAGGATTTGCCAATTTTTGTATGACGATGTGAGACAATTAGCTGATGTGCTGAGGGCTCTTGTGAGAAGAGTTTTGTATATAATTGTTTCATGATCCATGATATAATTGCAATATTCCCAAATTTTCACCTGATATGTGGAATATTAGAGTTCCTAATTTTCTTAATGAATTAAGTAAATAAAAGGGTGGAGGGACCCATAATCCTCAATATGAATAAATATCCACTTTTGTGTGTGAATGTGGATTAATTAAGCCTAGATCTACATAATGAGGTAGTTGAGCAACTACTAATGTGAATGGAATTGGAGATCATGTCTCATTAATGAGATAGCTCATGGAGGTTGACACAGTCAACTAAGATTTTGAAGAGATCAACAGAAGATCATGGAGCATTCATGATGAGATGATGGAGGAAGTTGTGAAATTAATGCACACATGATGGAGAGGGTGTGCATTGCATCTAGACATGATGGATTACTTGGATAGACAGCGCAGTCAAACATGGAGGATTTTTTCCACATGCACAGCGCAGTTTAGATGAGGGCCAAGGCATGGGAAGGCTCAAAAATTATATAAAGAAGATGAAGGCAAGAATGAGAACATGCTTGAGATTATTGATGTTGAGGATCTGTTTAGATCTGGAATTTTTGTGTGACATTCCATTGCTTTCTTAGGCTGTTTAGCAAAGATTGCAAGTGTTGTTTAGCACAGGGTGTTCCTGGTCGATAATCCCACCTCTTTCTTTGAGTAGCTCTGGAAAGAGTATTGTACTTCATTCTACATCAGGCATTGGTGCCACATATCTTTTCCTGCTTTCTGCAGAACATTCATATTCATAAATTGCAAATTTCTGAAGATCAGTTTGGAAGGTGGAGGTTGTCTTCAGTATTTCATCTGGAGAACTGGTGAAGGTTTATTCCTATCACCTTGGGCTTAAAGATCAGCATTCCTAGAGCTTCATATCAAATCTGGCATCAGGCCAAAATTTATTGACCTCCTAGCAGCATTAATCCCTTCAGGAATTACGCTGTCCATTTTGCAGATCCAAAAGGAGGAAGGAAGTTGCTAGCATTTCAGCTAGTAATCCTATGAGGGATCATCCCCTCACCTTGCCATCAGTATTTCCATCAGCCTAGAGTTTATTGTAGCATATTTCAGTACACATAGAGCCTCTCTTTCCCTTATAGCGCAGTTTTTATGAGCAGTTGTGTTGCAGCAGTTGTAATCATCATTGGAGGATTGAGAAGCTAGATCTAGATCTTCTAGCTTGTAGATCTGAAGGAGGGATCAACCCTTCAAGCTTAGATCTGATCTTGTGACATATTTCAACCATCTATATGTCAGACCTAGCTTCAGATCTGTAATCCCAGCAGATAAAGGATCAAACCCTAGGAGGGTGATTTTCCAAAGGTGTAGATCTAGAAAAATCCTTTCTGGGTTATCTTGGGAACCCATCACATTGGCCAGATCTTGAATCTTGGCATCATCGGAGCTCCAGATTTTCGTAGATCTGCATTCTCCTTTTCAGCCTGTAGTCATATATTCATATTCTGCTGAAGGGATAGCGCATTATTTTCTTCCAGCAACTCTCCAGTTACACAATGCCTATTGTGGCATGTTTTCAGGGTGATTCTAGGCCATCTCTTTGGCTAGATCTACTCATATTTTTTACATTGTGTAACTAAATCTTATCCATATAATAAAATGACTCAACTTCTCTGTAAATTCTGATGTTGTCTTCAGATTTATTGTTTACTTAGTTCCGGTTCTTATATTGTGTTTAAGTATTATTGCATTCTCCCTTTTGGGATATTACAGTGGTATCAGAGCATGATCTTTGGCTCAGCTTTTGGACACTTCATCTTTTGCATCAAAAGAAGAAGCATATAGATGATATCTATCATGAAGGAAGAATATAGTTTTGTCACTCCTATCTTTAGATCCATGCAATATCTCTCCAAGGAAGTCTATCAAATGAAGAAGGAAAGGCAAAGGAAGAATCCAAGAAGAAGATTTGAAGAGGAAGGTCCAAGCACTTCCTATCAGCAGAAAAGAAGATCAGAGAATCATAGATCTCCTCATAGATATACTATGCCCACTTTCTTTAAAGAAGGTGAGAGGTATAGAAATGAAGAAAGAAGAGAACCTGAGACTAATGAGACTCTCAATTTGTATCTTGAAGAGTACAAGGAACAGTCTAGAGCATTCAAAGAGAGTCTAATTCTCCAAGAATTCTTTGAACTCAAGGAAGAAAGAAGATTCTATAGCAACAATAGAAGGAAGAGGCACAATAGATTATATTACCTACATTTGATGGGTCTTCCTCAAGCAATGTTAAGGCTTTGGAGGAAAGATGGGAAGGCCTTCCACATGAGGATGCCATTTGGAGGGAGGATGTTTGTTGTAGCATCCACTTTTGTAGTTGCTTGAGGACAAGCAACACTTTGCCGGGGAGGACTGTAATATTCCCAAATTTTCACCTGATATTTGGAATATTAGAGTTCTTAATTTTCTTAATGAATTAAGTAAATAAAAGGGTGGAGGGACCCATAATCCTCTATATGAATAAATATCCACTTTTTGTGTCTGAATGTGGATTAATTAAGCCTAGATCTACATAATGAGGTAGTTGAGAAACTACTAATGTGAATGGAATTGGAGATCATGTCTCATTAATGAGATAGATCATGGAGGTTGATAGAATCACTTAAGATCTTGAAGAGATCAAATAGAAGATCATGGAGCATTCATGATGAGATGATGGAGGAAGTTGTGCAATTAATGCACACATGATGGAGAGGGTGTACATTGCACCTAGACATGATGGATGACTTGGATAGACAGCACAGTCAAACATGGAGGATCTTGTCCACATGCACAGTGTAGTTTAGATGAGGGCCAAGGCATGGGAAGGCTCAAACATTATATAAAGAAGATGAAGGAAAGAATGAGGATATG
This sequence comes from Pinus albicaulis, assembly GCA_034641835.2. Taxonomy (NCBI): domain Eukaryota; kingdom Viridiplantae; phylum Streptophyta; class Pinopsida; order Pinales; family Pinaceae; genus Pinus; species Pinus albicaulis. The sequence goes on from CM076578.1 coordinate 781,016,404, forward strand.
CTTGATATTATTGATGTTGAGGATTTGTTTAGATCTGGAATTTTCATGTGACATTCCATTGCTTTCTTGGGTTGTTTAGCAAAGATTGCAAGTGTTGTTTAGCAAAGGGTGTTCCTGGTCAGGAATCCCACCTCTTTCTTTGAGTAGCTCTGGAAAGAGTATTTTACTTCATTCTAAATCAGGCATTGGTGCCACATATCTTTTCCTGCTTTCTGCAGAACATTCATATTCAGAAATTGCATATTTCTCAAGATCAGTTTGGAAGGTGGAGGTTGTCTTCAGTATTTCAGCTGGAGAACTGGTGAAGGTTTATTCCTATCACCTTGGGCTTAAAGATCAACATTCCTAGAGCTTCATATTAGATCTGGCATCAGGAAAAAATTTATTGACCTCCTAGCAGCAGTAATCCCTTCAGGAATTATGCCATCCATTTCGCAGATCCAAAAGGGGGAAGGAATTTGCTATCATTTCAGCTAGTCATCTTGTGAGGGATCATCCCCTCACCTTGCCATCAGTATTTCCATCAGCTTGGAGTTTATTGCAGCATATTTCAGCAGACATGGAGCCTCTCTTTCCCTTACAGTGTAGTTTTTATGAGCATTTGTGTTGCAGCAGCTGTAATCATCATTGGGGGATTAAGAAGCTAGATCTAGAGCTTCTAGCTTGTAAATCTGAAGGAGGGATCAACCCTTCAAGCTTAGGTCTAACCTTGTGAAATATTCCAGCCATATATATGTCAGAACTAGCTTCAGATCTGTAATCCCAGCAGATAAAGGATCAAACCCTAGGAGGGTGATTTTCCAAAGTTGTAGATCTGGAAAAATCCTTTCTGGGTTATCTTGGGAACCCATCACATTGGCCATATCTTGAATCTTGGAATCATCAAAGCTCCAGATTTCCGTAGATCTACATTTTCCTTTTCAGCTTGCGGTCATATATTCATATTCTGTTGAAGGGACAGCATAGTATTTGCTTCCAGCAGCTCTCCAGTTACACAATGCCTATTGTGGAATATTTTCAAGGTGATTCTAGGCCATCTCTTTGGCTAGATCTACTCATATTTTGTACATTGTGTAACTGAATCTTCTCCATATAATAAAATGGCTCAGCTTCTCTGTAAATTCTGATGTTGTCTTAAGATTTATTGTTTACTTAGTTGTAGTTCTTATATTGTGTTTAAGTATTACTGCATTCTCCCTTTTAGGATATTACAATAATATACAATAGAAGATATTGGGGTTTTTAGCTGTAATCTTTCCCTGAGAAATTATCTGTGTTGTGTGTGATTGATCTTTCTTCATGTTCATGTGATTGGCGATTATGTTTTTAATTCCGCAAAGATTTGTGGAAGCGATTCAGTATTTAACTTTAGTAAATTGTTAGATCGGTTGAATCGAAGATATACATGCTTGTTGTATAATTTCTACATGGTATCAGAGCACAAGAAATTGAAGAAGTGAAGCAAGAGCTGAGTTTGTGACCGGATAGAATTTGAATTTGCAGAAAGAATTTCTTGGTGCTACACCTGATTCAAGATCGAAATGGATTTCAATGGCTTGAGGTTAGAGTATGCACTCGAGAGCATCTCAAAATATGTTTCTTGGAAGGATAGGATGGAGACAGTACTTGAAGATAATGGCTTGAAGGAATTCATTCAAAAAGATGTTCCTAAGCCAGATGTTGCAGATGCTACCAATATTGATGCATGGAAAAATAAAATGGCAAAGGCGAGGAGGATCCTGTTGAAGCGAGTACGAGACCACATTGTCTCAAGCCTCCATGAGAAAGCCACACCATATGTTATGTGGAAGGCTTTGACGGATCTATTCCAAAGCAGCAACGACCATAGGAAATTGGCACTCAAAGATAAACTCAGGAAGATCAAGATGAAAAAGGGTGACACCATTCCAAATTATCTCACAAAGTTTGTCCAATGTCGGGATGAACTGGGGAGTGTGGGAATAATAGTCGTTGATGATGATTTAGTGAGTTTGTCTCTCCTAGGACTTCCTAAGAGTTGGCACAGTTATGAATACTCTGTCAACAGATGGGAAAAAATCCAGATTGGGAACAACTGTGGTTGGATTTGGTGCAGGAGGAGTTCAGACGGAACAGTAGAGATGGCTCTTCATCAAAGCATGATGACGAAGAGGATTGTGCTTTGGCTACCAAGGTGAAGAAGGGGAAGGGGAAGAAATTCCATTCTAAATCCAATTCTAAAGGCAAGAAGCAGGACATGTCCAAGGTGAAGTGTTTTCACTGTCACAAACATAGGCATTTTGCTACTAACTGTCCACAAAAGAAGAAGAACAATAAGGTTGTTGGATATGCAGATGGTGAGTCCCTTGCCATGCAATTTGAGCTTGACTTCTCCTTGATTGTATGCATGGTTTCAAGTGCATTGGGATCAGTGTGGTATTTGGATAGTGGCGTTTCCTTTCACATGACGGGAGATAAGGAAATTTTTAGTGACTTGGAGGAGAAAGATATCCAGATGCATATTGAGATGGGCGACAATGGATGGTAAAGTGCTACCGGGATTGGTACCATTACCTTTCAAAGGGAGTCAGATAAACCATTTCAATTAAAATATGTAATACATGTCCCAGGTCTGAAGAAAAAATTGGTCTCAGCCGCAATGTTCGAGGACAGAGGCTATGACATTGTTTTTAGTGATGGAAAAGAATTCCTACGACATAAAACAACAGTTCAAGCCAAGATGATAGGGATTCGAGTTAAGAAACCCTACAAGCTAGAGGTAGATGGTTGCACTGCCATGATGGGCAAGGCAGAAAAAGTGGTGAGCCAAGATGAAGGCGAATTATGGCACGGGCGATTGGGCCATATTCATCATGGAGCCTTGAAAGTCATGCAACAAATATCTACTGGACTTCCAATGGGAACACTTGCTCAATTAGATCAGTGCAAGGGTTGCACCATGCGGAAGTATGTAAATTCCACCTTTCATGAGAAGGAGAACCGAGCTTCAGGGATCCTTGAGAGAGTTCACACAGACGTGTGTGGACCATTCTCGGTTGCTTCAACAACAAAACATAAGTACTATGTAATATTTGTTGATGACTTTTCTCGTAAATGTTGGATCTTCTTCATGCAAAAGAAAGATCAAACATTATCTAAGTTCTGTGAGATTAAGGCATTGGTGGAGAAAGAGTCGGAGAAGCAAGTGAAGGCTCTTAGGAGCGATAATGGTGGATAATACATCTCTAACGAATTCAAGAACTTCTAGCAAATAAGGAATTCGAAGAGAACTCATAGTGCCCACAGCGGAATGGGGTCACGGAGAGGAAGAACAAAATGATCGTGGGTACAGCACGAGCGATGCTGCATGATCAAGGCCTACCAATGCATTTGTGGGTGGAAGCATGCAACACTACGGTTTATGTGCAAAACCGTTCTCCTCATAGAGAACTCGGCATGCGTACACCTGAAGAGACTTTCACTGGAAAGAAACCTGATGTTTCACACTTTAATATTTTTGGCTCATCTGTTTATGTGCATGTGACCAAGGACGCCAGGAAGAAGCTAGAACCGACTACTGAAGTTGGGATTTTTGTGGGGTACACATAAACACCCCATAATTATCGTGTGTATTTTCCAAATAGTAGAATGACTGCTATGCGATGAGATATAAAAATTTTTGAGGGGAAAGCCATGCGGTTGTCCCTTGAGAGGGAGCTAGACTTGCATGCAGAGGAGGAACTGTTGGTTCCCAAAGATGAGTCTCAAGATATGGATCAGCCACAAGAGGAGGTTGATGGAGTGGAGGAAATCACTCATGGAGAGCCATCCATCAAAAATGGTAGAAGGCGCACCACGGAAGCTGATAGGCTGAGACTTGATGTTGCACAAAATGTAGGATCCCCTACTTCATAGCGCAGACAAAGACAATGTCCTAACCGATTTACTGGATACATGGCTCTCATGAGCAAATGTATTGTGACTAAACCATCTTCCTTTCAGGAAGCAGTTCAGCAACCTACTTGGGTTGATGCAATGGTGGAGGAGTATGACTCCATTGTTAAAAACAGTGCATGGGAAATTATCCCAAGACCGGTTGGCAAATCAGTGGTAGGTTCGAGATGGATCTACAAGGTAAAGCAAGCTGCTAATGGGAGTGTGGAGAAAAACAAGGCCAGATTTGTGGCTCAGGGTTTCTCACGGATCAAGGGGATAGATTATGATGATACTTTTGTGCCTGTTGCAAGGTACTCTTCCATAAGATCCATGCTTGCACTCTCAACGCAAATGGGCTGGCACATTCATCAGATGGATGTGAAAACTGTGTTTCTCAACGGGATCATTGAGGAAGAGGTGTACATAGAGCAACCTGAAGGTTTCAAGATCTTCAACAGTGAGTTGCATGTGTGCAGGCTCAAAAGAGCGATGTATGGGCTGAAGCAAGCACCCTGTGCTTGGTACACTCATATAGATAGCTATTTCACTAAACTAGGCTTCACCAAAAGTGAAGCAGATGCAAACCTATACCAGATTGTGGTTGAGGGTAAGCTATTGATGATTTTTCTTTATGTTGATGATCTAATTTTGATTGGTGATGAACAGCTGATACACTCATGCAAGGAGGATCTTGCAAAGGAGTTTTAAATGAAGGATATGGGCCTCCTTCATTATTTCCTTGGCTTGGAAATATGGCAGTGGGATGGTGAAATTTTTGTGTCTCAAGGAAAGTATGCAAAGGAGATAATGGGTAAGTTTAACATGGAGATTTCTAAACCCATGGATACTCCTCTTCTAGGAGACTGGAGGAAATAGGATGCTACTTCTGGAGAGGTAGTGGATGCTACTGTCTATCGACGGTTAGTGGGTTCGTTAATGTATCTAGTGAACACGAGACCAAACATTTGTTATGCAATTAACCAACTGATTCAAGCTATGGTTAAGCCTACCAAGCTCTTTTGGAAGGCGGGGAAGCATGTCCTGGGATACCTTAGGGGCACATCAGAGTATGGTCTATGGTACAGACATATGGATGGAGTGAAGTTCCATGGCTTCGCGGATGCAGATTGGGCTGGCAGTCCATCGGATAAAAAGAGCACATCAGGAGGGATCTTTAGTATCGAGTCTACAATTGTTTCTTGGTACAGCAGGAAGCAGAGATCTGTGGCACTCATTTCAACAGAAGTGGAATACATGGCAGCAAGCCAAGCTGCATGTGAGGCTATCTAGATGAGAAAGATCTTGGTTGGTTTGTTTGGTTCTCATATGGATCTGACAATGATTCATTGTGATAATTATAGTTGCATTAAACTCTCGATTAATCTTGTGTTTCATGATAGTTCCAAGCATATAGATATCTAGTACCATCATCTCAGAGATTGTGTGCAGAGGAGGATCATGTTGCTTCAGTACATTCCTACGAAATATCAAGATGCAGATATTCTGACGAAGGCGCTCACCAGGAGAAAATTTGAATACCATAGAGACAGGATCGGGGTGAAGGATAATCCATTTCTTATTGAGAGGGAGTGTTGAGATTCAACAAGAAGATTCAGCACCCACACTAGTGCATTAAGCACCTGGTTGCATTAAGCACCTACTCTAGGGTGGGGCCCATAGGGATATTTTTGGGTGTATGTCTATTTTTATTATCCCTTAATTTAGATGGACATTAAAATGTAATCTATTCTCAATGTGGACTTGAAATAGTTAAATGAAGTGGAAAATTCAGTTAGCTAGTGAATTTCGAGTTAGAGGTTGGTTGGTGAGACATGCAGAGTAATTCTAGTTGTAACAAAGTTCGAAGTGCAGTGGTGCATGAGTTGGTGCAAATTGTAAATCAGTTTAACTCAGTTAAGTGAGTTAAACTCAGTTCTGCTAGTTGTAACTGAAGATACACTAGTGAGAGATCTAGTGAATTAAATATTAATTAATTCACAATCAGTGATCTCACATGCAACTGAGGATTTACTATCCTCAGTTGCATGCATGTTAGATCCAGTGGAGACCCAGTTGAGTTCTATGTGAAAGGGAAGTTGACTATTAGTTGTGACATTATCCACTTGCACACATGCAAGCAAACACTCATTGGAGTGCCCATGATACTTGCGCAGTCAAGGTAGGCAGATTGCATCAATTCAGGGATTGCGCAGTGAAGGCAGGCTATCTGGAGACAGTAAATTGGCTAAGGGATTTGCCAATTTTTGTATGACAGTGTGAGACAATTAGCTGATGTACTGAGGGCTCTTGGGAGAAGAGTTTTGTATGTAATTGTTTCATGATCCATGATATAATATACAATAGAATATAGTGGGATTTTTAGCTATAATCTTTCCCCAGGAAATTATATGTGTTGTGTGTGATTGATCTTTCTTCAAGTTCATGTGATTGGCGATTATGTTTTTAACTCCACAAAGTTTTGTAGAAGCGATTCAGTATTTAACTTTAGTACATTGTTAGATCGGGTGAATCCAAGATATACATGCTTGTTGTACAATTTCTACACTTCTAAACTCCATATTTATCTAAAGGTCCCCTCCAACAAGCAAAGAAATTCAGGACATCAGTCTTACTCTGACGAAGAATGTGTCCTCCACAACAAAGGCTAAGAAAGTAGATAATGCATAGGTTGTATTGCCTCCACGTATGTGATTATGTTTTGTAAACTTTGCAAAATTTGTCAATCTTTTGTAAATTTTTCACTTCCAAAGACTCATTCTTTATAAGACAAGTATGTAGGCTAATAAGCATAAACTTTGATAGCTGAGAAAAAGAGCTAGACTCATCAAGCCACGAAATGAAGGCCAACCCTCCTTGATGTATAGGCTACATCCTAGGGGTAGAGTTTTTATATTAATATGAAATTCTCATTACCGTTAAAAAACAAACAAATAAAAAAATCAATGATTTAAATGTTTATATGGACATAAGTAATAAAGGGTGTCAAGAGTTGGGGGGGATGGAGGGGGTGATTTTTTTTCCTGAGAATCAAGAAGAACATAAGTATGCTTTGGGTTTAGGTCACACTGTCAACAACATTGTTGAAGCCTATGCCTTATGTCAGGGTTTGAGGCAAATTGTGAATCTAAAAATTCACGAGGTGATTATTTTTGGTGATTCCTTGAATATGATTAACCATTTATATTCAAGATATCTCCCCTCAAATATAAATTTAATTCAAATTTTCAAGCAGATTAATCAATTGTATCAGTATATCCCCATGAAGAACTGTCTCCATTTTCTCAAATCAAAAAACTCCAAGGTTGATCACATGGCTAACTTGGGGTCAAGGCTAAATCAAGGTGAACTTTGGTGGCAGGGGAAAAAGGGGTATGTCCCCTTTCCTTAAAGGTTAATGAGGAGACTCGTAAATCAAAGCGAAGGAATAATTCTTCGAGGTGTAATGTAACATTTTTATGCTTTGTAAATTTTGATTTTTTTTAGGTTTGTATTGGTGAATGTACATGTGGAATATTGTAGATTTCTAGCATTTTGTTCAAAAGCTTCAAGGTCAGAATTTTGTAGGTGGTTGTTGATACATACTCCATTCCGACCATGTCCATTGGTTTCAACTTGCTTATGTAAATCATATATATAAATTGAGCTTTTGCTATGTTTCTTTTAATATAATAGCTATTCTTGTTTCTTATTTTATATGTATACACACACATGAGTGATGATTCTGGCATACACCGATGTGTTTTTCATTTCAAGAATAATAATGATTTAGATAATGATATGGATCTATGTGGCATTAATGGACTTACACCAATATGGTTTTTTTTTATTGTGAACAATTACATTTATCTAATTCACATGTTGTTGTTACTTTTATTAATAAATATGAAATTTTAAAAAATTATAGTTAACATAAAATAAATATTTTTAGAATTTTGGCTTATGTGATTTATCATAAAATTAAATAGAATGTTTTCGGTAATAATCACATTCAAATGAACATTGTTGACGAGTTTCAAACCAACCAGTGTGGTTCATCATTAGGACTAGGTGATGATGATGAACCACACTGGTTGGTTCGAAACACGTCGACAATGTTCATTTGAATGTGATTATTACCAAAAAAAATCTATATATAATAAAATAAATAAATAATATATATAGCTTTATCCTTTAGTATGTAAGGATAAGATATTCTTCATTTAAGGCTATATAACAATAAGACTAGAAGTCATTACAACAATATAGAAAGCTCAAGGCCATACAACAAGAAGATTGAAAGCATTATAACAATATAGTTAATTTAAACTTAACATATCATTCATGAGACTTAAATATAAATATAAAATATAAAAATCATTCTTCACAATCACTCAAGATAAATTTCGTTTATCTCATCTTAATCTTAATAATGAATTACATTAAGTGATTCGAAACACATTTAATATAATTTTACCTTAAAAAAATCCTTAAATAAATACCATATTATTTTATTTAAACCATATTAAATTTACACCTATAAATATATTTTTAAATAAATAATATACCTATAATCCCGCACTTTATCAAAAATTATTAAGTTACAAGTCACACCCCACTTTTATTTTTAAAAGTTAATAAATAACCTACACATTATCCCAGGCCCCACCCAAAATTACTACATCACAAGTTACAACCCCACTTTTATTTATTAAAACAAAAGACAAGTTCATTTAATACTCATCCATATTTGGGAAAAAATACTCCTCCATTTTGAAAATTTATGTTAGAATCGTGGGGTGCATAAGAACATTTTTTTAGTCATCGTATTGCACTGTTAGCTATTTCGGTAGGTGAAAGCGTAGGTAGGTGAAATCGTGTGCTCTAAATATGATTGGTTCCACATTCATTGAAAAAGACAAAAAGAAAGTCAATCTATGGACAATTCAACAAAGTTGCCACCTATTATAAATTTCATGAACAACCACTTCTAAAAGGGCATATGTATGGTCCACTCATGGATTTGGACAAATCATTCCCTCCCCTTGTGCCCAATTTTCCCATTATTACATTGCATCATTATTACCATTGATCAATGGTCACCTTGTCCACATTGCATCATTATTACCATTGATCAATGGTCACCTTGTCATTGCTCTTGTTTTGGATTTGTTGGTTTTGATTTTTATTTTTTTTAATATGTGTTTTTAGGGATAAAAAAGTTTCAATTTTTATTTAGTTTTTTTCATTTGAAAAGTGTATCATTTTAATATATATTGTATTAAATTTATTTTTAAAAATTAAAATTATAAGTTTATTAATTTTTTCTTAATTAAAATTATAATATTTATTTATAATTAAAATTATTGTTTTATTATATTTTATTAAAAAATGACGTTTTCATAATTTTCAAATTCAAGATTTAATTTTACAAATTATATATAAATACTAACTATCATATATCTCATAACTAATTTATAACTATTTTATAATGACTCAAAATAGAATACTCAATTTTCTCAAATTCTTAATTTATTATGAAATTTATTGTAGATATTATTATCAATTTAAATGTTTTCGTACTCTCTTGATTCATTACAAAGCTCTAACCAGTGTTAGAGAGCTTATTTAAATTTTAAGAAATAAAACTTTTAGATACTTTTAATATTAGGCCAATTTATGCCCTCTTATTTTACTAACCTCTCATTTGGGCATATTATAAGAGACATAAATCTTGTCGACTTCTAAAAAAGCACTAAATGTCTAATATCATCTACAATCCAAAGCAAAGACTCCCCTTAGAGTGCATATTTATCACAAAAATAATTTCCTTTATTTTGAAACTAAAAAAAAAAAAAAACAAACAAACAAACAAAACAAAACAAAAACAAAAAACACACTCTTCCTATACTTTTTTTATAAATTTTTGGTTGAGCTTTATATTGTACTTTGTATATTTTCTCCCTTAATATCTCTTCAACACACTTTTGTTTCAAGTTTAATATATGTAGTCATGTGCTCATTTAGCTCTCAACATATACTGGTATCCAGTTACTTTATGGTCTAAGGGTTTGCTCCCACCAAATTCACATTCAGAGACATATCGTAATATTCATTTGGATCATATTGTTCACTACATATATTCCTTAGAGCCTAATATTTAGGACCACTTTATGTTCTAATGTTCGTCCGTCTATGAGATTAGGTAATGGTTCTTTTATCTCTTCAAAGCCTCACTTGATTCTTGACTAACACTCGTGGCTTATGGTGGTGGGTTTCCAACAGGAGTGAAGTGGATATTTTTCTAATTTCTTCCATTAGATTGGAAGATGACATATTTGTATTACCTTTCAACTATTTTTGATAGGAGATGATTTTTGCTAAAGGATTCCTCGTTTCTTTTCTTTAATTTTAAGGAAGTTGGTTTCTAGTTTTCCAAAGCTACTAGGTTTCATTTACTATCGTTATTTCTTGACCTTGGAATATGTGCAGGATATTGTATTTATTACTTTTCCATCTCTCATTTTGTTCAAGCCTATTTATAATCATTCTTGATGTACCTTTTAATCTTTCACTTTATTTAAAATGGTAAAAAATTCTCAAGAATACATCTATAAATACTGCAATCTTCTACTAACAACCTTCAAGCCACATTCAATTCAGGATTGCACTTCTACTACACATGCCTAATACTTAGTGAGGCTAGTTATTTCTTCTTTAAAATATTCAGCCTTGTGATCTAGCATTTCTAATTTTTAATTTTTTTCTTGGCTTCCAATTCTTTTACCATCCAAATTACTTTTTATTTAGTTGTGTGAAAGCAAGCCACACCTATTGAAATTGTTGTTATGGGGTTTGAATCTATTCTTTTAATGATAGGGCTATATTTACAAGATTGTTTTCATCTTTTGGAATATTCATCTTCTTATTAGTCTATTTAATTACCTACTTCCTTCTCCTATCAAAACTAAAAGAAACAAGAATAGCCACTTGTTTTGTATTTTCTGCAAAGCATATATTGGGTTCAATCCTAAAAAAGGAATGTGACCTCTTATCATTCCTTGCATTACATGTGTATCTATATTTTATGGAGGATTCAATTCATGTTTATTTGATATCCCTGCTCCAATATGGTATATCACGTTTATCTTATCCTTATCCCTCTTTCTATGCTCTTCTTTGTATTGTTTTAAAGCTTTTATGACTAGTCTTTCTTCATTCAACATGCTTTCATCTTGAATTCTTTTATGTTCAACTTCCTTTTTTTCTTCCCTTTCCTTTGTGCTTATTTCCTTAATTATATCATGTCCCTCTAAATTACCCAATATATTTCTTGTTGGCTCTTAGCTTCTACATAAACCCTTGCTTTAGTATCTTTCTTTTCTTTACTTATACCTTCTAGATGTTACCCTAGGCCTTGCTTCTCGATCTACTTTCTTCTTCCTCACCTCCTCTTCACTTTCTTTTCCCTCGAAATTTTTCTTTTGTTAGTTATCCTAGTCAGTACATCTATGTGTGATTTGGCTCTTCTATAAAATTATTCTTCTTTCTAGGTTTCATGTTGATAGATCCATGTATAATTCAACATTATGTAGTGCCTTGATACTATGTTAAGAAGATCATATCAGCGAAATATTTATTCTCCAAAGTGATAGTGTTCCAAAAAGATTTACCCTCTATTTTGATAAATTTTACTTTACTTATATTGTAATAAATTGTAAACAAGGCGGGGGGAAGCCAAAGAGCTTTCTTATTTTTAGCAAGAGAGCTCTAAATCATGCAAGTATACCTGATATATTACTTGTTAGATTGTAATTTTGTTTGGAATAAATGTAGTAGTAAAGAAGGGGTTTTAGTGGCTCTAAACACTCAAATGTATGTATAACCTTCCATCACATACCAATGCCCCAAAGGGTTGATGACCTGCATTTCTGCTTCTATCATTAAAGGGGTTGATTTACAAAATATCAAAGTATACGTATAAACTATTAACTGAAAGCATGTATGCATCTAGTCACTTATGAATTTGAGCTCCCATAGACTTGGTAATAAACATGGATTGGTTTATCATTTTGTTGTCGTGCTACCATTTCATCCTAGTGAAATTATTTGTTGCATATACCACATCCAACAAATATAATAAAATGAAACAAATTGGGTGAATTCCCAATGCATGATGTTTTGTTCTTAATATGACGTATGTCATTATTGTTAATAATATATATGACCAATTGAATTCCCTCCCATCATCGAATACTTCACATATCACTAAGATCTAAGATTCTTTACAATTTTTCACATCTTTTTCACTTTATATCTTGCTCATTGGTGCAATTACATACCTAAATGAAGGCTCGAGACATATGCCCTTTTTCCATGACTTAAAATACTTTATCTTTTGTCAACTAACTTTTAAAAATATTTTGATAGTTCTTGTTTGTGTCAAACTATGTTAATACTTACTTCAAGTTTGGAAAACATGTAATAAGTTTTTAGGTTGGAGGGATAAATAATTCTATGGTTTTCTCACTGTCATACTTTACTAATTTTTTGTCAATATCATCATGAATGATTAGTCATGAAATAAACTTTGTGCATGGCATAAGCGTTGGTGTAGCTACCACCTTGTGAAAGCACGATCTTCAAATATTATGAAACATTATTATGTCGAGATCCTACTCCCCAAATTATAGAGAAGAATCTAGATAAGCTCCACTTCTAAACATTCAATGATTATCACCCCACTATGGACTTTGGCTTGGGCACATATTGCATTCAATGTCTCCATAGAAGGATCTAGATACTTCTTGAATCTCAAGTTCTTTCAATGTTTCCACTTCGTATACAATCTATGAAGATTTGTTTTTCCCTTTGGATTACCTTTTAGGAGACATGGTCCAATCATGTAACTCATCAACATAATAACATTAGCCATCAATATTGTTAGTAAATATAAAATTAATACATTCATGGCTTTTTCCTTGACTATTATTAGGAATGGTGGTTATGGAAAATTTATGAGAAAAGGGTTTTTTATTTCTAATGAATTCAACCTCGTTGTGAAAAGGTTCTAGATAATAGAATGATAGAGAAAATGGGTAAGAGAATGCAAGCTAAATGTGTGGTTTTCTACATAGTCAATTTTTAACAATGTGACGAAATATACCAAAATGGATTGTAAATTCAAACTATAGAAGAACATTTGATAAACTATATTTCATGAGCATAATATATATATATATATATATATATATAGTTTATTTATACGAGCCCATAAGACTTATCAAAGTGGGTCAGTGATTAAGCACCAATAGAGAGATCATTTTATTCAATAAGTAGATGTGTTAGGGATGAAACCATTTTCAAATCCATATAGTGTTGGACAATGCAACTTCATATTTTATTTCTAATTGATCAACCATAGTTTTGATCCCATAGAATAGTTTAAGCACATAATTGGTCATCAAAAAAAGGAGGGAATGAGTGATCAACCCGCATTCGAATCACTTATGTTGGGTTTAATGCATTTCCAACAATGAGAAAAAAATGAAAAGGGGTGGGTGTTGGATGTTCCAATTGTTCGTTTGGAAGATTTATAACTCCATGTTAAATTGCATGCTATAGTGGTAGGTGAACCATATCAACAATTTGGAAATCTTAAATAATGAAAAATAAAATCCATAGCCTTCTCATTCATTCTAAGAGATTCAATGTCTAATTCCAAAGACAAATTGGAAAGCCTAGCTATTTGGTACCCATTACAACCACACAAACAATGGAGGAGTTTGAAATGGTCTCAACCTAATTGTTGAGGATTTATCACCAGTTTGAACACATGCATAGTTTGTTTTTTCTCCCACTTAGAATTTTAATAATTTGTCAAACTATGCATGTGTTCAAACTGGTGATAAATCCTCAAAAATTAGGTTGAGACCATTTCAAACTCCTCCATTGTTTGTGTGGTTGAAATGGGTACCAAATATCTAGGCTTGCCAATCAAATGATACTTTCAAAAGCTTGGCAATGTTTCCAACAACACTTTTATTTTGAAAAAGACACTTTGATTGCTTTGTGATGAGCATGTAAGGTTGTAAAGTAAATTTTGCAAAAGCATGAGAAATGCTTAGCTATAATTGGTGAATGTGTCACTTGATATCCAAAAGATAACTTTGGATAACTTGTGCCATGAAAAATACATGTCACATTTTTTTTTTGTTAAATTATATTTTTTGAAAATTTCAATATTATCGAACTTACCAAAAAATGAAATTCCACAACAGTGAAAACTTTAGATCTCATTGCAAGGATTTCAAAGGAAAATTTTGATACAACTATGAGGGCTAGATAATTTGAAGAGATTGAGATTATTTTTCACTTGTGTGATGCATCATTTGAATTACTAATGTTCATTGCTATGATTAAAAGATGTAACTTTTTCAACCTTTGGAAAATCCCACAAGGATAAAGTAAAATTTATAAGGTTGTGTTAAGACTATTATTCAAAAAGCTATCTTTGAAAGGAAGCATAACAAGAGATGAGACTTTTCATAGGTTGTAGTACAAAACATCTTGTTGAAATATACAAAATTCTAGAAACTATTACATGGTGCCAAATTTTAAAAGATGGGATACAGTGTTAGAAATTGAAAATAAAATCTAGCACATAGAATTCAAAAGACTAGAATTTTGGAAAAGCACAATGACGATCACAAAATTCTAAAAGATGTATTTTGAAAACTTTTGTGTGAAAAACTTTAAAAAATCAACAAAATAAAATTCAATTTGAACTTCTTCACTTATGTGGAAAGATTGATCGTTCTAAAAAAAATTCAGTGGCTTGATTGTTCAAAAGATAAAACCTCTAAAGATTATAAAATATCGCTTCTAGTGAGGAGGTGGAAATTAAGAATGAGGGCACTATGTGTTGAAAAATGTAGCAAGAAATTCTCAATTTGATATTGCCTTGACTAAATTGAGAAAATTTGAAATTCCACATCAACAGACAACTTGGAGGAGTTAACTGAGGTGACATGGCTCTTGTCACTTATTTAGCTCATTTAAATCGAGTAGGGGCATGAAGTTCAGTTGTATGTAATGATTCCTAAATTTTAGAAGCCTAGGTTGAGTTAATTTCAGTTGTAATCAATTAAACTAATTCTAATTGTTAATAGAAATAGTTGGTGGTTAGTTAAGTAGTAGGACATCAGTCTAACTTAGAGATCATCTAGTTAACTAATCAATCAACTAATAAATATCGCATGCATGTAAATAATATGAGTTTCCCAATTGTGGTGGAGTTTCCAAGGCAGTTAACTAGCAGTTGTAAACTAGTTGAGTGTACAAATGTTGCATGAGGTCAGGTGATCAACCTTAAGGAATTGCGCAAGCATTTTAGAGGAGATTCCTAATTAATATAGGCTTATTTCCTCAGAAATTATGCAAGGAAATAGGAGCTCAACCAGAGTTAGAAGTTGACTAAGTCTGGGTCAGAGCTTCATAGTGAGCATAGAGATAGGTTATGCACTTGTAGGTTGTGTTCAGTTGAGAAAATCAATTGTAATACATCTTTATGCATCGGATTAATGCAAGCAGGCATTGGGGTTTTTATCAAATTGCTTTCCCTAGGAAAAGTACCATTTGCATGTGTGTGATTTCTTATTGCATGTCTAAATTTTTTGTTCTAAATTGTAAATTAATATTCGCAAAGCGATAGAGTAGGTTTGTGAAACCAGCTCCAAAAATAGAAGAAAAGAGATATCAACGCCTTATAAATAAGCCACTTCGAGGGGGAAACCTCCAATACATTACATGAATGAACAATTCTTGGATGATTCAAATGACAAAACTTCCTTTCTATATATAGAGAATTAAAATTTGGGGCCACAATGTAATCCTAGTGGGGCCACAGTGTAATCCTAGCCGACCTAACAATAATAATGTAAGGGCACAATAATAAAAATATGGGGGTTACGGGGGTACAACAATAACAATAGGGGGGATAAACTAACATAATAAGCAACTACACTATTAATATAGGGACTTAACATGCCCCTCTCCTTCAAACAAGTGTTGTCCTCAACGCTTGATTATTTCTTGATGCTTCTGTATAAAATTCTCATCCTCCCATGTGGAATATTCTACAGGAAATTTCTTCCACTTGCTAAGATACTCTAAAATTTATCGTATTTTTCGAGTTCTTGTTTCTGTGACTGCTTCAAAACTTCTTTCGATGTGATGTTGATCTTGCTGTCATTTCATTAGATTCTGCACCAAATTTAGGTTATCCTTCGAGAGCTGGAGAACTTGTTGTTGATGCTCGACGTGATCTTCCACTAATTTATCATCCATATTAGCTATTATTTGATCCTTCAAACCATCCAACTTAGCCTCCATTTCTTCTTTTAAACCATCTATGTCATTTTCGGTTGCTCATCGTAAGATCAAAATTTGTTGGACTTGGTACCGTAATTTTGATATCTCATACTGCAGTTCTTCCTCTTCATGCATCATAGTATAGCTTTTTGAGGGCTTAATGGGTATGGAATTATTTTTAGGAGGCATTTAAGAACCCAATACTAAAATATATTCTACAATATGCCCTTGGAATCAATTCAACTTGATTCTTCAAACAAAACTTATGCAATTCAAGAAAAACAAAATACACACCTTTTACTTGCTTTTGAGGAGCTCGATATTGAAATTGACTTATCTCTATACTTGCAGATCCTCAATATCTGAAATTTGGCCTTGTAGTAGTCCTCTGAAGCTTCTTTCAAATGCCATAGGTCTGACTTGATTTGGATTCTTCAAGGTAACGTTATGTCCAATCTCCCACAATGACCTAATTATGGACTGGTTCAGTAGAGCGAACTTGTACGACTTGCCACGTGTCATTGTTTGCTCCTTTGGATTTGAAAATTATAGAGAGGAAACTACGGTCAGTTTACTTCCAGTCACTTTTTATATAATTCCAATCCGATGCTCAAACAGAGAGTTATGAAAATGTTCTCGCGATCACCTCTTTGAGATGAAATTTGGGAGCTTGAAAAAGACCTAACTTCCACAGATCATATCTCCGAAAATATTGTGAACCAAGCTCTGAAATTTTGTGACGATGTATCTCAAGATGTCAGCTTCGTGCTCTGAAAATGTCAGCTTTTGAACCTTTGTAGAAAAAAAATTATAGCGAAAATTTCGCAATGCCTTTTTAAGTGAAATTCAGGAGCCTGCAAAAAGACATAACTTCCACAAATCATATCTCCGAAAATATTGTGAACCAAGGTCTGCAATTTTGCGATGATTTTCCTCAGGATTTTGGGTTCGCACTCTAAAAAAAATTTCTTCTGAAACTTCGTAGAAAAAAAGTTATAGCGAAAATTCCACGATGACCTTTTTAAGTGAAATTCAGGAGCCTGCAAAAAGCCCTAACTTCAACAAATCATATCTCCTGAAATATTGTGAACCAAGCTCTAAAATTTTGCAAAAATTTCCCTTAGGATTTCGGCTTCGCACTTTAAAAATTTCAGCTTTTGAACCTTCGTAAAAAAAAAATTATAGCGCAAATTCCACGATGACCTGTTTGGAGCAACGAAACCCTAGAATCCAAAGCTCTGATACCAAATGTTGTGAAACTAGCTCCAAAAGTAGAAGAAAAGAGATATCAACGCCTTATAAATAAGCCACTTCGAGGGGGAAACCTCCAATACATTACATGAATGAACAATTCTTGGATTATTCAAATGACAAAACCTCCTTTCTATATATAGGATTCCATGGGGCCACAATGTAATCCTAGCCGACATAACAATAATAATGTAAGGGCACAATAATAACAATATGGGGGCTACAGGGGTACAACAATAACAATAAGGGGGGCTATACTAACATAATAAGGGACTACACTATTAATATAGGGACTTAACAAGTAGAATTTGACTAAGTCTGGGTCAGAGCTTCTTAGTGAGCAAAGAGATAGGTTATGCACTTGTAGGTTGTGTTCAGTTGAGAAAATAAATTGTAATACATCTTTATGCATCGGATTAATGCAAGCAGGCATTGGGGTTTTTATCAAATTTCTTTCCCTAGGAAAAGTACCATTTGCATATGTGTGATTTCTTATTGCATGTCTAAATTTTTTGTTCTAAATTGTAAATTAATGTTCGCAAAGCGATATAGGAGGTTTGTGTCTTGTGAGTTTGATTAAAAATTCTTGAGTAGTTGCAAATATACATCATAATTTCTACATGGTATCAGAGTAGGATTCACATTAGAGCAGGAACTTCAAAGTTATTTCTCAGGAGGTTCGAATTTGAAGATCAGTGCTGCAGGATTTATTTAGAGCTGAGAAGATGGCCTTCAATGGACTAAGGCTAGAGTATGCCTTGGAAGGCACCAATAATTTTGTTGCATGGAAGGATTGCATGGAGGAAGTATTAGATGAAAATGTATTGCTAGAATACATCAAGACAGATGTTGCACAACCACTGGAATCAGATACCTAAAACCATGCTCAATGGAAGAAAGATGTAGCCAAGGTGAGGTTGAATCCATCCAAGATGGAAAGAAGAAATAATTTTCCAAAATTAAATGCTTCAATTTTCATTAATTCGGGAACTATGCTACTAAGTGTCCACACAAAAAGTCTAGCAAGAATGAGTTTGCAGTAGCAGTAGTAGGTGAAGCATTGGCTTCACAGTTTGAGCTAGATTTCACCCTTATCACATGCATGGATATCACTGTGATGGGGAGTGTGTGGTACTTGGATTATGGTGCCTCGTTCCACATGACAGGGTGTAGATATTTTTTCAATGACCTAGAGGAGAAATATCTCCAAATGAATATTAGGTTTGGAGATGACGAAAGGTACAATGCAACCGGGATTGGTACAGTCACCTTTCAAAGGGAGTCGGGATCCCCTCTTAGACTCAAGGATGTCATGTTCTTTCCGGACCTAAAGAAAAATATCATCTTTGTTGCATTTTTGGAATATTGTGGTTATGATGTGATCTTCAGCAAAGGAATGGCATTCCTGAGACACATAGCCACGGTACAGGTGAAGAAGATCGGGGTTCGAGTTAATAACCTGTATGCACTTGAGGTAGAATATGTATACATAGCCTTGAGGAGCAAGGAAGAGATTAAGGACATGATGATTGAGAGGGAGAAAGATATACCTCTCAAAATGGAGCCTCGAGAAGTTGTGGAGAAGACACAAATGGAGAGGTAGACAGGAGGCAGAGTGGAGACATCCACTCAACCAAAGACCTCTAGTCAAGGGATAGTTTGAATTAGGTGGGTAGAGGGAGAACATGCAACCATACCTCCAAGTTTGAGGTGGGGTGATGTGAAGCCCTAGTCTCAAAATTGGAGAAATTTTGGCAGGGTCCATTGAGGTGTTATCCTCATGGATCATTACCTTGCTACAGGGGCCCACAATATTCAGTAGCAGGAGGATCAGTGTCAGTCAGATACTAAGGAGTGCATAGCAGTGGTGACAGAAGAGCGTGAGGCTCAGTGGCAACACAATTTTCCTGAGTAGACAATTGTTGACACATTTGATTCAATGTTTTTTTTATGCTTCTCAGTTGCAAGTGTTGCAATAGCAGCAAAAATAGTGAGAGGTGTTGCATGAACCACATTCCACATGTGTAGGATAGGGGTGGTTGATAATCCATTTTTTGTTGAGAGGGAGTGTTGAAAAATGCAACAAGAAATTCTCATTTTATATTGCCTTGATTAAATTGATTAAATTCTAAATTCCACATCAACATAGAACTTGGAGGAGTTATCTGAGGTTACAAGGCTCTTGTCACTCAGTTCGCTTAGTTAATTCAATTTAGGGGTATGAATTTTAGTTGTATGTAGTGATTCCTAAATTTTAGGAGCCTAGGTTGAGTTGATTTCAGTTGTAATCAATTAAACTAGCTCTAACTAATAATAGAACTAGTTGGCAATCATTTAAGTAGAAGGACATCATCCTAACTCAAATATCATCTATTTAACTGATCAATCAACTAATAATTATCTCATGCATGTAAATAATACAAGTTTCCCTTTTGTGGTGGAGTTTCCAAGGCGGATAACTAACAGTTGTAAACTAATTGAGTGTATAGGTGTTGCATGAGGTCAGGTGATCATCAACACTGAGGAATTGTGCAAGAATTTTGGAGTAAATTCCTAATTAATAGGGGCATATTTCCTCAGGAATTGTGCAAAGAAATAGGAGCTCAAGCAAAGGAAAATTTGACTAAGTTTGGGTTAGCTATTCTCAGTGAACAGAGAGATAGGTTATACACTTGCAATATTTCATCAGTTGAGAAAAGCAATTGCAATACATCTCTATTCATCAGATTAATGTAATAAGGCATTGGGATTTTAAGCAGAATGCTTTCCCCAGGAAAAATACCATTTACATGTCTGTGATTTATTATTGCATGTCTAAATTTTTTGTTTTAAATTTTGAATTAATGTCCGTAGATTAGAAGAGTATGTTTTTTTTCTTGTGATTTTGATTAAAAATTCATGAGAAATTGAAAATATACATCATAATTTCTACACTATGTCTTAAGTTTAAGAGGATTCCAAGGGATATTATTTTGTCAAGAAGAATACAAATAAGTTAAAACAAAAAAAAAGCCCCAAGGGTTAGCTCAAGTGGTAGTGAGCCAATACGTGGTCCTTTCCGTTGTGGGAGGTCACGGGTTCGATCCTTGAGTCTTTGGGGTCAGGCGCCGCTTATTGCGCCGAATGGTTTACCGCACGTACCATCCAGAAATTCTGGGGAAGCACGCCCGGGTTTCCCGTGAACTTTGTTCGTGAAAAAAAAAAAAAGTTAAAACAAAATTCAACAAGTAAAGCTTAGAAAGTGCATAAAGGTACTTGGATATGATAATTGATATGAAGCCTTCACACAAAAAGAGTCCTACCAAGCAAATTTCAAAATAATCACAAGGAACTTACAAGAAAATATCATTAGTTTAGGTAAGAAAATTCATAGATAATTAAATCACCCTTATTCATAGCCAAAATTTGAGATGTACTTAGCTAAAACTCAAGTGATGAAATTTTATGAGGATCTCCCAATTAAAATATCTATGGAATTTATTGAACTCGACATGGAGGGAAAGGGATGAAATCCCTCAAGGATATTTAGCTTGGATTGGAGAGCTAGAAGGGATTGTTGGTCACCAACCATATACTTCAAGAACCCTAGGGATCAAATATTTGTGTGTCATAGTGAAGGACAATGTTTCTCATAAGTTAAAGTATGGGAAGAAGGTCCAAATTTTCATTCAAATGGGAAAACTAGGTTAGTTTGGTTTTAGGTTAGGACATAAAGATAAACAAGTTGTGAAATTGATGAACAAATATTTGACAAGAATTTTTTTCAATAAATAAACCTCAAAAATAAATGAAGGAAATGGACAGAAAGGAGTAGAGACCGTTATTGTGTTATATACTAGAGCTTCATCCCTTATTAAGGGGATGAAATTAGAGGATGAGACAACCAAGTTATTGGGTTCTAGATGGGTATGGGGTACATGTGGCTAAATATGAGAATATGGATTCCTTATTTTGACCCCCAAACAAAGAGACATATAATCCACGATATGTGGGTTGAATTGTCAAGCCTACCTTTAGAAATATGGTCCTTGGACATATTCAAAGTTATATGAAACAACCTAAAGACTTTTTAGAGGTGGATAAAAGTTATCAAATGATACATTCACCAATATTGGCCCATATTTTGTTAGAGATGGTTTTCAAGGAGGGACTGAGGAAGCACATTTAAATAGAGGTTCAAAATTGACATTATGTTCAAACCCTAGACTATGTGAGCTTTCCTTTTTTATGCTCAAGTTGTCATATGTATGGCCATATAGCAAATCAACATGTTCTAAAATTTACAAAAAAAGGTATGGAGGAGAAATAAATCATTGAATTCATACCTTGTGGGGGGGATATCAACTTCTAGATTAAGGGTCTTATGGGAAATGGTTGAGAATAAAAAGGGATATGGAAATTTTAAACCAAAGGTGGTGTCACTTGTTGTCAAAGACTCTAAGGAAGTAGACTCAATGAAGTATCTTTTTGTAGTAGTAATAAAGGAAATGATGAACATTAGTGGTCTCAACCATATGGAAGATATGGATGTGGGGAAACCTATGCTAGATCATCAAGGTATAATGTTGATGTCAACATCCACTATTCAACCTCTCTAATCACCAAGGGATACTATTAAATATCTAATATGCTTTGTAAATTTTGAAGTGGAATCTCAAATTCTAGCCCATAATTAATGGATGGGGTAGGGATTCTAGAAGGATTTGTCCTCCAAGGAATTTGGAAATGGGAATAAAGGAAAAGGGGGCCTGGTTTAGGTTCTACCTATTCTTAAAATTTATAGGGGGGTGCCTCTTGTGGTTGGAGGGTTAGATAATACTATGTATAACAAGGATAATGTTGTGTGGATGTTGATTACTACCCCTCCCGTTGCTATGGATGTCTTCGCAAGTTTATATCAACCTACATACCCATTTCCCAAAATTTATCATGGATTTGAACAAATTTCTTATTCAAGGGGGTTTAAGCTTGGATGTGGAAATCATTACGGATGTAATAATAGATGTTGAAAGAAACATCATCTAATCATAGCCAAAAATAAAACCTATAGAGAAATCCATCAAGGAAAGAAGCAAACTTTAAACTTGGTTTTTAAAGTAGCTCAATCCCAAGAAAATGTTTATGTGTGGTTATTGTGTCCTCCAAATTAAGGGGGTTGGGAAACTCCTTAACAAATATTTCCATTAGTAAGTTAGTATACATTTATAAGCTTAATGTTGTTATGATTCAAGAAACCATGGGGGAAAGGAATAATATTATTAGAGATGTATCCAACATCATGAAGGAATCAAAATTATTGTTATTAGATTTTGTAGGGATATTTGGGGACTTGTGATCTGTAAATTGCCATGGATATTCCATTGGAATAATTATTCACAACAAATCTTGTAATATTCTAAAATATTTATTTATGGAGGTTTGTTTCATTAGGTCTTATATTTATTACCACTAGCTTATTACTCAAATTTTTGAAAATAATTGAAATATGAAAATGAACGAACAAGCAAATGAAAACGACATCAACATAAATGAACACAAGATGTATCTTGTGAAACCTAAATCAACAGAAAACCCAACCAAAATGTGAGGCATATTCCTCACTCTCTTCTCTTTAATTATGAAATGCAAATACAAAGAAAGGGTAGCTCACTATGGAGTTTCCTTTGACACCATAGCCTAAATGACCACTCTAAAATTTTCTTCCTCCTCTTTCATGCTCTCAAACTTCTAGATGCTCTTCCAAATTATAGAACAAGTTCAATGCTAAATAATGGAACCCCCTCTCCTATTAATGACCTAGTATTCAACATAATCTTCTATTCATACACCTGAACCCTCAATTAGTGTTATGGTTTTGGACCTTCTAGAATTTCCTTGAAAGTGCACATGTGACTAGCCCCACATGTAAGTAATGGGGGTTGACATGACATCCAATTGGTACCATGGTGACCAACAAAGTAGTTTGACTTTTGAAAATCATAACTTCCATATATGAGCTTGTATTGACGTGATATATTCATTGTTGGAAAGCTCTCAAAGAGTAGAATTGTCTCATGGGGTTGTAGGTTTTGCTTACAAATTTTTGGCCCCATAAAATGTTTTTTGACACCCCAAATTTGTTTTGAAAGTATTTGGACCACAAATACCAAAATTGGGACTTGTCAAAAAAATGGGCCTTCCAAACCAATTCCTCTAATTTTTCCACCCATAAAGTGTTGTGTAACCAACTTCAAAAATAGAAGAAAAGAGATATCAACGCCTTAGAAATAAGCCACTTCGAGGGGGCAACCTCCAATACATTACATAAATGAAAAATTCTTGGATGATATGTTGTGTAACCAGCTCCAAAAATAGAAGAAAAGAGATATCAACGCCTTAGAAATAAGCCACTTCGAGGGGGCAACCTCCAATATATTACATTGATGAAAAAATCTTGGATGCTACAATTTACAAAACCTCCTTTCTACATATAGGAGTCCATGGGGCCATAATGTAATCCTAGTGGGCCACAATTTAATCCTATCCGACCTAACAATAATAATTTAAGGGCACAATAATAACAAAATGGGGGTTACAAGGGTACAATAATAACAATAAGGGGGTGACACTAACAACAATAAGGGACTATACTAGTGATATAGGGACCTAACATAAAGTACCAATTGTTGGTCCCTATTACATAAAAATCTCACACTTCTAGAAAATTCCAAAAGTTCAAGTGTGCGAACCATTGCAGCTTGGAAGGGGGAGTCGTCACCTCACCAACGCTCTTCTCCCTCTTCTCCCTTCTGGCCAACTCTCCTCTAACTCAAGCGAGGTTCTACCTATATATCCTAAAGATCTAATGGCATAGTCATGAAAATTCAAAGTCTCTCCAAAGCTTCTACTTCACACTCCACCTATCAAATTATTTGATCAATTATGGTTTCTATATAAGATATGATTGCTAGGTTTCTTAGCGTAATTAGGATTAGAGTTCAAAGGGAATGTCCCAAAACATCATAATTACAATATTTCCCATGACAGTGGAACCCTAGAAAATTTGATTTTATGATTTACAAAAGGGTATAATGTAATGGAGAATGAAGGATCAATGTATTATATTATCATTGAATTTCTAGGCATATGGAGTTAGATAAGGAGTAAGTCAATGGAAGACAATCTATCGAAAACATTTCTGAGAGACAGAAAAAGCTAAACTGAGGTTTTTCTACTCCATGAACTCTAGAGATTTTCAATAAAACTGGAGATAAATATCAAGGAATCTATACTAAGTCTCCTTGATGGAAACTTCATGATAATCTTGCTAGGGAAATTTTAGAGCCATAAAAGATTCAACGCATTCGGGTGAAAATTTTAGTGAAACCCTAATTCTACAACAAATGCAAGATGAAAGAGGGTACTTACAATAAATCTACACAAATAACTATAGAATCACCATTTATCATCCAAGAGAAAATCCATCCAATCACAATATCCTCCCTAAGATAATTTTCTCAACTTTAAATATCCATAGCCAATTTTATCACATAAAAATGTAGAAATTTTAAAAATAGTTATAATATTTATGCCCCAAAACTATACGAGAAAATGAGGTGATATCTCTCTTTATTGATAAGAGAGAACGACAACTCATTATTACAATAAAAAAATATTTTCTAAGCTAAAATCCCCTTTTTTAGCCTGCAGAGGGGCAAAATTCCCTCTATACTAATTAATTAATCTAAATTAACAAAAAATGGGGTTTATATTTCCATTTTTACAAAATTTAGGGGCTCAATATGCTCACAAGTGACCCTTTCCTCAAGTGAAAGCTTATTGGTGAAATGCCCAACCTACAAAGGCCCTTCAACAGCATAGATTCTTCCATAAGTCTTTAAATTGGTACCAAACCCTTCTAAGCATCCTCCAATGTGGGTGCACAAGCCCATGGTATCATCAAGAAGGGAATTTTCCAAGCCACATTCAAACCCAAAAGGTTCTCCTAAGGCATGCCTCCTTCACAAATTCTGCAAGTCATGCCCTACAATCCTTCCCACATGTGAGCATGGGATCTCAAAGTTTGAGATGAGGGTGTATGGATTCCTTGAAAGTTGATAGTTCCTCCAGTATATTGGAACAAATTTCATATACATATTGTATATAGAAAATGGAAAATACATTGAGTTGCATAATTGTATAAAGTTCTCAAACCTCATGGAATTCCCTTTCCCAAAAAAAATTATTGAATGAGGTGAGTAAACTTATCTTATACCTTCTTCCTATAGTACAATTCCATTTCTGGTAGTTGTCCTTTCAACCCAATTTGTCAAAGGTCGTGCTATCCCTATCTAGTAATTCTAGACTTATTTTGAAAAACAATATCTAGTGCCAACTTTTCCAAGGATTTTGGTATTGTCCTTTATGGTAGGTAATACCTACTCCTAATTTTTCCGATCCCACTTGGAAGGATCATAAAGTTTCAAATTTTCCACATTCATTATTGAGTAAGTGCACTTATGAGGGCATAGACCAAGTTTGTAGGAATTATCATATACCTTCTTTAATATCTAAAAAGTACCATACCACAAAGCCTTATTCTTCTTACTTGGTCCTTGTAGCCTTTCCTTGTTTACCTATAAGTAAACTCTATTTCCCACCTTGAATTTTTTCTAAGTGATATGTTGATCATGTTAGGCCTTATACCTTCTTGTTTGATGTCTCGTGTACTTCCAACTCGATCTACCTAATCTTTTCAAAAAAATTCTCTTCTTTCAATGCTTCTCTTATGACATCTTCCCTCACTCCTCGTGGTACATTTACAACATCCAAGGGAAAATAAAACATATAGCCAAAGCAAGTATCAAAAGGGAACTCACTATAAAAAGTATGAACTACTATGTTATAAGAACTTTGAATAAAGATAAAATCTCCTTAGGTATTTGGATGCTTCTAATTGTAACCCCTCAACAGATGAACCAATGTTTTGTTTACTACTTCTACTTTCCAATATATTCATGGATGGAATTCTATAGATTCCTTCAACTTGGTATTTGTCTTTTCCCAAAGTGTAGCCCAAAAGGCGCTAAGAAATATGGTATCTATTGTATCTCAAGAAACAATCCCTTGGTTGTGGTAAGGAATTGGTGCCTAAGACATTTATAAATGTATGTCACAAAATTAGGATATCAGGTGGTCTTTGTTTAACACCTTTGGAATTTAATTATCAATAATCTGGTATAGTGAAAGTCTTCACAATGCCATTAACTGTTGATATTAATTGAAATGAAAGGAATAAACTAGAAAGAAAACTCAAAATGATATGCTGAATAACAGAATCTATCACTTTAAATCTCAGAAGGAACTTTAGGTAGACAGAATAGTTGGAGTGAAGGAGCACACATTAAGGACGTTTAACTATTACTTACAAATGTAAAAAGAGCCCTGCAACTACATTACTTCACCCCATTCATAGAAGAATAAACATATGATGAAACTGGAAAGACACGTCAACATCAACAGATGCAAGAAAATTGATCTTCTTTCATTGATTTTCAGAAAATTCAGTACAAAATGTATAACCATCCAAAGGTCCAAAACTTGGACCCTCCTATTTCTTTTCCATTTCTTTAAATATAATACAAAGCAGTTGTAACTGCTGAAACTACTTGTAACTGCTTGAACTACCTAAAGCTGCATAAACTACCTATTACATGGCAATTTAAAACTTCATTACAATATGGATCTTTTAACAAAAAGATAATTAAAACTAAAGTCTCAATCTATTTGTTGAATTTGAATTTGATTGGTTGCCATTGTATTCTCCGGATTTGATGACGTGTCTTTCTAAGAGGTTGAGGTGTCACCCGGTGAATCAGTCATCCACGCTCTGCATTTCTTCCATATCTCGATGTTGGTTTTGGGAGAATTGATCAACTTATGATATTCTAACCTGAAGGCAGTGATCCTATTGAAAGTAGGTCGTTCTATGAACAAAGACTTTACCATCCAAAGTAATTGAAAATGCCTCTGCAAGAAATTAATAATTGTAGCTCCTTTCAGGATTGCAGTCTTCTCATGGGTATTATCAATTTTACTCTTCGCTAGCACTAACAGTGGCTCATAAGAATCCCATGATAAAACACAACCTTCAAGATCCCAGCACGAAAGCAATCCTGCTCTAACCCTTTTGTAAAATATGTTGTCAAATCTATTTACAGGTTGTTTAATCTCTGCCAACTTCTTCTCTGCTAACTTCCTACAAGCATTTTTTACAATCAACTTATTAATCTCTAGAACACACAATGTCATGTCTTTAATTTCATTTTCCTCCAACTCTTGATATGTTTTAGAATTGATGAAATCAATGAATTTCTTTGCCCATAAGGCTCTATTAAGAGTCTTATGCTTATCTTCCATAACCACTTCCTCTAAATCTCTGATAAAGTTATTTTCCTCTAACATTATTGTCAAGGACTCCCAAGATGTTTTCATAGCTTCAATGATTTCATTCCATATAATGTCTTTTGCTTGAATCAGTGTTATATTTCCTTTCAATTTTTCCTTTAAACTCTTGATTTCATTAATGGTTGTTTGGCAATCTGATTTGTACTTATTGACTTCTCTTTCTTGGGCATGCATTATCTCTGTCACTGTCTCCAATTCACTCTAAGCCTTTTTGAGATCATTTTATGCCATCTTCAACTGGGATAATCTTGCTGTCGGATCATCAGTTCCGGATGGCATGATTATAGTGCAAGAATGAGAATCAATTTGAGTTTGCAAGTTAAGGATAGACTCCTTTAACTTATAAATCTCCTCCTCCTTCTGTAATAGCTGTTGTAAAAGATTCTCTTTCTCATTCTCAACCTCTGCTACCATTGAGAATTCTCCAGTAGGCAATTTTAATTTCTTCTTTAGCACATTTATCTCTGACTCAGCACTCTGTAACAACTTCTGTATAGCTGAATTATCATTAGGATTCACTCCAATCTTTACAAGTATCTTCTTCAACTCTTCGTTCTGAGTTAACAGAGCCTAGAGTTAGCCTTTTCCAATTTCAACTGCTTGATCACTTTTCCTAGCATATGTTCTACCTTTTGAGCAGCTGCACTGGACTTGGTTAGATCATTAACAATCAATTGCCCTGTCTGCATATGAAAATTAACTTTTTCAAGTAAAGGAATTTTCTTCACATCAACATTCAAATTAACAGTTTTTAAACTACTTTATGACCCTAATGTCATTTTAGATGGGTGAGAAAAATAAATTTTAAACTGGCCCTTTTCTAAATCCATGGCAGCCAATAATATAATTTGGTCAAGAGTAATATGATAGTCAGCTTGCGCTTCCACACTAGCCTTCATCTTTTCATTCCTCTCTGCAATTTGAGAAAAACCCTGCTTGATCAAAGGGACTTGATCCTTAACATCTTCATGTCTTGTAGGTGAAGTTGGTACATTCTGATCATCTCCTAATTGAAGGAGGAAACTAGGTTGAGTGCTTGGTATTTCTTCAGTCAGTCTTGCCCTCTTCTTAGCTCTTTGTTCCTCATCTTCAGAATCAACAGTTGTCTCTTTACTTCTTTTGCTCAATTTCTCAGAAATTATGGGAGTCTGTATGCTAGAACTAACAGAATCTGCAAAACTTTTATTAGCCAACTTTTCTATTTCAGGCTTACTCTCATGAATGAAATCGGAATCACCATTTTCAACCCTTCTGTTATAAATCACCTTATGAGGATCATAGGCCGACTTCTCACCTAGCAATAAGTGCATACCTTCTAACATCATGTTAGCTTCATTAAATGCTTGCCTCATATTTACTATAAATGGACCCACAGACATAGGCAGCTTAAAAAAATGACCCTTCTTCATTGGAACAAAATGAACTTGATCTACGTTCAGACTTTGTCTAATAAATTCCAATGAAAACAACCTCATAGGGACAAAAGTTGGCAATCTATAAGGTTCTACTCCAACTCCATATAATCTAATTTATGAATGATCTTCATATACAAAACAATCCCCATATTTACAATTATTTCTTAACTACAGACACTCCTGAGCTTTTGGTAAGAAACATGGAGGAGGAACCCCATTCAAAACCTTATAAGCAAATGGCATAAAATAAGTAGCAAAAGAAAATTCCCCTCCCTCATTTGGTTCATTTCTTACTATATCAGCCCAGAAAACTATTGACTGCCTTTTCTTATTTGCAACCCTTATGTTTAGTTCCAAATGTAAAAATTCTTCTACATTTTGATACAGAGATAGATAAGTGATTAGTGAGGGGAACCTGAAGGACCCAGTGAGGGAAAAGCTCATGAGCTGAGTATTAACAGCCTCTTGCCAGTAAGAGGGAATATCCAACACTATTTTAGAATTCATCATCATGGCAAACAATCCCAACACTGACATGTCAATTACGGCGGTATCTTCTTTTCCAAGTATCTTTGACAGAGATTGTAGCACTGGCCTGACTTCTGCGTCAAAAATCTCTAATGGTAATTCTTTATCATCTGCTGCAAATTGCTTCGTATCCGGCTTCAAAAAGGAGATGACCTGGGTAAACTCCTATCTTGCAAGATTATCATAGAATGATACCAATGATTCATCAGTGAACTGGACATAAGACACAGACTCTGGATAACACAAGGCTTGAAGAATTAACTAGGAAAAAACCTGAAGGACATTTTCCCCTAAGAAATTCATCACAAAATATTTACCAAGATACAGCGCAGAAACTAACCAATGCACAAATTCGGGAAAAAGATATGTTTTGGGGATGCATGCAGAGAGAACACTAGAATTTTCCATGGTTGAATAGATGGGGGATTTTTTCTCATTCAAGATAATTTGTTGGTAGAAGGGCAAATTCTCAATGTTGCATAGGGTATCCCTAATATCTTGCTCAGTATCCATGAGAGGGATATGACTAGAAGAGCCGGACAAGGAATATTTCTTAGCCATCGAATAATGCAGGGTGGCAGACAATGGTATGTAGAGATAAGAAAATAGAATGACTAGGATGACTGAGAATGAGAGACTAATAGGAGAAAGAAAGACTTGAACCTTTAAATAGATGGTGCGGAGTTCAAACATTAATACTGAATTAATGTTTGAACGAACAAGTAACGGTACATATGACATGACAGATGCGTTGTCACCAACTGGATGCATACGCCGTTGTGGGAGCACTTGGGGGTACAAAGCATTCGTCGAGGTCCTGCCCCCACCGTGAATGAGAATCGTTGATTCTTGATCTACTAATAGTCAGCAGGGTCAACTGCAGAGGCACCTCCCCTGCTAACATGTGGGTTGTTTGTGCCCACGGGTTCTAGCTGATCTATATCAAATGAAACTCGCTTTTACCCCACCCGCCAACTTACACGAGTATTAGTTGAAACTCTCGGTCACACCTTCACATGCTCTAAAAAAATATTAATTGGTCAATATGTGAATATAAAATGACATTCACACATATGAAGGATTTTCATTTTACCATATATGCTTTTTTTGTATTTTTGAAAATAAAATTAAAGGAAAATGTAAATGAGCCACAACATCTGGCTCCACCTAGGGATAGTGTTTTTTGCCACGAAACACTAAGAACCACATATTAGTGCCTTCACCTCGGGCATGGAGTCAAATACTGCTTGGTGACGTATGAACAATGAACAATCTTGGTATGTACAATGGTGAACTATTGAACTCTTGATGTTGGAAATAATGCTTCAGGTATTGCCCATTCACAGGCAGCTGTACTGACTCTCCATCTAGGTCTTCCAAAATGAATGTGTTATTTGACCTTGCTTCAGAGATTCTATATGGACCATACTAGAGGGGGTCAAATTTACCATGCTTCCCCTTTTCTTCTCGTCTGGTGTCCCACCTCAATACCAGATCTCCTGCTTGAAAAAGAACTTATTTTGATTTTCTATCAAATATAGACTTCATCTTTTCCTGATAAGTAATCAATTTATCCCTGACTTTGTTTTTGTTTTCACTTGACTCAATTACTTTATTCAATCTTATCACCAGAGCATTAGGTTCTTCCTAAGCTTCTTGAAGGAAATAAATCACTGGTTTGGCCAGCTTATTAGGAAATAGTACTTGAGTTCCATAAACCAGTTCTTAGGGAGAATTACCAGTAGATCTTCTAGTAGTAACTCGAATTGTCCAAAGAGAAAACTTCAACTTCATGTCCCAATCCTTCTGATTCTCGGTGATTGTCTTCTTCAATATTCTGACCAATGTCTTATTTGAAGACTATGCTAATCCATTCCCTTGGGGATGATACAATGTGGAATGTGAGAAAATAACATTATATGTTTGACAGAAATTAATGAAACGAGCAGAGCTGAATACCTGAGCATTATTAGTCACAATTTTGACTGGACATCCGAATCTACTGAAAATATTTTCCTCCAAAAACTTCATCACTACTTGGTCATTCACCTTCTTGGTGGGTATTGCTTCAACCCATTTTGTAAATTAATTAGTGGCAATTAGAATCCACTTGAATTATCCACTCGATGGTGGATTGATCTCTCTGATGAAATCCAATCCCCATTGCCTGAAAGGCTCTTCAATGAATACTGTGATGAGAGGTAATGGAGCAAGTTTTTTTCTTTTCAGCAAACAACTGGCACTTATGACAACTTATGAGCAGTCTATAAACATGTGCAAACAGGGTTGGCCAATAGGATCCTGACTTGAGAATATTATGAGCAGTGACCTTCTAGCTACAATGACCTCCACACAGACTTTCATGATATTCTTTGGTGACTTCAATAGATTCTTCTTCGGTCAAACACAACAACGAAATTCCAGCAAGATCTTTCCAGTATAGCTTTTCTTCCACTATAACATATGGCTGAGATTTGAGCTTGAGAGCTCTGTATTTTGTTATATTTAGTGAAGTTGGACAAGAAAAGAAACACAGGTAATGCACAATATCTTTATACCAATTAGAGCACAAAAATTTGTATTGAATACCTGTCTTGGACTTGCTCTAACCTTATTTATTAACAGCTCCATCCATTGGTGCCAACAGATTAATTCCCAGGGCTTGAAAATTTGTTTCTGTCAACAACTTTGCTAAACCCTGTCCCTTGACCAACTTGGTGGGTTTGATCTCCAAATCATGTTCTTGGATTTTTTCTATCCATTTTCCCCTTTTTCCTTCAACATCACTTTGAACCAGCATGTCTTTCATAGTAGAATTAGGGACATAAGCTGTTATTTGGGACTGTAACACATAAGTTCAGGACTTTGACCAAAGCATATACTTGTTTTTCTAGAATATTGTATTTAAGCTCAGCATATTTGAGAACTTTACTGAAAAATGCTAGCGGTTGCTCCTTATTATATTCATTTTTCTGCAACAATACAGCAGCAATAGTAGAAGGGGATGCAAATGAGAATACCTGAAAGGTTTTCTGATAGTTTGGGCTAATCAGAACTGGAGCTTCCTCCAGTGCTTCTTTTATTCTAGCAAATGCTTCTCTTGCTTCCTTATCCCACTTCAATTCTGCATTTTTCTTCAACATATATGTTATGCTTCTCACAATATCAACATAATTGGGCAAAAATCCCCTCAAAAATTTTATTTTTCCCAAGAATCTCTGAATATCTTTCTTGATTGTGGGTAAAGGAATCGCCTGAATGGCTCCCACCCTTGCTGGATCAATCTTTACTCCTTGATTTGAAACTATGTGACCCAATAATTTACCTTATTCTAAGGCAAATAAAGACTTCTTGGGATTTAATGATAGACCAAACTTCCTGCACTTTTGAAAATTATTTTGTAAATGCTCTAAGTGCTCATCATATGACCCTGAAAAAACGGTTACATCATCCACATATATAACTACAAATTTGTCACCCACGAATGCTATGTCCATGGCCCTCTGAAATGTTGCACCCGCATTCATAAGGCCAAATGGCATCCTTGCATACATGAAGGTGCCCCAGGGCGTTGTGAAAGCAGTCTTCTTCTGATCATCTTTCTCCACTTCTACCTGATTATACTCGGAGAATCCGTCAATCATAGACAACCTGTAAGCTACTGTCACATTCTATAAGACATAATCCATTTTCATAAATGGATAATTATCTTTTAGAGATGCTCTATTCAAATTCCTAAAGTCTACACACAACCTTATGCATTCATTATTCTTCCTTACAGGAACTAGATTAGAAACCCAATCTAAATATCTGAGAGGGACTATAATTTTTTCCTGTAGCAATTTCTTCACTTCTTTTTCAATTGGAGCTAGCAACAATAGATTGATCTATCTGAGTGTCTTTCTATGAGGTTTAATTCCTTCCTTCAGTGGGATCTTGTGCTGAATTATACATTTTTCATATGTTTTCAAGTCTTCATACGTCCAGGGAAGCACATCCATATACTTCTTGAAGAGATCAATGTACTTTTCTTTATAATATTTTGGAACACCTTTGGATAACCTCACCATCGTTGGCTCATGTTGGGTTCCCATATTAAAGTCTTCCATCTCTCCTTCTTGGTGCATTTTCTTTGAATTAACAGCAACATCATTGGAATCAAATAATCTTTCAAGAAGAACCAATCCCTTAGGAAGTACATTATCTTTTAATTAGATAATTTTATGCTCACCTATTGACTGTTTCAAATTTCTTATTTCTCCTTTCTGCTATATCTGTTCTTCTTCTTGATCTATCTCAACATCTTCAAAACTTTCAACCATGGTCAAGAAGTGGTTTATCTGCTAATTGTCTTTGAACACCTTACAATGCTTCACATTTTCAGGAATAGAAGGCCTGTGTCTTATTTCAATCTCATTCCTCAATATTGGTTTTATAAGTGGCTTGAAAGTGCTAGCTGCTATTGCTAATGAATCTGATAACCTTTTCTCTTCCCTCGGAAAAAACTGTAGATTGAAAGCTTCAAAATAATTCTCAATCAAATCTCAAACTTCGTTCCTATATGATCTCAACCTTGGATGCTTGGTCTGACTTTGATTTTTAATTTGCCTTATAATTAATTCAGAATCTCCAAAAACAAACATACATTGAATTCCAATTTGTTCAGCATTTTGTAGACTCAGGATCAAAGCCTCGTATTCAGCCACATTATTCGTTGAATCAAATTCTAACTTAAAAGAAAAAGGCATAAGGTTACCTTCTGGAGATATCAATAAGAATCCAGCACCTGTGCCATCCTTTGATTAGGCACCATCAAAATAGCATTTCCAAACATTTTTTGAATACAGCTCATTATGTACAATTTCTGAAGAGAGCCGCTTCTCTGTGTCTTCAACAAATTCTGCATCTTCATGTTAGGTCCCTATATTAGTAGTATAGTCCCTTATTGTTGTTAGTGTAACCCCCTTATTGTTATTATTGTACCCCTATAACCCCCATATTGTTATTATTGTTCCCTTAAATTATTATTTTTAGGTCGGCCAGGATTACATTGTGGCCCCACTAGGATTACAATGTTGCCCCATGGACTCATATCTATAGAAAGGAGGTTTTGTAATTTGTATCATCGAAGAATTGTTCATTAATGTAATGTATTGGAGGTTGCCCCCTCTAAGTGGCTTAGTTCTAAGGCGTTGATATCTCTTTTCTTCTATTTTTGGAGCTGGTTTCACAACATTTGGTATCAAAGCTTTGAGATTCTAGGGTTTCGCTGCTCCAAACAGGTCAGCGTGGCATTTTCACTATAATTTTTTTTCTACGAAGGTTCAAAATCTTAAATTTTAGAGTGTGAAGACAAAATCCTGAGGAACATCCTCGCAAAATTTTAGACCTTGGTTTGCAATATTTTCGGAGATATGATCTGTGCAAGTTAGGTCATTTTGCAGGCTCCTGAATTTAATGTAAACAGGTCATCGCGGTATTTTCGTAATAAATTTTTTTCTACAAAGGTTCAGAAGCTGAAATTTTTAGAGTGTGAAGCCAAAATCCTGAGGAACATCGATTACAAATTTTAGATATTGGTTCGCAATATTTTCGGAGATATGATCTGTGGAAATTAGGGCTTTTTGAGGCTTCTAAATTTCATCTCAAAGAGGTGATTGTGGGAAAATATTCATAGCTCTCTCTCTGAGAATCGGATTGGAATGTTGTAAAAAGTGGCCACAAGTACACGGAATTTAGTTTTCATTGTATCAATTTCAAATCCAAAGGAAGAAACAGTGACATGTGGCAAGTCGTACAAGTTTGCTCTAATGAACCAATCCAAAATTGAGTCATTGTGGGAGAATGGACATAACTTTGTCTTGAAGAATCCAAATCAGATCAGAACTGTGGCATTTGAAAGAAGCTTCAGAGGGCTAATACAGGGCTAAATTTCAGATATTGAGGATCTGCAATTATAGATATAATTCAATTTCAATATCGAGCTCCTCAAAAGCAAGTAAAAGGTGTGTATTTTTTTTTCGAATTGCATAAGTCTTGTTTGAAGAATAAAGTTGAATTGATTCCAACGACATATTGTAGAATAGATATCAGTATTGGATTCTAAAATGGCCCCTAAAAATAATTCAACACCCATTAATCCTTTAGAAGGCTCTACTATGACTCATGAAGACAAATAATGGCAACATGACATATCAAAATTACAAGAGCAAGTGCAACAAATTTCGCTCTCGCAAAGAACAACAAAAAATGAAATGGAAGTTTTGAAGAAAGGCGTGGAAACTAAGATGGATGGTTTGAATAAAGGCATGGAAGCTAAGATGAATGGTTTGGAAGCTAAGATGGATGGCATGTAAGTGGGCATGGAAGCTAAGATGGATGACATGGAAGCTAAGATCGATGAAAAAATGAAAGACAACATGGAAAACATGAAGAAGGATCTAAAAGTAGACATCGAAGGTTTGGAAAATTTGATACAAGAAATGTTTCCTAATGGTGAAAATATAGTAGAGGAAACTCATGATGAGAACAAAATAAATGTTAATCGTGATTTCATAAACTCTACTGTTGGAGGGAAGAACCACCATATTCCAAAAATGGATATGAGGAAGTTTTATGGAAAGGATCCTGTAACATGGATACTACAGATGGAGCAATATTTTGATCTCAATAATGTGCAAAACGCACAAAAGGTATGCATTGCAACTTTACATTTAGAACAAAATACATTTGTATGGTATCGATGGCTTTGCTCCCGTAAAAAAATTATCACTTGGTCAATTTTTATAGAGGAAATGATAGCACATTATGAGGATATGAAGAGCAACACCTTCTTTAGACAATTTATAAATCTCAAACAAAAGGGTTTAGTGGGGGAGCACATTGAGGACTTCCAAAAATTGAATATAAGGGTAACTGACATTTCAAAGGAACACAAGATTGATCTCTTCATAGGTACTTTAAAGGATAACATCCAACATGAAGTTCACGTTTTGGAACCTGATTCATTGGAGAAGGCATTCAGGTTGGCCAGAAAAATTGAATGTAAAATTATGGTGACAAGGAAGCCTACCACTCACTTCTATAAAGAGGTAAGTGTTTCTAATCCTAGATTTGCACAACCTACAAGGTTGACACCACAAAAATTGGAAGAAAAAAGAGCAAAAGGGCTTTGCTACAGTTGTGATAGCAAATACACTAAAGGTCATAAGTGTGCTTAGAAGAAATTATTTTACATAGATTGTGAAGAAGAAGAAGAAAATGAACAAGAAGAGGATATACACCAGGAACCACCCCTAGAAGAGGAAGAAATGAATCCGACCATATCGTGTAATGCACTGGCAGGAATTACCACTCCTCAAACTCTGAAGATAGAAGGACATATAAAGAAGAAAAGGGTAATAGTGTTGATTGATTCAGGTAGCACCCATAATTTTATTCATTATAAGGTAGCCAAGGAATTAAATTGTTTCCTATACCCGGCACCAGAATGTCAAGTGATGGTTGCAAATGGAGGAACTATAAATTGCTCTGGAAAATGCCATAATATCAAGCTAACCATGGGGGAATATGTATTGACTAGTCCAATGCTTTCCATTCCTATGGGAGGTGTTGATGTTGTACTAGGAGTACAATGGTTACAATCTTTGGGGACGGGAGCTTTTAATTTTCAAGAAATTTTCTTGAATTTTTTTTCAGAAGGAAAGGAAGTCGAATTACTGGGTATTGCAAGGAAGCCATGAAAGATAATAAGCTCTAATTTCATGACAAAGCTTCTAAAGAAAAAACAATGAGCCGTAATTGCACAATTATGCTCACTAGAAGTTCCAACACCAAAATCATCTGTTTCTTCAGATCTCCAAAAATTCTTGGACAATCATTCCAAGGTATTTGAAACTTCCAAAGGAATCCCACCTATTCGTGATCATGATCATGCTATTCATTTGATTCCAGGAAGTGTTCCTCCAAACATCAGGCCTTATAGATATCCTTATGTCCAAAAGAGCGAAATTGAACTTATGATTGCAGAAATGTTAGAGGCTGGTATAATTCAACCTAGTCAAAGTTCTTTCTCTGCTCTTGTAGTATTGGTACACAAGAAGGATGGATCATGGCGCATGTGTCCAGATTATAGGGAGCTCAATAAGCTCACCATTAAAGATAAATTTCCCATTATTGTGATTGATGAATTATTGGATGAATTACATGGAGCAATTTATTTTACCAAGTTGGATCTTCGTTTAGGATATCATCAAATTAGAATGAAGACTGAAGATATTCCAAAAACATCATTTCGAACTCATGAGAGTCATTATGAATTTTTGGTCATGCCTTTTGGCCTTACCAATGCACCTTCTACATTTCAAGGGTTGATGAATTCCATTTTCAAACCCTTCCTTAGAAAATTTGTGCTAGTATTTTTTGATGATATACTAATCTACAGCAGGTCCTGGAAGGATCATGTTGAACATGTTGACAGGGTGCTCAAACTATTGCGGGAGAAACAATTATATGCAAAAAAATCCAAATGTTTCTTTGGAGTACAAGAGGTGGAATATCTGGGTCATATTGTATCTCACGAGGGTGTTAAAGTAGACCCTAACAAAATTAGAGCCATTAAGGAATGGAAAGTCGCCACAACCATAAAGCAGTTGCGAGGATTTCTCGGGTTAACAGGGTATTATCGCAAGTTTGTTAAGAATTATGGGAGAATAGCAGCACCTCTAACAACATCATTGAAGAAAGATGCATTTTCATGGACTCCTGAAGCAACTAAGGCCTTTGAACATCTTAAAGAGGCAATGTGCCTAGCACCGGTCTTAGCTACGCCAAACTTCACAAAAACCTTTATTGTGAAATGTGATGCCTCAGGAAATGGAATTGGTGTTGTTTTAATGCAAGAAGGAAGACCCATTGCTTTTGAAAGTCATCCAATCAAAGGAAAGTATTTACAGAAACCTATTTATGAGAAGGAAATGTTAGCAATGTTGCATGCACTAAAGAAATGGAGAACTTACCTAATGGGAAGACACTTCAAGGTAAAAATTGATCATGATAGTCTTAAACACTTTTTTGAACAAAGACTATCTTCGGAAGAGCAGCAAAAATGGGTCACAAAGATGTTGGGTTATGACTTTGAAATAATCTACAAAAAAGGGAAGCTAAATGTTGTTGCAGATGCACTCTCAAGAAATAATGAAGAGGTGGAAGCATTGCTTTGTGCCATATCTATTATCCAACCAGATTGGATAACCGAAGCAAGGGATGAATGGAAGAAGGACGAAGAAGTGTGGACACTCATTCAAAAGTTTCAGCAAGATCCTAGTACATCTGATACATTTAGTTGGAAAAATGATTCCTTATGGTACAAAGATCGCTTATATATTTGTAAGAATTCCCAACTAAAACAAAAGATTACTTTGGAATTGCACACTTCTCCTTTAGGAGGACACTCGGTATTTTTAAAAACATACCACAGGGTGAAGAAAGAATTTTTTTGGGATAGCCTTAAATCTGATATTCAAAAGTTTGTGGCAGAATGTTTGGTTTGCCAGCAGAATAAAGTTGAGACAATTAAGACCTCGAGTCTTCTACAACCTTTATCCATTCCAAGTCAACGTTGGGAGGAGATTTCAATGGATTTTATCACGGGTTTACCTAAGTCCGAAGGAAAGAGTGTCATCATGGTGGTAGTTGATAGACTTACCAAGTATGCACACTTTTGTGCATTATCTCATCCATTTAAATCAAGTACAATTGCTACTACATTTATGGACACAATTCAAAAGCTACATGGAAACCAAAGGGTTATTGTGAGCGACAGAGATCCCATTTTTACTGGAAATTTTTGGACGGAGTTATTTTCTTGTTTGGGTACTCAATTAGCTCATAGCTCATCTTCTCATCCTCAATCTGATGGTCAAACTGAGATAGTAAATAAATGTTTGGAAGGATATCTTCGTTGTTTTGCATCTAATAAACAAACACAATGGGTCAAGTGGTTACCTCTCGCTGAATGGTGGTATAACACTTCCTTTCATACTGCAGCAAAAATGACCCCATTTATGGCACTTTATGGATATCATCCACCGTCCATCACATCATCTTTAAGATAAAATTCGAAGGTTCAAGCAGTGGAATATCACATTGAGCATTAAAAAGAAGTTCTCCAACTCTTAAAGGATAACCTGAATTTGGCACAAAATCGAATGAAACAACAGGCAGATCAACATCGCAGCGAGAGAAGTTTTGATGTAGGACA
Source organism: Pinus albicaulis (assembly GCA_034641835.2). Lineage (NCBI taxonomy): Eukaryota > Viridiplantae > Streptophyta > Pinopsida > Pinales > Pinaceae > Pinus > Pinus albicaulis. Next base: position 781,056,589 of record CM076578.1, read on the forward strand.
CTGGGTATTTTTACGGCTACAACCATACAAACAAATGTCCCTCAAGCAAGCTAAGAAGGATAATAAATTATCGCCAAAGTACTATGGTCCTTACAAGGTGTTGCAAAATATTGGTACTATGGCATACAAATTGGAGCTTCCTGCATCTTCACGAGTGCATCCAGTTTTCCATGTTTCATGCTTAAAGAAGGTTATAGGTGAAAATCTTCTTGTTCAAACAATATTTCCAAAACTTGATGAGGAAGGAAAAAACATATTGGAACCTGAAGTGGTCACGGAAACAAGAACTCGACAGCTACGAAATCAATCAATTTTAGAGTATCTCATCAAGTGGAAGAACTTACCCACTGAAGATTCTACATGGGAGGATGAGAATTTTATACAGAAGCACCCACAGCTACTCAAGCATTGAGGACAACACTTTTTTGAAGGAGAGGGGCATGTTATGTCCCTATATTAGTAGTATAGTCCGTTATTGTTGTTAGTGTAACCCCCTTATTGTTATTATTGTACCCCTGTAACCCCCATATTGTTATTATTGTACCCTTAAATTATTATTGTTAGGTAGGCTAGGATTACATTGTGGCCCCACTAGGATTACAATGTGGCCCAATGGACTCATATATATAGAAAGGAGGTTCTGTAATTTGTATCATCGAATAATTGTTCATTAATGTAATGTATTGGAGGTTTCCCCCTCGAAGTGGCTTATTTCTAAGGCATTGATATCTCTTTTCTTCTATTTTTGGAGCTGGTTTCACAACATTATGTAGCAAAAAAAAACAAATATATTCTTTTCACTGACTGTAAATGGGGGAATTACCTGCATCTTTCTTCATGGTATTTTTCACAAATCTTGTTTCTCCATACAACCTCCTTTCTTCCCCATTGAAAACAGGGATTATAGCATATGTGAAGTCTGGTTTTAAAACTCCTCCCAACTTTGCTCCCCAAGATATGGACAAGAGAATTCCAAATCTGGCTGGAATATCAGCAACCACTATATCCATCATAATACTCTCCGTTGGAATCTGAGCCAGAGATAATACCATGTATTTGATCAGCCCAACACATTTTACCCTTTAGAATCAAATAAGTACAGGTCCCTGTATGTTTTGGTAATCTATAAATTCAACTCTTTCATAACAGACAATGGCATAAGGTTGTGAGAAGCACCTGAATCCAACATGCAATTGTGGAGGAGAAAATCATGAAGAAGCAATGAAATGTAAAACAGAAGGACAGAAGAAACTACTTCTTTAACGTGAGGACCAAAAGTGAATGCTGGTTTTTCTTCTTGCAAATTTACAGTATCACCTATGTCTTCAATCTGTGAGAGATTAATGAAATCAACAATTTCTTTCTTGTAACCTGGTGTTTTAGCTAATTCAAGGAGAGACACTTGAATCTTGACCTTCTCCAATTCTTTTGATAGACTGAAATCTTGAATCTGCTTGACATTCTTCTTAGGTTCTTCTTCATTTCTTCTAATATTTGACACCCGTTCAAGTACATGAACTACCTTCTCCAAAATATTAGTATCAATAGACTTGCTTTGGAAAGATTCAACCTATTGCACTTCTTTTCTGTTCACTCGATTCACAAGTTGTTTTCATTTATATGCTTTTGTTACTGAGTTATTTTCTGGTGGAGTCGCCATTGGAGAAGGAACGGAATCTTTTTGTTCACCTTCATCATCCTGTACCCTTGATCTTTTTATAGATCTCAAATCATACTTCTTATGCAACTCAGCTTGCATAAAATTTGTAAATTTCCTACAATGCTCATCCATCTCATCCTGATCAAAAGACACCTCTGCTTCAGCATATTCTCCCTCACATTCTTCCTCTTATTCATCTTCTCTTATGTATATAGCAGATATTTGATCTTCAACTTCTTTTTTATCATCCTCTGTTGACTGCACAGGTGTTGCTTCAATGTACAGTGGTGCTTGAACTTGGTCTTGATCTCTTCTCTCCCTCTGCAAAATTTGCAGGGGCTGTTTTCTGAATTGAGGATTGAATCCTCCTTTGTTTTGTTGAGCAGGTCTTTGGGAGTTATTACTTTCTAACTCCATCTTCACTAGCTTGTTTGACAAATTTTTAATCACCTTTTTCATATCATCAATTCTTTGATCCTGTGGTGATTCTTCTTTTTCTTTACCCTTATCTTGAACTGACTGCTTCTCTTTAATCTTTCCAGCTGCAGTCATATTAGCCTACATATCCAATGCATCAGTCTGTATTTGTTCAAGAGTAGGGGCTCTTCTTTCTCTCAATGTAAAACTAAAGTCATCTTCAAAAGCCCCAGCAAAAACTACCTTTACTCCAATCAGGGGGGGCTTCATCTCTATAGGTAAACTATTGTACAATTTGTTAAATCTCTTTACAAACTCATAAATTATTTCATTATGATTTATTTTGATTGCATTAAACTCTGTCAATGAGTAACCATGATCTCTCTTTTCTCCCCATATCTGAGTAAATTAAGTTTCCAACTCATCCCAGTTATTTATCGAACCATTTGGTAAACCTTTGAACCATTTTCTAGCCTCTCCATTTAGAGACTGCACAAATATTCTCATCACAACGTCCATATGTTCAACATTTAAATTCTCTGCAAAAGTGAAAAACAAAGGTAAATGTTGTTCTGCAATTACTTCATCTTCTCCAGTGAAACGAGGAATTAATTTGAGGTATTCTTGAGGCATGGCATTCATTGTTTGTGGAACATTTAAAGGTGCATATCTATTCATTAAGAAAGTTGGTGTTGACATATTGACATCTTGGTTAATTGTTCCTTGGGTAGTTGAGGTTGATGAACCTGCTGTGAAAGTGAATGTAGGTGGTGAGAAGATTGATATGGGAGTGGGTTGATGAACGATGGCAGAAGAACCAGCAACTATATTTGGTCTAGCTTGTGTAAAGGTAAAAGAAGCAGACTCGAAAGAATGTTCTTCTAACTTGGGTTCTTGAAAATGAGTGGGTGTGGAAGGAGAATCTTGTTCCAAGAAAGAGAGTTCCTTGGAAATATCTTCAAACAAGAGGTTATGAGAACCGTTGCCAGGAGCAGACAATGTAGGATCAGGTGTTGAAGGGGTTTTTGGTTTATGAGCCTTTCTAGAAATCAATTTTTCTAGATCTAGCAAAGTAAGGAATTTCTGTTTCGAGGTGTCTGACCTCGTGTGAGGCCTTTTTAAAGCCAGAATTATAAAAAAGAACGAACACAGCCGAATATTTCCTCCTCACTGGACAAACAGAGAAAATAGAAAGAAAACCTAGGGAATTGAACTTTGCTTCTTCATCCTCGGCAACGGCACCAAAAAATGTTGTATCTCAAGAAACAATCCCTTGGTTGTGGTAAGGAATCAGTGCTTAAGACATTTATAAATGTATGTCACAACATTAGGATATCAGGTGGTCTTTGTTTAACACCTTTGGAATTTAATTATTTATAACCCTCAATAATCTGATACAATGAAAGTCTTCACAATTCCATTATCTGCTAATATTAATTGAAATGAAAGGAAGAAACTGGAAAGGAAACTCAAAATGATATGTTGAATAACAGAATCCATCACTTTAAATATTAGAAGGAACTTTAGGTAGATAGAATAGTTGGAGTGAAGAAGTGCACATTAAGGACGTTTAACTCTTACTTACAAATGTAAAAAGATCCCCGCAGCTACATTACTTCACCTCATTCACAGAAGAATAAACATATGATGAAACTGGAAAGACGCATCAACATCAACAGGTGCAAGAAACTTGATCTTCTTTCATTGATTTTCAGAAAATCCAGTACAAAATTTACAGTCATCCAGAGGTTCGAAACTCGGAACCCTCCTCTTTCTTTTCCATTTCTTTAAATACAATACAAAGCAATTGTAACTGTTGAAACTACTTGTAATTTCTTGAACTACCTAAAGCCGCATAAACTACCTATTACATGGAAATTTAAAACTTCATTACAATATGGATCTTTAAAAATATATATAATTAAAACTAGAGTCCCAATATATTTGTTGAATTTGAATTTGATTGGTTGCCACTATATTCTCCGGATTTTCTAACGTGTCTTTCTAAGAGGCTAAGGTGTCACTTGGTGAATCAGTCATCCACGCTCTACATTTCTTCCATGTCACAATGCTGGTTTTGGGAGAATTTATCAACTTATGATATTCTAGCGTGAAGGCAGTGATCCTGCTGAAAGTAGGTCGTTCTGGGAACAAAGTCTTTACCATCGAAAGTAATTGAAAATGCCTCTGCAAGCAATTAACAATTGTAGCTCCTTTTAGGATTGCAGTCTTCTCATGGGTATTATCAATTTTACTCTTTGCTAGCACTAACAGTGGCTCATAAGAATCCCATGATAAAATACCGCCTTTGAGATCCCAGCATGAAGGCAATCCTGCTCTTACCCTTTTGTCAAATTTGTTTACAGCTTGTTTAATCTCTGCCAACTTCTTCTCTGCTAACTTCCTGCAAGCATTTTTTACAATCAACTTATTAATCTCTAGAACACATAATGTCCTATATTTAATTTCATTTTCCTCCAACTCTTGATCTGTCTTAGAATTGATGAAACCAATTAATTTCTTTGCCCATAAGGCTCTGTTAAGAGTCTTCTGCTTATCTGCCATAACCACTTCCTCTAAATCTCTGATAACGTTCTTTTCCTCTGGCACTATTTTCAAGGACTCCCAAGCTGATTTCATATCTTCAATAATTTCATTCCATACAATGTCTTTTGCTTGAATCAGAGTTATATTTCCTTTCAATTTTTCCTTTAAACTCTTGATTTCATTATTGTTGTCTGGAAATATGATTTTTACTTATTGACTTCTCCTTCTTGGGCCTGCATTATATTTCTCACTGTCTCCAAGTCACTCTGAGCCTTCTTGAGATCATTTTCTGCCATCTTCAACTCTGTACTCAACTGGGATAATCTTGATGTCGGATCATCAGTTTCAGATGGCATGATTATAGTGCAAGAATGAGAAGAAATTTGAGTTTGCAAGTTAAGGACATACTCCTTTAACTTTGAAATCTCCTCCTCCTTTTGTAATAGCTATTGTAAAAGATTCTCTTTCTCATTCTCAACCTATACTACCTCTGATGCCATTGAGTGTTCTCCAATAGGTAATTTTAATTTCTTCTTTAGCACATTTATCTTTGATGCAACACTCTGTAACAACTTATGTACAGTTGACTTATCATTAGGATTCACTCCAATCTTTACAATTATCTTCTTCAGCTCTTCATTTTGAGTTGACAGAACCCTAGAGTTAGCCTTTTCCAATTTCAACTGCTTGATCACTTTTCCTAGCATCTGTTCTGCCTTTTGAGCAGCTGCGTTGGACTTGGTTAGATCATTAACAATCAATTGCCCTGTCTGCATATGTAAATTAACTTTTTCAAGTAAAGGAATTTTCTTCACATCAACAGTCAAATTAACAATTTTAAAACTACTTGATGACCCTACTGTAATTTCAGATTGGTGAGAAAAAAGAAATTTTAAGCTGGTCCTTTTCTAAGTCCATGGTAGTCAATAATCTAGTTTGGTCAGGAGCAATCAGATATTCATCATGTGCTTCCACACTAGCCTTCATCTTTTGATTCATCTCTGCAATTTGAGAAAAAACCTGCTTGATCAAAGGGACTTGATCCTGAACATCTTCATGTCTTGTAGGTGAAGCTGGTACATTCTGGTCATCTCCTAATTGAAGGAGTAAACCAGGCTGAGTGCTTGGTATTTCCTCAGTCAATCTTGCCCTCTTCTCAGCTCTTTGTTCCTCATATTCAGAATCAACAGTTGTCTCTTTACTTCTTTTTCTCAATTTCTCAGAAATTATGGGAGTCTGTATGTTAGAACTAACAAAATCTGCAAAAATTTTATTAGCCAACTTTTCTATTTCAGGCTTACTCTAATGAATGAAAGCAGAATAGGCATTTTCAACCCTTCTGTTAGAAATCACCTTATGAGGATCATAGGCCCACTTCTCACCTAGAAACAAGTGCATACCTTCTAACATCCTGTTAGCTTCATTAAATGCTTGCCTCATATTTACTATAAATGGACCCACAGACATAGGCAACTTAAACAAATGACCCTTCTTCATTGGAACAAAATGAACTTGATCTACCTTCATACTTTGTCTAATAAATTCCAATGCAAACAACCTCACGAGGACAAAATTTGGCAATCTATAAGGTTCTACTCCAGCTCCATATAATCTAATTTCTCAAATATCTTCATATACAAACCAATCCCCAAATTTACAATTATTGCTTAACTGCAGACACTCCTGAGCTTTTGGTAAGAAACATGGAGGAGGAACCCCATTCAAAACCTTATAAGAAAATGGCATAAAATAAGTAGCAAAATCAAATACCCCTCTCTCATTTGGTTTATTTCTTACTATATCAATCCAAAAAAATACTGACTGCCTTTTCTTATTTTCATCCCTTATGTTTAGTTCATGTAAAAATTCTTCTACATTTTGATATAGAAATAGATAAGTGATTATTGAGGGGAACCTGAAGGACCCTATGAGGGACAAGCTCATGAGCTAAGTACTAACAACCTCTTGCCATTAAGAGGGAATATCCAACACTATTTTAGACTTCATCATCATGGCAAACAATCCCAACACTGACCTGTCAATTTGAGCGGCATCTTCTTTTCCAAGTGTCTTTGATAGAGATTGTAGCATTGGCCTGACTTATGCGTCAAAAATATCTAATTTGAATTCTTTATCATCTGCTGCAAATTGCTTCGTATCCGTCTTCAAAAAGGAGATGACCTGGGTAAACTCATGTCCTGCAAGATTATCATAGAATGCTACCAATGATTCATCAGTGAACTGGACATAAGACTCAGACTTTAGATAACACAGGGCTTGACGAATTAACTTGGCAGAAACCTGAAGGACATTTTCCCCTAAGCAATTCATCACAAAAAATTTACCGAGATACAGCACAGACACTAACCAATGCACAAATTCAGAAAAAAGATATGTTTTGGGGATGCGTGCAGAGAGAACACCAGAATTTTCCATGGCTGAATAGATGGGGGAATTTTTCTCATTCAAGAGAATTTGTTGGTAGAAGGGAAAATGCTCAATGTTGCAGACAGTATCCCTAATATCTTGCTCAGCATCCATGAGAGGGATATGACTAGAAGAGTCAGACAAGGAATATTTCTTAGCCAGTGGCAGACAATGGTGTGCGGAGACAAGAAAATAGAATGACTAGGATGACTTCGTGGATGACTGAAATGAGAGACTGATAGGAGAAAGAAATACTTGAACCTTTAAATAGATGGCACAAAGTTCAAACATTAATACTAAATTAATGTTTGAAAGGAAAAGTAACGGTACATATGACATGACAGATGATTTTTCTCCAACTAGATGCATACATCACTGCGGGAGCGCTTAGGGGTACGGAGCATTAATCGAGGTCCTGACCTCGCAGTGAATGAGAACCGTTGATTCTTGATCTGCTAATAGTCAGTGTGGTCAACTACAGAGGCACCTCCCCTACTAACCTATGTGTTGTTTGTGCCCGCGGGTTCCCGCTGATCTATATCAAATGAAACTGGCTTTTACCCCGCACGCCAATTTGCACAAGTATTATTTGGAACTCTCGGTCCCACCTTCACATGCTCTGAAAACATATTAATTGTTCAATATGCGAATATAAAATGACTTTCAAACATATGAAGGATTTTCATTTTACCATATATTCTTTTTTTTTATATTTTTGAAAATAAAATTAAAGCAAAATGCAAATGAGCCACAACAGTATCCATATATGAGATGATGCTCATTAGTATCCCACAGTACACTCATACCTATTCAAAAAACATATTTATTTCTTCTTATCCTTTGACGGTTTTTTTACAAAGCATAAGAATGCATGTCTTACTAAACCTATCAGTTGCACAAATAGATAATCATGTGCCTTCATGGTTGATTGAAAACCACCCAAAAAATTCATGGAAGTTCTTTCCTAGAGTTGAGTGGGTACATATAAGGAATGGCAGAAACATTACTTTCTATTATTGGGCTCATTGTATATCTCCTAATATATCTAGTTACATCTCTAATTTTGGGCAAATGCACATACCTTAGTAAGTTTGAAACTATCTTCCCATCACCATAATGTTTTATAACCTTTGAGGTGTAAGCCTCTCTAATAAGCTACAATATTTCACCTTTAGGAACAAAAAGATCGCATATCTTATAGAGCAACCCATTCTAGAGATTTTATTTTTCCTTACCTTCACCTTATTCTATATTAATTTGGCCTTATATCTACTAAGACACTTCCTTAAAGTCTTCATCTTTTGTGTAAGTCATTTGGTATGCATCATGAATAAAAGGCTCCATGTGCACAACAATTCACAAAGTTGTAATATTGGATGTTGGGGGCATTGAAAGCATGTTTATCAACTCATTAGTGTTACCCTTCTTATATTTTATGGGTATGTGAAACTACTACAAACACCCCATCCGCTTGTAATGTCTAGTTTTCTTGAAGCTTACTCTAGGAATTCAAATACCATAGTGGCTAGTGGTAAATGTGGATAATGGTTTTATTGCCCATCAAAGAGTCATTCAATTTATTAAAAATTTGAACTAGGGTATCAAGTTTCTTATCATATGTAGGGTAGTTCAGGACTTCCCCATGAAACATTTTGGAATGATAGCATATCATCTTACATCCTTGCATTAAGAACACTCCCACCACATATCCATTGCTATCTATTTCCACTTAAGAAGGATTATGCAAGTTACGAAATTCAAGAATCATTGTTTCACTAATATTTCATTTTAGCTCTCAAGAGCTTTCTATTACTTTTTTCCACATTGGAAACTCTTGCTTCTATCTATTATAGCATAGAGTGGTGCAACTATTGCGAAAGAGGATGTTTTCAACTTCCATAAGTACTACATTACCCTGAAAAATATCTTATCTTCAATGATATTAGTTGGAAATAACCACTTGAGGATAGTCTGCAGCTTCATTGGATCTATCTAGAGTTTCCCTCCATGAATAATGTACTCCAAATACACCAATTACTACTGTGAAAACTCACATTTTTTAAGGTTAACTAGTAGTTTATTTTTTTTATAGTGTCTAACACCTACATGAGACATGAGATGTGCTCTTCATAGATAGAATTGTAAACCAATATGTCATCCAAATACATTATTACAATTGAATTTAAATAAGGATGCAATACATCAATCATTAATAGCATAAATGTAGCTATTGCATTACATAAACCAAAATCCATCACCAACCATTCATATTGACTTTCTCCTTTCTTAAAGGTGGTCTTCTACGAGTATTCTTATTTAATATATACCTAGTGGTATTCCAATTTAAGATACAACTTAGTGTAGTACTTGGCATGTTGCAAATGATATAATAAATCATGATCCTAGGTAGAGGGTATTGATTCTTGAGTGTGATCTTGTTCAAATATATGAAGTTTATACGCATTCACCAAGACCCGTCCTCCTTTTTCACTATGTTGATAGGTGACTTATAAGGTGAGGTGCTTGGGTGAATTAATTTTTTCTTGAATAGTTGCTACAATTGTTTCTTCACTTTGTCTACTTATAAAATAAATCGTCTATACAACCCAATATTTAGTAATGAGGAGTCAAGACCAACTATATCTCATGCTCTACGTCCCTCTTGGGTGGTAACCTGTAGGATTTTGGAACACTCATTTGTATGCATACAACTCTTACAACTTGTGTTGTCACTCTTCAATACATCCCTCCAAGTATGTCTTTACTCTTACATATTCATCACTTGGTTGATTCTCTCTTAAGAAAAGCAACAAATAATTCTTGCTAACACTAATCAACATTTTTCCTTAGATTACACTTACTAGGGAGATATTCGATTTACCCATGTGTGTGTTGATCATGTAAGACTTTCGGTATTTGATCAAACAATGTTTTTCTGCTCTCCATATGAATATTGCATCACTCATATACATGCAAGGGATTCCAAACACTACATCACACACTTTAAGGGGTATTACATCTAACTTCACTTCATCATAAAAATATATGCTTATAGCAAATTTGATCTCACTATTTCATGAATTTAAGAAATGCATCTGTGTTTAACTATCATAATGGATATGGACTAAGGTTATCATGAACTTCAAACTCAAGTTTGCTAACTAGATCAATTGTTGTGAGGTTGGCCTATGAACTGAAATTGAATAAATCATCCACCTTGGTCGTTTTGACCTAAATTTTAGTGTGGAAGATTTTATTCATCTCCTTTTCTTCCTTATGATGAAGGACACTTAGATTCACTTCCTTCTATAGTAAGGTGCAAACAATATTTTCATCCACGTCCAAGTTTCTCTCTATAAGACTATTTGAATCTATGGTTAGCAAGGTCTTCTTCTCAGCATCGTTCTTACAACTATTTGGATTCAAATTTGGATGTAGCTTCCAACACTTATCTCCAATGTGACCATAGATATCACAATGGTTACAGTGATAGTTTATATCCTTGCATCAATATAATCTAGTTTTAATATTCTTGTCTTTTATTTCTTAGTTCTTTTTACCCTACTAGGAAGAATCTTATAAATCTTCCTATTTAGAATCATTTGGTTATGCTTCCTTATGGAATAATATCTCTAGATATTTTGTTTTCACATGGGCCTAATTAATATTCCTTGGTTTTAATAGCATCACTTTCTTTAAAAATGACTATGCAGAACCTCTAGATACTTGAGGAGTACATCTAGGTTCTTGGGAGAGATACTCAACATGACCACCATCATCTTGAATTAGGTGTACTCTTGCATACCTTTCCTTGTCTATACCTAAAGTGATGTCAATAGATCCACACATCCTCTATATACCAATAGGGTAGAATTAGGACTTGATGAGGGTGTTAAAAAACTCCCACTCAGTTATTGGTGGATCACCCTCTACCCTAAGTGTATTCATGTGGCTTTCCCATCAGGTTATTGCATGGCTATCTAATTTTTATTAAGAAAACGAATTTTCTGCTTTTCATATATATTATGGACACTAAAACACATTTTTTACCATTGCAACCAATGATTCAACTTAACAACATCAATCTCACCTTGATATGGCTTGATGTTTACTTTTTCTTCCATTTTAAACAAAGGAGGTGAAGGAGTGATGGAAATGGAACTTGGTCTATTTTTCTTAGGCTCTATTCTCAAGTCCCTTTTTGGGTATTCATTATCTCTTAGTTCCTCATCTAATCCATCTTATGAGTTACAACCACCAACCTCCCTAAAAGGTATAACTTGTTTTACTAGAGCCTCCATGGGGATGACCATGTTGTGAGATATATCAGTGACTTACCCTTATTACCTCACAAATATCCCTTCTACTACATCTCGAGGGTTGTTATAAAAAGACTCATCTTCCATGGCCAAGGTTTTGTGACTTATTCCTTAACCTAATTCCTAAATCCCCAAATTTATGCAAATACCCTGAAAAAAACTACTTTAGCACCAATATGATCTATAAATTATTGTGAATATTCCATTGGACTAATTCATCATAGCATATCTGGAAATATTATGAAATATTTTACTATGCAATTTTATTTCCTTGGGCCTCATGTTTATTATAACTAGCTTATTGCTCAAATTTATGAAAATAACATAAATATGAAAATGAAAGAAAAAACAAATGAAAACACCATCCACACAAATGAACATAAAATGTATCATGGGAAACCCAAAATGGGATAAACCTAGCTATAAATTTAGGTATATGATCTACTCTCTTTTCTTCAATTATGAAATGTAAATATGAATAAAAGGGAACTCATTATGGAGTTGCCTTTGACACTGTGACAAAAACGATTCTACAAAATATTTTTCCTCCTCTATTATGTTCAGAAATCTCAATCCTAGAAGCTCTTCTCGACTATGGAATATGTTCAATATTAAACAATGGAACCCCATCTCCTTCTAGAAACCTAGTATTTAACATATTCTGATAGTTGTTTAGGGTTAGGGTTTTTGCATGCCCAAACCCCAATTAGTGTTAGGGTTTTGGAGTTTCTAGAATCTTCTTGAAAGTTAATACAGATGAGCCCCACATGTAACTAATGAAGGATGACATGGCACCCATTCGATACCATGGTGGTTAGCAATGTAAGTTAACTTGTGAGAGGCATAACTTAAGCACACAAGCTCTAATTGAGGTGATTTTCACATTTTTCGCAAGGTATCAGTGTGTATATCTATGTTAAGGGATTGTGAGCTATGCTTATAAAATTTTGGCCCCAAAAAAGTGTCATTTGATGCCTCAAAATGGTTTTAGAAGGTTTCAAATGCCAAATTTCTAACATTGTTGCTAAAATTGGCCTTGCAAGCCAATTCCTATAATTTTTACACCCAAAAAGTACCACGATATATGAAAAATTATATAAGGCCCATTTAGGATCAACATGTTACTTGTCATATGAAAAGAATTACAAGGACAACTTTTTCTTCATCCAATATTTATGGACCTTATGAGGACAAGGTGGTCTACTGGAAAGCACTAATAACACATTATGTCCTAAGAAATGGGAAAGTTATGATTATAGGGGATTTAAATATCACTATTGAAAGAGTTAAAATCTAAGGAGTGCAACCATAACAAACCCTTTATGAATAACCTCAAAAGGATTAAGTCATGGATGAATATTGGAGGGGAGTTGGATGATCTTTCTATTCTTCTCTAGATTGAAAATGAGGATTGTAAATATCCCAATTCATTTATATTCAACTCCACTTGTGTAGAGGATGAGGACTTCCTAAATTTAATAAATGTTGAATGGAAAATTCATGATGGCTCTTTATGGGAATTAGTTAGCCTTTAATTCACTACAAACCTTAAAAAGGTCAAGAGTGTAGTATCATCCCTTGTCTTCAATAAGCATAATAATGATGAACCTTCCTCAATCACAATTGGCAGTGAAATTGCAAAATTATATGCATTTTATATTGAGGGAGTTAATAACGAGCCTTTGAGATCAAGATTAAGGGGCTTGGAATGATCAAAAGGGAAACTAATGGAAAAAAAAGGCATTATGGAGGCTAAAGAGAAAGGCTTTGTGTTTATCTAAGGTACAAGAAAACACAATATATTTCTAGAACTACACCAATCATAGAAGAAACATTAACACTATTTGGGAAATGTAAAGAGAGGATGGCGCCAAAGCGAAAACCTTCAATGATTCTATTATGTTAGAAGTATCTTACATTGAGAGGCTATACAAGGAACTTGACATAGTCAATAGAGTTGATATTGTCAAAATGGCCACTTACTTCTCATGTTTTGTTGATGAAGAAGCAAATACAAAACTAATGGAGTAATTTTATAATGAAGAACTAAAAATTATCCTAGGTTCTATGAAAGGATAAAATTTTACGATCTAATGGATAGGCTATGGAACTTTTACTAGGTTTTTATGACTTTATAAAAAAAAAGTTTGTAATATTGGTAGAGAAATTAATTTGCATCCTGAATGTATTGGGAGTGCTAAGCTCAACCTTTCTTACTATAATCATGTAATCATAAATATATAAATAAACATCAAATAAATAATAATACCAAAAATAATAATAATTTAAGTGACACATCCACATAACCTAACCAAGAGAGAAGATTGATCAACCATAGTGACTAGTCAATACATATAAGCATACCATAACTTGATATTGTATCAATCAATTCAATCACCTATCATATTCATTATTCAATTATTAAATACTCGTCCTCTATGGATTAACCACGGTCCTTCTTATGTTGGATATTCCTAAGTAAATGAATTATTGTTCAGTTGGTTGCGGTGAAATGAAATTTATATAGCCCAATATGAGGGAAATGTGTAATTCCTTCCATGCTCAACATGGACTTGACACATGCTATTTAAAAAAAAAATCAGTATTGGCGATAAATAAAGTATTCCAATGTCCACTTTAAGGAAAACATTAATTTCTTTACCATACATACATATATAGACATATATTATTCCATGTAACCAAGAATCACACTCTGTAGCTCGTAAGAAAGGGTAAGATGTTCTCTAAGGCTCATGGTTGTACAATAGTAAGACTTGAAGTCATTACAATAATATAATCAATGTGACCTCAACATGTCACTTGCAGGAATTAAACCTGGGTGGGGAGAGTAACAAGCGTTCGGCCAAACCTCCCAAAATAAATCTAATTCACACACACACACACACACAGATGTATAATTCCTTCAATGGAGTTGGCATGTGGTGTGTGTGTGTGTGTGTAAAGAATCAATGTAGATCCATCTTATCTCTGGATCTATCATGCGTCAAGAAGGATCAAATCCATCAAAGTGAAAGTTTTTTTTAGATTAAATAATTTGATGAAATATTTTCATCCTTAGGGATTTGATCTCTCTTAGCACATGATAAATTTTACATTAATGTAGATATACATCGGTTTGGTATTAGATCCATGCTCTTATTCTAGCCTTTGTGCACATTTTTTAGTACTTGTCTAATATGGCCTTTGACCACTCAATTCATTAATGTTTTCTATTTTATGGGTCTTTGAAAACTAATAATATTTTGACCACCAAATATTGTAAATTTTTGTTCAAAAAAAATTACTCTCAAGGAAGATAAAACTGAAAATAGAAAATAAAAAATAAAAATAAATAAATAAAAAGAAGAAGAAGAAGAAGAAGAGAGAGAGAGAGAGAGAGAGAGTTATGTAAACATGAAATCATAGCAATTAGGAAAACCACCATCTAAAAAATACTTGAACGATTTTTTTTTTTTTTTTGGTAAATATAAATACTTTGCATTTCATTTCCAAAATTTGAGTAATACATAAGACATAAAGGCTTGGACGTATCCATACAGACCACTTATCCAGCTATCATTCAAAATCAAAATGATAGCACCAACATATTACAAACAACATCATCGGCATAAGCATATATAATGAAGTTCAAGCTCTAGATAAAAAACACCATAATTCCAGGTGAAACTATATCTAACACCAGTCAACGCACGAGAGGAAAACAAAAAACCAACAAGCATAAAAGATATACAGTTATCCGTCCCCTTCAAACCACAAACAAAAATTACATGGAACAAGCATTAAGAAATTTTACACTAATGAGTAGGCTAAAACATTGAGATGAGATCGTATACAAAGCTGTGACAGGGAAAATTTGCATTAAAAAGTAACAACTTGTCACCTGAAGATGCACCAAAACCATTTGCATATCATGAAGACAACTGAAACTCCTTGCCCCATGAGACCATCAACGTGATATCACCAACAAGAAATGACCAGTATTATTAAAAAAACAAGGTCTAACCCCACAATCCATTATGCCTGAGATAGAAGGCAACAAACGAAGACCCCAAAAGGTCGACCAACTAAAACCAAACCACATTAGCATTGTCAAGATTGAATTCCCAAATTCCCTGGTACCATCGTCCTGGTCATTATCTAATGAAATCAAAGCAGTATTTTGGACACTATCTATTAGAAGTTCGGTAATATGTCCAGAAGCAAAATCACTAACAAATAAGTTTTCCATCCGCAACAGATGAGAATCAACATTATCCAAATAGAACCTCAAGTTGCAAAGCATTTGTTTGATATCTTCTAACGAAGAAAAGGCATTGTAGTTTTCTACTTGCTTGTCTTTAAAAATGAGACACAACAAGGTTTCCATCTATTGAGTCAAAGCCAAAGAAACCATAAAATGCAACCTCCTTCTCCTATATCTACCAGGAACTGGGAGTCATTTCACCTCCTCCCCAACCAATTCTGAATCAGAATAATAAGGACGGTCTCTTGCCTCCTTGTTTTCCAGAATCAATATCTCCTTCCTCACCTCCAAAGGAGAGGCCTCAAAGGTTGTAGCCACAAAATCACAGGCAAAAGGCAAACCTTATTGTGCCTTATGTTTCCTCCACCCCCTCTTTGACTACTCATCCTCTGCCTTGGAAGCATGACTACTGCTACAAAAAAGCACAGAGGGCAACGATTAGAGAAACCTCTACTGATAAAGAAGGGCGAAGAACGGTAAGGGAGACCTTGAAATCCAAACCTAAAACAAGTAGGTCGTCACTAAAAGACCACATAGAGGCCCAAATCCCATAAAATTTTCCAATGGACTACACTGCATACTCATAACCCAGCGTAAAAAATTTTGAACCTCTTGAAGACTCAAACAAGACTCAAATGAATTAACGAGGTTTTGACCCTTGATACATCCAATTAACCAGGGCGGGCCACCATGAAGAGCCACTAATAATTGACTCGGAAAATTACAATTATGGGCAATCGACACCAACAGTACCAAACCCGGAGACTAACTGCGAAATGCCCAAATTATCACAATTGACCATAACGACTAAGTATACAACATCAAAACCAATGTTAAACCAAGAGACTTAAATAATATCCTTAAAGGCCAAACACTAACTTAAAACACAAAACCAATGAACCAAATATACCTGCTATTGAACAACAACTTCAAGAGTGAGCTCCAACCATACAAATGAAGGATCACTAAGGACGAATAACTATCGCTGAAAACTAAAGACCGCCCACTAGATACCCACTACCAAAGATGCCACCAAATGTAGAATTCCCTCACGAAATGGTCAAGCATCGCGATGCCCACACTCTAAAATAAAAGGAATACCAACCAAAGAAACCACCAAGCACAAAATTTCCACTCTCTATACTCGGACACCGTAATGCGCATAAAGAGTAATCAAGGAAAAACAAACCAGTGAAAACACCACCCAACACCAATTACGAATAGTATGAAACCTCTAATAGAGGCCGAGGACGAGGAATGATCGTTGCCTCCACACACATTAAACTTAAGACAACATCCTACCATGACCTTACACCTACATTTAAATTCCTACAATAGCACACATACTAATGTACCAACATTAATTGCCTCCTACCACGCCCGCCTGAGAATGAACTAAGTGTTCATGTGACGTTGTCTCCAAAGTCGCCAAAAAAACCATATTGGCACCTCCATCACGAAACTAAAAAGAAAAACTTAAAATTCATAAACAAAAATCACTAAATATATATATATATATATATATAAAGATCAATGTATGTAGTCCAAAGAAACATATATTAATTAATTCATATCAGTATTAAAATTATATATATATCATTATTACTGAAATAAACTACAATCAAAGATTTATCTAATTTAATTAAAGTCACATAAAATACTTATTAATTCATTTTAATAATCAACACGTTTTCACTATTCCTACCATTTCTTTCAAAATCGATTTCCACATTCATCAACAACAACAGAAAAAGAAAAATAGAGAAATTGTGATGGTACAGACTATACCATTACATTAAAAGCCATTAAAATTACTCAAAATTCCATGTCCATTGAGAATACAAAGGGAATTGTGTGGAGTTATGGGGTTGGTGTAATCATTACTTATCCCGGGCCCATTAAATCAAAGAAAGAAAGAAAGAAAAGTAAGAAACAAGCAGCGACCACCATCGTTGGCTGTGAAAAAGTAGGTTGATAAATGATATTCGATCCATATTGGCTATTGCGTGTTGGGCAAATCCACTTTACACAAGAAAGGCATTCTCAAATCCAAAGGAAACCCCATTAATTCTCTTGACCATTCAGAAAGAAGACTCGGATAAGCACAAATGTTTATATATATAATGTTGAGTATTTTTTAATATCATGTGAGAGGAAAGATACAAAGGGTTTATGAAAATTTATCAAAGTTCTATATCGAATTCGAAAAATATAGGTAAAGAATTTTATTTTTAGACTTTCAAGAAGAATTTTACTTTTTTAGAGTACTTTTTAATATCAAGTCAACGGAAAGGTACAAAAGGTTTATAAAGAATTATCAAAGTTCTATAACAAATTTGGAAAAAAAAATAGGTAAAGAATTTTTTTAATGAAAATATTATTGGTAGAGTTTCAATGTTTAATATTTAGTTTTACTTTGTGTTTTCACTTATTACCCATAAAACATAACTTTTATATGTATGGTATTTTTTTTAAAGAATTTCCAAAAAAATAAATTGATATTTAGATATAAAAAGGGGATTTTTCTTTATATACAAGATGTATCATTATTATATAAATTAGTTTAGATTTATTTTAATTTCAAATTTGTTAACTGTTGAGAGGGGTTACATTTTTTTAGAGGCAAACTTCTTTTAGAGTGAAAAGAGATTTGATCTCTCTTAGCACTTGGTAGATCGAGAATTAAGACAGATCTAGGCTAGTCTTTTCCCCTTTAAATAAGCTAGATTCCACATTAATACCATAGGTTAATATGTTATTTTTATTTTAATGGATGGTTATTTTTATTTTTATTATTTCATTATTTGTGTTTACATAACATAACTGGACAGGACATGACATGACATAATAGGACATTACAACATCTCTTCCTACTGGGTTGGAGAGAGCATCTTAGGGAAAAAATTAAAGAGATTATTTAAGAAAATATTTTTAGCATTGCTATTTATTTGAATGACATTGAAAATCACATTAATGTCAAGTTTGGGGAATCAATTATTAGTTCTAAAGCCAAACATAATCGAAAATAAAAACATTTTTTAATTGAGCAAAATGAAATTAGGGATTTACAATTAAATATTGAGGATTATAGAATTCATATACCAGTAATGTGATAATGATATTTAAATAAAGTTAACATAATTCTAAGTTCAACATACATGAAAACATTGGGTAACTCCATTTTAAACAGGATCAAATTTTTTTTGTCATTCTGCATAAAAGGAAGAAAACATTGCAAGATAATATAATGAAGTGATGCTTATTAATACCTTCATTAGAAGACTTGAAAGATGTATTATAAGTGATCCTTCAAGATAACCAAAAGCCAATGAAAAATTGTAGAATTGTAATAAAGAATTTGACAAGGTCGTTGTTGATAAAGGTGAAGAATTTTTCGCCTTAGGAATCATAGACAAAGCTTGATCACATAAATTAAGGAACTAAAAAGTCAAAAAAGGAATAGCAAGAAATATTAGAGTAACTTATTGGAAAGGAATCACTTATCAATCAAGAAATAATAATGGATCTTCCATGAAATATAAAAGTTATTAGAGGTAAAAATAAAAACCTTAAAAAAAAGAACTAATATGGATTAAATCAACATAAAATAAAGGAAAATGCTTATATTGAAATCCAAGCAATCAATAAATCACCAAAAGTTTCAAAAGAAGAGGCAATAGATACAAGGATGTCTTGCTATCATCCTAATTGTAAACATCATTGTATTATTGAGAAAACTAAAAATAGATTAATTCAATATGATAAGCTAAGAGAAAGATTATATTATACCAAAGGGAAGTTCTAATGTGGAATCTTCTCTTTTCCCAAATCTCAAAATTTGTTGACAAAAAGTTACGCAAGAAATTGAATTAGGGTGGTATGACATTTTTATAATAATTATATGGTTTTTCTTCCTACTTTGTAATTCATATCTTTTTGAGTTGTCAACCATCACAACTTCAAGTAACATAGAATCATGAGAAGACATTACAAGCAAGAACAAATACATAAGCTTTTTCATAAAATGCTTTGGGGGCAAAGTATCTTTAAAGACATAAGCAATGTAATGACCATAAATATATAAAGAAACATCATATAATAAATAAGAATAATTGAAATGATACATTGTAATAAGCCTTGATAATTATCATATAAAAACCCTTAGGCTTGAGAAATATATCCTTAAACTTCAAATAATATCAAATGCATTCACATCATAAACAACATGCAAATATAGAGAATAATGATTTAAGGTAGGGTAACATCATCACATACTCTTTATGAAAGGAATCACTACATAAGTCATGTGCGTTGCAAAAATCTACACTCAGTGTATCTTAGTGCAATTAAATTCATATGTATTTATATTTTTGAATGAGTATTCCTAGGGTTATATGTCAACTATATCTTATTATTATATTATTTCCTTTTAACTACCTAACATGATTATTTATTACCCATTAACTACCAAGTAGGTCTATTTCATGATTATGGTCACATTACATTCATTATGTCTTTACATACCTCCCTAGGCACCCCATATTATCCTCATTGAGTACATTACATTCTTTATCCATTCACATTTTCATCCATAAATCGTGGGAAGATGCCATATAATATAACCTACTAAGTAGCATATCAAATTGGTACCATGCAAGAGCATCCATCCATCTTGGTGAAATGTGGACATCTAGTCTAACTTTCACCTTTCCACCTTGATCTTGATTCAAATTGCTCCTTGGGTTCCATTTCGTTGTTGTGCTACTATGATATCTCCATACATTGACTTTAATCCTTTATGTATCTCCATACTGATATGGTTTTATGGTTCCTTGTTGATTCGCTAATGCTTACGTCCAAGCCTTGATTATTGTTATTTTTCTAGGTGGTATTGGTGGTGATATATAACAACATCAATCTTATATATATTTTTAGGCATATATCTCTTATTGTTTATTCTTTAGCTTTAGTTTAATTTAGTGTTTGGCTCTTAATGCTCATCTCTTTAGTATTAGTTCTATTATGCTATTATGCTATTATAATTTATATTAGTAGTATTATTATCTATATTTGTATGGAGTAATATATCTTTCAAAATACTTACACTCGTCATTATTATGAATATGAATACTTTGATAATATTTAAACTTTAATATTATTAATAATATGAATACATTATTATTATTAATAGTAGTAGTTCTTTAATTAGGCCCATTATTTTAATAATATATTTATATTATAGTATTTATTTATTATTTATTATATTATTGACCTTTCCTTATTAATATTTTTTTATTAGAGGAATTCACAACTCAGTTGGTTTTGTACTCACGTGATATGGGGTTGATTCCTACAACTACCATTATAACTGTAGGTAACCACACTAGCCCCAACACGTAGCCTACATGTAAATTGAGGGTATTTGAACCTCAAATGTCATGGTACATAACACTTCATTGTCACAACGATCACCAATTGAGTTGTCACTAGGGGATTTCCTTATTAATATTGTAATCATGGTAATAATTGTTCTATTGTAACATTATTATTCTTCTCCTTATTAAATTTAATGTACTATTATAACTTTTTTTTCATGGAATTTTTTTTAATTTCATTCATATAGATGAAAAAATTACATTTTGTATATACACTTCACTGAGTGTATTCACTAGGAAATTGTGTTATGTAATGAGATCACAAAAGAGATAATTCAACGACTTCAAAATTAGCCTCTTCGAGGGTGAAACCTCCTTTACATCACATAAATGAACCATTCTTGAATGATTCAAGTGACAAGACCTCCTTTCTATATATAGGATTCTAAGGGGTCACAATATAATCAGAGCCTACATAAAAATAATAATGTAAGGGCACAACAATAACAATAATGGCTTATAAGGGGCACGACAATAACAATATGGGGGCTACATTAACAATAACAATAAGGGGACTACACTATTGTTATAGGGACCTAACATGTCCCTCTCCCTCAAAAAAAGTGTTGTCCTCAACGTTTGAGTAGTTCTGGATGCTTTTGTATAAAATTCTCATCCTCGCGTGTGGAATCTTCAACGGGTAAGTTCTTCCACTTAATGCTATACTCTGAAAATGGTTGATTTTGTAGTGTTGGGATCTTGTTCCCGTGATTGCTTCATGCTCCAATATGATTTTTCCTTCTTCATCAAGTTCTGGTAATATTGTTTGAATTGGGAGCTTGTCACCAACAACCTTCTTTAAGCATGAAACTTGGAAAACTGGGTGTACTCGAGAAGATACAGGAAGCTCCAATTTGTATGCCATAGTACCAATATTTTGCAACACCTTGTAAGGACCATAGTACTTGGGTGATCATTTATTAACGTTCTTAGCTTTCTTGATGGATATTTGTTTGTAAGGTTGTAGTCGTAAAAATACCCAGCCGCCTACGTCAAAACTTCTTTCACTGTGATGTTGATATGCTTGTTGTTTCATTCCATTTTACGCCAGAGCGAATGTATCATTTAAGAGTTGCAGAACTTGTTATTGATGCTCGATGTGATCTTCCTCTGCTTGAACCTTAGAATATTCTCTTAAAGATGATGTGATGGATGGTGGTGATATCCATAAAGTGCCATAAATGGAGTCATTTTTTTTGCAGTATGGAAGGAAGTGTTATACCACCATTCAGTCAAAGGTAACCAGTTAACCCATTGTGATTGTTTATCAGATACAAATAAATGAATATATCCTTCCAAAATTTTGTTCACTATCTCAGTTTTCCCGTCAGATTGAGGATGATAAGATGATCTATTAGCTTATTGATTATCAAGACAAGAAAATAATTTCGTCCAAAAATTTCTAGTAAAAATGGGATCTTTGTCACTTACAATAATATTTGGGTTTCCATGTAGCTTTTGAATTGTTTCCATAAATACAGTAGCAATTGTATTGGCTTTAAAAGGATGATATAATCCACAAAGGTGTGCATACTTGGTAATTCTATCAACTACCACCATGATGACATTATTTCCTTCAAACTTGGGTAAAAAAGTGATAAAATCCATTAAGACCTCCTCCCAATGTTGACTTGGAATGGATAAAGGTTGTAACAGACCTGGGGTCTTAATTGTCTCAACTTTATTTTGTTGGAAAACCAAATATTATGCCACAAACTTCTAAATATCAGGTTTAAGGCCCTCCCAAAAAATTTCCTTCTTGATCACGTGATAAGTTTTTAAAAATCCCAAGTTCTGTCCTAAGGGGGAGGTGTGCAATTCCAAAAGAATATTTTGTTTGATTTGGGAATTCTTACAAAGATATAAGTGATATTTGTACCATGACGAATCATTTTTCCAACTGAATGTATCAGATGTACTGGGGTCTTGCTGCAACTTTTGAATGACTTTCCACACCTCTTAATTATTCTTCCATTCATCCCTTGCTTAGGTTATCCAATCAGGTTGTGTAATAGAAATGGCACAAAGCAATGCTTCCAAATCCTCATCATTTCTTGAGAGTGCATTTGCAACAAAAAATTCCTTTCCTTTTTTGTATATGGTTTCAAAGTCATATCCCAACATCTTTATGACCCATTTTTGTTGCTTTTCTAAAGATAATATTTGTTCCTAAAAGTATTTAAGACTATCATGATCTTTTTTTACATTGAAGTGTCTTCCCATTAGGTGTTATGACTAAATTGATATTGATGGGTTTCTTCAACAGTCAACTCGAAGTAACTATTTCAAACCTAATTTAAGCTGGAACTTAGCCTTTCCAGCCTGAGAAGGCTCTCTTAAGGATAAAGATGATATTAGGTAAATGAAGATCAACAGATGGCTAACTCGTAAATTGGCTTTAAATGTATTTTTATGCAGGTGAAATATGCAAACAAATAACTACCATTGGGCATATGGAATCAGTATAAAAACTCAGTGACATATGAAACTTCTCTCAATGAAGTTGAGGCATGTATATTCTAATGAAACATAACATTTACAACATACTATATGTTTGAAGGAAGTTAGAGCATGTTGACCATGAATTCTAAGTAATCAAACAACTAGGATAATGAATATAGAATAACAGAACTTAAAATACAAACACTCATAATAATACCAACGAATCACATGTAACAAAATAAGTTTGTTGCCACTGTATATTACTGATAAAAATATTTACAATAGTAGTGTGCAATATAACATCCATCAACCCCTTCTAATCCTCTCATCTGCCTATTTATAGAGTGAGGATTCATACCAATGGTTTTGCACCTTGCTAGCTTTGAATTCCTACCTCAGAGACCTGTTTCAAATAGGATTACATCACTTGAAGACTTCCTAGGGATATTTTCTGTTTGGAAGAGTTTGAATACAAAAAGGACACTTATTTCATTAAATAACTCAACAAATCTATTAAATAACCCTTATAAACTGCAACCAACTAATTTTTTGAGTGTACTGGACTTATAATGTGTCATCATACCACGTGGATTCTAAGCTAGACCTCTTCCAAGTCGAATGTTAAAAATTTAACACAAATCTGGTTAGTGGAAATTCTGAAAAGTAGGCCTCAAAGATGAGTGCATAATTTCAAACCCTAATGGCTTTGAAAAAACTGAGAGAGGTTTTGGTAGATGGGCTTGTGATAAATAAAAACCTCCTTCATATTTCCGAAATGATTTTTCATTTGGTCAGAAATTAAAGTTGAAGTTGACTTCTAAAACAGTCATGTACAGAAAATTTCAGGAGAGTTAGTAGCGTTTTCATTTCAACACCTTTTGCATAACTTTTGACATTTGTAACTGTTGGAATGTCTTACTTGGGTCTAATAATCTAAATACATGCCTCTAGAACCCTCTTCCATGTATTTTTGAAGGTTTTTTAGCTTAAGGAAACCTACAACGAGTTCGTAGCGAAAACTCAGCCTCAAGCCTGGAGCATGCTACAAACTCACCTAGTTTGGAGGATTTTTTTGTAATTTCTTCTTCTTTGCCCAAAAATCATATTTTCAACCTGCATATGTCTTTTGAGGATATCATAAGACAAAAAGTGACCAAAAATTTGTGGCTTACCATGTTTAACATCAACATATTGCATAATCACTTTAAGACCCTTTTTCTTCAATTCAGCTTGTACCATCTCCATCGAACCAAACTAACATGTTTAGGTGTTAGCCAACTTATACACTAGATTTAAGACCTTCTAAACCTGGATTGAGATGGTGAGTTATCCAATGGTGAGGTGGCAAAAGTGGTGTGATCTTATGCTTGATGATGTGTCCAACATGATGAGTTGGCAGCCCAATCATCTTCTATGATGAGTGTTCTCACTAACCAAAGTCTCCATTGATACATTTCAACCATTCCATATGATTGATGTGCTTCGAAAAGACATTTAATGTTTGAAAAACTTTAAAATTCTCTCTCACTGCAAAAACAGATTTTTTAAGCAATTTCGTAGCGAATTATGACTATTTTACACTGATTTCACTACGAACTTTGGTATTCTTGTCAAATTTCACTGTAATGACCATATTTTCTCATGCATGAGATATTTTTGGATTTTTCTTTTACATTGACTACTATCACATGAATGATGACCATTAAGACCCCTCACATATGTGCATTTTTTAAAAATTATGAATTCAAAAGACCCTATTCAACTCTAAGTTACTCAACCTAACTAACTTAAGACCAACCAAATTTTATCATGGATAACATTAGGTAAGGTCGACATTGCTTTAGTGCATGTAGTATTTCCAACATTTCCTTCTCATAATTAGGTTTGCGTAAATACTTTCCATTCATTTGAAAATTTTCAAAAGCAATGGGTCTTCCTTCTTGCATTAAAAAAACACCAATTCCATTTCCTAAGGCATCACATTCCACAATAAAGGTTTTTGTGAATTCTAGCGTAGCTAAGACTGATGCTTGGCACATTGCCTCTTTAAGATGTTCAAAGGCCTTAATTTCTTCTGGAGTCCAAGAAAATGCATATTTATTCAGTAATGTTGTTAGAGGTTCTGTTATTCTCCCTTAATTCTTTACAAACTTGCGATAAAATCCTTTTAACCCAAGAAATCCACAAGATACTTTATTATTGTATGGATTTTCCATTCCTTAATGGATTTAACTTTGTTAGGGTCTACCTTAACACCCTAATGAGATACAATATGACCTAAATATTCCACCTCATGTACTCCAAAGAAACATTTGGAGGTTTTTGCATATAATTGTTTCTCCTCTAATAGTTTGAGCACCCTGTCAACATGTTGAACATGATCCTTCCAAGATTTGTTGTAGATTAGTATATCATCAAAAAATACTAACACAAATTTTCTAGGGAAGGGTTTGAAAATGGATTTCATCAAACCTTGAAATGTGGAAGGTGCATTAGTAAGGCCAAAAGGCATGACCAAAAATTCATAATGACCCTCATGAGTTTCGAATGTTGTTTTTGGATTGTCTTTAGTCTTCATTCTAATTTGATGATATCTTGAACGAAGATCCAGCTTGGTGAAGTAAATTTCTCCATGTAATTCACCCAAAAATTCATCAATAATAGGAATGGGAAATTTATCTTTAAAATTGAGCTTGTTGAGTTCCCTACAATCCAGATACATACGCCATGATCCATCCTTCCTGTGCACCAATACTACTAGAGCAGAGAAATAACTTTGACTAGGTTGAATTATACCAGCCTTTAGCATTTCTGCAACCATACGTTCAATTTCACTCTTTTGGGCATATGGATATCTGTAAGGCCTAATTTTTGGAGGAACATTACTTGGAATCAAATGAATAGCATGATCATGAATAGGTGGGAGGCCTTCGGGGGTATCAAATACCTTTGAATGATTGTCCAATACTTTTTGGAGATCTAGAGAAATAGATCATTTCTATGTTTGATTCTCTAGTGAGCATAATTGCGCAATTACGCCCCAATGTTATTTCTTTAGAAGATTTTTCATGCCATTAGAGTTGATTGTATTTCTTGGTCTCCATGCGATACCCCTTAATTCAACTTCATTTCCTTCCCAAAAAAAATTCAAGAGAAGTTTTTGAAAATTAAAAGCTATCATCCCCAAAGATTGTAACCATTGGACTCCTAATACAACATCAACACCGCCCATTGGAATGGAAAGCATTGGACTATTCAATACATATTCCCCATGGTTAGTGTTTATTCAATTTAGTGTCCTAAATTGTTAACATTAATTATCAACCAGGGCTTGTAACTTTGATGAAGTGTAGTGCACTATATGTGCCTAAGTGTCCTTTCTCTTACTTTGTTGTTTTGATGTTTTTCTTATTGTTTTGGGGTTTTGTGTTTTTTAATCCTTAGTGTCCTATCTTAGGCTAGAAAGTGAGAATAAATCTAATTAAAAAGGAAGAAAAGGAAATGTTATGAAAACTAGTTAATTTCCTATAAAGAAAATTGAGTTTTATGGACAAGTTCTAAGGTCTAGTTCTAGTTAAAAAGATAAAGCAAGTGTTTCAATAAGTAAACCTAATCCATGGATCTATAACTCAATTGAGATTTAAGAAATGAAAATAGGAAATGCAATTGATAACTCAAGCATTGCATTGAATCTAATCATTTAGCCATTCTTGCAAATCATATTCAGATTCAGTTTCAATCAGAATGTCCTTTAAAGAGATTATCAGTTGCAATAGGATGAGGATCTTCTAACTACAACTAATTAAGTCAATAACCAACTTATCAAGTCTCATCCAATCCTAAAGCCTTCACTCCTTGGTATGGCTCTCGGACAAATCCATTATTCTCTTAATTTTAGTAAGCAAATGACAGGAAGAATGAAATGCTAAACAATTATTGTTTCTATAAGTCACTAACCATTTTAATATAATATTTGAAAATAGGAAAAATGGCTTTTACTTGGTTGAGCACAGCAATTGTCAACTATGAAAGATAGAAAATGAAATCTAAACAAACATTGTACCTATAAGTCACTAACCATTCAGTTGTAAGGATTTGGTAATATAGACAAACAGCTTTTACTCAGTTAGACACAGCAATTGTCAATTATGAAAGCAATAAACTTGAGCATAAGCAGAAAGAAATACTAAACAAAAAAACTGAAGTAAACCTAGCTAGAAAGCATAAAAACCTCCTTAGGCAGCAGGGGCCCTCTGCTACCAATTCGGTGAATTCCTTAGCTCCTTGAAGATGTGATCAAAACAACATCGAAGAACTGATCTTCTTTATTTAAAAACAGAGTTTGATAAAACAGAGTATCACACTGTAATTCTGAACTTATGCTATTAACAGTTAACTTGTTCTCGGTTCTACATAACCTCTATTTATAAGTAAATTGCACAACTAACTTAGAATAGAAAAAGATACAGGTGTAACTTCAAATTATAATCAAACTGGGACTCTTAGGACTCATGATTTGCTATGGAGCAAATCATGAGTCCTAATTTTTGTGTAAAACGGTCTCTTTGACTTCAGCTTTGACTATCGGATTAGACTCCTTCAATTGTCAATCTGGTCCTCATGGATAGGAAGAAATCTTGTAGGAAGGATTCTCGAACTACCCATGTAAGCCATTTCTTTAACTGACACCTGTATCATATTCAAACACAAAAATAGCTATGGAACGCCTGACCAGCTACAAAATGTCTGTATTATGTAGCTATACTGCACAAAATTATTAAAACAGCAAAAACCACGAAAATACAACATGTTAATCAATTGCAAGTATCCTTAAGACAATCCTAATCATTCTTCATTGATTTAGGCTTATGAATTGATGAAAGATGAGTGAAATGAGATGATGGTTTTATAAAAGAAAAGGAATTTCTAGAGCTCAACATACCCCCGCTTCAAAACCATTACATGTCCTCATGCAATTTTATCAACACTTTAAGTTCTTCTTCCTTGCTCCATATGCTCTGACACTTCAGCCAAAACATCCAGCCTTATTTTCTTGTTTCTTTTGGAAGTTAGTGTCATTCTGGGCTTTTTCATGAGTAATTTAAACCCGAGATTTATGAGAGCTCTGTTCATCTTCTTATTCTTCTTCTTAAGTTTCTGGTTCTCTTTGTGTAGTGTTCCCAGTTGTAGAGTGAAATAACTATTCATGGAATTTTTCAACTTAACCTATTCCCTCAAGATCTCATTCTCATTTTTGATGTGCCTATTCGGTATCTCCAATTCATACTTATCTTGCTTTAGGGTTTCTATTGGAGGTTCTTGTGGACTAATAGGTTTCTCTTGATTCTTTGAGGGTTTCATTTTTTCTTCTTCTGCCTCTCCTTACATTTTCTTCTTTAGGTGGTGTTTCTGTATGTTCTTGAAAATGATTTCTTACAAGAAATTCTTCCCAATTATATCCTATACTCTCCAGGTGGAATTCAATCAGAATTTTTATTAAACCATGGTGATGCAGAGTGGTTTCTAAAAATTAAACTCTCTTTTGGACATTGGAAGCCATTCTTTTCAAGCTGTTGAGTAAAAAGAAAGGTAAATTTATCTCACCATCCTCTAGAAAATTCATTAATAATCTAATATAATAAACATACATTGTCCCAAATCTTCCTTCACATCTTATAATTTTTTGCAAAATTAACAACATGTTTCTCCACTTACTTTTTAAAGCAGTACTTGGAATTCCCTTCCTAAATATTGTGACATCCATACCTAGATTCTTCATTATCTGCTTCCAAGATTCATTATGAAATTCCTTGTTTTTGAACCATCTTTCTCCTTGCCTTGGTAGTTTTGTTGCCTCAGCTACAAATGATTCTATTATGGTGAATTTGATGTCTCCAATTTCCACTTCTACTCCATCAAAAGATCTAGCAAATGATTTTGTAATTTCCTTATGGAAGCCATCAAATTTCTCTATAGAATTTAACCACCCTGCTTGTTGTAGTAGCCCCTTGACTTGTGGATATCCTTTCAATTACTTGACTCCAACTGGTTTTGTCCTAACAATTAGCCCCATTCCTCCTCTATGTAGATTATCTTCCTTTCAGAATTATTTTTCTATGCTTGAATCTAGATTGGCTGCAGAGTCTAATATTTTATTTCTGAAACTCTCTCTGTGTCTGAGGATGGATTAGCTGCAGAATGATGCTTCACCCTCAGCATTACCTCTTTGTATTGAAAGATAGATTGGTTGTAGAGTGTGATGGAGGTGAGCGAGTGATGGAGGTAATCAAGCTGTGGATTTGATATAAAATGAAATGGATACGGATCTGTTGGGGAATTTATGATGAAATTATGGGTCATAAGTGAATGATACGATGTTAGGGAGACATGGCCTAATAGGTCACGTTTATGACTATGACCGTTAGTCACTTAATTAAGGGTTTAAAGATGGGCCATTATGGAACGTTAGATAAGGGATATGGTCAAGATGTTTTATGACAAGGGTTTAATCAATTCGAATGATAGGTTGTTTTAGGAAACATATGATTATACACATTGTATCTATTTCATGTTTTAATTTTTTTTCTTTTAAAATAATATTACACAATTTACCTCAGAACTTTGACCTTGTTTGTTTGTTGTGTTCTTCTCCTTTTTGTGGCATGGTGATCTTTGGAATAGAGTTCCATAGTCCCTTATTACAATCATCTTTTATTTGTTGGAGTAGGCTGCAGAATCAGATTAGCTGCAGAATAGAATCAGCTACAGAATGAATAACTGTAGAATGTACCTGTCAAAGGAATATGAAATATGGATATGGAATATGAATGTGGAGTGAGATGGAATATGAGTATGGAGTGAAAAATGTTATGATGGAATAAAAGTGAAAATGGAAGTGGGATGAGATGAAATATGAAGTGAAATGAAATGAATTTGCAATTTGTGTTTTGCAATTATGAACACTTAATTACAGAAAAGGAAAATTGAAAGTATAGGATGTCAGAAGGTTCTAATTTTCACCCTGCACTTTCTGCATAAGTATGCCAATCATTGTTGGTTTTCGTACTTATAATTTTTTTTCTTTTTTTCTTTTTTTTCTTTTTTTTCCTTTTTTTTTTCTTTTTTTTCCTTTTTTTCTTCACTAACTCTATATCAATGTTATCCTGAAATTTTATGACAAATTCTACTCTTGAAAGTGGTTTATGATATACTTTCAGTCTATGACCATTTACAAGAAATGATACTTTTTCTTCATCTATTGTTCTGATCTTCACTGGTCCATTTTAAAAGACCTTCTCAATCTCATATGGTCCAAGCCAATGAGTCTGAAATTTCCCTTGAAAATCCTTGAATTTTGAGTCAAACAAGAGTGCCCAGTCACCCTCTTGAAATTTCTTCTCTTTGATATACTTTTCATGCCATTTAGTCCTTTGCTGTTGGACTATGTTGGTTCTTTGGACTGCATCTTGTCTGATTTCATCTAGTTCATAAATTTGCTCCAGTATGTGCTTCTGCCAAATCAAGTCCCAGTTGGACTGCCATCTTGAAGGTTTTGATCTGAAACTATATGGGGAACAGGACTTGTTTCCCATAAACAAGTTCATAAAGATTATGTTATGTTGTGTTCCTCCATGTGGTTCTGTAGGCCCATAAGGCTTCAGGAAGCCTTTCTGCCCAATCTCTTCTATGTGGATGAACAGTATTTGTGAGAATTCCTTTAATCACCTTGTTGGTAGATTCAACTTGACCATTTTCTTGTGGATGGTAGGGAGTAGACTTCTTGTGCTTGATTTTGTAATTCTCTACCATTTTCTGTACCAAATTTGATGTGAATTGAGCTCCTTGATCTGTGACAATTTCTCTTGGGACACCAAAACGAGCAAAAATATCCTCAAAAAGAAAATTGACTACAAATGATTCATTAGCAAAAGGCAACGCCTTAGCCTCTACCCATTTAGTGACATAATCAGTGCATACTAGGATATACTTCTTTTGTTTTGATGGAGGATTTATAGGTCCGACAAAATCCATAGCCCATTTTTCAAAAGGTTCAACATGTACCTGAGGTTGTAATGGAATTTCATTTGAAGGAGCAGGTTTCCCTACCCTTTGACAACTGTCACACCTTTTGACATATTCTTTAGCATCTTTAAATATGGATGGCCAATAATATCCCAAATGAAGGATTTTATAGGATGTCCTCTTATCAGAAAACTATCCACCACAGGGTTCATCATGACATGCCTTAAGAATTTCAGGCATCTCATCTTCTCGAACACATCTTCTGATAATAAGATCTGGACCTGTCCTATACAATTCATTAGTAATCCATGAAAATTTTTCATTTGCTTGGATGATTCTTCTTTTCTCTCTAGCATTCATATTTGAAGGAAATTTCCCTGAAACTAAGTAATAGGCAATGCCTGCAAACCAAGGAGTTTGAGTAGTTATTGCAAATAGATATTCATCAGGGGATTTATCTTCAACTGGAGTGTTGTCCTTAATATTTTGGATTCTATATAGGAAATCAGCAACTGTATTTTGTTTTCCAGACATATCTAGAATAGTAATGTTAAATTCTTGTAGAAGCAATAACCATCTTATGAATCTGCTATTAGTGACAGATTTATTCATTAAATACCTAATTGCAGAGTGATCTGTGTGAACAAAGGTTTCGTAGCCTGTTATATAATGTCTACATTTATTGATACAATGAACAACATCTAAGAATTATTTTTCAATTACAGCATATTTCAACTCTGGAGGAGTCAAATTTTTACTTGTATAGTAGATGGCATAAGGGATCAGGTCTTTTTGTCCTAACACAGCCCCTAGAGTTGTGTCTAAAGCATATGTTGATATATGAAAAGGTATTTTCCAGTTAGGCCCTCTTAAAATGGGTGCTTCAAAGATTTTTGTTTTCAGGGTTTCAAATGCTAACTGGCAGTCAGAATTCCATTGGAATTCACAATCTTTGGTGAGTAGTTTGAAGGGTGGAGATGTTATCTTTGTGAAGTTTTCTATAAACCTTCTATGGTACCCTGTAAATCCTAGAAAACTTTTAACATCTTTCTGGTAACTTGGAACTAATAGTTTGGAGATGACTTCAAATTTTGATTCATCTAATCTAATTCCATCTCCTAAGATGTGATGTCCTAAAACAATCCCTTCAGTAAACATCATGAAACATTTCTCATGACTTAATGAAAGGTTTGCTTCTTTACACCTTTTCAGAACTTTTTCCAAGTTTTCTAAGGCTTCTTCAAATGTATTACCATAGACTATAAAGTCATCCATTTATACTTCTACACAATTATGTATTAGATCTGAAAATATTCCTAGTACTACCCTTTGGAATGTTGCAGATGCATTGCATAATCCAAAAGGTAGTACTCGGTAGGCATAAGTTCCCCAAGGACAGGTAAATGTGGTTTTATCCTGATCTTCAGGTGCAACTTGAATTTGATTATAACCACTGAAACCATCCAGGAATGAGAAGTACTTTTTGCCTGCTAATGTATCTAACACCTGATCTATAAAAGGTAAAGGAAAATGATCTTTAAGAGTAGCTTTATTCAATTCTCGGTGATCAATGCATACCCTCCATTTACCATTTTTCTTGGGTACAATCACCAAAGGAGAAACCCACTGACTATCTGAAATGGGATAGATAAAGTTGACATTCAGCAATTTCTACAATTCTTCTTTGACAATCTCCCTAAGGTTCAGATTCATCCTTCTCTGAGGTTGTTTGATAGGTTTACAATTTTCCTCTATGTAGATATGATGAGTGCAAGTCTTAGGACTGATCCCTTTCATGTTAGTGTATTCCCATGCATATGCAGAGGAATGTTTCTGTAATGTTTTGACTATCTCTTCTTGTTGTAATTTTTCTAGGTTTTTATTTATGTTCAAAGTTTTTCCTAGAAATATTTCAATTGTAGAGCTGCCAAATTCTTCCATAGAGTAAAGAGACATTTTCCTAGATGAAAAAAATTCAATATTAGATTCTTCTTAGAATTGTTCATGTCTATATTCTGAAGAAGAGTCATGATTTTCTAGAATATTTAAGATCTGACTATCTTCACTAATGTTTGAAATAGTGAAGAGAGACTGTATATATTCTTCATCATCAATCCATTTATTGTCATCTATTTTTGTGATTGTTCTTGATGGAGGATACAAAGTGAATTTCTTGGTTGAACTACCATCAAAGACGTACATATCACTAGATCTACAGCTGATGAAAGCATCAACTGTAGCTAACCAAGGTCTTCCTAGTATAAGAGGATGTCCTCCTAGATCATTTTTAGGAGTTAGGATCATAAAGTCCACAGGATACTCCCAAGAATCTGAGGACACTGAAATATTTTCTAATACACCATCTAGTTTGATTACAGACCTATCTGCTAACTGTAGTAATGTGGGTGTATAAAGAAGATTAGGAAGCTTTAGTTGTTCCATGGTTTGCTTACTCATGATGTTTATTGTTGCTCCTAAATCAATTAATGTGTTTGGAATTTCAATTCCATTGATGTGTGTTTTGACAACTGGACTTCCGGGATCTAGGTATTTTGGAATGGCAATCTTTCCCATCATTATGTCTGCTATTTTTCCTACCAGTTGAATTTTCTTTATTTCTTTTATTTTTCTTCCTGTTTTTTTCACACTTAACCTCTTTATTGTTTTAGCTAAGATCGGGATTTCCTTGATGGCTTGTAATAATGGAATTTTAATACAAACATTTCTCAATTCATCTAGGAAATCATAGTTAGGCAACATAATATGTTTCTCTACACCTTTATTAATTTGTAATATTTCAGGAAAAGGAGGTGTAGAAGTAGATGTTGATGGTTGTTCTAACATAGGAGTTGAATTCATTGGTTCTTTCTGTTTTCCTTTTTCAATATTTTGGTTTTGAAGAGATGTGCTTTCTTCAAAAAAATTATTAACTTGTAGAGAATATTCCTCAAAATTGTTTTGTTCTTGTATGGCCACAGAAGGTTTCTTCCTTTCAAGTATAGTAACATCAGGTTCCTATGGAATGACAGTCCTCCCACAGGCTGACACCTTTGATTGTGCGAAATGTGAAAGGATAACTAGACCTTCATCAGTTATCATTTATGAATAGGATGATAGCCTTTTGGAAAATAAATCTATTCCTGGCTAATTAGATGCCCCAACTAAAAACGAGTGGAAGGGCTCTAAAGGATTTAGTAGCCCTGTTCTAAACCCAAGATTTCCATATCTCCACAAAATGAAGTCCCTCCCACTTACAATCTGAACCTAAAAGAAAATTGTAGACCGACCTAACTTGTTTTGTAGAAGGATAGTTAAAAAACAAGTTTTCAATAGACTACCCATTGCCTTTGCATAGGGCACACCATCTCGGACCAATATTGTTCCTTCTTTGCAAAACATCCCATGTAGTAAATTTTTTCTCAATGATACACCAAATTAGTATTTGAGACTTTGAAGGACATTTCAACTTCTAGAGAACTTTCCACCACCAAACAATACAACATCTTGTGCGATCACATTTAAGTGGATATAATCCAACTTAGGAGTATAAGAACCATGGGGAGAGTGATCCGAGACTAGCTCATCCTCTCTGATAGATAATCTAATGTGAGTTGAAATCAATGCATCCAAATAGCTAGACAATTCCTCTCAAAATTCCTCCTAAAGAAACAAATTTATTATGAGAGCCTTCCCATAGAAACTTGAAACAAATCGCTCTAGCATTTTCCAAAATTCTCTTCATAATCAATTCCAAGGAAATCTAATAAACCATAATAGTTTTCAAGAATTTATTTTACCAAAAATAGCCTACCTACTCTAAATAGCCACCTATAACTCCAATAAGTGAGTATTTTCTCAAGTTTGGTTATTAATCAAAGTCGGTCTTCTTTTTTGTAACAGTTTGGCTTCATATGGAAACCCAAATGCTTTAATCCATCCTCCAAACCATTTATCTCAAAAGGAAAGATTGTTTTGATATGATGGGTCTCATGTTCCTTCATATTATAAAAGGATATGGTGGAATTTATTGCATTAATAACCATACATGTAGATTTCACAAAATATCAAGTATCTCATGCAAATTTTGGACATCTCTTATCAAACCATTAAAAAACATAAGTATATCGTAAAAAAAAAAAAAAGTGAATGTGTAACCGCAAGAGTATGAGAAAGAATCACACCTTGAAATTCACCTCTCCTCTTTGCCACATCCAGCATACTACTAAGACCCTTAACCACGACAAAAAAAAGGGACTGGAGACAAAGGACAACCTTGTCTCAAGCCTCTCTTAGAATTAAATAATTTCAAAGTAGGGCCATTTATTAGGATGACAAAGGAGATGGACTTTAGACAACTCATGATCCAATTAATAAAAGGAACCTCAAAACCCACATGAGTCAGAAGAAGTATGATGAACAACGAATTTACATGATCATGTGCCTTTGAGAGGTCAATTTTAATAATATCACTTTTTATCCTTTGAGTTTTTATTATATGCATCCCTTCTTGAGAAACTCCAATTGCTTCAAGTATATGTCTCCCCTCAAGAAAACCAAATTATTCCTTTGAAATGGTTTTTTCAAGTATAGGCTTAATCCTTTTATAAGTCACCTTTGATATGACCTTATACACATATTTTCATACATAAATAGGTTGAAATACTTCAAAGGAGCAAGGATTTTCCACAATAGGGATGAGGGCTATGAAAGTAGAGTTGAAAGCTGCTAGAACCCTACCCTCACAACAAGACTCATTTAAAACTCTTAATATATATTTTCCAATTAGATAATAAAACTCCAAAAAAAATCAATAGCTCATCCATCAGGCCCGTGGAATTTGTTTTCTTGGAAGCTGGCAAGCACCATTTTCAACTCATCCTTGAACACTTCCTCCGTAGGAGTTCTATTTTCTTCCTCCACCACAAATATTGGAAAGAATTGAGCCACATGGATAGCTTCTACAATGTTAACCCCCTTGGGTTCCTTGAAGAGGGCTTGAAAATAGTCCTTACCAAGAGTAGCAAGGCCTTCAAATTTTGAGGTCACATGTACCTCCTGATCCTCCATATTCCAAATTGTATTATTCATTTTTTTTCCTTTTGCATAGGCATGAAAAAACCTGGAATTCTCATCACCACAGTCTAGCTAGATTGCTTTTATTTTTAAATGATAAGTAGTTGTTGGGTAATTGAATTGTGAGTTAAATTATTTATTATTAAAATGCCAATCCATGTTTGTACACTTGTGAAGTGTACTACACTATATGTGCTAGGGAAACAACTTTTCAATTTAAAGGAAAGTATAATCTAATGAAAGGAAATGCAAGATTTAATTTGCAATGAAATTGTATTCACAAAATGATATCCAAATAGAGAACACACACTTTCTGATGAAGAATATCAAAATTAGAAACTTATGAAAAAAAAAACTCTATCTTTAACGAAAGCAGAAAGAAAACTATTCCACAAATGCAATAAAATTTCATCTAAGGGAGCAATAAATCTGAGCTAAGTGATTCTAGGCTAGAAAGTGATTAAATTCTAATTTACAAAAGATGAAAGGGGCAATTATAATATATGGAAAATTAATGTAGTTCTATGCTATGAAATATAATCAAACTCTATGTTATGAAAGACAACCAAACTCTATTTTATGAAAACTTTTTAAATTCTATTCTAAGGAAAATAAAGGCAATTTTACTCTATGAAAATAGCCAAAGTATATTCTATGAAAGGGAAATTTTAAATGACAGTACCTATGGAAATGAAGCATCAAAGTGAAAAAATTATAGGTGTGTGCAAAATTCAGAGTTCATTCATGCTTATAATGCTGGGTGAAAATTCATAATCCTACTTTAGAGATCAAAAACTGAAAGTAAATGCAGAAGGTAAAGGATTGATAGCAAAGGATTTTTGTTGTTTTCAAAATGTTTATTCAAGCGATTGGTCAATGCAAGAAACAAGAAGTAAATGGGTGAAATTATATTATGATGAAAACAAAGTAAATTAGACTGTAGAAGCTAATGTGAAACGAATGCAAAAAATATATTAGATTACACTTGTATGCAATATGGGTCCCTCCCATGGTTCACAAGAGATGCCAACTTCAAAAAAATTATTGATCAAACAAAAACACTTTTCATCGAGGAATAATCATAACAAAGAATTTTACTAGCAAAGAAATGCATGTATAGTCACAAAGAACTACCTTACTTCAAGGATAATAGCAACATCTGAACAAATGGCTCACTTCCTAGTGAAGTTTTATAATGTTTTACAATAAAAACCCTAAGAAACTAAATGCAAAAATCTAGTTCTATGAATTGACATCTTAGTCTATGATTTTCATAAGAACTCTATTTCACATGATTAATTATCAAGGAAGTGACTCATGTGAATAATTGATCTTTTACACACATCATCCTTCTTTCACTTTTCTCATTCCTTTGAGATCACTCTCGCTTGATACTCTATTCCAGTGCTAAGTTCCCTATCACATCTTGACCAAAGGTTTGACTTTGATGTTACAGCCAACCTATGAACTCTTGCTTGTGTTTAATAAGTGGAAATACATGTAGGTATGACTTGGCAACTATCCATGTGCTTGGGTTGATTTATCCTAAACGAAATTTGTTTAAACATTGGACTCAATTTCAGAATATTAATAAGGATACAGAATATGTTACATTCTCTAACTCGTGAAAATTGAGCCGAATTTACAAAGAAAAACATATAGAATTGAAAGAATATTGGAATTTTATCTTATTGCATTTTGTGTAGATTTATTGACTTTTTATTTCAAAATACTAGTGTAGTGAAGTAAGGATGATAGGTTTATAAAGGAAAATGATTGAAAAGAAAAGTAACAAACAATCAAAATAGATGCAATTCTTGTGGCCCAACATTCCCCACGCTTAGTGTTTTGCATGTCTAAATGCACCTATTAGTAGCAAAATTTCAAATTTGTGGTAGAACTCATGTTTAGAGAATTGCCTCAGAGGATTGGATTAAGATGTCCAAGTTTCTTTGGACTCCTTTCTTTTGCATAGCAACTGACCACCTAGGTTTATTCATTAAGATTCTAGCTTTTAACCCTTTGATTTTATGTTGAAGTAACTTGTTGGCGTTCTTGAGTTTTAAATTCTTTGATACCAATAATATATGAGTTTGAGCATTCTATCATTTTTTTCTTTGAGCATTTGGTTTTCTTCTTTTACATTTTTTTCCCACACTTCAAGTTCGTTTATCTCCTCCTGTAATGCATTAATAATATCATGTTCCACATCGAAAGGAATACTATCATCATGTATAGGACCATTAAGTATTAGAATATCATCATTGAAAGTTTGTTCAAAAATAGGATTTACCTTGTCTTTATGTGCTTCTTTCTCCATGGATTGTAAATAATCATATGCATGTTTTCGAATGATATCAATCTCTAGACTCTTTTCTTTTGGTAATGGTGGCACTGGAGGTTTTGTCTCCTGGATGTCTATAACTTCTAATGAAACATAGTTATTTTTCTTAGACATGCTTCTTGTGACTCTTCTATGTTTCTTTTCATGCTCCTCTGGTTCTTTTGTCCTTTGTAATTTGTTCCTCTTGATACACTGCCTTTCAAGTTCAAATAAGACATTGCTACTTGACTTCTAACCTTTCCAACCTTTAACTATTTTGGTTGTCTTCATTCTCTTCTTTTTTTCTTTTTCTTTTTTGTCTCCCTTTTGATGGTTTGACTAGAGTATATGACAAATTTGAACCCTTTTTTTTTATTTCAGTTGTATCTTGATTCTCCTACAATGGATCTTCTAGTGTGGAAATTTGCTTTGTGCCTTTAATATTTATATCCCCTGTCTCAAATATAGCATTGTTATTTGTCTCTTGCGCTAGCAACTTTTCTTTTTCTATGTTCTCCTCTTGAGGGTTAGGATTTGAAGGAACCTTCTCTATTTTTTTGTTCTTGGAATCATTTCCCCCTTTAAGACTTCAACAAAATGATTTCTGACTAGAAATTCCCTCCATTTATCATTTTGGGCTTTCAACTCTGCTTCAACAATAATTTTAACTAGTCCATACTGATAGAGAGCCCTATCAACATTCTTGGAGTTCCTTTGAATATTGAAAGCCAATTTTCTTAAGTTATTAAATAGATAATAAGGAAAATTTAACTCTTTACCCTTTACAAAATGCATTAAGATTCAAACATAGTAAAACAAGATAACTCCATATCTTCCTTCATATGTAAGAAAATTATGTAAAACAAACAAGCCATTTCCTTTTAAATGCATACTCTGGAATACCTTTTCTAAATGTCAAGATGTCAATGTTTGGATTATTCAAGAAGGATTTACATGACTCATCTTTAATTTTCTGACATTTGAACCAATTCTCGATGATTCTTGAAATTTTTGTGGTTTCATCTAAAAATGACTATGTTACCTTTAGTCCGATAACTTACAATGAAAGGTGAGAGATGGATTGAATGCTTAGGTGAAATGATCAAGGAAGGTGGCAGATAATAATGTTAAGGAGGTTATGATAACATTGTATGGTGGTAGTGAAATAGGACTTTCTCATTCTTCTAATAATTAGCCATAATCGCTCAATTAAAACTCTTGATTTGCGATTTTTTTTAAAAATAAATAAATGAATAGGATAAGGAATCCTTATGATATTATGGAGTAAGGTTGAACATGGATTTATTGTGCCATCACTAGGATTTGAGGCTTCTTATAAGCCTTTTGAGCTTTTATTAAAAAATAATAGTAAACTAGTACATGTATGTATCCAAATTATATGGTTTAAACTTTAATAAATTGACTAATTATACATGATGTTACCTTTCAGGGTACCTCAAATTTGTTGCCTTTGAAAATGATTTCTCAGAAGTCTGAAGGAAATGCTTGTATGCTCCTTAGAATGAATTGGTTACATAATCTTTTGCTAACTATGAAATGTTACAATGTTAGAAATTTGCTCCAAATTCTTCAAGGAAACTTGTTATTGTTGATGTTGATGATACTAATGATGTTGATGATTGAATAAGATTTATCTCGATTATCCACAGTTTCATGGTGAACTTGTCGACGTTTCGAATCCCAACGGGGATCCATCTTCATGACAGATTCTTGAATGAAGGTAAGAAAGAGGGCCATATTAGGGATAAATAGTCAAAGTGAAAAAGAGCCGACATAAATGGATTATTATAAATATTAATTTATTAGAGACTAATTAATAATTATTTTCCGTTTAATATGTTCAAGATTTTTTAGTTGTTAATGATAATATTTAATAGATCAATTATTTTTTTCTATTTCTATTTATTTTTCTTTTTAAATCTTTTTAAATTTATTATTATTATTATTATTATATATATATAAGCTTATTTTATTAATATTTACTTATTATTTTGAATAAATAAATATTAATGCGTCATCAATTATTTATTTTTTCTCAAATAATTTTAATTTAGTTAAAAAAATTTAAGAATTTTAAGAATAATTTAATAGAAAAATTAACTTAGTAAAAATTAAAATTAAAATTAAATAAATTTTAAAAGATTTAAAAAAATAAATAATTTGAAATAGAAATAAATAATTGATCTATTAAATATTAATCATTAACAACCAAAAAATCTTTAATATATTAAAGAGAAAGTAATAATTAATCAGTCTCTAAAAAATCGATATTTATAATAATCCATTTATGTCGGCTCTTTTTCATTTTGACTATTTATCCCTAATCTGGCCTTTTTTCTTACCTCCATTCAAGAATCTGTCCTGAAGCTGGATCCCCATTGGGATTTGAAATTTCAACAAGTTCACCATAACACTATGGATAATCCGGTTAAACCTTATTCAATTGACAACCACAAAAGCTTGAAAACTGATGTTGATGATATTGATGATGTTGATGAGATCTTATTAAAAGAGAAACAATATCTTCAAACTAATTAGTTTGAACTAAAAAGACTTATATGCAAAAAAGGAAAAGAGAAATCCAAGTTGCCAAGAGGCTCGATTTTCAGCTGGGATTTCTTACATCGTTTATGCAAGCAATGATGGTTTTCATAACTATACATTTGTTTTAAAATTATTTTTAAGGAAAAATCAAATATCATTTGGTGGTAGAGGAGAATAATCCCCCTTTTCCACCAATTTTAACTCGAAATTTTTCTGTAAATGTGAACAAATTATTTTATTGTCAAGGGCTTATGATAGAGTTTTAATTTATGCCCATTTACAAGAAAAGTGATTCCTTCTTCATCAATGGTTTTTATCCTTACTTATCCATTGTCAAAAATAACTTCTATCTCATAAGGGCCTAACCAATGTGTTTGAAATTTCCCTTGAAAATATTTAAATTTTGAATCAAAGAGAAGGGCACAATCACCTAGTTTGATATTTTTGACCTCAATAAACTTGTCATGCCATATTGTCCTCTGTTGGTGGATTATGTTTGTCCTTTGAATGACATATTTTCTAATCTCATCCAATTCATTTAGCTATGCCAATATTTGCTTTTAGCTTCAGAGAGATCTAGCCCCAATTTTGTTTCTATCTTGTATGTCTCCACTTGGAATTCAATAGGAAGGAGAAATTAACAAGCTCATAAGGAGTATGTATAGTGGTATTTCTCCATGTATTCTAGTATGCCCATAGTGCTTTTGGAAGTCCATTTTCCCAATATCTTCTATGTAAATGCACGATCTTGGTTAGTATGGCCTAAATAACTTTATTTATGGACTCCACTTTTCCATTATCTTGTGGATGATATGGAGTAGATTTGTGATGCCTAATATTGTATTGATCCATGATTTGGTACATAATCTTATATGTAAATTGCACAAGCCTGATATGTTACAATTTATCTTGGTACACCAAAACAATTGAAAATATCCTTAAAAAGAAATGTAACAACAACATTTTTCAGTAGAAAAATTTAGTAGCTTAGCCTCTACCCATTTAGTAACATAATCGTGCAAACAAGAATGTACCTATTTTTCATGGATGAAGGATTAATGGGTCCAACAAAATCTAGAACCCATTTCTCAAAAAAAATTATTAGTACCTGTGGTTGGAGAGGCATTTCATCAGATTGGACATGTTTCCCCGTCCTTTGACAACTATCACATCTCTTGACATATTCTTTTGTATCCTTAAAAAGAGAGGGTCAGTAATATCCCAAGAAAAGTACTTTGTATGTAATGTGTCTATTAGCAAAATGTCCTCCACAAGGTTCATCATGACATGCTTTAAGTATTTCACGTATCTCATATTCTTGAATACATCTTCTAATGATTAAATGTCCTCGTGTTTGGTATAGTTCTCCTTCTATCCAAGAATAAGGTGTGCTAGATTTGATAAATATTCATATTTCTTTTATTGTCAATTAAGGAGGAATTTTTCTTGTAGCGAAATAGTTAACAATATCTGCAAACCAAGGAGATTTAGTAGAT
Organism: Pinus albicaulis; assembly: GCA_034641835.2. Lineage (NCBI taxonomy): Eukaryota > Viridiplantae > Streptophyta > Pinopsida > Pinales > Pinaceae > Pinus > Pinus albicaulis. The sequence continues at coordinate 781,099,579 of CM076578.1, forward strand.
ATTGCAAAAATATATTCATCAGGGAAATTATCTACTACAAGGATTATAATATTATCACTTTACATCCTAGAAAGGAAATCAACAACTATGTTCTCCTTTCCTAGCCTATTTAAAATGGTAATATTAAATTCTTGTAATAGTAAGAGCCATCAAGTAATTCTTCCATTAGTTATTTATTTATTCACGAGATATCTAATAGTATAATGATCAGTGTGAATAAAAGTATCATATCTAACAAGTTAGTGTCTAAACTTATTAATAGCATGACCAACTGCCAAGAACTCCTTTTTGTGACTATATAATTAAACTTTGCATGAGTTAATTTTTTCTTGTAGTATATGGCATAAGGAATTAAATATTTTTTTCCTAACACGGCCCCTAAAGCTCTATATAATGTGTAAGTAGAAACATGAATGGAAAGGACCAATTTGTTCCTCTAAGAATGGGTGTCTCGGAATTTTTTTGTTTCAACATTTCAAAAAAAATTTGAAAATTATAATCCAATGAAATTCACAGTCTTTCATGAGTAATTTGAAAATTGGTGAAGCAAGTGTTGTAAATTTTTCTATAAATCTTCTATAATAACCTATGAATCCAAGAAAAACTTCGTACATCTTTTTGACATTTAGAAACTGAAATTTTGCAGATGATTTCAACCTTTGTTGAATCCACCTTAATTCCAAAACCTGAAACATGATGTCCCAAAATAATTATTTCATTAAAAATCATTACTTTGTTGGAAAAATACTGAGAGGGGGGGGGGGAGAGGGATGAATCAGTATTTAGAGCTTGCTGAAAATATTTTAAATTTTTCCTTTACAAAATTCCTTACGTAGTTTTGATGAACCCAACTCGCGTATACACGCGTATATAAGAAAAGAAACTAGCATAAACTGATATGATTTTGCAGATTAGAAAAAAAAATTAGGAACAATCTTTAACTCATTTTACCAGTCATGCATCTGTTAGAAAATCAGTAATTATGTGCAGCAACAGCAGTATATATCATCACACAAGAGAAACACACATGAACACCAATATTTAAGGTGGAAACCCAATTCGGGAGAAAACCACCGTTGCTGTTGTCTCTGTCTTCAATATTTATTATATGGAAAATTGTTTACAATATTGTACTGATGCGGACTCATATCAGTACGCGGGCATCTACCTGCAGAAGGCTACAACCTTCTCTCATTTTCCAACTGCTACTGGAAGGGAGCTACAACCCCCTAATCTGGTTTACCAACCACTACTGGAAGGGAGCTTCAACCCTCTGATCAGAACACCAGCTTCAACTGGCAGGAAGCTTCTACTTCCATACTGAAGGCTTCAACCCTCAGAATCACTGCAGACCACGTTTCATAGATTTTCATACTAGATCAAACAGCATCAACCCATCTCTTCATAAACATCAACAATCATAAACTTTACCCAATACTTTAATCAGAACAGTGAGACCACTGTAACCAAAACTCAGAAATAACCCAGACTTCAGAATAAATATGCAGATACAAACTCAACCCTGAACATTCATCAACTCAAAATGCATATGCTACTTCGCTTCACTGAACCCGCGTATATACGCGCTTTCCTTCATACCAACCTGCGTATAGCTCTGTGAATTCTATTTTTCAGAATGTAATCAGTCTCAGATCCAGATCTAAGGCTTTCAATTAGATATCTTTAGAAATGCAGAACCCTTCATCAGTTAGTCACCATCAACCATGTTTATTCTCTCATTGATCAAATTTGTACATAATCAACTTACCAGCATATACAGTATTCAAACAACCGAGATCTTCAAGGAGACTTCATTGACATACAGCAAAAAAATAGCAGGAATCACAAAAAAACATCTGCAATAAGCTTCAGAAAACCCTAAACTTCCATACGTGATTTTTCTGAAGCAAACCCGGGTATATACGTGCTTTTACTGAGACGAACTAGTGTATAGATCTGTAAATGTAAACTTTGCAGAATGAATCAGATCCATAGAACTTACCTAGATTCCTTCATTTGGCTTCAACAAACTTCCGCCAAGTCATAGATCTAATCATCTCTTCAATGGATCACACAAGAGCATAGTCATTTCACATCTAGAGATCCTGAACCATCATTGTAACCATGGGTGCATCATAGATTCAGATCTATTAAATAAAAACAGAGCTCATCCCATGCAGATATACCTCAGAGAAATTTATTCAGTCACAACCCTTACTCAAGCACCCCTTGCACTATGATCTTCTTCTCCTTATATAGATTTAGCCTTTACCAATACCATGAGTCAAAACCACACAACTGTTGATGGTATTCTTCGACGGAATCAAATAGCCAATACAACGCTCAATACTGTGGGCTAATACCATGGTAATGCCCCTTGGTATCATAATTTTATAGTGCAAAAGGCATACGCGACTTGGATTGTTCTTATCCGCATGTATACGCGACTTTGTGTCATAAAAGCTGCATATATACTTATCCTGAATGTATACGCGGGTTGCCTTCAAAAAAGTAGCGTATACATTGCATCCATACACAGGTTTCCTTCATCAAACCTGTGTATACATTGTGACATCTTATATTTATCATTTCTCTTGCACTAACTGGAATTCCTTTCTCTGTCACATCTAAACTGATCTGTAGAATCATCATTTTGACATCTTGAACAAATAGGTTGTTATCAGAACGGCAACTCATCAAGAGGTTTCCATCAAGTACAACATCATCAAGTAGGTTTCCATCAAGAACAACATATTGCATCATATTGCCAACATACTTAATGAAATATTAGTTTATTGACACCTAACAAAGACTTTTTTCGAGTCTTTCTAAATCCTATTCTAAAATATTCCCATAAATAATAAAATCATCCATATATACTTCTTCACAATCATGGATCAAGTCAAAAGAAATACCCAATATTTCTCTTTTAAATGACTATAAGCATGCATACCCCATGGACAAGTAAAAGTTGTTGTTTCCTGATCTTCAGGTGAAATCTGAATCTTATTGTATCCACTAAAACCATCAAGAAAAGAGAAATATTTATTTCCTGCTAATGTATCTAAAACTTAAACAATAAAGGTAATGGGAAATGATATTTTAAAGTTGATTTATTCAATTCTGTATAATCTTACAAACTCTCCACTTTCCATTTTTCTTTGGCACACTAACCAGTGGTGAAACCCATTGGCTATCTAAATTTGAATAAATAAAGTTTACATTGATCAATTTTTGAAATTCTTCTTTAACAATCCCCCTCATATTATGATTCATCATTTTCTTGGTTTGTCTTAAAGTTTTGACATTCTCTTTTATATATATATATATATATATATGATGCCTGCAAGTATTCGGATTGATTCCTTTCATGTCTGTATATTCCCATGCAAATGCAGAGGAATCTTTTTGCAACATCTCAATCAATTGTTCTTTTTTGAAATTTCGCCAGGTTATTATTGATATTTAATATTTTTCCTCGGTTAATTTCTAAAAGAGTATTGCCAAATTATTCCATTGAATTTAATGATAGCTTCGATTGTCGTGATGAAAATTCTTCAATACTACAATTTTATTGAAAACTTTGATCTAACATATGCACACAATAAATATGTTGACACTATTGATAAAAATCACAGTTATTCATAAGATTCATTAATTGGTTTTCCTCGTCATTTTGTGAGATAGTTAAAACTAGTTAAATATTTTCATAATCTTCATCATCATACTCAATCTATTCTTCATTCTCTTATTTAGAGAAATGATCATGTCACCAAATCTGCAACTAATAAATGCAATGGTCGTAGCTAACCATGGCCTGCCTAGTATTAATGGATGACATCCTAGATTAGTCTTTGGAATTAATATCATGAAATCAACTGGATACTCCCATGAATCTATGGATACAAGTACATCATCTAATATACCCTCTAGTTTAATAGTAGAATTGTCGGCTAATTGTAATATAGTAGGATTATATTTAATATTCGTCAATATTAATTCATCCATAGTATTTTTTGTCATGACTTTTATCGCTACACCTAATTTGATCAATATATTTGGAATCTCAACATTATTGATTTGAATCTTTACAATGGGACTTCCTAGATCTATATTTTTCAATTATAGTTTTTCCCATCATAATTTCTACAATTTTTCCAATGAGTTGAACTTTTTGTATTTATTTTCTTTTTCTTCCAGGTTTTCTAATACACAACCCCCTTATAGTTTTTGCAAAAACTAGAATTTATTTTATTGCTTGAAGTAAAGGGATTTTAATGCAAACATTCTTTAATTCATCTAACATATCATAATTTGGAAAAATGTTTTTCTTTTCTACACTTTTATCAATTTTTAATCTCTCCGCAAAAGGAGGGTTCTGTAAGGATATAGAGTGTTTCTCAACTAGAGGAGTCATAAGAGTTGTATTATTTTAGTGTCATATATTTGATTACAAATTTACTCCTTTTGAGGAGTCTCCTCCTTTTCATGGATGTCATCCTCTTTGTGTTCTTTAATGACAACATGACACTTTTTATTTTGTAAAACTTTCTCAAATCTAAAATGAATATCATTCAAATATAGAGGAGATATCATGTAAGTTTAGAAATTTTGGACTTCAACACTATAAGTGGGTTGCTAAGGTATTTTATTATTAAGGTTTGGAAGTGATTGTACAGGTAGTTGGTTTGGTATTTGAGGTAATGAAGTAGATGGTAATGGAAGAGGTTGAATTATGGTCAACTAAGTATGGAATTAAGATTGAGATTGTGGAGGATGTGGAGGTTGTGGTGGAGAATTATATTGAGGTTGATATTGAGGATAGTGTGGAAAATATTAAGGGTATTGTGGATTTCTGCCATAGGAACCTTTCCATCCTTGTAGTCGTGTTGGATTTTGAAGTTGGGGTGGACAGGTTTTCCAAGGTATGGGTGTGTTCCAACTATTCTAGGGTTGTTTATAAGATTGAAATTGTGGATTAAGATCTTGAATCATAACTAGTTGATGAGGCTACCAAGGCCTTCTAGGAGAAACGTAGCAAAGTTGTTCTAGTGTTTGACTTGCTTCACTATCTTTTTGGTAAACAACCTTCAATTCTGGTAATGAAGGGTAATATTTTGTTTTTAATTCTTAGCATATCAATTTGTTCACTAAGGTTTCCAAGAATATTTGTTTTAACATACCAAAAATTAAGGGTAATATTTGTTTTGAATTCTCAACATACCAATGTTGATGCAAATTTACTCACTCTTGTCATAACTAGATCTCTAGGATTTCTACTATATTTTGTCTTACGTCTTGATATATGTTTGCACATTTCACAAATTTATTCAAATGATAATTATGACACATATCCCTTACCCATTAATTTAAGGAGTTCAATCCACTCATCCCTTATAGCTCTAAATAAGTGAATTTTTAATAATATCAAATCCTAGATTATGTAATTTTTCTCTCTTAACATTATATGCAAACCTCTCTACTAAATCCTCAAGGCTCTCATCTTCTTTTTGAGTAAATTTAAAAACTTCTTCTCTAAGATCATGATGTATACAATAGTCCTTATATTTTTCTATAAATGATTTTTTCATGTCATCCCATGACCTTATAGAATTAGTCCCTAAACCCATAAACCATTTGAGAGCCCCATCATAAGATCTACATAATACTTCAAATTCAAAGAAAAAAAGTTTCTAGATCTTTTGTCCTCATACCATGGAATTTAGAAAGCATAGATGTAGAGATGTTTTTCATAGTAAAGGTAGTGTTAGTATATTGAATGGAAAATCCAAAGGGATCTTCATCTTGATCGTCACATCTATCGTTTCATCTTCCACCTCTACTGCCATCAAGAGGAGGCCTTCTTCCTCCTCTACCACCTCCAAGTGGTGGTATTTCTTATCCTCCTCCTATCAAAGTGTGTCCATCATGAAATACTTCTCCTTCACCTTCTGCCAAAATTGATTCCTTGGAGCTTATGTAAGGTTCCTTAACTGGATTTCCTTCTTCTGGCTCTTCTATCAATGGCTCTCCAAAGAAATTTCCTTCACTTCCCTCCTCCTATTCACTAGGTACTAATAATTCTTGTTTAATACGTTGTTCTCCTATTGAGGAAAGAAAGATGACTACCTCGACTGAAGATGTAGGTTCTTCTACCATTTATTTTGTAGATTAAGGTTGTTCTTATCTTGGTAATTTTTTGTACCGCAAGAAGTCTTTTTCTACTTGCAAAATATGGATTTCATGATATGGGTAGTGATATGGATCTTACTACACCACGTGATCTAGTGGGGGTGGTTGGTGATGATGGAATTGAAGTATGTCCTCTAAAAAATATACCCCTAGAGTATATTTCCCTATAAATGCATTCTAAAATTAATTCTAAGTTTATGCAACTAAGAATGAGATGCAATGCAACAACTTTGGTTAGGAAAAACCTGACAATCGTGATGCAAAGGTTCCTAATGGGAATAATTATGGATTATCTCCTAATATATGATACCCAATAGCTTGGGACCCTGATATCTCATCCTCTTAGACAAATCCCTCTCATGGCTAACCTTTTGATCACAAGTTCCTTGTTGAAACCTATGACTGGGGACTAGGGCTAAGGATCCCAAACCCCAAATTTTCTAAAAATTTTGAAAGGATTCTAGGCCTATTGTGTGGCTTAGAATTGACTCATACAAAACAAATATTTTCTCATGAATACTCTTGAATGTTTAGAGATATTCACTAGCCTCAAGGGTGTTTAAAAGTACTACTTCCAACTAGAAACTCCCAAGGAGAAAAACATATGAAATGCCAATGGCTGAATCTTTCTGTTTTAATCTAGGAAGATAAAGAAATCATAATTGGCCTATCTTATAGGTTCTATAATGGTTTTAGGCTCAGATAAAATTATACATCAAGTCTTACTTACTATGCATTCCATAATCATGAAAGGTAACTTGCTTCAATGGTACCTCTATATATATCATTCATTCATCAAGCAAAAAAAACCAATAACCAAGCACAAGTATACAATACTTCCAATTTTCCAATCACACATAATCAATGAATCATTTCACTAACCTTCAACTCATTCTTACATCAAACAAGTTAACCAACACAACAATATACAGAAGGCATTGAGCAACAATATCATTTCATCAACAAACATGTAAATACACTTATCTATTTTACAAAAGTTTTCTGAGAAACTAAAAAAGGTTGAGCCACATTCCACCCCATCATAGGCTCAGTCACATTGTAATATTTCTTGCAGTTGGCCACCCCTATGCCAAATTTTATGCCTAAGGATAATGCTTCACTCAAGGTTTAACATAATTTAAGTCAGGGTAGTGTGTATGACGACCACTCTCCTTCATAGTCAAGAAATCAACACTCAATCTTTCAGTTGTTGAGTTAGGACCTATTAATATTCAAAATATGGCCACCCTAGGGTTTCACTGAATAAAGGAGCCCTTAATTGAATCCATAGTCATTCGGTGCTCTTCCCACGTGCTTTATATGCTAATTCAAGACCAATTGTCTAGAAAACTATCTTGGACCCTTGCTCAACTTAAAGGCTTCCACATGTCAGCTTCCTTCTTTAATCAGGTCATCCACTGCCTACCACAATATGCTACCACTTAGAATGATTTATATCACTATATACTTAGAGTGAGAACTTATAGCATGTGTAGTTCACAATATTAATCACATGTTAATCTAGTTCATATGCACAATGTTCTGCTATTCAAAATCATTAAATTTTGGCACTATCCCTTTGTTCTCTCTCTAAATCTCATTCCTCTCCTCTCTTATATTTTCCTCTCTCCTTCCCTTGACCCACTCCTCAACATGAATATTCTCATAGTTCCCCTTTGGGACACATGGACCAATATAAGCCTCCAAAGTGGTATGTGGCCCATACACTTGGGAGCAGTTTGCTAAAAAAAAATTTCCAGGTTAGAAGTTTGGATAACCAATTTTGGTAGATAGGAATACCTCCGAAATTCCCCTTTACAACTTACTCTTAGGACCATGATCCATATAGGCTCTTCCTCTTCTTCAACTTTAGTAATTTTTTTATTATCATCAAAATTATTACATATTATTCTTGAGATTTTAACCCTTTTACATTTACTTACCTTTGTGGCCAACATTAACATAACTAAATACAATATACATGGGGGATTAATGACTGGGGCGTTACACTAAGGATATCCCAAAACAATATTTTCTCCAAAAAATAACTTAAAGAAGATAGAATTAGAAATAAAAAAATTCAAAACATAGAGATATAGAAAGAAAAACCACATGGACCAACATAATCCTCCATAGTGGTATGTGGCCCATACACTCGGGGACAGTTTGGTAAATTTGTTTGCCAAGTTAGCAGTTTGGATAACCAATTCTGGTAGATGGGAATACCTTCTAGATTCCCTTTTACAACTTTTTCTCATGCATCATGATCCATTTAGGCTCTTCCTCTTCTTCAGCCTTGGCAATTTTTTTATTATAGTCAGCATTATTACATATTATTCTTGAGTTTTTAACCCTTTTACATTTACTTACCTCTACGGCCAACATTAACATAACTAAATACAATATACATTGGGGATTAATGACTGGGGTGTTACACCAAGGATATCCCAAAAAAATGTATACTCCAAAAAATATCCTAAAGAAGATAGAATTAGTAATCAGAAAAGTCAAAACATGAAGTTATAGAAAGGAAAACCACCATCTAGAAACTATAAGAGAAAAAACACTAGAACACAAGAACGTAAATTGATCTCCATCTATATATATATATATATATAAGTTTATGTGTTCCAAAGGAGAAGTGGATAACGATTAATTTAGATTAATACTAGAATTATATGTATCATTGTCACTCGAATAAATTGCCATCAAACATCAATCCAATATTTTCTATTTGAAAAATCATAATTTTACGACTTAATCCAAATAGTTTAACTAAAGTAAGAGAAAAATACTTATCAATTCATTTTGATACCCACAATTACCTTCAAAGCAACATGCACATTTTCATTATTCTTACAATTACTTTCAAAGCAACCTACACATTTCCACTACAAGAATAGGGATCACATCAATGATAAAGTAAGAAACAAAGAAATTGTGATGGTTCAAACTTTGCCCTATTTACATTAGCCACCATTAAAAATACTCAAAATTCCATCACCATTCAGAATACAAGGAGAATTGCATGGATTTTTAGGGTCATGTAACCTTATTGGGTTAGATGTAATTATCCTATCTAATGAAACCATATCAAGTTGGATGCAATTATAAAACGTCCATTAAATCAAATAAAGGAATGAAAATTAAGGAATATAATGTCTGTAATGATAATCCATTGTAACATATTTAAAGGGCAATGAAAAAGATTACGGATAAATCATATTCAATCCATATTGGTTGTTGTGGCATTCAAAGGATCCAAACTACAACGTCATGATATCCTCAAATCCAAAATATTACGAAGCCACCCATTCGTTCTATGTGACCATTCATTATAACTTAAATAGGTACTTTGGATATATATATATATATATATATATATATATATATATTTTATTTATTTATTTTTTTGTGTGTGTGTGCGTGTGTACCATTTTATATCCACTAAAGAGGTGGCCCATGTGCTCTTTGTGTGTTTACTTATTACAAAGAAAATATAAGTTTTGTAATCATGGTATCTTTTAGAAAGAGTATTGATTGTGTTGAGCTCCACTTTTGTCATATTTCCCTACCTAATCAAGTCGTTTTTCTGAAACCATTTCCCTACATTCCACCAATAATATATGTCCAACTATGTCATAAGCCTTCATCAATCGCTTTCATTCATGATTATACATCTCATGTGGTTAATACATTGTTTTTCATACCCTTTGATTGAGGTGTTCTAAATCTGTCTTTCTGAATTTGAAACTAAGAGGTAAGGGTGAGCAAAGATACCATTGCACACTAGATTGATCTGGAAGTGCTTTAAAGGGAATCTGGGAATATCTTGCCATAAATATACATGAATTCTGACCATGTAAAACTTGGTATATTATAAGGCTGAGATAGATAACTAATTGTGCTGGGGGTGTACACTTTGGATTAGTTTGAAGATATTGAGTCTATATCTCACAAATTGTTTTGGAGGATAGGATAGGTGCTCTTGGTTGATAGGATAAAAAAAAGGTATCAATTCCATGAGAAAGTAGCTTCATAATAGAAGACCTAATCTTGCTAGATGTCTGATATTTTTTATTGTAAGATGACATAGAAGATTTTCTAAACGAGCCTTCGTACAGTTGGATCACTGGTATTTCTTTCACGAAAAAAGATAGTATAATTGTTAAATTTTGGCTCTAAGATAAGCAACTTGATTACTCCACCAGTTAACATCTCTACATCTGGAACATTAATTAATATATTGTGATTTCCATAAAAGTATTAAAATATTTTGATACTTTCCTCATATTTTGATGATTTACATCATCTACTATTTGTGTTGATGGGTGCGTGCTTTGGATAAATTTGATGAATTTGAGTCTGTGTGCCATTATGGAGGGTGTTCAATGATTATTTTCTCCTTGATTTGGATGGTTCCCTAACTTAACATGGCACCTCCATTGGCCTCTTTATCAACTATTTGATTTTTGTCCCTCAAGACTTCATATCCCTCTAATCTCTTGAACAATTATTTTGTAGCCCCTATTCTCTTACATATAAAAGTTGAATATTCATCCACGGGGTCATTGTTGAAATGTTGAATTTCCCATTCTGAATCCGCCAAGATAATGGCTTCCCTGATGTCATTCCTTAAGAATGATTATAAACCCTTCCACAGAGCTAGGGTCTCCACTCCATTGTTGGTGTTTTGGCCTAAACCCCATGAAAAAGTCAATAAAGTGCCTCCTGCAAGATTTTGGATTAAGCCACCTGCTCCTGATGGGCTAGGGTTTCCCTTGGAATACCCACTATAAAAAAAAGAATGAATCTTCCCTTGTCCCTTTCCCATTTTCCAAATCATATTAGTTTAATATTAGTTCCCAATTGTTAGAAATTAAACAATATAGCAATGGAACACATAAAATATTGTGGAAATAGAAAGAAGAAAAAACATAAAACAAGAGAGAGAGAGATATGTGTGGTTCGCCCAATCTCGGCTAAATCCATGGAGAAACAACTAGACCTTCCTTTTATATTATCCAACATGTTGAAGGGATACAACCTACAACACATATGTTGTAACTTCCTCTTCACTCTCATGCAATCTCATATGTTTTTCTCTCACAAAATAATACACGGCCGAAATACAATTCCCTCATATAAACCAAGGGTTGTCTTCTAGGGAAAAAATCCCATAATTTTTACCATCAGAACTTCCACCTAATGAATGGCCCAAATTAACTTTGAAATTACAATATTTTACAAGGCACATTTTCTCTAAAATTTTTCTTTCAGGGGCACTGCCCCCAAACCCCCACCAAGGGGGGCTCGAAATATTTCTCTCCCCCTGGACCACGTAGCTGTAATAGTTGGGGGGGCGGGGAAGCCCCCACACACCCCGCGTCAAGTACTGGAATCTAAACATGGAAAAAACAAGACCTATGAATCAGGAAGATAATCAAGCTCCACACCCAATACCAAGAAAGAGAGCTCTTTGCTCTGCATCTCACTATGCTAGAAAAACTCCCAGGTTTGAGCCCTCATAACCATAAATCTCTGTTGTGTTGAGGTTCTCCTCGTAATTATTTGGCATTCCTTATGAAGGAAGGGCTTCAAAAAAAATGTCTTTTGCTTTTGCAGCTGAGAGGGAGGATGGAATCAAACTATTGCTAAATATGGGTTTATTTATTTCCAACCATATTCTCCAACATATGTATATTGGAAGAGCCTGCTTTCTCTTTTTAGTGTCTCTTTCGCTATGATTTAAGTGAAAGTCTAGATACCAGGTATGAAACATGGTGACCCAATCTATGGGAATGTCAATGAATATATGCAACTCATCAAGCACCAACTCCCAAGTTCTTTTTCTGTAGTCACATTCCTTGAATAGAAGGGTAATGTTCTCTTCTAATTTATGGAATAGTGTGCATCTCAAGGGGCCATTTATATTTCTTTTTCTAATATTTTCGGCTCTTATGATTTTTCCTTGCACCAATAACCATTAGAAAACATTAACCTTGGGTATTCCATCTTTTTTCCATATTTTTTTCTATATTGTACATGTGTGTGCATTCCCATATTTTACTTTTGATAAATCATAATAGCTTTTGATAGAGAAGGCTTTGCGCTCTTCAGTCCATCCTCTTTTGTCTTCTATTTTCTTACCTACAGGGGCATGACCTTTTAGTGTGATCAGGAAATATGAATAAGTATTTTTTAACTCTTTTGGAACTAAGATATTAATACAATTTTTCCAGAGACCGTTATTTTCTTCCCACTCAGATATATCCCAAAGAAAAACAATATTGTGACCTTTCATACATTCCTCCATAGATTTGATGTCTTTTATTTCTTCTTAAGTGTATTTATGATTTTAATGTCATCCCATAGGTTTATTTTCTTTCCATTTCTAAGTGTCCAACTTATATGGTTCATTAGTAAGTTTATGCCTTTTTGGCATAATCTCCATATGCAAATACTAGACTCATTCCAATTTAATAGCTTTGGCCTTTCCAAATTTGCATTTTGTAAATATTCCTTTTCAATGCTTGTGCCCACAAGGAGTTCTACTCTATTAGTAGTCTCCAAACTAATTTTTCTCCTAATTTAGGATTCAAAATTATTGAGTCCTTAATGTTAAGACCTCCTTCTTCAATGTCAAACTTGATTGTTTCCTAGTTCCTTGTTGTATTGCAGCCTTTCCATATACATTTTTTTATGTTTTTGTTGATGTTGTCAAGAATAATATTTGGTGCCAAGAGAGTTGAGGATTGATATATATGAAGGGTGGATAAGGTTGAATTTACTAGAGTTACTCTTCCTGCTATATTGAGCCATTTTTCACCCCATGAATTAATTTTCTACTTGATTTTAGCAATAATGTTTACCTAGTATCTAGATTTTTTCCCTTTATGGGAAATGTGTAGACTCAGGCATTTAAAAGTGGACTAATCTTTCTCTTATTTGAATCCAAGAATACCTATGATTTCTTTCATCTTACTGTTTGGTGTTTTCCATCTGTAGATATTACTTTTATCAGTATTGATTTGTTCTCTTGATGCTTGAGTGAAGTCTTACAAAATTTGTTTGAATCTCCTTGCAATTATTGAAGATGCTCCACCAAGCATAATTGTATCATCTGCAAATTTTTCATGGCTAAATGTTTTTACTCCTCTCACATTATGTTGACCTATCAAATCTCCATTTAAATGAGCAGGTTCCAATCTTCTACTTAATGAGTCTATCATTAGGATGTATAGAAGAGGGGACCATGGAAAACTTTGTCTCAATCCCCTTGAAGCTTGAAAGAAATGGGAATGTCTTCCATTGACAAGAGGAGCTATCCATGGTGAGTTTATGCAAGTATTTATCTAGTACACAAATAGAGGGTTGAAACCAAATTTTTCTAAGGCTCTAAGTAGAAACTCATGATCAACTCTATCAAAGGCAGATGCCATGTCTAGCTTTATTTCCATACCTTTAATATTGGATGTGTTGTTGGTGTGAATTGCTTCTTGAACCAGAATTATGTTGTCAATAATCTAAATCTTAGCTATAAATCCACTTTGGTTCTCTGATATCAGTTTCTTTATGAATTTTTTCAGTGCGGAAGTTGTAACTTTTGAGGAGATTTTGTAAGAGGCATTACATAGCCTTATTTGCCTAAACCTGGCAAATGAGGAGGGATCGACAAATTTCGAGATTAAGGCCAAAAAGGTAGAGTTGGTATTAGGTCTCCATAATACTAGTCTACCCCCCATATTGTTATGGTTGTACCTCATATAATCCCACTATTTTTATTACATTATTATTGTTATCTAGGCCTTAATTATATTTTGACCCTTTAAACTCCTATATATACCAAGGAGGTATTGTCACTTGAATCATATAAGAATGGTTCATTTATGTGATGTAAAGGGAGGTCTCCCCCTCGAAGTGGATTATTATATATTATTTTATATATCTTTCCTTATGTTTATGTGCTATTTTTTATATGGATACATAACATTTGGTATCAGAGCTCTTGATCCTAGGGTTTTGTTTCTTCAAACATGCCATCTTGGAATTTTCACTATAACATTTTTTTGTGAAGCTTCAAGCTGTGAAATTGGTACCAAATGAAGGAAAAATATTGATGAACATATGACTAAAATTTCATACATTGGTTCTCTATATTTTCATATATATGGTCCAAGAAAGTTAGGGTTTATGCATGCTCAAGAATTCAGTCTCAAATAGGTGTTTCGGGAAAAATTGTCATAACTTTCTCTTTGAGAATTGGAAATGAATTTCATAAAAAGGGACTGAAATTGAATGGAATTCATTTTGGTTGGTATAATTTTTAGGGTTGAAGGTTAAAACAGTGACATGTGGCATCCTATACAGGTTCGCTCCACTGAACCAGACCATAATCAAGTCATTGTGAGAGATTTGGCATAACTTTATCTTGAAGAATCAAATATTGATATAACTCATGGGGTTAGAATGTAGAAATATAGGGCTACCACAAGACATAATTTTAGACCTTTGGAGGCTGAAATAATATATATACAACAGTTTCAATACCATCCTTATCAACAAGCTCAAAATCAAGCTCTTAAAAGGTGTGTATTTTTAAATTTGCATAAATTTTGTTTGAAAAAACAGTTTGAAGTGATTTAAAGGGAATAATGAAGCATATACATCATAAATTGATTCCAAAATTTCTCCCCAAAAAAAAATTAAACACCCATTATGCCCTTAGAGAGCTCTACTATGATGCATGAAGAAGAAGAAATGCAACATGATATATCAAAATTGAGGGAACAATTTTCGTTCTCACAGAGAGAAACCAAAATTGAATTGGGAGCAATGAAGATCAATATGGATGGTTTAGAAGCCAAAATAAAAAAATAGACAACAAATTTCTAGAGGATGGTTTAAAATCATAAAGGGAAGTTTTGAAGGAAGGTTTTGACAAAGTTGCTACATGAAATGCTTCCTAATGGCGATAAGGTAGTCCATGAAACCTATGATGAGAACAAAAGGAATGTGAATCATCATTTTAGAGAATCTAAATTTGGGTTGAAGATCGACCATATTCCAAATATCAATATTATGAAGCCTTGTGGCAAGGATCCAATAACATGTATACTACAGAGGGAGCAATTATTTGATCTACACGATGTGTAACACACACAAAAGGTACAAATTGCATCTATATATTTAGAACCAAATCAGTTTGTGTGGTATTGATGGCTTTGTTCTCGTAAATCACTTGTCACTTAGACAAATTTCTGGAATAATTGATGGAACATTATGAGGATACAAAGAGAAATACCTTCTTTATCCAACTGATAAATCTCAAATAGAAGGGTTAAGCTGGGGAGCATATTAAGGATTGTCAAAGATTGAATATCAATGTAATTGATATTCCAAAGGAGAATTTGATTGATGTCTTCATAGGGAATTTAAAGGATAACATCCAAAATGAGGTTTTCCTTTCGGAGCCTAAGTAATTGGAGAATGCATTCACGTTGGCAAGAAAAGTTGAAAGAAAGATCATGGAAACAAGGAGGTCTACCACTCACAACTATAAAGATGGAAGTGTTGTTTCTCCTAACCCCCCAAAACCTACAAGGTTGACACCACAATAAAGAGAGGAAAAGGAGAAAAGGGGATTTTATATATTTGTGATAACAAATACACTAAATTTCATATGTGTGATGAGAAGAAAATATTATACATAGATTGTGAAGAGGAGGAAGAAAAGGAACACGAAACACCAAAAGAAGAAGATATACACTAGGATGCAATTGTAGAGGTTGAAAAAGAAGAAATGAATCTAACCATATCTTGTAATTCATTGGTATGGATTACCACTCCTCAAACTCTCAAGATAGAAGGATACATCAAGAAGAAAAAGGTAATAGTGTTGATTGATTCTAGTTATACCCATAATTTCATTCATTGTAAGATAGCTAAGGAAATGAATTGCTTTCTATATCCAACACCAGAGTGTCAAGTGATGGTTGAAAATGGAGGAACTATAAATTGCTTAGGGAAGTGAAAAATATCAATCTAACCATGGGGGATATGTATTTAATATTCCAATGCTTTCCATTCCAATGGGTAGTGTTGATGTTATATTAGGAGTCCAATGCTTACAATCTTTGGGGGTGATAGATTTTAATTTTCAAGAACTTTTATTGAAATATTTATGGGAAGGAAAGGAACTTGAATTAAGGGGTATGATGGGGAAACCTAGGAAGATAATAAATTCTAATGGCATTAAAAATATTTTGAAGAAGGAATGAGTGCAATTACACAATTATGCTCACTAGATGTTCAAACATCGAATATCATCCATTTATCCAGATCTACAAAGAGACTTGGAGAATCATTCCAAGGTATTTGAAACTCCCAAAGGTCTCCCACCTATTCGTGATCATGATCATGCTATTCACTTAATTCCAAGAAGTGTTCCTCCAAACATCAGACTTTACAGATATCCCTATGCTAAAAAGAGTGAAATTGAATGTATGGTTGCAAAAATGTTAGAGGCAGGTATAATTCAACCTAGCCAAAGTTCTTTCTCTTCCCTGGTAGTATTGGTGCACAAGAAGGATGGATCATGGCGTATGTGTCCAGATTATAGGGAGCTCAATATGCTCATAATTATTAAATATAAATTTCCCATTCTTGTCATTGATGAATTTTTGGATGAATTACATGGAGCAATTTACTTCACCAAATTGGATCTTCTTTCCGAATATCCTCAAATTAGAAGGAAGACAAAAGACATTCCAAAAATTGCATTCAAAACTCATGAAGGTAATTATGAATTTTTGTTCATGCCTTTTGGCCTTACTAATTCACCTTCCACATTTCAAGGTTTGATTAATTCCACTTTAAAACCCTCCCTTAAAAATTTGGTGTTGGAATTTTTTTATGATATACTAATCTACAACAAGTCTTGGAAATATCATGTTCAACATGTTGATAGGGTGATTACCCTCCAAATGTTTCTTTAGGGTACAGGAGGTGGAATATTTGGATCATATTGTATCTCATGAGGGTGTTAATGTAGACCCTAACAAAATTAGAGCCACTAAGGAATGGAAAATTCCCACAACCTTAAAGCATATTCAAGGATTTCTCGGGTTGACAGGGTATTATCGCAATTTTTTTAAGAATTATGGGAAAACAATATCACCTCTAACAACATTACTAAATAAAGATGCATAATTTTTTGGACTCCATAAGAAACTAAGGCCTTTGAACACCTTAAATATGAAATGGACAAAGATCCAGTCTTATCTACACCAAACTTCACAAAAACCTTTGTTGTGGATTGTGATGCATCATTAAATGGCATTGGTGTTGTTTTAATGCAAGAAGGAATACACATTTCTTTTGAAAGTCGTATAATTAAGGGAAAGTATTTAAACAAATATATTTATGATAAGGGAATGTTGGTGATATTACATGTCTTGAAGAAATGGCGCCCTTACCAAATGGGAAGACACTTCAGGGTAAAAACAAATCATGATATTCGTAAATACTTCTTGGAACAAATATTATCTCCAGAAGAGCAGCGAAAATGGGTCACAAATATTTTGGGTTATGACTTTGAAATCATATACAAAAAAAAGGAAGCAAATTGTTGTTGTAGATGCACTCTCAAGAAGGGATGAGGATGTGGAATCATTGCTCTATGTCATTTCTATTATGAAACTTGATTGGATAATTGAAGCAACGGATCAATCGAAGAATGACAAAGAGGCATAGACACTCATTCAAAATTTGTAACAAGATCCCAACACATCCGATACATTTATCTAGAAAAATGATTCATTATGGTATAAAGATCACTTATATTTATGTAAGAACTCCCAACTCAAACAAAATATTCTTTTGGAATTGCACACCTCTCTTATAGTAGGGCACTTAGGATTTTTAAAAACTTACCACAAGGTCAAGAAGGAATTTTTTGGGAATGGCCTTAAATATGATATTCATAAGTTTTTTGTAGAATTTTTGTTTTTCCAACAAAATAAAGTTGAGACAATTAAGACCCCATGCCTTTTACAACCATTATTCATTCCAAGTTAGCAACGGGAGGAGGTATCAATGGATTTTATCAGATGTTTACATGATTTCGAAGGAAAGAGTGTCATCATGGTGGCAGTTGATACATTTACCAAGTATGCACACTTTGTGCACTATATCATCCTTTCAAAGCTAGTAAAGTCACTACTTCATTTGTGGAAATAGTTCAAAAGCTACATGGAAACCCAAATATTGTTGTAAGTGATAAAGATCCCATTTTCACTGGAAATTTTTGGATATAATTATTTTCTTGTCTTGGTACTCAATTAGCTCATAACTCATCTTATCATCCTCAATATAATGGGAAAAATGAGATAGTGAAAAAATGTGTGGAAGGATATCTTCATTGCTTCATATATGATAATAAAAAAACACAATGGGTCAAGTGGTTACCTCTAGAAAAATAGTAGTATAACACTTCCTGCCATACCATAACAAAAATTACCCCAATTATGGCACTTTATGGATATCATCCACCATCCATCATATCATCTTTAAGAGACAATTATAAGGTTCAAATGCTGGAATATCACATCTAGAATAAACAACAAGTTCTCCAACTCTTAAAGGATAACCTGACTCTAGCACAAAATCAAATGAAACAACAAACATATCATCAAAATGAAATAAGTTTTGATGTGGGTGACTGGGTATTTTTATAGCTACAACTATACAAACAAATGTCCCTCAAGCAAGCTAAGAAGGATAATAAATTATCACCCAAGTAATATGGTCCTTATAAGGTTTTGTAAAAGATTAGTACTATGGCATACACATTGGATGTGCCTACACCTTCACTAGTACACCAAGTTTTCCATGTTTCGTTCCTAAAGAAGGTTATAGTTGACCCAGTTAAAACTATATTTCTAGAACTTGACGATGATGGAGATATTATATTGGAGCCTGAAGAAATCATGGAAACAAGAATTGGAAAGCTACAAAATCGATCAAATTCAGAGTATCTCATTAAGTGGAAAAACTTACGTGGTGAATATTCCACATGGGAGGATGAGTATTTCAAACAAAATCATCCAAAACTACTCAAGCAATGATGAAAACACTTTTTTGAAGGGGAGGAACATGTCGAGTCCCCACAATATTAGTGCAACCCCATATTGTTATCGTTGTGTCCCATAGAATCCCACTATTTTTGTTACATTATTATTGTTTTGTAGGACCTAATTATATTTTTACCCTTTAGACTCCTACATATATCAAGGAGGTCTTGTTATTTGAATCATCAAAAAATCATTCATTTATGTGATGTAAATGGAGGTTTCACCCTCAAACTGGTTTATTATCCAGTCACCGATCTATCTTTTCTTATGTTTATGTGTTATTTTTTATCTGGATACATAACAGTTAGTTCCTCCCCAAAATTTCCGCTTCTTTCTTGTCCATTCCAACATTTTGCATAAGTCGTATTTTATTAAGGGCTAAAAGGCTTTGTATAAGTATATCCATCTAGCCCATGTGCCTTATCTGACCCCAAATTCCATACAACTTCCATGACCTAATTATCATATATGGGTTTGCACAGTACTTCATTATTCTCTTTGGGTATGATGGAAGGTATTTGGTTAAGAATCTCCTTCTTTATTGTCGTGATACACCTTTTGATATTGTTTTTTGAAATTTTTATGAGTTGTTTGCTTTTTTTCCTCATAACCCTTGATTTTTTCCCTTTAGAGTCTTGGATTTCCTTTATTCTATTTTTCATTTCTCTTTATTTTTCCTATTTAAGGAAAAAAAAAATTTCATCTCTGGATTTTAACAAACGACTTCTTGATTTGAACCTCCACTTATCTTCTTCCATCCTATTAATGTTGTGTATTTTAATTGTAATCTCTTTAACAAGGAAAATATGATGCTCTTCAGCAATAATGCTTTCCATTTGTAGATATAGCACCTCTAGTTGAGATTTTAGGTATGATTTTTCTTGGTTTGGTTCATCATAGTGGTATTTTACCCATTCTTTCAAAAAAAAAATTCACGATTTAGAGTTTTTATTCTAACATAAATGTTGGTGACCCTTCAACATAATTCCCTCATTGTCTTTGTACTATTTCTATTGTTCGTTTATCTTCCGGCCATAGTTGGTTGAATCTAAAGGGGATTGGGCCCAATTTTTCTTTCTCCATATGAGATAAAGAGATGGGCTTATGATCTGAAACTCCATTTTGAATTATCGAAGAGCTTATGTCTAGCTCTTCCAATAGCAAGTTTCCTGATAATTTGAATCTATCAAGTCTAGTTGCAATGTAATGATTTCCTATTCTTCTATTGGACCAGGTATATAATCCTTTCTTTGGCACTATATCCATCAAGTCCCTCTCATCCATCAAGTCTTCCATGCTCTCCCTTTAAGGGTCCTTGATTAATTTGCCTCCTTTTCCTCCTTGGGAGATATTGTTGTGTTAAAATCACCTCATATTATAACTTCTTGGTAAATGTTTGTACCTCTCTATTTTTCTAATTCATTTCAAAATTCAGCCATCTCTACATACAAATTTGGAGAATACACATTGTAGATTTCATAGATCTTATTGTTGGATAGATATTTCAAAAATGTTTGAATCCAAAAATGATTAGTTTTTATTTCTACCTCTAAAAACTTGGGTTGGTTCCACAAGTTAGCTAGCTCCATAGAGGCCCCTCTTGAACTGGCTATTGCACATTTACTGAAGGCCAAAAACTAATTTTTGAATTTTAAAAATAACTTACATAATTTTCTATTTCCTACAGGAATAATACATCTACTTTTTCACTCTTAATTATCTCCTTGGTTGCTAGGGTTTTGATGGGGTTCCATAAACCTCTTATGTTCCAAGAAATTGTTTTTCATTGAGAGATATGTAAGGGCACCACCTCTCCCTCATTTTGTTTTGTTTCTTTAATTATTTCCCTGAATTTTGTAGATTCTAGTAGTGTTGCTCTATTGTTTTATTCTTTCCTAATATTTTCTCCATGGTTGTGACTTCATCTCTTTTCTCCTTATTCGGTTTTATTATAGATTTTTTATTGCCTTTTCCACTTGTTCCAAGTCTTCACCATCAATCTAGGAGCCTGGTTTTTTTATTCTTGTGAGAAAGAATGTGTGTCCTGGAAGAATAAGGATCACGGGAGCTTGCCTTAGGGGGAGAGTTTTTGGGTGTGTGTTATATTATTTCCACGACTAGTCGCATGGGGTGGGGGGGGGGGTGGGGTGGGTGGTCACAAGAGGGGAGAAATCCCCCCATGTTCATTGCGTCGGGTGTAACAGGGGGGGTGGTAGCCCTCCTACACAGGGTTCGGGGAAACGCACAGAGAAACAAAATTTGGACCCTATATTAGGTGGGATGACCTACCTATGGCTTTGTGCATGTGTTTTGCACATGTTTTTGGGCATGATGGCTTTCTGTCCATGGTATTTTGTATATTCAGTCAAGGGAACTACGGTTATCTAGGGTCAATGGATTTGGGTTTATGATGCTTTGGAATGTACAGATATGTATTGTAACATTTAAAGGAATATAATGAAAAATAAATCTGGTGGTCTCATTTTTGGGATCAATGGGAAAATGTCTATGTATATTTGTTTTTATGTTTTATGCTCTCTCCATTGTTTATTTTCTGTTTTAAGAATTCGTTTGCAGGTAATTTTTGTAAACCTACAAGAGTCAGAGAAGGGATACTCCTCTGTGACTTTGAGAGGATATTTAGAGGGATGGAGAATAACAACTTGAGTAAGAGTAGAGGCACTTTCGGTGATATGGGAGCTAGTCGGGGCAAGGAATGGAGAGGCTTCCCTACCCACAGGGGGTTTTCTCTTTTTTAAAGGAGAGGAGGGGATTAACAAGAGAGGGTTGATTGTAGTCTTTTACAACATATGGATATTTATATTTAGGACATGCATTTTCAATGGATGGGTCATCTAACTCAAGGTTGGAGGATAATGGTTCTAAGGGATTTTTTCAAATTTCAGCCATTGTCACTTTCCTAGGTGAGGGACCAACTTTAACATATCTAGAAACATATTTCTTTGGGGATTTCCAATCACCTTAGGGGTGATTATTTCCCAAAGGGGAGGGTTTTATCTTGAAATATTTGTAAAAGTGATCATATTCATGGAAAGTTTTACATTTATAGTGGATCTTATCATAGTCTAGAATTTGGACATGGGTCCAGTCTCCATTTTTCAAAATTATTTTTTTTGGAATTCCTTTTTTTAAATCAAATTCCACACAAATTATAGGACATGAAAATTACTTGTCCTTTGGCCCAAAGTTGTCTAGGAACTTTCCAAGGGAGTTTCTTATAGAGGTGAGGTTGTTAGCCTCCCAGCAAGGAAGAGGTAGGCGAGGGAGGCGAACCCAAACAATAATAGTTGATGGGATGTTTGCCTCTATATCAAAGTAAAGGGTACATTTGTTTATGTATAGGCTTCATGTGCCAATAAAGTATGGCCCATTTATGAAAACCAACCTTGATATGAAAAATCCTCTGCCATTGTAAAAAAAGGTTAATAGGGCCAGAGACAAGCTTTGCCCAGGTTTTCTCAATCCAGTCTTCAAGGGTCTTGGGGGAGAGTCGCATACCTATGAACTTCCCAACCAAACCTATTTCTATAAGAGCAAGAGTTCTTGCACGGAAATTTTTGGAAGGAAGATCCATTGTAGGATCTTTTTCATTTTGCTTCATGAATTTTGAGTATTTTTGGGATGGTTTTATCTATTTCCTCCATCTTCAAACAAGATCATTGAAGGCAGAGTCCATAGGGTCATCTCTTGAGATTGTTATAATGCCCTCTAACATGATCATGCTTAATAATTGGAGATAGAGGTCTCAACGGTTTCATAGGAGTTTGAAAATTCAAATTGTGGGAATTTTCAAATTGGTGTTTGTGCAGGTCCACTTAAATAGATCTTCATATTAACACCTAGTATTTCATATTTGTGTTATGGGTAGGAAATGGCCCAATTTCTCTTATGTGTTACAATTTTCTATTATTTTTTTTATTCACGATTTTAAAAAATCTAAGAATTGGGGAAATCAGTATTAATCCATCCCAATACTCCTCTTTTATTAAATATTAGACAATCATGAGGAAAGGAGAGTGAATTGTTTAAGGTACGAGTTGGGTATCGTTCGAGAATTATTGAGCTTAGTTCCATTTGTAAGTCAATTTCATTTTAATGAGACTGGATTATTGTTGAGAGATTGTGTTATATTTTTATCTAAGTTATTAACTTCCAAGTATGTTATCTAAGTCAGGAAGGGCCACTCGATCTAGGTGTAATATCCCAAATTGGAATAATGCATTGATACACAAACACAATATTTGTAACACAGAAAATGTACATGTAAAATTATGATCAACACAGATATAGACAGAATAGGTGAGCCATTTTATTCATAGGAGATGGATTACAGTTACAATAGTGTAAAAATAGAGGTACTCTAGCCAAAGAGATGGCCTAGAATGACCCTGAAAGCATGCTACAACAAGCACTGCGTAACTGGAGAGCTGCTCGAAGAAATATTGGTTGTCCCTTCAACAGATGATGTAAATATGATTGTTGGTTGAATATTGAAATGCAGATATATGGAAAACTAGATCTCTGATGATGCCAAGATTCTAGATCTGGGCTCTATGATGGAAACCCAAGGTAACCCAGAAAGGAAATTTCAGATCTATGAAATTGGAAATTTACCCTCTTGGGGTTTGATCCCTGGTATGTTGGATTATTCATATCTAAAGCTATATATGAATGTAATATGGCTGAACTGAAGTAAAAATAAGATCTATGCTCCTCCTTCAGATCTCTAAGCTAGAATCTTGATATCTTGTTTCTTCTTCCTCCTCCTTCAAGATGCAGCTGCTATAAACACAACAGCTGGATAAACTGTGTTGTATAGAAAGGAGAGGTTGATTACCACTGCAAAATATGGCTATGAAGCTCAATATTGATGGAAATAATGCATACAATGTGAAGAAATGGTCCTCCACTGGATTACTAGCTGAAATGCTAGCAACTTCCCTTCTCCCTTGGATCTGCAAGACTGGACTGCGCATTTCGTGATGGAACTGTTGCTGCTAGGAGATGAATGATGGATGACTTGATTCCTGATATAGATCTAAAGCACTGGAAGGCTGATCTTGAATCTCAAGGTGATAGGATGAATCCTTCACCAGTTCCTCAGCTGAAATACTGAAGGACAACCTCCTCCTCTCAAACCCTGATGCGGAAATGCGTTATTTATGAAGATGTATGGGTTGAAGAAAGTAGGAAAAATATGGCACCAATTCTTTATGATGAATAATCTCAATAGGAAAACTTCCCAGAGTAGGCACTCAAATTCCCCCATGGGTAAGGGTGGGATTCCCGCTCGAGAACACCCTGTGCTAAACAGCACTGCAAACTTAGCTAAACAGCATAAGAGTGCATGGAATGTCAAAAGACAACTCCAGATCTAAACAGATCACAAAATCATAAACTAAAGCTTACCTCCAATGTTGCCTTCATCTCCAATATATACAAAGTGAGCCTTCCCAAGCCCTAGCCCACCTCTAAACTGCGATGTTCATGTTCACATAATCCTCCATGGTTGACTGTGTTGTCTCTCCAAGTCTTCCATCATGTCTACATGCAATATACACCCTCTCCATCATGTGTGCATTAAATGCACTACTTCCTCCATCACTTCATCATGAATGCTCTATGATCTTACATTAGATTCCCTCCATGACCTCAGTTGATTGCTTCAACCTCCATGATCTATCTCATTAATGAGACATGATCTCCACTCCATTCACATTAGTAGTTGCTCCACTAGTCCATTATGTAGATCTATGTTTAATTAATCCACATTCACACATCAAAAAGTGGATCTTTATTCATCTTTGAGGATTATGGGTCCCTCCACGCTTTTATTTTCTTAATTAATTAAGAAAATTAAGAACTCTAATATTCCAAACATCATGTGAAAATTTAGGAATACTACAGTCCTCCCCTGAAAAATGTTGCTTGACCTCAAGCAAATGCAAAAGTATATGCAAATCCATCTATTCCCCTCCAAATGGCATCCACATAAGGAAGGCCTCCTCCATCTGCTGCAATGTGTTATGCATGTTTGGTTCCAAAGTTGTCTCTCAAAATTGCATAGAATGACCTCCAACTATGTAGTTAGATGTCCTTCAACCATAAGTTGCCCAACGTCATCATCAATACATGAGATACATAATATAAAGTGGTTATTCCCACAAAGGAGAAGCTCCATCTCATAAAATATCTCTTCATCCCATGCTTTATGAAGTAGATTGAGCATTGACATGCCCTCATCCTTAGCCCTGTTGGCCTTGTTGGATCCAAGCATCATTCCAACATTATGCAAAAGAATAAATAGAGACATATGGTTAAACAAGGATGTCAAACCATATTCTCCCAATAGTAACCACCGGAGTAGGGCCACTTGATGCCATCCTCCATCTCCACCATGCAAGATGGACAAGCTAAACTCCCCCAAAAGCAACCAAAGCAACAAGAGATCTTGATGCCTTTTCACCTCTTCATGTGCATCATGGAGTAAAAAAATATTGATAGACATGTGGAATGTCACATCAGCCCAATACAAGAAAACACCATCAATACACATCATGAGAGTACCATGCCAATTTCTACACAATACAAAACACATAGACAAAGGAGATGTCATGTGATGGCCAAACTCTCTCAAGGAAAACCAAAGTGAACATTCCTTCTTTTGCTGCATTCTATCAATGATACACAAGGCATGAGTCAGAGAAATATGAGCTATTGGGTAGTAACCATACTCACCCAAGAGTAGCCAATGCAGCCATGCCTCCTTCTTCATTACATGAGTGTTATTCAAGGCATGGATCAAAGAAAGAGGATATTTTGGGTAGTAACCAAACTTACCCAAGAGAAACCAGCGTAACCAAGCTTCTCGTTGGCCCATGTCATATATCTGCAAGTGGTCATGCAACCCCTTGCTTATCATCCTCACCCACTCATCCCAATGTGGATGATGAATGATGTTTTGCATAAACATGGTATCCTCCCTTTGTAGAATACCATCCTTTCCAAACTAACGAAGAAATTTTCACTCCATGATATGTTGAAGTACACCTCCAATGAGACCTCTCCATGAGATATTCTTCTCATCAATGGCCCTCCAAACTAATAAGGTTCTAGACCTGCTGCAGGTAGAATTTTCTCTTTGAGCTGTCAGATGCTCATTGAGAAAGATTCATCTTGAAAGGGGAAAATATTTCCCATCTGAAGATGTCTACCATCTATCATCTTCTCCTCCATTGCTTCATGAATGAAGCTGCCATTTGATTTCTCCCATAAGGAATGGGTCCTCTTCTTCTCACTGTTGCTCATTAACAATGCTGTAGATCTGCAAGGTGATGCATGTGTTGTATCAAAGCAAGGCACAATGTTGAACTCATAGCTAGAAATTGCACATAAGATCATACTCATCCCATTTTCAGAAATTCCACATTTCAACTCAAAGGTTTGAATGTAGTTCATCAATGAAAAACTAGGATGGTTCTTCCTTCCTTCCTTGATTAGATCAAGGGTCCTCTGTGCAGTGATATGATGCTGCTCCAAATCAGCATGTTGTTCTAACCTTTGGTCATGCAATAGCCCTAATGGCATATCCCCATAAGTTTCAATAAGAGGTATTGAAATAATATGAGATGAAAGTGGTTGCAGACCTTGGATCAATTATGTGTGGGAACCTCTTGAAATACCACAAGAGTTCCTCCAACCGGAACAATAGTCACTCCAACTGCTGGTAAGAGTGATGGCTGCACTTCTACAAGTGTACCAGTGCTGGTATCTATCTCCTCCTCATCATGCATCTCATGAGTAATGCATGGGGCTCCAAATGTCAAGAACACAAGACCCTCTTGCAAAGGTTCAAGTGGTCCTCCTCTTGATGTAAACACATCTACAACTGGTGGGTGGTAGAGGCTCCTCCTCCTGAGTGATAATGAGGACATATTCTTTTAGATCTTCAAGTACTATCTCCTTGATGATGGGAGATGACATTATGTGAGATGTATCTGGTTTCTTTCTACCAAATCTCTTCTTCAATCTTTGAATGAAATCTTCATAAGCAAACACTTTCATGTGTGATAAGTTACTGAACCACCAATCTCTTACTTCACCTTCTAGGTGCAGCGCTACAAACTCCACAGCCTCTCTTTCTGGTATAGGATACTTCAGAAAGAATGTATATAATTCTTCCCTCCAAGCCCTCAATGTGCTTGTGGAAGATCCATCAAATGTGGGCAAGAAGAATCTATGCCTCTTTCTTCTATTGCTGCTTATGGATCTCCCTCCTCTTTGAGTTGCAGAAACTGTTGGAGAGAAAGATTCTCCTTCAATGCTCTTGGTTGTGACTTGTATTCAAATAGATATCTACTTAGGGTCTCATGCCCCAAGCCTTCATCATATTCAGATCAATCCTCTTTCTCATCAAAGAAAGTGGATCTAGTGGAATAATGTGAAGCTCTTTGCTTCTCCGGTCTGCTTTGCTGCTGAAAAGAAGTACTGGGACCTTCTTCATCTTGAAAACTTCTTGAGGTTTCTCTTTGCATTTCTCTTCTTGTTTCATTGATCTCTTTGGGGAGATCCTTCATAGCTCTAAATAAATATGCAGCAAAACTTAATCCCTCCATTATAGTAGATCTCTATTATCTGCTTTTATTATGTTTTCAATAATGTCCACAAGTTGAGCCAAAGATCATGCTCTAATACCACTGTAATATCCCAAATTGGAATAATGCATTGATACACAAACACAATAATTGTAACACAGAAAATGTACATGTAAAATTATGATCAATACAGATATAGATAGAATAGGTGAGCCATTTTATTCATAGGAGTTGGATTACAGTTACAACAGTGTAAAAATAGAGGTACTCTAGCCAAAGAGATGGCCTAGAATGACCCTGAAAGCATGCTACAACAAGCACTGCGTAATTGGAGAGCTGTTGGAAGAAATATTGTGTTTTCCCTTCAACAGATGATGTACATATGACTATTGTCTGAATAGGGAAATGAAAATATATGGAAACCTGGAGCTATGATGATGCCAAGATTCTAGATCTGGGCTCTATGATGGAAACCCAAGATAACCCAGAAAGGAAATTTCAGATCTATGAGATTGGAAATTTACCCTCTTGGGGTTTGATCCCTGGTCTACTGGGTTATGCAGATCTGAAGCTAGATTTGAATGTAAGATGTTTGAATGAAGTACAAATCAGATCTATTCTTTGAGGGTTGATCCCTCCTTCAGATCTCCAAGCTAGAAGCTTGAGATCTTGCTTCTTCTTCCTCCTCCTTCAAGATGTAGCTGCTACAAACACAACAACTGGATAAACTGCGTTGTATAGGAAGGAGAGGTTGTTTCCTACTACAAAATATGGCTATGAAGCTCAAGACTTATGGAAATAATGCATACAATGTGATGGAATGGTCCTCCACTGGATTACTAGCTGAAATGCTAGCAACTTCCCTTCTCCCTTGGATCTGCAAGACTGGACTACGCAATTCCTGACGAAACTACTGCTGCTGGGAGATGAATGATGGATGGCCTGATGCCTGATATAGATTTGAAGTACTGGAAGGTTGATATTGAAGCTCAAGGTGATAGAATGAATCCTTCACCGGTTCCTCAACTGAAATACTGAAGGACAACCTCCTCCTCTCAAACCCTGATGCAGAAATGTGTTATTTCTAAAGATGTATGGGTTGCAGAAAGTAGGAACAATATGGCACCAATGCCTGATGATGAATAATTTCAATAGGAAACCTTCCCAAAGTAGGCACTCAAAGTCCCTCGTGGGTAAGGGTGGGATTCCCACTCGAGAACACCCTGTGCTAAACAGCACTGCAGACTTAGCTAAACAGCATAAGAGTGCATGGAATGTCAAAAGACAACTCCAGATCTAAACAGATCACAAAATCATAAACTAAAGCTAGCCTCCAATGTTGCCTTCATCTCCATTATATACAAAGTGAGCCTTCCCAGGCCTTGGCCCACCTCTAAACTGCGTTGTTCATGTGGACATAATCCTCCATGGTTGACTGCGTTGTCTCTCCAAGTCTTCCATCATGTCTACATGAAATGTACACCCTCTCCATCATGTGTGCCATTAAATACACTACTTCCTCCATCACTTCATCATGAATGCTCTATTATCTTACATTAGATTCCCTCCATGATCTCAGTTGACTGCTTCAACCTCCATGATCTATCTCATTAATGAGACATGATCTCCACTCCATTCACATTAGTAGCTGCTCCACTACTCCATTATGTAGATCTATGTTTAATTAATCCACATTCACACATCAAAAAGTGGATCTTTATTCATCTTTGAGGATTATGGGTCCCTCCACCCTTTTATTTACTTAATTAATTAAGGAAATTAAGAACTCTAATATTCCAAAAATCATGTGAAAATTTAGGAATATTACACTCGGTAATGTATTGGACTTTCTATTTATTAGCCTAGATTTCTATTTCATTTGCACTAATTTCAGTTATGTGTGTTTAATTTATATTTTGCAGTTAGTTTACAAATTTAAAGATTGGCCTTCAAATCGAGATACTTTCCTCTTCACACTATGTATCAATTTAAATTTCCCTTACTTTTGTGAGTAGATGTCCATTTGTTTCATGTTTTCCCATATTCATATCTCAATACTATTGTTAACACATAATTGTTTCCTTAACTCAACCATTTTAATGCGCATCCCCGTTTGTCACTTCCTTTACGCCTCCAATCACCTATCTATTCACAACACATTCATTCGTTCAGCCTTTTCTCACTTATAAATTCAATTGCCCTTTGTTTAATGTTACATATATGTGTGAAATGCAGAAGTTTTTTATTATATAAGTTTCATATACTCTCTCTCTCTCTCTCTCTCTCTCTCTCTCTCTCTCTCTCTCTCTCTCTCTATATATATATATATATATATATATATATATATCAACATGAAAAGCATGTAACGATTTAAAAAAAAACATGTTTATTTGTTTATTTGTTTATTTCATTCATATATTTTTTTTAAATCGTTACATGCTTTTCATGTTGATATATATATATATATTAAATTATAACACCTTGTTATATTGATGTGATCATATATTATGACATGTTAATATATGAATTATCTTGTTATTTACTATATTAGTAAGTTATAATTTTGTATATTTCTTTATTAATTGATATATTTCCATTATTATTATATTGTTAAATATATCAACACAACACATCATTTCTTGCTTCTATTGTGATTTAATGTATCTCTTTTGAGGAATGATATTTGAAGTGTGTGTTTTAATTGTCAATATCTTAGAAGATCCACTACATGAATCATGAATATCATTGAAGGATCAAGACAATAGTAATCTACTTCCGCAAAGTTACATGAACATCTTTGTATGAAAAATTGTGACTTAGAGCTTCTATATCATTAGTTTTCCTATGACCTAGTAAAGATTTTTATAGAGTTAATTCCCAGTAGTTGAATATGGAAATTTCCATGATTGCTCAATAGTTGTCAATATTAGACTAGTAAATATTAAGGCTTTCATCCCACATTTCTTATGCTTACATCTCTAAGTTTATGATCCAAGTTCGATAATTTAATGATGGCAATTTAACCATATAATTTGCCCAACATTTTTGGTGTCGTTACTGGGGAGGTGCTAAAAGGATTAGAGCATTGGCATTCTAGTTCCTTTTATTTTATTTTTATTTTCTAGCATTCATGACTTGGAGGAGAAACATCAAGACACAAAGAGGCCCTCATTTCAAAATATCTGAAAAGGGTTCTAGCCTGCCACATTCACTTTAGTGAGTTTCTCCAAAACCTCATCATGTTGGTTTTTTTCCTTTATGCTAGTGTGTATTTACTCATGGAAAGAAGAGAATAACTCATGATGAACATATAACTGGTGAAATTAGGTCTTATTAGCATGAGTACATCCAAGTACATGATAAATTTTACTTTGAGTTTTCTTTCTTTAGTATATTTCATTTATTTCTTAAAAAAATAAAAAATCAAGGTGCTTTAAGAACCCCCCCAGCCCCCCATACACTAATACATGTGCTAGACATGGATTAGCAACCGTCAAAGCAGTATCCAAGGATGTTCAAGAACATGTTGGGTGAAGTATAATGTTACTCCAAGAACTTTATCAAATCCTAGCTGCAACTAGTGTCTCTACATCTTCCTCTCAAGAAGAGTAAAAATTAGCAACAATCAAGAACATATTTGCCACTCCAAAAGTGATAGAAGAACAAAAGATCCATGAGTCACCTCTACAATAAGATCTAGAAGCCTTATCTGACCGCCCTTGCCAATTTGTCAAGGAAATCAAAGAATAATGGACCAAATTCAATGGAGAGTAGCCATTAGAACCTACGATGTCAAGGTACCTACAAATGCGATAATCTAACATTTTTTTATCATGTTCAACCTCTGCAAATTCATTCACATGTTAAAAAATGTACCACGGGTTTGGAACACATGAAAATTATATGGTTTTATGATATCTTCAACTTGAAATGGTTCATTTTCTTGTAGTAGCATGTTCTAATTAAATGCATCCACTCAATCCTATACAACAACATCCCTTACCTTGTTTACATGAGGACATGCAAACCCTAATCCTTTAGGTAGAATTAGAGAAACTATTTCGATTCCTTCCAATTCTTCAACATCTCCAATATCTTTAGTTCATCTCAATCAATTTTCCCTTAACTTCAACGTCATCCAATTCAACCTATTTCAGCATATTCATCTCTCATCAACTTCAATCCTCTCTCATATACTCAATAAGTTTTGAGTCGTGCTCACCCTCATTTTCAAAATTCAACCAACTTGCATCAGTTCCATAGAATTATACAACAAATTATAATTCAAGGCAAAGGTACTCGAGGTGAAATAGGTATAAAACTCTTTAATTTACTAAAAATTTGGAAAATATGATGCATAACCACCATTACCCATTCAATATTGCCCTACACATCATCACCACTTACAAAAGTACTCATCACCAACCATTAACTCTCCATTTTTCCACTAACTACAAGAAATTGTATACTATAATCATATGACCAAGAAAGGAATGCAAGCAAAGATATTGTGGTATACAAATACAACGCAAGATCCATAATTTCTTCTCCTTGTACATCATAAAACATTTCTAAGGTCATTATTTGAATGTTTTGAATAAGAGGATGAAGTCATTGCTACTCAACCAAGCAAAACATACTACAAGTAAATATTGGTCTGAAAGTAAAAGAAATATATAGAGCTTACAAATGCCCATGTCCATTCACATTTCCACCATTTTTGTCACTCCACAAACCAATCCAACCTCTTACCTCCATCATCTTTTCATGATGGCCCATCCCCTACTTGTACTCATCTTTTGTTGTCTTGTTCAATATATGTTTGTTGTGACAAGTATGAAGAATGTTGCTCCACAAGAACCAACACCTTCAGTCTTCAAAGTGTTTCTCCACAAGAACCAACACCTTCAGTCTTCAAAGTGTTGCTCCATAAGAACCAAGAAAAAATGTCACAAATATCTACTCATGCAAGGTAATTAAACAAAGTATACAATGAGTAGCGAACAAGGATTCATAAGTTCATGTTTGCATGAGGACACGCAAACTCTCAGGTTTGGGGGAGTGTTGGGATTTTCTTTTGTCATATCTCTCCACCCAATCAAGTCATTATTCTTAAACCATTTCCTTGCATTTCACCAATAATACATTTCCAACTACGCCATAAACTTTCATGAATCGCTTTGATTCATGATTATACATAATATGTGGCCAATACATCACTTTTCTATGTTTTTAATGAATAAATATGATTATATCATAGTCTTACTAATGTCGGTTTATGAAGTATGATCTTTATAGTTCAATTAAATTAAGTTCTTATACCAACAATTCACTTCCAGTACTTGAAATCATTGTTTAGCATAATTGTGACCTTCTAATTGGAATTTGGCCACATGGGATTTGAAGGTTGAGGCATCAACGTGGTTATTTGTTATTCAAATTTCACGCAGGTCAACGTGTGAGCCTCCAGCTCTCGATCAATGTTACAGGTCAAAGTATCCAAACAATCAACTTTTGGCTTGATTTCCGAGATAATGAGGACGAATATGAAAATTCGGGGCATGGGTTTTGTTCCAAGTATGGGAAATTGAGTAACACATGGGTTGTTTTAAAAAATAAGGCATGGTTTTAGATTTATGCTCGGTTCTTCAATGCCAAACTACCCAAAATGCACAATTTGTCCCAAATTTATAAAAAGTCAAAATTAGTGCCTAGATTTGTGGGAGATGTCAAATCAATTATCTGGGGAGCAAGACGAAACAAATCTCAACCATCTTAAATTATATAAATTATTTGCTATGTCATACTTGTATTATGGGTAGTGAATGGTCCAATTTATCTTGGGTGTTACAATTTTCTATTTTGTTTCTCTTCGCATTTTTAACAAATCCAAATATTGGGGGAATTTGTTTTGATCCACCCCAATGATTCTCTTGTATTAAAGGTTGGAAAGTCACGAGGAAAGAAGAGAGAAATTTTTAAGACAGAAGTTGGGTATCGTTCGAGAATTATTGAGTTGAGTCCCATTTGTAAGTTGGTTTCAGTTTAATGAGATTGGATTATTTTTTGAGAGATCGTGTTCAATTTTTAATCTGAGTTAGTCATTTCCAGGCATGTTGTCCAGATCGAGAAGTTCCACTCGATCTAAATAATTTCCTGGTTTTTTAATTTGTTCTCCTAATATTCTATTTCATTTCCACCAAATTTTTGTTTTGTGTGTTTAATTTTTATTTTATTATTAGTTTACACATTCATAAATTAACCTTCAAATTGAGACACTTCACCCTTCACACTTTGTATCAATTTAACTTTGCCTTACTTCTGCGAGTAGATATCCATCTATTTCATGCTTACCCATATTCATATCTCAATACCATATTTAACGCAAAATTGTTTCCTTGACTCGGAAATTGTAATGCACAACCATGTCGATCACTTACTTTATGCCTCGAATCACCCATCTATTCACAATGCATTCATTTATTTAGCCTTTTCTCATGTATACAGTGGTTTGCACTTTTTTTAATGCAATTAAATATATTTATGTGATACACATGAATTTTTTATTATATAAGTTTCATAGATTATATATATTCCATAGTGTGTTATGTAATGTGTTATGTTACAAGAGCTCTATAAAATATATAATTTCACTATGTTGTTTAATTCATATATATTTTTAAAATCATTACATGCTTTTCGTGTTGACGTATTATTATAAATTATTTTTAATTGTATCACCTTGTTCGGTTGATGTGATCATATATTATGACATATTATATGTATTTCTTATATTATAAAGTAAGGTTTTTTTTGGTTGATAGAGTTCATTATTATTATATTATTGAATTTAAAAGCACAACACGTCATTTATTTCTTTTATTGTGTTTTGATGTATCTCTTTTGAGGAATATTCTCTGAAGTGCGTGTTTTAATTGCTAGTAGCTTAGAAGATACATTATAAAGGATCAAGACAACAATGACTTACTCTTGCAAAGTTACATGAACATCAATGTATGAAAGGTTG
Source organism: Pinus albicaulis (assembly GCA_034641835.2). Lineage (NCBI taxonomy): Eukaryota > Viridiplantae > Streptophyta > Pinopsida > Pinales > Pinaceae > Pinus > Pinus albicaulis. The sequence continues at coordinate 781,134,546 of CM076578.1, forward strand.
TAACTCAAAGCTTTTATAGCACTAGTTGTCCTATGACTTACTAACGAATTCTATAGTGTTAATTCCCAGTAGTTGAATTTGGAAATTTGCATGATTACTCAATAGCTTTGGACATTAGACTAGGATATATTAAGGTTTTAATCCTACATTTCTTGTGCTTGTATATCTAAGTTTACAATCCCAATTCGATAACTTAATGTTGACAATTTAAGCATATATTTTGCCCAATAGACTAAAACAAATTAAAGCCCAAAAGTGGAAAATGGGGAAGATTCGCTCACGCTTATATAAAATGTACTATTTCTCTATTGAAATTTAAGAAGAATATTCAAAGAAAGAATTTTAGCATTGGTATTTTTCCAAATGATGTGAAAAAATCACATTAATGTCAAGTTGGGAAATCGATTATTAGTTTTTAAATCAAGTATTATAAAAAAAGAAAAACATTTTTTACAAGAAACAATATGAAACTGGAGATATACAAATAATAATTGAGGATTATAAATTCATATCTCAAGTTGATGTTACAACGATATATCTTAGAAAATTTCACATAATTCTAAGCTCAATATGGATGGAAGCACTAGATACATTCATCTTAAACATTAAGAATTTTTTTTTATGCTCTCCCATAAGATGATCTGAATTTGAATGTTTGTTTTGTTGTGCTAATTTTATCTTCAGATTTATATTAAAAGTGTTGACCTTTGCTTCATGTACATGGGCTTATTAAATTGCTTATGATTGTTTAACAAGTAAATGTATGGAGATTATGTTGAATTCTTGAACAAAAAACATTGAAACTAAATGTTGAACAGTAGCAAGAAAACACACAGCAAACCATCACAATTGATTCATTAACACATTGTTTTGATGAAGGAGTTCAACCCTCCTAGACTACATCTCCTTGGTCCAGCTTCCATGGCTTGGGCCTTTGTATTAGCTCAATTGTGCAAAAATTGTTGTTTATAATCACCTATTGCCTCTGAAAAGTGCTCCAATGTGTCCAAAAGATCAAAATCTACCAGCAATGTCTCTTCCTAAGCCAAAATTGGTCGAAAATTGCTCCTTATATGCCTCATTTACTTTTTCCCTATAATTATCCTCCAAAACTAGAGAGAACTCTAGTTAGTGCAGACAAAATAGGGATTCCGCCAAAACTGGCGGAGTCCACTAAACCTGCTGTGATTAATGAAGGTTTAATTAGCAGTTAATTGTGCTTAACAGTGGATAAGCCTATCTTAACTGCGCATAAGCTCATTTCTGTTAAATGAGGTTTAACGAACTTAAACACTAGATTACAATAGTTAACCTGCAATTAAATTAAAACTCTGTTGTATTAACTTTTCAATCCACCTGTGTTCTTCGTAGCATGGTTGTATGGGGAGGGGGTTAGCCCCCTCCAAACCCCCACCATAGAATCCAATCCATAATAAATATAAGTCGAAGCCTTATGTGGTTAAGACCCAACGGATTGGTGTGGTGGTAAGGCAACCAGTTGGTGCAGGGTAGGTTGTGGGTTTGACCCCGACCCCTGCACAATAATTTTGTTTGACATGACATTTCCATTCCCAAGGTTGAAAACTTTGGTTTAAATTCATTCGACCCAAATTCATATATGTGCCCTTGTATATAGTGTCAAATTTGGATATATAAATATAATTCAAACTTTGATATACCACCATTGAAATTCGATGCAAAACTTGGAGAGGGGGTCCACCATAGGGGTCACGTGGCAGCCCCTAGTTGCACCACGTGTCCATCTCTGGTTGGACCATTCCAATCCAAAAATAAATTCTCATTCAACCTTAGGATAGATTGTAAGAAAATTTCACCTCCAAAGTTCATTGGTGAATCGTGTTGTGACACTTGTCACAATGTCATTGGGAAAAAATTGGAGAATATTCCCTAAATATACCTGGTATGCTGATTGGGCTACCATCTCATTAACCTGTCATTGTTCTGCAATTTTGTTAGTTGTTTAGGAAAACAAACAGCAGGTCATAACTTCCTCATACAGAGTCATTTTTTTTATGAAACGAATTGCGTCAGATTCCTGGCGACGAGCTCTTTGTTATTGTTCTAGTTTGGAGAATTTCTAAGCATTTTCATTTTTTAGATTAATATTAAGCCTTTGATCATTCATCCTCACTAGAAGCCTTTTAGACCCCAAAAGATACTATCAATTGTTCATCAGGTGAGGGTACAACTCCCTCACCCTTTCAATATCCATCCATTTGGCCTTGGAAGGATTTTTTCCCTTGAGTCCCACTCTAAGGTATTCGACATTCCCTCTTCTTGAAGTTCTAGTTCTTCTGTCAATTATGAGATCTTGTTGAAATTCATCAAGATATTGTACCAATAAATCATCTATTGATGGCAGTTGAACATGCTCTCCTTGATCATTAATCAACGGAGGCTCAAACAATCTCAAATTCTCAACATTAACGATAGAATATATTTTCATATAAGGAGGAAACTCTAGGTTAAATGCATTTTTACCAATCTTTTCCAGAATTTTAAAAGGACCATAACGGATTGGCTTAATATTTTTAACTTCCCCTTGAAGTCTTTCTTTACTGATATATAACCAAACTTCATCACCAACCTAGAATTTGTGATCAACACGGTGTTTTTCATGCCTTGCCTTGTAGTTTCTTTGACTCTTTTCAAGTTGTTCTTGCACTCTGTGATGTACCAACTAAATTTTCTCAATGAATTTCCTTGCTTTATCTATTTCACTATGACCATCAATCGCAACATATTTCTCAAAGATGAAGTCCAAAGGCGATCTTGGCAAGTACCCAATACATGCCTCAAATGGTGATGTGTTTGTCAAAGAATGCTTTGCCATGTTGTATGCACATTGAATGTAATGCAACTTTTCATACCATAACTTGGGATGTTTGCTGCAATAACCTCTAAGAAGATGAATTATTGTCATGTTAACCACCTCGGTATAACCATATGTTTACAGATGAAAATTTATACTCTTCTTCAACTTAGTGTTCATCATGTCCCACAATTTTGACCAAAAATTCCTAACAAACCGGGAATCTCAATCACTTACAATAGAAGTAGGAAGACCAAAATGAACCCATACATTTTGAAAGAAAATATGAGTTGTTTTTTTAGCTATAATTTGTTTTTTACATGCCATCAAAAGACACATTTTTTTGAACCTATCTACAACTACATACAAGTAATCATGACTTTTCCTTGACATTGGAAGACCTCCTACAAAATCCAAAGAGATACTCTCCCAAGGACGTGAAGGTACCGGAAGTGGAGTGTACAATCCTAGTTTCCTATTGCTAGTCTTACTTATTGCAAACAAATAACATCCTCTAATGAAACGAGATACACTATCAATCATTCGTGGCCAATAATAATACCTTTGGAGATTCACTACCGTCTTGCCTACACTGAAACGTCCAACAATCAATGAAGTGTGTGCCTCCCTTATGATATTGTTTCTTTCTCCCTGTGGAATACATAACTTTCCCAAGTGATACACATCTCGAAAATCACTATCATATGCATATTGTTCAATGTAACTTTCATGCATAACTGAATTGTGATTGAGTTTAATAGAAGAATTTACAATAGGCCTAGAGAGAATATCAGCTACCTTATTGTAGATTCCCTTTTTATACCTGATAAACAAATGGAATTGTTGTAGAAATACCATCCATCTGAAGTGTCTTTATTGCTGCAGCTTTGATTGTGACTGTAAGTACTGCAATGGCTGATGGTCGGTATGGATAATGGTCTCCTTCCCCATCAATTAGTGCTTCAATTTCTTTACACTTTGTACCAATGCATATAACTCTTTGTCATAGGTGGGATAGTTAGTCACGGCTCCATTAAAAATTTCAGAATCAAACGAAATGAGCTTACCATGTTGCATGAGAACTTCTCCCATGGCGTAATCACTAGCATCTGTTTGGATCTCAAATGGTTGTCTAAGATCCAGAAGAGCCAATATCGGTGCTGAACTGATCTTTTGTTTTAAAGAACCAATTTTTTTTAATGCATATCTCACCAATGGAAGACTTTCTTGACACTTATCAATGCATGTAACGGAGCTGCAATGGAAGAAAAATTAGCAATGAATTTCCTCCAATATCGCGTTGCCCCAAGAAAGCTTCTTACCTTTGTAACTTTATTGAGCTTGGGCCAATTCACAATGACCTCAACCTTGGAAGGGTCTATCTACAGCTCACCTCCTCCAACAATGTGTCCCAAATACACTAAATAAGTCTTTTCAAACTCACACTTCGACATCTTTAAAAATAATTGTTCTTTTTTCAAGACATCAAGTATCTTGTTCACATGCATGACATGTTCATCTCTTGATTTGATGAATATAAAAATATCATCTAAGTAAACAATGACAAAGCCATCTATAAATGGTCTTAATAAATCATTCATAACTCTCATGAAATTAGTTGGAGCATTGGTTAGACCGAATGGAATAAATAGCCACTCAAACAATCCTTGTCTAGTTTTAAATATAGTTTTCCAAATGTCCTCTTCAACTATTCTAAATTGATGATAACCACTTCGTAAGTCTAGCTTAGTGAAATAATTTCCATATCTTAACTGATCAAGCAAATCATCTATTCTTGGGAGTGGATAGTGATTCTTTACCATGATTTTATTCAGTGCACGGAAATCCACACACATGCTCCAAGTCTCGTCCTTCTTTGGTACCAAAACAATCGGTGAACCACATGGTGAAGTAGATGGTAATATAATACATTTGTTCAACAATTCTTGGATTTTATTCTTGATTTCCATACTCTCCATGATTGACATGTGATACATGCCAATGTTTGGAAGTGGAACATCTTGCCGCATCTGAATCTCATGTTGAATTCCCCTCTTGGGAGGTAACCCATTTGGTTTTTGAAACATATCGCCATGATAACTTACCACATCAAACAAATCAGATTTTAATTTTTCATCACAACCTTCAAAAGATTCATATTCCATATCATCCTTTTTCTTGATCATGAGAAGCACAAAATTTTTACCTGCATTAACTAGTCTCTTCATATGCCTTACATTAACTAAAGAAATATTCAGCTTTTTGCGATGAGCTCTCGCAGTATACTCCACACCATCCTTGAGAAAATGATATTTTTTCTCATGGTGATAAAATATCGCTTTCCTATCATAAAAATATGGAATTCCCACGATAATTCCTGAAATGTCAAGTCGAACCACATCTAACTCAACTTCATCAACAAAGTTTGTAGTAATGGCAAACTGGAATATGAATTTCCCTATAACTTGTAAATTGGCATTCTTGATTATCCAACCCAAAGGATATGGCTTATGATGTGGTACAGTTTCAAGGTTAAGATTTTTGACCAAGTCTTCTGAAATCAAGTTTTCTTGTGACCCACTATCAAATAATGCATCAATATTTGTATGATTTGAAATCACCCTTACATGAAAAAACTCTATTCTTGTTTCTTCATTTGGAGTGTTGTTGTAACAATTTGAGGAACTAGTTCTTGCTATAGTTTATTTTCCCTTTTTGACCATCACTATAATATTGGTCTCATCATCGAAATCAAATCGAAGATCATGTTGTGTGGTGGCAGTCATCTTTTGTTTCCCCTTGTTGTTTGGTTTCTTAGGCCTTAGTTTAGGATGTAATTTCCAACAATGGGCTTCATCATGCCACTCTTTGGAACAATGTTTGCATGTAGTTTTCTCCCCTTCTTTCTTAACACTAGCATTCTTATTTCCCTTCCATTTTCCTCCCTTCTCTTTCCCCTTACCCTTGAATGGCTTCCTCTTACTACCCTCTTCCTGAATGTTCTTTCCCCTTGCTTCAATATGTGTGGCTTGCACACAAACTTCATCTAAATTGCCTGGGTTAAACATAAGGATAGTATGTATCAAATAGGAATGTAAACCCCCAATGTATTTCAATAGTGTGTCTTGGGAATTCAAGTTTATTCCTAACAACAAAGCCCTTTTCCTAAACTCCTGGGTATATTCTTGAACTGTTTGACCCTTGAGTTGCCTAAAGTTTTTCCAACTCATAACAGCTTTTTGCATGTAAGCTAAACGATAAAATTGTCTTTTAATTTAAGAAATAAACTCAACCCTAGAAATGGATATCTTACCATGGATTTGCATTTCCTCTTGAGTTTTTACTTCCCACCAGACTATTGATGCTCCTTCTAACCTCAATGAATCCAACTAGTTATTGATGTCATCTTCTTGTAGATTTTGATTTCTACAATAAACCTCCAATTGACGGATCCAATTATCCAACTTCTCTGCATTTACCTCACCATTGTACATGGGAAGTTCAAACTTAATGTCCAATTTGAGTAAGGGAGTTTTTCCTTTTGGGGTTTTTGAATCAGTATGGGTGCTTTTTGTGGTAGAAGTGGAATATGATGCTGATGGAGATGATGAGGATGATGATTAGGATGGTGGAGATGGAGGAGGATTTCCTCCACTATCCTTTGAATCCTTCTCTTCATCCTCCTTACCTTCTGAGGTTCCCTCTCCATGTGGAGACTTATAATTCTCTCCAACCATCTTGGTGTTCCTCTCTTCAAAGAGGATCCTAACACTCTCAGTTATGTCATAGAAATCCTTATTGAATGCTTCCTCTTCTGGTGCAACTTGTACTTCTTCAATCAACTCAGCTTCTGGTGCAACTTACCTCTTCAATCTCAACTAGAGATAAAACTTGAGGTACTTCAAGTGCATTTGGGAGTGAAACTTTGGGTGGAGATGGTGCTCTTGTAGCTCTCCTTCTTATGGTCCTAACCTCGGGACAAGCAACCAATAGTTTCCCTTCTCCTCTCTGCAACTTCAACCTTGTAAGTGTCACAAATTTGCAACCATTAAAACCCTATTTGCACAAAACTCAAGCAAATCAAGCAACTAATCTTTGCTCTAATACCATCTTGATCTGAATTTGAATTTTAGTTTTGTTGTGCTAATTTCATCTTTAGATTTATATTAAAAGTGCTAATCTTTGCTTCATGTGCACGGGCTTATTGAAGTGATTATGGTTGTTTAACAAGTAAATGTATGGAGATTATGTTGAATTATTGAACATAAAAACATTTAAACTAAATTTTGAACATCAACAAACAAACACACAGCAAACCATCACATTGATCCACTAACACATTGTTTTGATGAAGGAGTTCACCCCTCCTGGGCTACATCTCCTTGGCCCAGCTTCCATGGCTTGGGCCTTTTTATTAGCTTAATTGTGCAAAAATTGTTGTTTAAAGTCACCTATTTCCTCTGAAACCTGCTCCAATGTGTACAAAACATCAAAATCTACCAGGAACGTCTCTTCCTGAGCCAAAATTGGTCGAAAATTGCTCCATATATGCCTCATTTACTTTGTCCCTAGAATCCTCTTCCAAAACTGGAGAGAAGTCCAGTTAGTATAGACAAAATAGGGATTCCGCCGAAACTGGCGGAGTCCGCTAAACCCGCCACTATTTAAATGAAGGTTTAATTAGCAGTTAATTTTGCTTAACGGTGGATAAGCTCGTCTTAACTGCATAAGCGCTTTTCTGTTAAACGAGGTTTAACGAACTTAAACACTGAATTACAATAGTTAACCCGCAATTAAATTAAAACTCTGATGTATTAACTTTTCAAGCCGCCCGTGGTCTTCGCAGCATGGTTTTTTTGGGAGGGGGATGGCCCATGGGGCTGCCCCCCCTCCAAACCCCCACCATAAAATATGATCCATAATAAATATAAGTCGGAGCCTTATGTGGTTAAGACCCAATGGAGTGGTGTGGTGGTAAGGTGGTCGGTTGGTGCGAGATAGGTCATGGATTAGACCCCAACCCCCGTATAATAATTTTATTTGACATGAAATTTCCATTCCCAAGGTTGAAAAATTTGGTTTAAATTCATTTGACATGAATTCATATATGCACCCTTTTATATAGTTTCAACTTTGGATATATAGATATAATTTTAAATTTGATATACCACCATTGAAATTCGATGCAGACCTTGGAGAGGGGGTCCACCAGAGGGGGCACGTGGTGGCCCCTGGTTGCACCATGGGTCCAGCTCTGGTTGGACCATTCCAATCCAAAAAAAAAATTCTCATTCAACCTTAGGATAGATTGTAAAAAAATTTCACGTCCAAAGTTCACTGGAGAATCCTATTGTGACACTTGTCACAGTGTCATTGGGAAAAAACTAGAGAATATTCTCTAAATATACCTGGTATGCTGACTGGGCTACCATGTCATCAACATGTCATTGTTCTGCAATTTTTTTAGTTGTTTAGGAAAACAAACAACAGGTCATAACTTCCTCATACGGAGTCAGTTTTTTTTGAAACAAATTGTGTAGGATTTCTGGCGACAAGCTCTTCATTTTCGTTCTAGTTTGGATCATTTCTAAGAAATTTCATTTTTGAGTTTAATACTAAGCCTCTAATCATAAGAAGAATAAGATAAAATTACAAGATGTTGTAATGAAATCATGCTCATTAGTGCCCTCATTAGAAGAGTTCAAGGATGCATCAGAAATTATCCTTCAAGATAAGTAAAGGCCAACACAAAAGTTTCATAATCTCTATTAACAAATAATTTTTTTTAAACAAAGAGTTATAGAAAACATGAAAACATAATAGTAAACAAAACTGACATATAAAAACCATAAGAAGGAAAATGATAAAATTGGTTCTTAAAAAGAAAAGAAAATAATATGGAAATCACACTGTGTGTACCAAGGAGAGGTGAGTATCGATTAATTCATAATAGTTTTCAAATTTTATGTATCATTATCACTGAAATAAATTGCCATAAAAAATCAATTTTATATTTTTTTCCAAAAAAATAATAAGTTTATAATTTAACTTCCATTTGGTTTCATGAAGCAATAAGAAATATTTATTAATTCATTTTAATACCCTACAATTACTTTCAACGCAACCTACACATTTCGACTACATGAAGAGGGGTCACATCAATAATGAAGTAAGAAATAGGGAAATTGTGATGGTTTAGATTGTGACCTGTTACATGAATTACCATTGAAAATACTCGTAATTATATCACCATTGATAATATGAAGGGAATTGTGTGGAGTTATGGGTGCAATGTTATCAGGTTGTAAATAATTATCCTAAGTCATGCAAGCACATTGCGTTGGACACAAATATCATGGGTCCATTAAATTGAAAAAGGAACAAAAAATTAAGAGACAAATTGGTGGTCATCATCAACCATTGTAAGACATTTCAAGGGAAATGGTTGTTACAAGGGTGATGAAAAGTTTCCATAGAAAACATATTCAATCTATATTGGCCACAATGGCATTCAATAGATCCACATTACAAATAACAATATTATAAAATTCAAAATATTATGGAACCATCCATTCATTCTATGTTACCATTCATTGTAGTTAAATACATCTTATATATAGAGAGAGAGAGACAGACAGAGAGAGCTTATTATATCCACTAAGGAAGTGGGTTCTCTTCTCGTTGTGCATCCACTTATTACAAAGAAAATTAAAGTTCCACAATCATGGTATCTTTTGGAAAGAGTATTGATGACAACAAATTGAAACCCAAAGGTGGAAAATAGGGAAGATTCCCTCACATCTATACACTATGTACCACTGCTCTATTGAACTTTAAGAAGAATATTCAATGACATTATTATACCATTGGTAATTATCCTAATAATGAGAAAATTCACATAATTCTAAATTCAACATGAATGGAAACACTAGATACCTTCATCTTAAAAAAACAAACAAACAAACATTTTTAACACTCTCCCATAATAAGAAGAAGCTAACATTGCAGTATGTTATAATGAAATCATGCTCATTAGTACTCTCATTAGAATACCTAAAGGATCTATTAGAAGTGATCTTTCAAGATAGTGAATACAAAAGTTGCATAATCTCCATAAAGAATTTGATAAGGTTGTCACTAAAAAAGATGGAGAGATAATGTTTTCGCCTTAAGAATCATAATCAAAGTTTGATCACCCAAATAAAGAAATTAAAAGTGAAAAAAGTCATAACAAGAAACATTGGAGCAACTTAATGGTAAATAATTACTTATCAATAAAGAAACAATAATCGATCCCATTTAAATAAAGAAGTTATAAGAGGTAAAAATCAAGACCTTTGAGAAAAGAACTAATATAGATCCAATTGACATAAAAAAATAAGGAAGATGTGTATATTGAAAGTTGATCAATTAATAAATCACAAAAAACATCAAAATATGGAGGTTTTAAAACTAGACATGAGACATAAGAATATATTGTCGTCATCCTAATTATAAGTTTCATGATGTTATTTAACCAACTAAAATAATATAAATCACAATAAGAAGCTATGAGAATATTATATTATATTAAAGAGAAGTTTTAGTGTGGAATATTTTCTTTCCCCAAATCATAAAAGTCATTGCCACATAGTTATGAAAAAAAGTTGAATTAGGATGGTCTTACCCTTTCATAATAATAGAGCCATGCTCGCTACTTGGTAACTCATATCTTTCATGTTCTCAACCACCACAACTTCAAAATAAAGAATCATGAGAAGCAATTGCAAGTAAGAGTAAAGGCATAAGCTTGTTCATAAAACGATTTGAGGGTAAAGCATTTTTGAAGGGATAAATAATGTAAATATATATATATATATATATATATATATATATATATAGTGATAGTAATTGAAGTGACACATTATAGTAAACATTGATATATACCCTTCAACTTCATAAATTTGAAATACATTCACACCATAAACAACATGAGAATATAGGGAAGAATCCATTAGATATGATAATCTCATCAAATACTCATTATTGAATAAATACTTCCACAATCTTTGTTTGCTACAAGGATCAATATCCGAAATTTTTCAATATAATAATACTCATGTGTATTTATACTTTTTCATGAGTAGGGGTCTTTCCAACTACCCATTATTATTATATTATTCCATCTTAACTACCTGGTGGGCCTCTTTATTACCAATTAACAACCAAGTGGAATTATTCCATGATTATCACCACATTACATTCATTATCCCTATAGGTACTTCCCTAAGTACCCCATATTACCATCCATATGTACATTACCTTCCACCCCACTTTGCATGCTTAATCTCGTAAACATGGGAAGGACCCATATATAATGACTTTTTGAGTAATGTAGCCAGTGAGTAACATGCACGGGCATCCATTTATATTAGTTAAATATGGACTTGGATTCAAACATGACTTTCCTCCTTGATATTGATTCAAGTTTCTCAATAGGTTCCATGTTGTTATGCTACTATGCTATCTCCACATATTGTTTTTATTTCTCCAACTACCTCCATACTGATTGCCTTTTGGTATCATTTTAATCCATAATAAGTTCACTGATGCATCACTCTTGCCTTGACGAGTGTTTTTTTTCGAGTGGTGTGTGTGGATATGCACAATCAATGACCTTAGCTACTAAGTCTTTCTTATTTGTCCCTTCAACATGTGTTTCATTTGAGTCATTGAGCTAATTATCTTCTTCTTCCTTTTTATGCCCTTCCTAGAGTTTTTCCTTCATGTGCTTATGTAGACACTTATTTTGATTCAACCATATCTATTGGTTCTTCTTTCTTTGACAATTCAATATATGGTTCTTTTGAGGCATTTATCTCCTTAATTTCTTCTTCCTTGTTGTATCTTTCATGGAGCTTTTCTTTCTGTGATTTTGTAAGCTCTTCTTTTGATTCAACCCAATCCCTTCATATAATGTGCCTGTAATTATTACAATTAATGTCCTTGCAAGGACTTCTTCAAGTGTTCTATTTCTTCATTCTTATTTAGTAAGAGAAATATCCCAAAATATATTTTTATTTTTCTAGTGCCAAATATTCAAAAATGTCTTTGCGGATTAATATTAATGGTACCAACTGTTCCCATCCAAGTATTTCTCAATATAATATGCACATTATGCATGTCTATAGCATGAAAACCTAAATGTGACATATATTTTTCCATATTAATCTCCATATCCTTAAAAGTTTGAATATTCTCACCCTCTAGCTTGTGTGCTTTGAATATGTTTTGAGAAAACTTGCAATCTTTTAGTCAACTTAACATTGATGAAATTAGTTTGCAACCACAATTTATAGAAATAATAATAAATTCCTATTGAATACATCCATGAACCTGTAATAGGAAGTTTATGCATCAAAACAAACACTTGGTGCTCTTTTTATCCTTTTACTCAACATGAGACCTCTTGTCTAAAATATTCTTTTCATATTATTTATTTGAAGCCTTCATCTTGTCATTGTTATGCAAACTCTACAATATATGTGCATCATTTCTTAAATAAATAAGGGGGTAATTTTTCCAAATCTTTGTCGATGAGGAATTTATCTCTTTTATGCATACTTCAATACTAGGACCATCTAAAATACACATTCTTTGTGAAAACCCAAAAATAGAAATATGGTTTGAGAAATAAGTTAATTTTCAATCGAGTTCCTTTATGTATCCAAGGCTAGAGGTGACTAAAGTAAACTATCATAACTTCTATGATATTTCTATGATTATTATTATAACTATAATTATAAAATGGCATTGCCACTTTATAAACATTAAAACTAGTTCGACTAAATATTAGGAACTCTATCAAAAGACATATGATAAGTATATTACATGGTCTTCACCAAAAAATCCTAAAATAATTGATTTTAAATCAGTCACAACTCCACTTCCTAGACTCTAATTTGGATGGTTTATTACTATTTATTATTTATTTATTTATTAAATCTAGTGGTTTTTTCATAGGAACTTGTTGAGAAAAACACTCAGAGGGGGGGGGGGTGGTGAATCAGTATTTAGAGCTTTCTGATAAGATTTTAACTTTTTTTTTAAAGAATTCCATACACGGCTTTGATGAACCCAATTCGCGTATACACGCGCATATAATAAAAGAAACTAGCGTATACTGATATAATTTTGCAGATTAGAAAAACTTTACAGGAACAATCTTTAAGTCAGTTTACCAGTCATGCATCTGTTAGATAATCAGTAATTATGTGCAATGACAGCAGTATAAATCATCACACAAGAGCAACACACATGAACACCAATATTCAAGGTGGAAACCCAATTCGGGAGAAAACCACCGTTGATGTCATCTATGTCTTCAATCTTTATTATATGGAAAACTGTTTACAATGTTATACTGATGCAGACTCATATCAGTACGCAAGCATCTACCTGCAGAAGGCTACAACCCTCTCTCGTTTTCCAGCTGCTACTGGAAGGGAGCTACAACCCCCTAATCTCGTTTACCAGCCACTACTGGAAGGGAGCTTCAACCCCCTGATCAGAACACCATCTTCTATTGGCAGGAAGCTTCTACTTCCATACTGAAGGCTTCAACCCTCAGAACCACTGCAAACCATGTTTCATCAATTTTCATACTGGATCAAAACAGCGTCAACACAACTCTTCATAAACATCAACAACCATAAACTTTACCCAATACTTCAATCAGAACAGTGAGATCACTGTAAACAGAACTCAGAAATAACCCAGACTTCAGAATAAATATGCAGATACAAGCTCAACCCTAAACATTCATTAACTTAAAATACAAACGCTACTTCGCTTCACTGAACCCGCGTGTATACGCGCTTTCCTTCACACCAACCTGCGTATAGTTCTATGAATACTGTTTTTCATAATGTAATCAATCTCAGATCCAGATCTGAGGCGTTTAGTCAGATATCTTTAGAAATGCAGAACCCTTCATCAGTTAGTCACCATCAACCATGTTTATTCTCTCATTGATCAGATTTGTACATAATCAACTTAGCAGCATATACAGTATTCAAACAACCCAGATCTACAAGAAGACTTCATTGGTAGACAGCAGACAAATAGCAGGAATAACAGAAAAACCTGTGCAATAAGCTTCAGAAAACCCTAACTGCCATATGTACGCGCTTTTACTAGGACGAACTAGCGTATAGATATGTAAATATAAACTTTGTAGAATGAACCAGATCCATAAAACTTACCCAGATTTCTTCACTTGACTTCAGCAAACTTGTGCTAGGTCATAGTTATAATCATCTCTTCAATGGATCACACAAGAACATAGTCATTTCAGATCTAGAGATCCTGAACCATCATTGTATCCATGGGTGCATCATAGATTCAAATCTATCAATTAAAACAGAGTTCATCCCATGCAGATATACCTCAGAGAATTTTATTCAGTCACAACCCTTACTCATGCACACTTTGCACTATGATCTTCTTCTCCTTATATAGATTTAGCCTTTACCAATACCATGAGTCAAAACCACACAAGTGTTGATGATATTCTTGGATGGAATCAAATAGAAAATACAAAGCTCAATACTGTGGGCTAATACCATGGTAATGTCCCTTGGTATCATAATTTTAGAGCGCAAAAGGCATACGCGACTTGGATCGTGCTTATCCGCGTGTATACGCAACTTCTCTTAATAAAACCTGCGTATATACTAATTTTGAATGTATACGCGGGTTTCCTTCACAAAATTAGCGTATACATTGCATCCATACGCGGGTTTTCTTCATAAAACCTGCGTATACATTGAGAAATATTTCCTGTTTCATTTATGTGGCACTTACTGGAATTCCTTTCTCTGTCACATCTGAACTGTCCTATAGAAACATCATTTTTACATCCTTAACATATAGGTTGCTTATCAAAAGGCAACTCATCAAGCAGGTTTCCATCAAGAATAACTTCATCAAGTAGGTTGCCATCAAGGACAACATAATGCAACATATTGCAACATATTGCGAACAGAACTCAAATTTACGTTTGATCTCTTCACATTATAGACACAAAGTTTCAAAACTAGATATAAATGCTTCCATCCTTTTTTTACCTTAAAAAATATACAAAAATAAAGAAAAAATTTTCATTCTTTATCCTAAGAAATAACTCTAGTACCACTTTGTAGTAAACCTTGATGGATTTAGGAGAGCATATAACCCTTAACTTCATTAAAAAACTTTTAAACTTTAGAAATATCAAATGTAGTAAACTTTGATAGATATAGGAGATAATATAGTCATAAACTTAATATATAAACCTTTAAAATTCAAAAATATCAAATTCATACCACATAATAATAGACATAAGAATGTAGAAAGAACCCTTAAGGTAAAGTAACACCAATAAATGTTCTTTATAGAAGGAATAACTCTGTCTTGGATGGTGTTTTCTGCCATTGTCTTATCTTTCGGGTGTTTCTCCTTGTTTGGAGGCCCGTAGTGTTGGAAATTCTTATGGTTGCTATGCTCATTTACCACTTTAGCAGTCTTCTCTGCCTAATATGGTCTCTGAGTGCTCTTGATTTCACATATAATGTATTCTCACCCTCGGGTGCGGGATGGCTGGTCATTTTTCTTGCTCGCCTGCTGGGGACAAGGACTTAAGGAATGCTACGGCATATGCGATGTAACTTTTTGTTTCTTCTAATAGAAAGTTTGATTTTTTCTCGGGAAAAAAAAAACTTCACAAATTATGTTCGCTACAAGAATGAACGTCCAACATATCTCAACACAATGATACTCGTGTATTTATACTTTCTCATGAAAATTCTTAAAGGTTTATCCCAACTACCCTTATTATTATATTATTTAGTTTTATCAACATATTGGGCCTATTAACTACCAATTGGGCTTATTCCACGATTATAGTCACGTTATATTCATTATCTCCTTGTGTACCTCCCTACATACCTCATGTTATCCTCTATAAGTACATTCTATGGACATAAATATATAAATAAACATCTAATAAGACATAATAATAATAATAATAACAACAACAATTGAAGTGACACATTTTAATTAAAATACATCACCTAACCAAAGGACACGACCCATCAATGTTATTACCTAGTCAATGCATATAAATATATAGTCAAGTAGCATTTTAACAAACAATTCAATTATTTATTATATTTATTATTTAATTATTAAATATTTGTCTTATATGGATTTTAACCTTAGTGGGATATTTCCTCATTAAATGAAGCATTTCTCATTTCAAATCCCTAAGAAGGACAATCTAAATCTATTCAATGAATTTTGACCCATCTCTTAATGTATATATATCTATAAGATGATAGTGAGGGTTATTAAATTAAGGGTAAGTGGGATCTTCCTTAATCATTATTTTTGAAGATTAGCTTGGATTTATTTTTGGAAGAAAAATACATGATGCCATTATGTTAGTTCCTTATAATACTAGTGTAGCCCCCATATTTACGTCGAAAGGCATTCTCTTTGCTGGCTTTGGGTGAGAAACATTGTTCACCCCAGCCAATGAGAAGCAATTCTTATCGCCCTCCAGCCAATAAAATTTGGACATGTGGCACTTCCTCCAACAAATGAAAATCCTCCATTTGGACTTCGCCCCTCTAGCGACATTTTTATAGACTTAACACCTAAACAGTTTCTTTACTAGTTGTTGCGTGACACTTCTGCAAAGCCCTTGACAATACTCATTTTTCCATACCGGGCCCTTGACAGTACCCATTTTTCCATACCGGGAGACTTCAACACAGTCCGATGAAGGAGATATTTTTCCATGCCAATAGTTGTTGGGAGACTTCAACGGAGTTGGAGGAGGGAGATTTAAAGATAATGTAGTACTTCCATACAAAATTTCTTTGTGGCCATGCATTTTCATGGCTCCCCTCTCCTGTTGTTGTACCCTTCTCCTTCTGCCTCGGAAATATAACCCCTTCAGCCATACTCCTCATTCATTTGCATTCACCTTCTCTACAACCCGTCATGTCGTTCCCCTGCTCATATATTTCGACGACCCTCTCCTGCCTTCCGTTTGTTTCAGTACCTGCAGATCAAACTTGGAGCCTCGACGACTTACCTACTTCCACTTTGCAGCCTCAATGACTTGCCGACTTCCAGCTTGAAGGACTTACAATTACTTTTTCGAGTGAAAATAATGGGTAATCTGCGACTTGTCTTCCTCTACTAACAACTATTTTACAATGTTGGGACTTCTCTTCCTCTGCTTCGCATATCTGACTTAATTCTTCAGCTAAAGAAATGAAGGAAAATGTTGTATTGCCACTCACATAAGATTTGTTATTATTCTTTTGACAAATCCTTCCAAAAGTATGTTATTGATTTTCATTTGTGTCACTTGTGTACAAGCATTAGCCAGTTTGTTCATTCACCAAAACTTCATTGAATCAAAATAGCACCTTATTTTAACAGGACGCCAGCATCGCTCTCTGTCTGTCTGTAATTTTTAGTTTCGCAATATTGCATTTTTTGTGTTGTAAGGGGGAAACACATCCCTCTGTTTTTTATTTTCATTTTCCAACATCATACACACGTTTGATTTTTTGGAAATAACTCCCAACCATTGCCATGAATTTACTGGCAATAGCCCACACTTTGAATTGAATTTTTTGTTGCAGGAAGGATGAGTCTAAGATCCAAATCTGAAGTTTTGTTTTTCAATTTACGCAATTTCCAGAAATGTTCAGAGCAGAGTACCCGAGCCATTCTCTGTGTCAATTTCTTCACCCACTGCATTACTTACCATTTTCCCGCAGTCGCAGCCCGCAAGTCTCAACCCTTACCTTTTAACACATTACTGCAATGTTATTTCCCCGCCGATACGATTTGGTGGGACCTGCAACCCATATCCAAACTCCATACACACCTACTATTTCCACCTTACATTATGCATTTTCCATTTCGCACTTACCGTTGTTTACCACACCGTAGCCCACACATTTCACATCTTAACTGTTACCCGTTATGCTCCTCGCCGAACCTTGTGATGCTGCGATGCGATATCGCATCGCACATCGCAATCACAACGTTTAATGGTTTCCAGTTAATTGCCCGCAGGCTAGGTTATGTAAGTCGTGATTTGATAGTGTCAACGCACATTGCAATCGCAACACTTTATGTTTTTCGTTAAAGTCTTGCAAGTTATGTTATATGCATTGCGATGCGATAGTACTATCGCACATAGCAACATTTTGACTTTTCCTGTAACGCCCGAAGGTTGTTTTGTTTATGGTGCAATGCGATCGTGCCAGTGCACATCGCAATTCGCAAAGCTCCGTGGATAGCGCCTAGGCTAAAGTTTGATATCGCAAAAATTCCATAAGGGCACAAATGCGATGAGGTTTCAAAGTCGAAGCCCACAAAATTTCAGGTGCGCCAATTTATGTGTTTTGTACGTTGTTTTGTGTATAAACAACAGAACAGAGAAGAAGGGCATACGCAGCTTTGTGCGCCGTTAATGAAGATATGGCCTTTCACAACAAAAAGGACAATTGGTTTTTACCCATCCAATTCTGCATTTAATTGCAAGCTTCGGCCATTTTGTATAACCTATGTAATTTCATATTTTCAGAGTGAGATTAATCGAATATAGAGAAGAGTTGAATATATTGAAAAATTCCTCTCCTCTGCATTTGTTCTCTGTCTGGCTGTGAATTGTTATTTCCGCGTTTATTGCATTGTTGAAAGGGGAATGCACTCCTCTGTGTTTTCTTTTATTCATAATTTCCAACATGCTTCTTGACATACGTTTCCTTATTTGCAACAAATATGTCATCCACACTAGAGAATTGTCTGCAAAGGGAACAACGACGACGCCACTACGTGGTTAACAAAGAAATAATTAATGCACATCGCCACCTCCTCTTTGCCAATCTTCAAGCCAACCTTCACTCTCAATCCAATGCAAACAAATCTCCCATTCCTTCCCAAAATAGCCTCCTTCCCCTACATTCCACCCAACCTTTCCCAGTTCCCCTTCCATCTCCACCCGCTGACCAAACCTTTCCAAACCCTTCAAATCCTTCACCTCTCACCTACCCTGTACATGCGCCCCCCCACGTGCCTCCCTTTCCACCTTCCCATAAATTTCTCCCCATCCATCTCCAACATGCACATCGTTTCTTTCATGAAAGGATCGATGCACTTTCTCCCATCCAAGTTTTCTCAAGTTGTCATGAAGCTTACCCATCCATGAAAACAAAAACAAATAATGGAATCATTTCTTGTACCCATTGTTCCGACAAACGAGCAACCCACCGTTTCTCCTCCACAAACAACATGGACCCAAGTATCCAACCACATGTGTCCTCTCCTACCTGACTCAAGTTGAAGAGATGCTCATTGCTTGTTTCAACCCCGTTCTTCAAGTCACCCATGCACGTGGTGGCCAACTCAAATATTCTGGCCATACTATTAGCTTTCCTCAAGATATCACTAACATTGTCACCTCTCTTCCTCGCATGCTTTTAGAACTAGACATCCTTCTTGTAAACAAAAATAGTAATGATGAAACATCCTATGAATTTTTTGTTAGTAGATCACGTGTCCATGCAGCTTTGCAATTCAAACTACAAAACAACCCATACTACAAAGATGTCCAGATTAACCAACTTTCTCTCTCTGCTCTGCCTGTTGCACCGACCAACATTTCCAACATGCTATGCCATATCAACACAACTTCCATCCCACTCCAGGAAGCCATTTCAGAAAATCCTAATTGTGACCTTCCACACCCATGCTTGTCTGATCTCCACCCATCCTCCTTTGTTTCAACTGTACCAAACACTCATTCAGAAATTGATGAAATACTTGCCTACATAGAATCCTCCAATTCTACACCCACCCATTCACTGTAATGGCCCATCATTGGCCTCTCTCCAGTCAATGAATACAACACAGAGAGCCTCTTCTCCATGGCCTTCCCTGCCCTCTTCCCCACCGGATCGCCATGATTAACTAACCAAGAATTGCAAAAGTGGATATGCAGGAATACGCTTTGCATCTAATCCGCTACCATTACAACCGTTTTGGCCAACATCCTCGCTTTCGCTATTACCTATAAAGCCTTATCATGTACCATCGCAGCCAAGTAACTGCTTCTGTCTTCATTAAAAGGGACCTTTCAAATGCCCTTCCACCAAAAATCGCTCACCTTCTCCACCACCTTCAACAAATTCCACCTTCCACCATTCCAGACCATATTATGCATTTTGGCTCATCCTTACGTGGGAGTCGTTCATTCTGGACCAGGGCTAGAGGGGAGCTCACCAACATTATCATTCAACAAGGTACTCCTACCATATTTTTCACACTAAGTGCAGCTGATACCAAATGGCTTGACTTGCATAATTCCATGCCTTCCAACCCTCCATCCAATTCACATGATCAAACTCGATGGATAATCCAAAACATTGTTGCAAACCCACACTGTGCATCTCAATACATCCATTGTGGATTCACAATATTCCTGGAAGAGGTCCTACTTAAAGGATTCATTATAAAGGATTACCGGTGCAGGTATACATACTATTCCTTCCCCATATTTCCTTTCGTTACTTTCACATCGACGCATCCATATTACTTTTTCTCCCCTTTCTTTCTAAGGTATGAATGGCAACATCGCGGCTCCGCACATATCCATGGTTTCTTGTGGATTCCAAATGCACCTACTATGGACACTCTCGACTGGACCAGCGCTACAGATGTCTGTGCGCCCAAATAATTTTTTGATACGTACATCACTGCTCGAAACCCTCACCCCCTTCACAACCAGGCTCCTAGCATGAATCATTCATCTCTACGAAACCCATGCCTCCTTGGGAGACATGAAATTTTTTCGGCCAATCAGTTGCAAGAATATGAACAACTTCTGAATACCGTTCAAAGACACACAACTTTCCACTCCTCTACATGTTTGCACAAGATAAATAACGCTACAAATTTCAGCTATGGAGCACCATGGGAGGTTCACGACACCGCCTCTCTTCACATAGATGCTACTGGCTGGAAATTGTACTCCCCTGCTAGAAATGATGACAAACTAAATGTGCACAACGCTCATATGCTTGCAATATAGAGGGCCAACATTGAATTTCAACCAGTTCTCTCACGCCATATTGTGTTGAACTACATTTCAAAGTATGCAGTGAAAGCAGAGGCAAAGTCCGAAAGTTACTATCAAATGCTCTCCTGTCTCTCGCAATATCCCTCCCCCCCCCCCGATGCTCCTACTGTAACTATTGTCCACAAACTCCTAACCGAAATGGTCGCTGATCAGGACATTGGTGCACAAGAAACATGCCACATGCTACAAAAACTCCCACTAACAAAGTGCAGTCGTTATTTTGTCTCCCTCAATGTAAAAAAACAGGTATTCAAACGTGTTTCAAAAGAACTAGATGGCCATCTTCAATCAACACCTTTCATCGCCTCCTACATGCAAAGACCACCTGAACTTGCGGGATTGCCTCTTATTGAAGTCGCACGCTCCTCGTCCTTCTCCTCTCGTCGGAAAACATCGTTGTGGAAACATATCTTCCCTCCCATGGTCGTCCGCGTCCTTCCTCGTTACACCTCCATTCCATCAAAATAATTGGCATCCTATGTAGACTTATGTTGGAGCGAACTCCTTCTATACTTCCCTTTCTGCAGACTCCCTGATGACATTGGCACATCCGACGTGGTCATTGTTGCACATTGGGAACAAACTAGACACACGTATTGGGCTTGGCATGTTCACTGCGCCCCGTCCACCCCAGACCTTTCCGACTCTGGTTGTTCATCGCCTAATGACCCTCCCCATGCCCCCACCATAGAGATGGATGAATGGAAATTTCTCTCTCAACTCCACCTAGGTAACAACATCCCCCTCGATGAGCTTGAAATTCTTGGCCATCGTGACTTTAATGCAAACCATAAATGGGACCAGTCTATCATCCCTTCGCACTTGCAAGAAATAGCCATCCGCTTCATCAACTTGAAACACTCCTCCACAAGAATCCAACAACTCCCAACTCCATGCTCACATTCCCTTTCCTCCTTGTCCCCAAGCCAAGCGATTGCATTCAATATCATTTTCTTGCACTTCCGCAACAACGCCACCATGACATTTTTAAGAATGATAATCCAAGGCACTGTTGGCACCGGCAAGTCATTCCTAATTGAGTGCCTCAAAAATTCCTTCCTTAACAACTCCACCAATGGAGAAAACCCCCTCCTCTTGCTTGCTCCAACTGATGTTGTAGCATTGCGCATTAATGCCCTGACGATCTACTCTGCTCATCGCATCCCTATATCCTCTATGGAACCTTTAGAAGGTAAATCCCTCCCGAACCTTCAGGAACAACTTCGGCATGTCAAATACATTCTAATTGACGAAATGAGATTCATTGGTCCTAAATTTCTTTCTCAAATTGATGATCGCTTTCGCGAGGCATTCTTGTCAAATAGAAACAAACCATTTAGTGGACGTTCTATAACCCTTGTGGGAGACCTTGGGCAACTTCCACCTGTCAAAGACACACCAATGTTAGTAGGCACTTCTCGTGCCACTTCACTATGGCAAAGCTTCGATACTGTGGTTACGCTTTCAACAATGTTTCGACAACAAGGAACAAGCCCTGCTCAAATTTCCTTTCGCCAACTCATCTCTAACCTTTGCAATGCAACACCCACTATTGAAGATTGTAAGCTTCTTATGACACGTTCAAAAACAGACCTTCCTGAAGTCGAACTTCAGTCATTCTCCAATTCAATGCATCTCTATGAAACAAATGAGGTTGTTGCCCTGCACAATAAGTCCATGTTAAAAACATTAAACCAGCTAGTTGCCCATTTCTATGCTGCCCAAAGGAAACAACTCCCCGGAAAGAAACTAGAAGATGATCAACTAGCTACGAAAATACTCCTCTGCATTGGACAACGTGTCATTCTCACCATCAACTTTTGGGTTGAGGTTACCCTTGTTAATGGTTTTCTCGGCACCGTTTGCGCAATCATATATGCACCAGGCTCTAAACCCCCCGAACTCCCATAATTTGTTGTTCTTGACTTTCTTCACTACAAGGGTCCACCATGGGATCCTTCAAATCCAAATTTTGTGTCAATCCCTGTTGAGTCTCAAACTTGCATCTTTCCTATACACCTTTCTAGACTTTTTCCATTTACCTGGACCTCCTAAGTCATCAACATCATTGCATATTAATTATAAAAGAGCATTTAAAGTGGTTTTTAACTATGTTTTGTGTCTGTTGTTTGAATTAGATTTTTGCTCATCTAGCTGCGGAATCTTGTCACTTTCCGCAGCTGCTTCAACTTTCCGCAGCCATTTTGTTAAATTCTATATTGCAGGTGTCTTCAGGCAAATCAAGCCACGTGGGCAAGTTGGAAATGACATGGACATGGACCGAGTCCTACTGGCTCAGTCGAATTCATCAAAGAAGGTCGTGGTCAAAGGTAGTCAAGCGGTGGTCAACCTAAGAGTCCTACGGTGACAGAACTATGTTTTTCACCACGTGAAGACTTGCGTGGCCGTTCCTAAATCTCAGGGGACGTATCAACACCTGTGAACTGCTCCATAAGCCGAATTCAACGGCCACCTTCCATAGATTTAATCTTCACGGCAGCCATAATGCTAGATTTCTAGACGTGGTTGTTCACGTGTCTTTCATCTGCGTAGATTGAAGGAAATTAGTTATGTCATCCTCTGTTATAAATAATGCGTTCTTATACGCATAGTAGTTAGCTACTGTAACGTAATTTTGTTAAAAAGAAAGCCACTGTGTCGTGACATTATTTCCTTGTTATGACTGCATTTTAAATACATGAGAAGACTCTGTTCATAAGTATAATTCGTGGTTGATAGTTGTTGCCCGAGGATTGTGCAGAGGGCCCCTGCACACGACGAGGTTTTGTTTATTGTTGTATAGTTTCATGCTTTATTTCCTTACGTTCATTATGCCATAGTTATTCACGTGTATATATCACATCGCTTATGGTATTAACGTTTTATTTTTGTCCATAGTTTTTCATGTTTTATACTGTTGTTAACTGATCAGTGTCTTTGTTCCAGATTACAATAGGCAGCCTGGGCATTTACACATAGTTTTACAATGACTAATGACATGGAATCAGTCTTGTCCTTCTGCTGATTTATTTTTCTTAACTTTTAATTCCAGCACTGTTTTATTTATTTCAATTTTGTACATTTGCTTTATTAGTTAGATTAGATATTAAATTACTCATGACATTATCAGTTACCTCCGAAAACCATAGCGAGACTAATGGTGAGGGATTGAAGTATGAATGTGTAATTTGATATTAGTTTATTTTTCTGCAAGTTAGATATTAAATTGCTCATGTCATTATCAGTTACTTCCGAAAACCATAGCGAGACTAATGGTGAAGGATTGAAGTATGAATGTGTAATTTGATATTAGTTTATTTTTCTGCAAATTAGATATCAGATTGCTCAAATTATTTATGATTACCTCTGAAAGCCATAGCGAGACTAATGGTGAGGGGTAAGAATATGAGTTGATGTAATTTGGTTTTAGCTTTACTTTGCTTGCAATTCTTGGATTTCTTTGAGTACAGTTTCTTTTGTATTTAGACAGCAGCAAGGGTAATGGGTTTC
Organism: Pinus albicaulis; assembly: GCA_034641835.2. NCBI lineage: Eukaryota > Viridiplantae > Streptophyta > Pinopsida > Pinales > Pinaceae > Pinus > Pinus albicaulis. Next base: position 781,159,073 of record CM076578.1, read on the forward strand.
ATGATCAATAGTTCATTGTTTGTTTGACTAGTATAGTGGTATATTTTCATTTAGGAATTAATTTTGTCATTGCATACCCTTTTGAAGTTTGAAGGTTGGGAAATCATTATAAAGGACATCATTGCCTTGAACATTTATATCCATACTTGTATTTTAGAATGTCCATCTCACATTAGGAAACCAACCAAGATAAAAACCCCCCAAGATAAATAAAAAAAAAATCCAAAAACGACAAAAAGTAAGAGATAGGTTATCTTTCACATATAGTGTGCCACCCTTCGTCAGCTTACGAATCCTAGATTGACAAATTAATGTAGCAATTTAGGACACACTAAATTGACCAAACATTTTGGCGCCGTTGCCGGGGAAGTGTAACTAGGTAGCCAATTTCTTATAATAAAAAAACAATAAAAAGAAGGGAAAAATTGATAACTTCTTGAAGTATGCTCTCCTCTTACACCTAATGTGATCTGGAGGATCAGAAAAGAGAGTTATTGGTTCAATAATTTCTTAAGTATGCTCTCTTCTTGCACTTAGTGTGACCTGGAAGATCAGAAAGAGAATTATTAGCCCAACTTAAAAACAAAATAAAAAATGACATGCATAGAGAAAGAGATTCTAGGGGAAGGTTTATAGCTAGAGCCAAGAGTTCGATTTTCACAACTCCATCTTCTTCAAGACATAGACAAGATTCACCACCATATACCCCTAGCCTTAAGCTTCCTGGAATTCAAGGAGCAGCTGAACTAGAGGATTCTCCTACACCGTCTACCAAATCTCATTTAGAAGAAGACCCTTGCTTTACTTCTACAGGAGAGTATATTGTAATTAAAGAAGTAGAATCACCTGAAGAAGAAAAAGAAGAAACTCCCTCTCATCCTCCCTTGATAGAAGAACCAGAGGACTTTGAGGACTCTGAGGAAACTATCATGGCAGAGGAAGTAGTAGATGGATTCGGAGGTAGAGGTAGAGGTAGAGGAGGAGGAAATAATGGAGGCAACAATGGTGGAGGTAATAGGGAAGGATACAACTCGTTTGGATTCCCCATAGTCGATGAGGAAACTCATACAACGATGAAAAACATCTCTCCATCTGTCCTCCCCAACTTTTATGGATTGCGAAGTGAGGATCCTGAAACATTTCTGTTTGAGTTTGAAGTTGTGTGCCGAACCTATGACTATATGGAAGACTCTCAAAAACTCAAACTGTTTCCTTCAACATTGAAGGGAGTCGCTTTGAAATGGTTCATGGGATTAGTCACCCAATATATTAGGACTTGGAATGATATGAAACAAACATTTTTGGATAGATACCTGGACTATTGCATGCCCACCAATCACAAGGATGAGGTATTCAAAATGGTGCAAAAAGAAGATGAAAATTTGGAGGATTTGCTTGAAAGATTTCAATATAACTTAAAAAGAGCAAATATGAGCAACTTAGATGAGGAAAATTTGAAAGCCCTTCTATTAAAAGCCATTTGAGATGAATGGATAGATATTTTAAACACGATGGGGAAAGGAGACATTTCTCAACTTCCACTTCATGACATAACAGAACTATGTGTCCATCTCTCAAGGGGAAAATCTAAAACGGGAAAAGGGCCTAGAGATCCTTCTCTTATCAGGGCAAACAAATCTGCAACTGGATCAGTAAGTAGGGCATAGATTGGCAATATGCTTGATGAATTCAAAACTGATATCTTAGGGAGCCTTAGTGAACAACTAGACACCCTTAAAATTCAAAACAAGCAGAAAGCAGAAACTGATGCTCTAGCCATCTTTTGTCTGAAATGTAGGAAGAAACATGCTTTAAGGGAATGTCCCTTGGATGCAAAAGTTGTAGAAACATGTATGATTTGCTTAGAAAATCATGATACCAAGGATTGTTCTTCAATTCCTGGACTCAAAGTTGTCTTTCAAGAAGATCCAAATTCAGTAGAGTCTCTCTGTTTCGTTGCAAGAAGACCTTGGCAAGGACAACAAACTCAAGGGTTTAACAACCCTATGAATTTTCAATCCCCATCAAATTGGAATCCTTGGCAACAACCTTGGCCCCAACCTCAAAATTCATATCAGTCATGGGTACAAGGTATGCAAAATCCTTATGGGAGATTTGCTCAATTTTATCAATATCCTCCATCTTTTCAAAGTCAACAAGCTCCACAATTTCCAAACCCAAATCCACAACTTTCATTTCCATTTCCACAACAACACCATTCTCAACAAAATCCAAATCCTCAACTCATGCTTCCATTCCAAAAAAAGACAAATCAACTTCTAGCTCAGCCATTGCCAAATCCTAACAATAAAAATCCTCAGAATACTTACATGATAGAAGGACAACAATTTCCTACCTATATGATTGTTCCTCTCAATGATGTACAACTCAGGTCTGGTAGAGTTTTAGAAAAACCTTATATAGATGTCCAAGAGCAAGATGCCTCTAAGGAGGACTCTCTTAAAGTCAATAAGGATTCTGAGGAAGCATCTCTTCAAAACTCAAACATTCAAAAAGAGAAAGAAAAGTTAACCTCCACAACTCCTATAGTTGAGCAACCTGCACCTTCATCCACACCTCCTTCAAATACACAATTGACAAGAAGAAAACAATTTATTACCTAACGCGATTTTCTAGATGAATTAAAGAATGCTAAACAGATTCCTTATACAATATGCCAATAGAGAGATTCTATTCATCAAAACAATAGTAGAAAGTTGAGTCTCAGTATCAGGAGGAAAACTAAGAGACACAGTAGTAACTCACGCTTTGGGAAAAAAATTTGCATATCATGATAGAAAAATACCATGTATATGGATCCAGGTAGTTCAATTGTCACATATAAATGATAGATTCAACGCTGATTGACCAGGGCTGCCACTGTCTGCACAAATGTGGCCATGCTGTTTCTGCAGAAGAAGATGATCACTGTTTCCAGTATTGGTGAATAGAAAGATACTGTACCCTTAGATTCTTGGGAATATCCAGTAGATTTTATGATTTTGACTCCCAAGAGTAATCTAAGAGGGCACCCACTTATCTTAGGAAGACCTTGGCTAGCCATAGCTGATGCTTTCATTAGTTGTAGATCTGGGGATATGTACATTTCTAATGGTAATTCGACAAAGAAATTCAATTTGTATCCTCCAACAAAAGCAATCACAGAAATAGGAGACAATGAATGGGTCGATGATGAGGACACTATACAACCTGTCTTTACCATTTATGAAATCAGTGAGGATAGTCAAATTCTGAACACATTAGAAAATTTTGAGACATCTTCATAATATGACCCCACACAATTTCAGTTGGAATCTGACATAGAATATTTATCATCAAGACAAATGTCTCTTTACTCTATGGAAGAGTTTGGTAGTTCTACCATTGAGATTTTTCCGGGAAAAACATTGAATATCAACAAAAATTTGGAAAAGTCACAACAGGAAGAGCTAACTAAAATATTGTAAAAACATTCTACTGCATTTGCATGGGAGTATACCGATATGAAAGGTATTGATCCTAAGACTTACATCCATCATATCTATATTGAGGAAAATAGTAGACCAATTAGACAACCTCAAAAAATGATGAATCCAAATCTTAGGGAGATAGTGAAAGAAGAGCTTCAAAAACTACTCAATGTAAACTTCATTTATCCAATTTCAGATAGCCGATGGGTTTCTCCTTTGGTTATAGTACCTAAAAAGAATGGTAAATGGAGGGTATGCATTGATTACATGGAATTGAACAAAGCAACTTTGAAGGATCACTTTCCTTTGCCCTTTATCGATCAGGTATTAGACACATTAGCAGGCAAAAAGTACTTTTCATTTTTGGATGGTTTTAGTGGCTATAATCAAATTCAGGTAGCACCTGAAGATCAAGATAAGACCACATTTACCTGTCCATGGGGGACTTTTTCCTATCGAGTGCTTCATTTTGGGTTATGTAATGCACCCGCAACATTCCAAAGAGCAGTACTAGGAATTTTTTCTGATCTAATCCATGATTGTGTAGAGGTTTATATGGATGATTTTACAGCTTATGGTAATTCATTTGAAGAGGCATTAGAAAATTTGGAAAAAGTCCTTATAAGATGTAAAGAAACAAACCTTTCATTAAGCCATGAAAAATGCTTTATGATGTTTACTGAAGGTATTGTTTTGGGGTATCATATTTCAGGAGATGGGATTAAGGTTGATAGATCAAAAGTTGAAGTCATCTCCAAGTTGCCTATTCCAAATTGTCAAAGAGATGTTAGAAGTTTTCTAGGATTTACTGGATACTATAGAAGATTTATAGAAAACTTCACTAAAATAGCATCTCCACTCTTCAAACCGCTTACAAAAGACTGTGAATTCAAATGGGATCTTGATTGTCAGTCAGCCTTTGAAACTTTGAAAACAAGAATATCTGAAGCACCTATCTTGAGAGGACCAAATTGGAAACTCCCTTTCCATATTTCTACAGATGCTTCAGATACAGCTCTAGGAGCTGTGTTGGGTCAAAAAGATTTAGTCCCTTATGCCATTTACTATACCAGTAAAAATTTGACTCCCACTGAGTTGAACTATACTGTAACTAAAAAAGAGTTTTTAGTTGTTGTTCATGCAATCAATAAGTTTAGACATTATATAACAGGCTATGAAACTTTTATTCATACTGATCATTCTGCGATTAGATATCTAATGAACAAACCTATTACTAATGGTAGAGTGACAAGATGGCTCCTACTTTTGCAGGAATTCAATATTATTGTGTTGGATAGACCAGGAAAACAAAATACAGTAGCTGATTTCTTGTCTAGGATTCAGAATACTAAAGAAGATTCTCCTGTAGAGGATAAGTTTCCTGATGAATACTTGTTTGCAGTAACTACTAAGACCCCTTGGTATGCAGATATTGCTAACTATTTGGTTACAGGGAAACTGCCTCCACATTTATTTCCAAGTGAAAAAAGAAATATTATTCAGGAGAGTTCAAAATATTCATGGATTTCTAACGAATTGTTTAAAATAGGGCCAGATCTTGTGATCAGAAGATGTGTCAGGGAGGATGAAATGCCTGATATTCTTAAGGCATGTCATGATGAACCATGCGGCGGACACTTTGCAGACAAAAGGACGGCCTATAAAATCCTCTCTTTAGGATATTATTGGCCTTCCCTCTTCAAAGATGCAAAAAAATATGTCAAAAGGTGTGACAACTGCCAAAGAGTAGGGAAACCTACCCTTTCAAATGAAATGCCATTGCAACCACAGGTACTCATCGAACCCTTTGAAAAATGGGCTTTAGATTTCATTGGACCTATTAATCCACCATCTAAGCAAAATAAGTATATATTGGTTTGTACTAATTATGTTACTAAATGGGTGGAAGCCAAAGCATTAGTGTCTGCTACTGAAAATTCAGTTGTTAATTTTCTTTATGAGGATATTTTTACTCGCTTTGGTGTTCCAAGAGAAATTGTGACAGATCAGGGAAGCCAATTCACATCCAACCTGGTGGAGAAGCTGATGGAAGAATACAAAATCAAGCAAATAAGATCTACTCCTTACCATCCGCAAGAAAATGGTCAAGTGGAGTCTACAAACAAAGTTCTCGAAAGTATCATCACCAAAACTGTTCATCTACACAGAAGAGATTGGGCAGAAAGGCTTCCTGAAGCCTTGTGGGCCTACAGAACTACATGGAGAAATACAACAGGACATTCTCCATATGAACTTGTTTATGGGAAAGAAGTCCTGCTCCCCATTGAGTTCCAAGTCAAAACCTTCAAGATGGCAGTTCAGTTGGGGATGGATCTATCAGAAGCCCAAAAGCATAGAATGGAGCAGTTGAATGAGCTAGATGAGATCAAACAAGAGGCAATTCTAAGAACTGATCTAGTTCAATATAAAAGAGCTAAATGGCATGACAAATACATCAAAGAGAAGAAGTTTCAAGAAGGAGATTGGGCATTGCTATTTGATTCAAAGTTTAAAGATTTTAAAGGAAAATTTCAGACTCATTGGCTTGGGCCATATGAGATTGACAAGATCTTTAGCAATGGAGCGGTAAGAATCAAGACCATTGATGAATCTCAAACTCCTCTAATTGTGAATGGCCACAGATTAAATATCTATCATAAGCCACTCTCAAAAGAGGAATTTGTCAAAATGTTTCAAGATAATTCTGCAATAAGGCTGGTGAAGAAGAATCCTTCTTCTCCACCAGCCTAGCCTTTGTTCTTTTTAGTTTCAAATCACTGATAAGCCTGAAAACCAATCACTGATTGGCAGTCTTATACAGAAAATGTAGGGTGAAAATCAGGAACACCTGACACCCTATATTTTCCAACAAAAAAAAATTTCTCTCTCTCTCATTTCACAAGTTTTATGACAACCCATTCCATTTCATTCCACTTCATTCCACTCAACTTCATTTCATTTCACTTCATTTCATCTATTTCATTTCATTTCACCAATAAAAAATTTATTTCATGACCATTTTCATTCAGTCAGTTATCATCTATCTATTTCTGTTCACCCAAATAATTGTTGTGTCAGTTTCCGCAGCTGACACCAGTTTCCGCAGCCAGAAGCAGTTTCTGCAGCTACCACTCTGTTTTTCAAAAATTTACAGTCAGATGTTAGTTCAAACAATCATGAAATCAAATGCAGGTATGAGGACATATTATGAAGACATGAGGCATTCAAAAGCATCAATGAGGAGCAACTGATTGAAGACTAATGAAAAAATGGCAAGAATTCCAAGGTATGAGTAGAAATTTATTTCAAATGGCATTCAAGCACATTTTTACATAGTTATAAACCATAGCTCTATTATATGCAATGATTGCGTTGATAATTCCGTAACCGTTCCACGATCTCTATACGATTCCCCCACAATCCTTGCATTCATTTTTAAACGGCCTCATAATCAAGCCTCCGCTCTTCACTAGTGTTCGGCTATACGTTGATACTCCACCTGTAATTATGGAACGTATTTGATTTGACTACGGCTTCTCTCAGCCGCATAAAATCCGTAGCCGTTGCATAAACGTGCTTGCATCTACTCTGCAGCCACCCAATTTTAAATATTGCCGGATGCACTTTACTCTCCCTACTGTTTTATTAACCTCACGGCTGCATTTCCACTGTGCTCACATAAGCCTTCACCCCATTTTGTTCTCTATTCCGCTTCATTCCATGTACCTGTTCTCTGATGTCCACTTACAGTCACTGGTCTCCTTCATAAACCCTGTTCATTTCCGCTAATTCAGCCGTCTTACCTCCGCTAAACCCTCCTCACGCAGACGCGTTTTAAAGAACAGAAGGAAGGATGGGTCAGTTGTTGAGGACAGATTCAGAGGGACCCAAATTTATGGAAGGATACCCGCAAGTCAAAGACATATTGAAAAAGGCAAAATGGCTTCGGTTTATTCAAAAGTTTAAAGGCTACAATAAGGAGGTAACAAAAACTTTTGCGAGGTCTTTCAACGGTCTGGAGGTAGAAATTGGGGACCTCAAATTTACAATGACTGAGGCATCCATAGCAGCAGCTACAGAACTCCCTCAAGAAGGTGAACGCTGGTTCAAGAACAAGAGCATTGGCGAGGAAGCCTGGAGAGTAATTCTACGTAACCCAGGTATGGATGTCACCATTTTTAAAAAGGGAATTCATTTCCATGCTTTAAAAGAAGAGTGGGCCAGTTTGCTGTTAGTTATTCAAAATTTTATCACCTGTGAGGGCCGTTTTGGATCAATGTACATGTATCATACCCGACTGTTGATGAATTTATTAGACAACCAGACCCTCAATCTGCCATACTTTTTACTAAACAGTTTGAAAAATATGTCTGTAACCATCCAAAAGCATTTGGGGGACGTAGAACCACATTTGTATCACCATGGTCTCGTAAAAATCTTGATAGAAAAACAATTAAAAGAGAAAAAGGACACCTAGGAGCAGTTTTTAATTAGAAATTTCTTTGAAGAACCCCAAGAAACCCTTGAAGGCAGTACATCAAAAAGAAGTAGAAGAAAGAAAACAGATGATAAAACTCAAAGCACTCCTACTAACACAGTTGAAAGAACTAGTAGAGAAGAAAGACTGTCTAAAAGGAGGAAGGAAAAGACTGAGGATAAAAAGCCAACAAAATCAAAAAAGAAAAGAAGCATTGAGGCTGTGCATCAAACCCCTTCCTCAAAAGAAGACCATCAAGTATTATCTGAGAGACTAGTTCACCTTCAGGAACAGTCATCTATGGCCAAAAAGAAAGGAAAAGAAAAACAGAAGGAAAAAGACAGTAGTCCACAGCATGTAAGAAGAAGCAACAGGCTTAAAGGAAAGTGGAGAAAAGCACAAACAAAAGGACCCCATTTTATTGATTTGGGAGAAGAAACACCTGAACAAACTCCAGCTGGCCGTAGTCCATCTCATTCTCAGCCAAACATTGAAACTAGTCCTCAAGATATTGACATGAGTCCTTTTCGGCCAGATTTTGAAGTCAATTCTCCTCCACACCATTTCGAGGACAGCCCAAGGAAAACGACACCCGAGATAGATCCAAAGCAGCAAGAGGTGTATGATTACATAGAATCCTTAGAAAGAACAGCCACGGGTCCCAGCACTTCATCCACTCAGCCTCACACAACACAAGAAGCTCTAGTCCAATCGTTGAAACAAGAAATCTTTGAGTTGGAAGTTTTAAATAGACATATTAAAAATGAAAATGAAGCATTAAAGGAGCAAAACAGATTGGACAAGATCATTCATGACAACACCATGCTACATATGGGACTGTGGCACAAAAAGAACAGGAAATTGAAGAAGAAATGCCAGAAGATAAGTAGAGCACTGATTAATCTCAAATTCAGATGCTTGATGAAGAAGCCCAGGATGTTAGCAGTACCAAGGAAGAGGAGAAGAGGACTGGATGTACTGGCAGAGGTATCAGAGCATATGGATTGAAGGAGGATGATCAAAATTTTGGTTGCATGGGGACATGCAACACCTTCACAGTGGGGGTATGTTGAGTCCCAAACTTGCATCTTTCCTATACACCTTTCTTGACTTTTTCCATTTACCTGGACCTCCTAAGTCATCAACATCATTGCATATTAATCATAAAAGAGCATTTAAAGTGGTTTTTAACTATGTTTTGTGTCTGCTGTTTGAATTAGATTTTTGCTCATTGAGCTGCGGAATCTTGTCACTTTCCGCAACTACTTCAACTTTCCGCAGCCATTTTGTTAAATTCTATATTGCAGGTGTCTTTAGGCAAATCAAGCCACATGGGCAAGTTGGAAATGACATGGACATGGACCGAGTCCTACTGGCTCAGTCGAATTCATCAAAGAAGGCAGTGGTCAAAGGTAGTCAAGCGGTGGTCAACCTAAGAATCCTACGGTGACAAAACTCTGTTTTTCACCACGTGAAGACTTGCGTGGCCGTTCCTAAATCTCAGGGGACGTATCAACACCTGTGAATTGCTCCATAAGCCGAATTCAACGGCCACCTTCCATAGATTTAATCTTCACGACAGCCATAATGCTAGATTTCTGGACGTAGTTGTTCACGTGTCTTTCATCAGCGTAGATTGAAGGAAATTAGTTATGTCATCCTCTGTTATAAATAATGCGTTCTCATACGCATAGTAGTTAGCGTCTGTAATGTAATTTTGCTGAAACGAAAGCCCACTGTGCCGTGACATTATTTCCTTGTTATGACTGCGTTTTGAATACATGAGAAGAATTTGTTCATAAGCATAATTCGTGGTTGATAGTTGTTGCCCGAGGATTGTGTAGAGGGCCCCTGCACACGTCGAGGTTTTGTTTATTGCTGTATAGTTTCATGCTTTATTTCCTTACGTTCATTATGCCATAGTTATTCACGTGTATATATCACATCTCTTATGGTATTAACGTTTTATTTTTGTCCATAGTTTTTCATGCTTTATACTGCTGTTAACTGATCAGTGTCTTTGTTCCAGATTACAATAGGCAGCCCGGGCATTTGCACATAGTTTTACAATGACTAATGACATGGAATCAGTCTTGTCCTTCTGCTGATTTATTTTTCTTAGCTTTTAATTCCAGCACTGTTTTATTTATTTCAGCTTTGTACATTTGCTTTATTAGTTATATTAGATATTAAATTACTCATGTCATTATCAGTTACCTCCGAAAGCCATAGCGAGACTAATGGTGAGGGATTGAAGTATGAGTGTGTAGTTTGATATTAGTTTATTTTTCTGCAAGTTACATATTAAATTGCTCATGTCATTATCCGTTACCTCCGAAAGCCATAGCGAGACTAATGGTGAAGGATTGAAGTATGAATGTGTAATTTGATATTAGTTTATTTTTCTGCAAATTAGATATCAAATTGCTCAAGTTGTTTATGATTACCTCCGAAAGCCATGGCGAGACTAATGGTGAGGGGTCAGAATATGAGTTGATGTAATTTGATTTTAGCTTTACTTTGCTTGCAATTCTTGGATTTCTTTGAGCACAATTTCTTTTGTATTTAGACAGCAGCAAGGGTAATGGGTTTCATGATCAATAGTTCACTGTTTGTTTGACTAGTATAGTGGTATATTTTCATTTAGGAATTAATTTTGTCATTGCATACCCTTTTGAAGTTTGAAGGTTGGGAAAAAATTATAAAGGACATCATTGCCTTGAACATTTATATCCATACTTGTCTTTTAGAATGTCCATCTCACATTAGGAAACCAACCAAGATAAAAACCCCCCAAGATAAATAAATAAAAAATCCAAAAACGACAAAAAGTAAGAGATAGGTTATCTTGCACATATAGTGCGCCACACTTCGTCAGCTAACGAATCCCGGATTGACAAATTAATGTAGCAATTTAGGACACACTAAATTGACCAAACAATCCCCCCCATAACAAGGGGTTCGCAAACACATGTGTCGCTCTACATGGCATGGGGCTTAATAATCCATAAATCGCAAGGCATGACACTAGATAAGGCAACAATGGACATCGGAAACATTGATCGACAAGGCCTAAATTTCACAGTCGTATCAAGAGTTTGGTCGTTGAATGATCTTTGCATCTCCCCCGCTTTCTCCTTCACACACTATTCGCGGATGCAGGAGAACCCTTTCGTGATACGCATGAAAAAAGAAGAGACGTACCTTGCCTCCAAATCTATTACGAAAACTCCTTGAAGACCTTCTCCTATTGGTACCTTCCCTTCAGTTGCATTCCACTTTTACATCTTTCATCTTCTCTCTCATCTTAACACCTTGCAATTTTCCTTCTTAATTTGCATTTTCAATTTCCAATATAATTTCACTTCAAAATGGTTGCTATTGTTTCTTTGTTGCTATGATTTCCTGTATGAGTATTTATTTTTTACATGTTCACTTACCTGCTTTTCCTTTCCTTGTAGAAAAATATGGATTGGAAATATATTTCACAGGTCCACAAATTTTGCCAGGAAATCAAATTTTTCCTCTGTACCGGTTGTGCCCAATGTTACAACTACTTCAAAGGATTGAAACTTGAATGCATCTCTTCATCCATGTACATGAAAGGGATGCACACAAAAAACTCCCAGCATACTATCTTGACCGCGTCCCAACTCTGGACGTCAATTGGTGTTGCCGTTGTCCCGCAACACCTTCTGTTTATAACTAGGAGTACCCCCTTCTCAGAAACCATCGACATGCACTCTGCTAGACAGAATGCAAGATTTTTTTTTTGGAAAAACACCACATCTTCTTCTTCAAAAGGAAACAATACATCTTATTTTGTCAACTTTAACTTGCTATAAATTAATGTATATAGAAAAAATTTCCATGCTTCCATGCACAATCAGGCTACTATGTTGTCACTTTTTCCTTCGCTTCTTTCCAAATGGGTTTTCTGCTATATTCAACAATATCTTTTTTCGTGCTTCCTAATGTAAAAAAACAAAACAAAAAATTATACAGTACAAGTCCTTCTTCATACCCTTCCTCCTTATTTCTTTTCCAGATGCCTTTTCACTCTTTAACCTTTTCTTGAAATGTGTTCGTTGCAAACAATAATAGGAATCTATGTTGCATTCAAACATGTCACGGTTACATGCTATGCTGTTATGAATACTCTCCCAAGGTCCATACCATTCTGTTGAATTTGTTCCACAACCTACAAATGCAAACACACTATATTTCATTTCCACTAGATTTTATTGTGCTCTTCTATAGGTTTCATTATTTTTTAAATGCAACAAAGTTCCAACAAATTTTAATAGAACAACCATGTGGCATGAAGAAATTTTCAGTGGATTAACGGTATAATAGATCGTTGGGGTGTAACGGACAAGTGACATGGAGGGAGAGGATTCATTGGTCGACAACGAATATGGAACGAGAACAAACGATCGTCAGTGGAGTTCGGACCCTCCCCCGCCGCCTCCCCCCCCCCCCCTTCTCATTAACAAGAAACTGTCGGGGGGGGTGCGAAGTTGATCTTCGTCATGGATCTCAGGAGAGCTCGAGGTCTACCGTCAAAACATACCAGTGCTTTATCTCCAGTGATTTAACCGCTTTTTTGTTTAGAGACCTTATAATAAAATCATATGCACACACACACACACACATATATATATATATATAATAAATGAACATAAAACCCTTTTTCAAAGGTTTTAACGTACATAAATTAAAACTTTACATTTTGAAAATCTAGCGCATTTAAACAGGCGGCCATTTTTCATTTTAAACACTAAAGCATTAGCATTTTTTTTATTTCATGCTTCCCTAACATTTTTTCTTTTGCCTCCTTTATTTACAACAAACTACTCTATCATTTTTTCTAACATGGATGTAATAAAATATATTTTTCCTAACATTGTTTAATTTTTTTTCTTTTTCATCCATGTTCTAACTTACGATTTAATTTTTTATTTTTTAAACTACAATGATAACTTATCAAAATCAAATAATGTTACAACAGGAGGCAATTGGACGTCGAGGATCAAATCGTACAATTGAAGTTTTTAGATTAAACGACAGAGATCACATTGCAAGGTAAATGATATAACTTGTGCTGCAATGGAGGCCGAGCAATGTTGACCATTAGATCTGGCCACAGATTAACGGTGGACGACAAATCACAAGTTCGCACATCGCAAATTTTACTGGATAACGTTAAGACTTGGCTGCGTAAGTTATATTTCTTGCAATGCGATGAGGAGAAGGGCCACGTGTCGACATACCGCATTAGCGCTTATCGCACATCGCATGATTTATGGTTTAACCATTTTCGGTATAAGAGTTAAACTTGCGGGCAAGCGAAATGCGATAAGTTATAAAAGTTCCTATGTTGCGATGCGACATCGTCATAGCAACTTTGCATCGGCGAGATTATATGTTTGTTGTTAACATTATTTGTTAACTTTTCCGATATGAAATGTGTTGTGATTGGTCATCGTATTGTGGGACTGTAGAACCACAGTTCCGCCTGTAGGCATGTTGTTTGGGAGTATTTGCACTTTGTTTAAAGTCTCGATAAAGTGATCGATGTTGATTGCATGCATATGTATGTTTAATAAAACTCCAAAACATTAATTCAATGCGAGTAAAGGGAGTTTATGTGGCCCTTACATGTACCGCAACGAGATTCACGACTCCTCCTTTCAGCGTTCCCTTGCACCTCCCGGTGAAATTGCTAGTGTTATTATTGTGCCCCATAAAATCCCACTATTGTTATTGTTGTGCTCTTACATTATTATTGTTATGTAGGCCCTAATTATATTTTCACCTCTTAGACTCCTATATATACCAAGGAGGTATTGTCATTTTAATCATCCAAGAATTGTTCATTTATGTGATGTAAAAGGAGGTTCCCCCCTTGAATAGACTTGTTTTCAAGTCGTTGATCTATAATTTTCTTATGTTTTTGTGATGTGGTCACATAACATTTGGTATCAAAGCTTTGAATCCTCAGGTTTTGCTAATTCAAACAGGTCATCTTGGTATTTTTGTTGTAATTTTTTTTTTTACAAAGCTTTAAAAGCTGAAAATTTTACCACGTGGAGTAGAAATCTTGGCAAACTTCATTTAAAAATTTCAAACACTTGTTTGCTATATTTTTGGAGATATGGTCCAAGGAATTTAGGGTTTCTGCATGCTCTAGAATTCAATCTCAAACAGGTGACCTAGGGAAAATTGTCATAACTTTCTCTTTGAGCATAGGATTTGAGTTCCATAAAAATTTACTGAAAGTACACGAAATTTAGTTTCTTGAGGATGAGTTTTAGAGTCAAAATTTGAAACACTGGCACGTGGAAGTCTGTACAAGTTCGTTATACTAAACCAATCCATAATCAAGTTATTGTGGGATATTTGGTATAGCCTTATCTTGAGTAATCCAATTTCGGTATAAATTATGGGGTTCGAAATAAGACATATAAAACTAACTCGAGACAAAGTTTCATACCTTGGGAGGCTAAAAGTACATAGATACAATAGTTTCAAGATCGAGCTCCTAAAATCAAGAAAAAAAGTGTGTCTTTTTTTAAATTTTCATAACTTTTGTTTGAAAAAATAGTTTGAAGTGATTCAAAGGGAATATTAAAGCATATATATCATTATTTGGTTCTAGAAATCCTCGAAAAAAGAAAAATCATAAACCTAGTAATTCAATAGAAATCTCTACTATGACGCATGAATAAGAGGAAGAAATCCAACATGATATATCAAAATCACAAGACCAAGTGCAACAAATTTTGCTCTCGCAAGGAGTAACCAAAAATGAATTGGAAACGATGATGAATGTTAAGATGGATGTTTTAAAAGGGGCCATGGATGTTTTAGAAGCAATAATAAAAAGGGACATATAAAGTATGAAGGATGGTTTAAAAGACGATATAGAAAATTTGAAGGAAGGTTTGACAAAGTTTCTACAAGAAGTGCTTCCTAATCAGGAAAAGTTATTCCATGAAACTCGTGATGAGAACAAAAGGAATGTTAATCATGATTTTAGAGACTCTAACTTTGGGTCGAAGTCCAACCACATTCCAAAGTTAGATATGAGGAAGTTTGATGGCAAGGATCTAGTAACATGGATACCACAAATGGCGCAGTTCTTTGATCTGCATGATGTGCAACACACACAAAAGGTACCATTACATATTTATATTTAGAACCCAATCAATTTTTATGGTATTGATGGATTTGTTCTCGTAAATCACTAGTCACTTGGACAACTCTTACGAAGGAATTGATATCACATTATGAGGATACAAAGAGTGATACCTTCTTTACCCAAATGATAAATCTAAAAGAAAATGTTCATTTGGGGAGCACATTGAGGACTTACAAAGATTGAATATCAAGGTAACTGATATTCCAAAGGAGCATCTAATTGATGTCTTAATAGAGACTTTAAAGGATAACATCGAACATGAGGTTCTACTTTGGGAACCTAAGTCATAGGAGAATTCATTTAGGGTGGCAAAAAAGTTGAAAAAAAAATTATGGCAACAAGGAGGTCTACAAACTCTAAATATGGAAGAATTTTCACTCCTAGGTTCCCACAACCTACAAGGTTGATACCATAACAACTAGAGGAAAAAAGAGCACAATGGATTTGTTACACTTGTGATAGAAAATACACTAAAGGCCATAAGTGTGTTGAGGAAAAATTATTTTGCATAGGTTGTGAAGAGGAGGAAGAAAAGGAACAAGAAACATCAAAAGAAGAAAATATACTTCAGGAACCAACCCCGGGGGCTAAAAAAGAATAGATAAATCCGACCATATCTTGTAATGCATTAGCGAGAGTTACCACTCCTCAAACTCCCAAGATAGAATGATATGTCAAGAAGAAAAAGTTGATAGTGTTGATTTATTCAGGTAGTACTCATATTTTTATTCATTGTAAGATAGTCAAGAATTTGAATTGCTTTCTATATCCAACACCAAAGTTTCAAGTGATGGTTGTAAGTGGAGGAACTATAAATTGCTCAGGGAAGTGCCATAATATCAATCTAACCATGTGGTAATATTTATTGAATTCCCAATGTTTTCCATTCCAATGGGTGGTGCAACTTGTTTGGATAAGTGAAGCAAGGGAAGAACGAAAAAACGATGAAGAAGTATAGACACTCATTGAAAAGTTGCAGCAAGATCCCAATGCATCTGATTCATTTATTTGGAAAAATGATTCACTATGGTACAAATATCTTTTATATATATTTAAGAACTCCCAAATTAAACAAAGGGTTTTTTTGGAATTGCACACCTCTCCTATAGAAGGGCACTTAGGATTTTTAAAAACTTACCACAAGGTCAAATTTTTTTTTTTTTTTGGATGGACTGAAATATGAAGTTTGTGGCAAAATTTTTGGTTTGCCAACAAAATAAAGTTGTAAAATTAAGACCCAGGTCTTTTACAACCATTAACCATTCAAAGTCAATGTTGGGAATAGGTCTCAATGTATTTTATCACAGGTTTACCCAAGTATGAAGGAAATAATTTCATCATGGTGGTAATTGATAGACTTACCAAGTATGAACACTTTTGTACACTATCTCATCCTTTCAAAACCAGTACAGTCGCTACTAAATTTGTGGAAATAGTTCAAAATCTACATGGAAACCCAAAGATTATTGTAAGTGATAGAGATCCCATTTTCACTAGAAATTTTTAGACAAAATTATTTTCTTGTCTCGGTACTCAATTAGCTCATAGCTCATCTTATCATCCTCAATCTGATAGGAAAAATGAGATGGTGAACAAATGTTTGGAAGGATATCTTTGGTGCTTTGTATATGATAAAAAAACACAATGGATCAAGTGGATACCCCTCATAGAATGGTGGTATAACAATTCCTTCCATACCGCAAAAAATATAATCCCATTCATGGTGCTTTATGGATATCATCCACCGTCCATCACAATGTCTTTAGGAGATAATTCTAAGGTTCAAAATGTGGAAGATCACATCGAGCATCAACAACAAGTTCTCCAACTCTTAAAGGATAACCTGACACTGGCACATAATTGAATGAAACAACAGGCATATCAACATCATAGTGGAAGAAGTTTTGATGTGGGCGATTGGGTATTTTTATGACTACAACCATACAAAAAAATGTCCCTCGAGCAAGGTAAAAAGGATACTAAATTATCACCCAAGTATTATGGGCCTTACAAGGTGTTTCAAAATATTGGTACTATGGAATACAAATTGGATATGCATGCACCTTCATGAGTACACCCAATTTTCCATGTTTCATGCATAAATAAGGTTATAGGTGACAAGCTTTTGGTTCAGACTATATTGCCAAAACTTGACGAGGAAGGAAAAATCATATTGGAGCCTGAAGAAATCACAAAAATAAGAATTCACCAGCTATAGAATAGATCACTTTCAAAGTATATCATTAAGTGTAAGAACTTATCTGTTGAAGACAACACATGGGAGGATGAGTATTTTGTTCAAAAGCATCTATAACTACTCAGGCATTGAGGACAACACATTTTTGGAGGAAAGGCGCATGTTAGGTCCCTATAATACTATTTTAGCCCCCATATTGTTATTGTTGTTCCCCATAGAAGCCCACTATCATTATTGTTGTGCCCTTACATTATTATTATTATGTAGGACCTAATTATATTTTGACCCCTTAGACTCCTATATATACCAAGGAGGTATTTCCATTTTAATCATTGAATAATTGTTCATTTATGTGATGTAAAAGGAGGTTTCCCCCTCAAAGAGGCTTATCTTCAAGTTGTGGCACAAGAAGTGGTTAAATAACACATTGGAGTGGCACAAGAAGTATTATACTCTATCAAAACCAAGAAATTATCAATGATGGTATTGAAGTTGTATATATCCAAGGCCTATGATAAAGATAACTAATAATATGAGAGGTTAGTGTTGTTTCCTAATAATCTCTATGTTCATTCGGTGAATTATATTATGGGATTCTTATGTTCAATTTCGCTTCTTGTTTTAATAAATACTTTAAGATCTAGTTTCTTCAAGACCTTCTAAATGACCAAGATAGGAAAGTCTATTATCGGTAAATGAATTAGTAGATAAATTGTGGAAGCAAAAACGAATGGGGTCCTTAAAGGAATCAAGTTAAGAAGATCTCTTTTTTGACCTTCTTGCATTTCATTGATGATGTAATATTGTTTAGTGAAGGCTTTTGGAGAAATGAAAATAAACTTAAGGAAACTTTCAATTTATACACTATAGCATCTAGGATGAACATTTTATATACCAAATTCTTATGTTTCTTTTAGTGCAGTGGGAGATGGCTATGCAAGACTTCTTCTTCAAATTTTTCCTTATCATCATATTCATCTTCAAGTAGGGTTTAAGAATTTAGGTTTATTTTTACAACTCAATGGTTATGAGAAAATGACTGGAAATGGCAATAAAAAGGGTATAAAATAGATTCATTTAAAGGTATAATAGATGGCTTTCCTTGAGAGGGGGCCTAACCCTAGTCAAAATATACTATGGAAGCAATTCTAGTCTACTAGCACTCATTAGCCCATATCCCCATAAGAGTTATGGAAAAAATAAGGAAGAAAAGCTTCAAATTTTTATGAACCAATAAAAGGAAAAAAAAAAATATACCATTAGTCAAAGAACAATCCATAACTAAGCCAAAGGATTCAGGGAATGTGGTGTTAGTACTGCATTTTTTCAAAGTCTGGTCACCATTGCATTTATGTATTTCATCCTCTCTTGTCCCTTTAGCCTGTGGTTGAAGGCCCTGGAGGTTTAAAAAATGTGTCAAAGTTTTTATTATTTTCAACAAAATCCAAAAGTTTGAGTCCAAGAGTTTGTTTTTGTGTCTTAGATTAATTAGGGTAAATTTTCTTCTAAATAAGTCTTTTAACTACCTTGAGTAGTTAAGGCCATGGATTCAGTTTGAGAGTATTATTTATCCATAATGATATCTTCTTAAAGTGAATGATCCAAGGCTAAGGATAAAATGTCAGGGTCATCTCCTATTTCAGGAATAACAGGAAATTGCTACCTTTTCTGAAAAGTAGCAATTTTCTTAGAAAATTTGGTTTCATAAGCAACATAGAAATAGCTACCTTTTCTGAAAAGTAGTTATTTTCTTCATGATCTGTATAAGGAGGTGAAAAGGCACTACTCAAGTGAAAATACATTACTCTTTGGAATAATTGAAGGTCTGCTAGACAAAAGGTATTACCCTTTTGAAACGTAGCTATTTCTAATTGGAGGTTCACTAAAAGGGGTTGGTTATTCTATTTTTTAAGGCTAGTTAATCTAACGCTACTCATTAAAGGTGAACTAGATCAAAACTGAAGTACGAGTAGCAGTTAGTTAATTATTTGATTAGGTGAAATATTTGGTGGAGTGAGTTGGCATTTAAATTCAAATCATTCGATTTCGTGTCAAGCTAACCTCGCTGTTATAAAAGGCATGCAGAGACCATAGGTCTACACTCACTGTTTCCCACAACCATTTACCCTGAGAAAGCTACAACATTTTTTTATCTTCCAGCAAGCAGTTAGAGCTTCGTGGCTTATTTCTGTTCATAGTTTTACAGGTGTTCATTAGCAGTTGAGTTGGATGTTAGTAAAACATAATGGGTAAGAGTGGTAAGGTAGACCATTCGGAACCTTCCAATACACAGTTTTTTGATCATCGTGCAAAGGCACAGTTTCAGGCAGCTGGATGATATCGATTTTTGAAGAAGTTCTCTGGGGAGAATGTTGCAGTTTCTCAAGAATTTACTGATTCTTTTAATGGAGAGCAAGTCAAGTTGGGGTCTCGAACTTTCAAAATATTAGAGGCCATCATAGCATGAGCTACCTGGCTATTAGCTTCAGGTGAGTCATGGTATAAAAGAAAAACTTTGTTTAGAGAATATTTAGATGCCTATCTTAAACCTGAGCATGTAAATGTGGATTGGACCCCTACTGTCCATATTTCCTATTTTAAGTTTGAATGGCAGGTAGTTATCACCACAGTGCATCGTTATATCACCTGTGAAGGCAGGTTCTCCACAGTGCATCAGTATTAGATGAGGTTTTTATCTCATATTTTGGGTTCTAGACCTATGAACCTCCCTTTATTTCTTTATAAATATCTATTGAAAACGTCTCAAAAGATACAATGAACCCCACATTATTCACTCCATAATATTAATCACCGGGGGTTAATCAAAATGTTGGTGGTGTATCATTTGAAGAAAAACAAAAACACATGGAACAAGTTCCTAGCAAATGAGGGTTTCAATAGTGTTAATTCAAGGAGAAAAGTTGGAAGGCCTTCGAAACAGAAGACCTAGGAGGAAGAGTCAAACCTTGCACCTATACTGACCCCTTTACAGGTTGATCAATCTTCTTCACCATCAAGTAGGTAAACAAGAAGCTCAGGTAGAAGAGCTAGAGTGGATACCACCATTCCTATACCTATGATGCAACCAACAGAGGAGGTTTATACCAGAAGCCTACCTGAGAAACCAAAAACCTTAGAGTCTTTTAGGTAAGAAAATGCAAGCAGGTTTAAACAAAAAGCCACTCTAGTTGAGAAGAATGCTATTTCTAAAGACAAAGAAGAAGTGGATTCCTCTTCAAGAAATAAACGCAGGAGTTTGATTATGTCAGAAGGATCTTTAATGGAAGCTAGTAGTGTGGAGAGGGCCATCATTGAACCATTAATGCAAAGCCCTATTTCAGATCTTAAACAAGAGAATGAATAAGTGAATGTCTAACGCAGGGCTAGCCTGCATTCCCCAGAGTCTTTAATCTATGTGCATAATAGAATGCATTTCAGCATTTACCCAAATCAAAAACTTCAATCCTGGCTAATTTCATAAACTTTCATTCTGGAAGCTTGTAGTTTCACATACATACAAAATGTAATTCCAATCAGTTTCAAATCATTCCATTCATTAGGAAAATTCATACTCCTTTCTAAAAGCTTTATCTTAGCAATCATCACAATCACATTCTCATATGCTGGATTCAATCAAAATGCGCCCTTGGTTTTCTTAATGAACTTAACATTGTTTATTCAAACCCCAAACAATCAGCCCAAATTTGAATATCTCATGCTAAAGCTTCATCAATTAACAATGATTATAATCATTAAAATATCCATCTTAGGATTTTAAATCAACTATTCGAAAAGGTCAATACCATTCGTTTTTTTTTTCACCTGTTACCTTTCATCGCTTTTCAGGGACTTTATTTCTGCAATAATAGAACCATAGTTAACTCCTAACAGTGATTCAAAGCTCCGATTTTTCAATGTGACACCACCGTCTTCAGCCATAGATTCTTCCGTTCATTCCCAACCACTACTTTCGTTGATTGCTTTCCAGGTTTTTATAATTAAAACTCAATGCTATCACATAACACCATCCATATAATTCTTACTCAAACAAACTCGACTTCAAATGGCGCTAGTGACCTCGTCTACCTTAAATTGAATCACGATTATTCAAATCTCACTAAATTACTTCAACAGAAATCGAACCATTCAATTCATAAAAGTTTTCTTAATTCAAAAGACCGTTGTTATTCCATCAAGATAAAACATACCTGTGTTAACAAAACGCTGTCCCTTCTCCTGCACAGCTCTGAAAATCGATTGGCAAATAAATCGATTGGTATATAAATCTGCATCCTTTGAAATGGTTTGTTTCGCCTTTACGCTGCACAAATTCAACCAGATGAAAACACCCCTTTATGATTACTACTATTCTTTCACAGCGTCTTTACGCAACTACCTCAACGCTGCACTTCAACAAATTTTCCAGACTTTTCTTTCCACAATTCTCCAGCGCCTTTCAACTCAACGACTTTGCCGGATTCGTTGACTTACATTTCTCCTCCAGGAATCATTTACACATTCAATCACTGATTGTTCAGTATCAACATAGCTCCATGTCCATTTATGTGTTCATTGATCTCACAATCGATTCTAAACTGCGCTATGGAAGCCATCAACGATTCAGCAATTCGCAATCTGCTTATTGCATTAATATGCACTATCTTATACAAACTATTCCATTCTGCAAACGAGCTATCACAAATTCAGGTGAATAGCATTTCATTAACACTACAAACTATGCATTCATCCTGGAATTGTGAAGATAATACATTCTATGACAGCATTCAGGATTTTCAGAGGCTGTTAAAAGCATTCAGGACAGAACTCTTTACAAAGGCGTATTCAATTCAACATATAAAACGAGCTCCAACCTTATCGTATTTATGCTCAACCATCCATGCACTGAGAACACAAAATTAGTTATACCAAATATTAAATAACCACCAGTCTTCAAGCTAGATAATGGATTTCAAAAAAGGTCGCGCTACACAGGCTTTACTCCATACTCAAACTGTGGATTCAAATATAACCAATCAACGCAATGATTCAGCACCTATCCAACGCATTCTACCTTCAACAATTTTTCATTTTGGGTTTTAATAATATCGACACCGAGTATAGAAGCCGAACTGCCAATCCCTTACAAAGTTCGATTCATTCAATTGTCTTTAAACTCATAAACAACGATTTCACAACCAAATTATATAAAACATGCATTCCCAATTTAAAACCCAGTTACAGAAAAATATACACCACTCCATAAATTGAACCATACAATTCTGAAATCACTTTTCACATTAACATTGAAAATACTTACAAACTTTCTTCGTGGCCAGATATTCAACAATCGTGGCCATTACAATTTGCCCAGAGGCTTACAGCCTTGGCTGTTCAAGCCTGCTCTCAATCACCCTCTCACTCTCTCCAACTATTCAAGTCTCATTTGCCTTTGAGGCCTTCTAATTTATACAAATTAAAAATGCACTAAATTGAGTTCTATCCCTTTAAAATCTCAACAAATCCCTAAATCTCTCAACATCCCTAAAAGATAGATTTTTATCCCTAAAACTTTGAAACTAATTCCAACTTAGGCTCCATCATTAATTCTAAATTATCTTGAAACTAATGTCTCTCATGTTTCCAGTTGTTTGGAAACATTTACAAATTCTCACAAATAATTAATTAAAATATAATTAATCACTCATGAAATTTAATATTTCTTCAAAACATGAAACCCCCTAGCTTAGATAAAATACAATGTGTTTTTCGAAGCTGATGCTCCTGCATCAGACTCCCCATGTAAGAAAATTCATGACCACCTGGTCATAAGTCTGGATAATTATTTCCTCCTGGATCCCTAATTTTATTTTGTAATCTTTCCTTGCTTGTCAATTGCTTTACTGCTGTTGTTATCTGCTGTTGTCCTCCAGGTTTCCATATTTTGTGTTGTAGTGCTCCACTTGCTCTGCCTTCCAAGTCTGCTACAGTCTTTCTCTTGTTGTCTCTCCTTTTCTTTCTTGCTGCTGTCTTTCTCTGGGACATTTTCATCATTAACCTCCTTATCAACTCAATTTCTCTGTCCAGTATATCCTCTGTCTGCTGATTGTTTCCATCTCTTGATTGTTGAACTCTCATTCTTGCTTGTTCTTCACTTGTTTTGATTGCTTCCTTTTCACCCTTACTGTTGTTTTGCACCTTTTCTGCTGCTGCTACTATAAATGTTGCGGCCTCCCAAACTTCCTGTCCCTCTGCAACATTCCTTTGCTCGTCACCTGCAATTTCATCTGCAACTTCTTTCTCTGTTTCAAATGTTTCCAGCAAACATTTCAGCATTTCATCAACATGCTGCAAATTAACTCCAGCATAATCTCCATCTTCCTCTTCGACAATCTTCAGTAATTGTCCATCATCCTCTTGATTGATTCTGGCAATCAAATCAAGTTCTTCAAACACTGTAGCCTCATCCTCTAACACTGTAGCAGTTCCAAAATTTTGTCCACCAGTCTTCTCTTGGCTATACAGACAAGCCAACTTTTCCTTGTCACCCATGGTAACAAGCTTCTGCTTATGAGACATGACTGTCTCATCTTCTACCTGCAACAGTTCTTCTTCTCTCGAGACAATTCCAAGTGATGAATTGTCTTTTATATTACCTGTAAACACAATCAAATTGTCAGCATCAAAATCACAAGACCCAATGGTCTCACTTGTTGATTCAGTCATCCGCAACTCCAAGTCTTCTTCAGGACTCAAAAAATCTTCACTGATTTTCTCCTCAGCTTCCTCTGGCAACACTCCAGTATGCTGCTCTGAGTTCCTTCCCAACTCCTCTGTCAACATATCAGTATGCTGATTTGCATTCACCATGAGACTGTCAGCTAGTCTCGCTTTCTTACCATCCTCTGCTCCAGAACTGTCATTCATGAAAACTTTCCTGTCTTGCTTCCTCAGCAAATCATCCTGCACATAAGTCCTCTGTCTCTCCAATTCTCTTCTCTGGAGATCTAGTTTCCTATACAATTCAACAATTTCATTAGGAGTAGAACTCGGAAACTTTACACAATTTTCCATACCTTCACTAGCGCTTGACCAATCATCAGTTGGTCCTTCTCTCTCTGTACCAATATTATTATTAGACTCCTTCATCTTCGTTTCCTCCTGAGATCTTGCCATCTCATCATCGATCTGAACAGCCTTCAGATTCAATTCTCTCTCTTGAACAAACTCTAAAGCTTGTTCATCTCCCTGTACTGTACCTGCAAACATACACAACTCGTCAGTTTTAAAACCACAAGACTTTTCAGTCTTGACTACTTCCTCCAATACTTCCTTCTGAACAAATCTGCATTTGGAATCTTCAAATTCCATCTCTGGCTCAAGAACTCTAAGTCCTTTCTTCAATAAGGCAATCACACTTTGCCTCAACTTCATCTGCAATTGTCGCCAAATCACTCTCTTTCCCTTCAGTGGAAAGATCCATCCTCTATTCTGATTTTCCTGCTCTTGCAGCCATTCTTCTAGTACCTGCAATTGTACCTTCATCACTGCAATCTCTCTTTCTCTGACCTCATCAGTCATCTCACCTCTATGGCATTCCTCTGAATCTCTTCTCTGATCCTCCATGATCATTCCCTTCATGAGTTTCTCACTCACCATGAGTTGCACTAGCCTCTGCAACAGCAATCTCTCTTACTGCCCCTTACCTCACTAAGCTCTCCTCACTCAGTCTTTTGGTAAGTACTTGGTTCACTGCCTCTGGAACCTCTTGAGCATTATCCTCTGCTCTCTCTCTAGGCTATCTCTTCAACTCACTTTCTCTTCAGGACACTGCAATAGTCCTCCTTATCCAACCTTTAGCTGAATGCCAGGTTCACTGCCATCATCTTGTCTGCAACCATAAACTTCAATCACAAATTCCAAATCAGAAAATCATCTCACCGTAAGATCTTGCAGGATCTTGCTTCTGCCATCCTGTTCACTGCATTTGTGTAGCTTGCATATCAAATTTAAAAATCTGATCTTCCTTTCATTCATTCATCATACATTCAAAAATACATTTCAGTTCTTCAACAAAAACTTCTTGCATTCATTCAGAAACAAACATCTTCCATTTCAACAGAGCCAAGCTCTGATACCAAAATTGACGCAGGGCTAGCCTGCATTCCCCAGAATCTTTAATCTCTGTGCATAATAGAATGCATTTCAGCATTTACCCAAATCAAAAACTTCAATCCTGGCTAATTTCATAAACTTTCATTCTAGAAGCTTGTAGTTTCACATACATACAAAATGTAATTCCAATCAGTTTCAAATCATTCCATTCATTAGGCAAATTCATACTCCTTTCTAAAAGCTTTATCTTAGCAATCATCACAATCACATTCTCATATGCTGGATTCAATCAAAATGCGCCCTTGGTTTTCTTAATGAACTTAACATTGTTTATTCAAACCCCAAATAATCAGCCCAAATTTGAATATCTCATGCTGAAGCTTCATCAATTAACAATGATTATAATCATTAAAATATCCATCTTGGGATTTTAAATCAACTATTCGAAAAGGTCAATACCATTCGTTTTTTTTCACCTGTTACCTTTCATCGCTTTTCAGGGACTTTCTTTCTGCAATAATAGAACCATAGTTAACTCCTAACAGTGATTCAAAGCTCCGATTTTTCAATGTGACACCACCGTCTTCAGCCATAGATTCTTCCGTTCATTCCCAACCACTACTTTCGTTGATTGCTTTCCAGGTTTTTATAATTAAAACTCAATGTTATCACATAACACCATCCATATAATTCTTACTCAAACAAACTCGACTTCAAATGGCGCCAGTGACCCCGTCTACCTTAAATTGAATCACGATTATTCAAATCTCACTAAATTACTTCAATAGCAATCGAACCATTCGATTCATAAGAGTTTTCTTAATTCAAAAGACCGTTGTTATTCCATCAAGATAAAACATACCTGTGTTAACAAAACGTTGTCCATTAAAACGTTGTCCCTTCTCCTGCACAGCTCTGAAAATCGATTGGTATATAAATCTGCATCCTTTGAAATGGTTTGTTTCTCCTTTACGCTGCACAAATTCAACCAGATGAAAACACCCCTTTATGATTACTGCTATTATTTCACAACGTCTTTACGCAACTACCTCAACGCTGCACTTCAACGAATTTGACAGACTTTTCTTTCCACAATTCTCCAGTGCCTTTCAAATCAACGACTTTGCCGGATTCGTTGACTTACATTTCTCCTCCAGGAATCATTTACACATTCAATCATTGATTGTTCAATATCAACGTAGCTCCATGTCCATTTATGTGTTCATTGATCTCACAATCGATTCTAAACTGCGCTATGGAAGCCATCAACGATTCACCAATTCGCAATCTGCTTATTGCATTAATATGCACTATCTTATACAAACTATTCCATTCTGCAAACGAGCTATCACAAATTCAGGTGAATAGCGTTTCATTAACGCTCCAAACTATGAATTCATCCTGGAATTGTGAAGATAATACATTCTATGACAACATTCAGGATTTTCAGAGGCTGTTAAAAGCATTCAAGACAGAACTCTTTACAAAGGCGTATTCAATTCAACATATAAAACGAGCTCCAACCTTATCGTATTTATGCTCAACCATCCATGCGCTGAGAACACAAAATTAGTTATACCAAATATTAAATAACCACCAGTCTTCAAGCTAGATAATGGATTTCAAAAAAGGTCGCGCTACACAGGCTTTACTCCATACTCAAACTGTGGATTCAAATATAACCAATCAACGCAATGATTCAGCACCTATCCAACGCATTCTACCTTCAACAGTTTTTCATTTTGGGTTTTAATAATATCGACACCGAGTATAGAAGCCGAACTGCCAATCCCTTACAAAGTTCGATTCATTCAATTGTCTTTAAACTCATAAACAACGATTTCACAACCAAATTATATAAAACATGCATTCCCAATTTAAAACCCAGTTACAGAAAAATATACACCACTCCATAAATCGAACCATACAATTCTGAAATCACTTTTCACATTAACATTGAAAATACTTACAAACTTTCTTCGTGGCCAGATATTCAACAATCGTGGCCCTTACAATTTGCCCAGAGGCTTACAGCCTTGGCTGTTCAAGCCTGCTCTCAATCACCCTCTCACTCTCTCCAACTATTCAAGTCTCATTTGCCTTTGAGGCCTTCTAATTTATACAAATTAAAAATGCACTAAATTGAGTTCTATCCCTTTAAAATCTCAACAAATCCCTAAATCTCTCAACATCCCTGAAAGATAGATTTTTATCCCTAAAACTTTGAAACTAATTCCAAATTAGGCTCCATCATTAATTCTAAATTATATTGAAACTAATTTCTCTCATGTTTCCAGTTGTTTGGAAACATTTACAAATTCTCACAAATAATTAATTAAAATATAATTAATCACTCATGAAATTTAATATTTCTTCAAAACATGAAACCCCCTAGCTTAGATAAAATACAATGTGTTTTTCGGAGCTGATGCTCCTGCATCAATGTCACTCCAGCAGCAGAGGAACTAACACTAGCTCAAGTTTATTCATCTCTCAAAACATTAGCTAAGGGAAAAACTAAAGTTTCAGATATTACAGCAGAAGAACCAAAAATATCCCAAATTTATTCTTCTCCGAGTTCATTAGCTAAGGGAAAGATGAAATTAACAATCCATTCATACTCATCATTTGAGGAAGAGAGTAACGAAACAGAGTTTAGCGAAACAGAGTTTGAAGAGGAGCAGCAAAGCGAAGTCATCCAAGGAAGAAGAAGGCCTTCATATATTCCTAATCCATATATTCATAGGCCTCATACTAGACCAAAAAATAAGCTCTAGCTAACTAGCAAGCTCATAGTTAATGCTGCTCTCTGAGATGAGATAATAAATATAGAGGAGATTCCATAAAATGATCCATGGAAAAAGAAGGCTCAGAAGAAGAAACAAGCACAAAAGAGAAAACCAAATAACAGGGTCACTAAGGAAAAATCTATTAGGTTGTTGGCTTCTGTGTTAGATTTTTAATGATTGAATATCTAAAACAAGTCAAAACTAAAGATCAATATCATTTTGGGCCTATCTACACAGTTATCAGAAATTGCTACATTTTCAGAAAGGTAGCTCTTTGTTTTGGTCTTTAGGAATGAAATTAGATGGTGATAAAGTATATGTTACCTCAGTGGTAATATTTTTCCTACCAAATGTTGTTAGGTGAAGCTGTCTTCCAGGTGTCATTTTCAGTTGGTTACTGCTGCGCTTTTGTGGATAAAGATCCAGGTGTCATTTTCAGTTAGTTGTTGCACTTTTTGTGGAGAAAGTTTTTCCAGGAATCAAGGAGAATTTATCCACCTCAGCTCGACCATTTCGATTTCCATATTATCAAGTTCTATCTTCATGCATTTGTAAACCAAATATTGTACATCAAACTGCCTTTCTATTATTTTTAAGATAAGCTTTAAATATGGTTTGCTATATTTAGAAAGTTTTAATAAAGTTCCTACAACAGACTTGCACTTTTTGTGGAGCTTTAACATATTACCTTTTTTGTATATATATTATGAAAAGAAATGAGGAAAGGGTTCATGATTTGTTTATCTCATTGCATCCTGAGTTGTGTACTTTTTGAACTTATAATATCCAGGTACACTCTTGAGGATTTATGATGGATTTGATGTGTGTATTGTGTAATTTCTTTATGTGTTTCCATATCTTACAGTTTCATTTCCAGATTGTGATCTACATATGTTGTCTCATGTTTTTGTCAGTCTTGTGATTATCATATAGTTGTACATGGTTATCTATTTTTATCAGTCTTGTTTTACAATCTTTTTGGATAAGATCTATATGGTGAGCCTGTTCATAAGCATTCCCTATGGCATAAATCCTTTAAATGTGTGATGAGATTCTAGTAATTCTTGAATAAGCTTTGTTTCATCAATACATTACAGGTATGAAATCTTTTTTTTCCTTTCATCTTAGCAGTGGAATTCTATTCTATAGACCTATTGTTCTTTTCATATTTTCCTAACCATTAGAATACAAACTTATCCTTGCTACCACATCAAACACAAGTACCCTCATATGTGTGAGTGATTTATCAGTTTGAAATCCTTTTATTTTCTAGTGTGTGAGAACTCCAACCACCTTCCAAAACTTAATCCATCTATAAGAAAAATCCTTGAGCTTAAGATGTGTCTGGTAAAGCACTTGATAGAATCCAAGTGTTGATTCCAGTGCTAACATCTTTTGGTGCGTGTTCCGGGAGAAGAAGATTCTGAACTCAATAATCTCCTGAGTTTCTTGCATGAATGCTTAGTACTAGATTTTAAGGGTGAATAATAACTAGTCACTCTTTCTGATTGCAATTAGTTCACCTGGCAACTCCACAACGAGGACGATGGGTTTCAAGACCACCTACTACAAGAAGAAATTAGAGATCACCTCATGTGACTCCAGTTTCTAATCTAGAAAAGATCATAAAGGATGCAAGAGGGAAATAGAAAACAGCTGAAGCTACATCACATTCAGTGAAAAAATTGAATTCGAAGTATATTCCGAAAGAAAAGGTACCATCATCTATTTTAAAAGCTAATTAATTTTCAGTTTCAAAGGATTCTACTGAAATATTTCAAGTTGAAACCACTTCTACAAAAAATGAAGAAGATGATTTTAGCCTAGATGCAGCTAAAAATACCCCTCAATCATCATCTAGCAAATCAAAGATAAGTATTACTCTAGTGAAAGAATAAAACTCAGAGGTTTTAGATGTCAATGAAGAGAATCAGGAATTAGAAGCCTTTGTGTTGACAGAAAGGGAATTAGAACAGGTATTGGAGATTGCACCCTTCCTAGATAGGGCTATTTTAACTGAAGAAGTTATTAAAATAATTTTAAACTTTCTTCAAACTCAACCTAAATATCAATCCTCTCTTAGCCCACAATAGGAGTATTCTCACCTGTTTCAAAACCCATTTATTGGCTCCTCATCTTCTCATCAAGGAGAAGGTCATCTTCCTGAAAATTTGACCTTTAATCTTTATGACTTTTTAGCTCAACAGAACAAAGTTGAAGTTGCCCAAATCCTTCAAGAATCTACATCTAAATCTGATTCTCCTGGAGATGTTGAAACAAAATCCTCTTGTGTTCATTTCTTTGATAATCCATTATTTTCAGCTCAAAATCCTGAAGAACCAGCCCAATAACTTTAATCTTTTGTTATTTCGGAACAAATACAAACTCCACAGACAAAAATTTCAAGCACTCAAATATATGTATCAGTAAGTCATCAGTTGATTGTACCTTAGCAATTCATGGCACAGCCTCCTCCTACAAGGATGGAGCATATTGTTGCATCAAGATATGCACCACTTTCACTCCCTCAACCTTTGCATCCCCTTCCTCAAGGGAAATATTTGAAATATTTGCCCAAATATACAGGGGAGGGAGAAGGAGTATCTGCTGAAGAATATTTAGTTTCCTTTTACAGTTATGTTGATAACCAAAACATTGAACATGAAGATGTCTGTCAAGACTCTTTTTCAGAGCTTGGTTGGAGAAGCTCGTAAGTGGTTCAAAAATTTACCAGCAAATTCAATAACAGGAATATATGCTTTGGAGGAAGTGTTTGTAAAACAATGGGGTGACCGTAAGGATTACTTTTATTACCTTACGGAGTTTGGAGCTTTAAATAAGAAGATTGATGAGTCATTGCTAGACTTTACAAAGAGATTCAACAAAGTTCGTCAAAAGATTCCTGTAGAAGTCAAACCTCCTAAAACCACAACCATGATAACTTTTTCCAATGCCTTAGACTCCAATTTTGCATTGTGGTTGAGAGCTGAGAAGCCACAAACATTGGTAGCTATGCAGGAGGCTATTATTGGAGTGCAGTCCAATCTTATGGCCTCAAATAAACTGAAAATAGAAGAGGGGAAGGGAGCAAAGGATAAGAAAAAAATGAAAGAGGAGAAACCCTCTTCTTCCTCCAAATATTTCACAGCTGAAGAAAAGCTTGATCAAATGTCTAATTTAATTAAAGATATTGTTTCCAAAATGACTAAACTAGAGTTAGAAAATAGGCCTGCTATTAGACCCATTCAAAATGAAGGGAATATAAATCAAGCTCCTTTTAGAAGACCCTTGCAGCCTCAACAAATTTTACAACGCCCAAGAAGAAATACTGATGATCAGAATCTTCAACCTCCACTGAATAATTTTGCTGAAGAAAATTAGCAAGAACAAGAAGAGGAAGATGAAGACATAAATCTAGCTAGGGAGACATCACAGTCAACTTGTTTGACTTTGCAAGAGTATGAAGATCAGTCTAGGATAAATCTCTTTTCATATGAGGAATATGCTCACATTCATGTCCAAAATGATAAAAAGCAGGTTGAAAATCAGACAATCAATTACAATTTGAGGTCTAAATAGGTTATCCAACAGCCCCAACAAAAACAAGATTCTGAAAAACATGCTGCCAAACAAAAGGAAAAAGTTAATGATATTCATCCATCACCTAACCTTGCTCCAATTATGAAAAATGTTGTAGAAAATAAGGATTTGGCTCCTCTCAATTTCAATTTCAAGTCTGAATTAAATAAAATCAAGATTTTGGTTCCACTCCTTGAATTGTTGAAAAATTCAGCCTACAAGTATCATTTAAAAGTCTGTTATAGCCATCTCTTGCTCCTGACTCAGTAAATCTAGAGGATGAACATCCTACCATCTACTTGGGTATCCATGTCCAAGATTAGAATGATGATAGTTCTCCACCTTTTATCTTTCACTCAATATTCATAACAACCTCTCCCAATATAATGCCTAAGAAAGTGATGGATGAGCTAGGACTGGAAATCACCAAGCAATATCATGATCTTTACAAATTAGACTCTAAAAGGGTCAAGTGTTTAGGAGTGATCAAAGATTTAGTAATTTCCCTTACCTAGCTCTCCATGAAAATTTTAGTAATGGACATAGTGGTTGTAGACATACCATCTAAATTTGGAATGCTTCTTTCTAGATCTTGGTCCAAAAAATTGGGAGGCACCCTTCAAATGGATATGACCTATGCCAATATCCCAGTCTTTGGAGGAGAATTCAGGAGGTTGTATAGGGAAACACAAATGGATTATATCATAAATGATCAACAAAATCCCTCAAATCATCCTATATATGCAGAGGAGAAGGAGTTAGGGTCATCTATATTACACCTTGTTGTTGATGACAACAACTTTCAGCCTTAAAAAAAAAAAAAAAAAAAAAAAAAAAACTGAATTTACAGGTCATAAATTAGCATAATTTAGAAACAGGGTAGATCTAGAAATTATATTTCGATGGAGACTCATCACGAGAGGGATCAGGGTTTGGTGTAGTTATTATTTCTCCCACTTAGAAAGTAGTTACCCTATCATACAAATTACAATTTGTCACTACCAATAAAATTGTTGAGTATGGAGCTCTTGTTTTGGGTATGAAAGTAGCAAAATATTTGGAAGCTAAACAGTTGATTGTTTTTGGTGATTCGGAATTGGTGGTACAGCAGATGAGAGATAATTATCAACTGAAAAACTCAAAATTAAAAAACTATAGAAATGAAGTGTGGGATTTATTTGAACACTATTTTTCATCATTCAATTTAAATTATGTTTCCAGAGAAGAAAATGAAATGGCAGATTCACTGGCTATAGCTGCTAGTACTTTTAAGGTTCATTTTGATGTTAAAGAAACATATGATGTCCAGATAAAAAATCGACCTTCCACTCCTGACAATTCAAATACTGGAAAATATTTGAAGATAATAAAGAAATTTAGAAATTCTTGGAATGTGTAGAGGAATTTTCAGACATTCAGATTGATAATGATCAAGACACAATTGAAAGTCAGAACAATAAGCCATTTAAAAAGACTATAGCTGGGAAAGACATTATCGATCTAAAAACAAACTTTATTCCTAAAGGCTAGGTTTCTTTAGAGAGTTTTTTTTACAATAATGATGTCTTTTTAAAGCCTGATAGTAAAACATATAGAGAAAGTACAGTTGACTGCAATATTGGTACAAAAAATCAGCCCAGATTTATTAAAGTTTCTAAATTTCTTCCTCAAGAAACTAGAACTAAATATGTAAATCTGGTGAAGCAATATGTAGACATTTTTGCATGGTCCTGTAATGATTTAAAGACCTATGACAGAGGTATAATGGAACAAAAAATTCCTCTTAAAATAGAAGCAAACCCTGTAGCACAGAAGATAAGACATATTAATCCCATGTTGCTCCCTATTATTGAAAAGGAAATCAGAAATATGTGGGAAGCCAAAATAATTCTAACCTTAAGATTTTCCAATTGGGTAGCTAATATAGTCCCAGTTCGAAAGAAGAATGGTGAAATTAGAATTTGCGTTTATTTTCGCAATTTGAACCAGTGTTCGCTAAAGGATAATTAGCCTTTACCCAATATGGACCATGTTTTGCAGAAGGTAGTAGGCTCAAAGAGGTTGTCAATGATAGATGGTTTTTCAGGGTACAATCAAATCTCAGTTGATAAACAAGATAGGGAGAAAACGACAATAATATTCCTTTCGGTTTAATGAATGCAGGTGCAACGTTTCAGCGGGCAATGGATATTGCTTTTGCAGGAGAAAAGGACATATTTGTAGTCATTTACTTGGATGACATTACAGACTTTTCAAAATCTGATGAGGATCATTTAAAACATCTGCAGTAAGTGTTTAATAAGTGCAGAAAAATTGGTTTGACTTTAAACCCAAAGAAATCATGCTTTGTTGTTCAAGAGGGAAAAATATTGGGGCACATAGTGACAGAAAATGGTATTTTGATTGACCCAGGGAGAGTTGAGGCTATACATAAAATTGGTTTACCCATAACTAAGAAAGAATTACAGTCATTTTTGGGTAAAATTAACTTTTTGAGGCATTTTGTTCTGAACTTTGCAGGACTAATTAAACATATAAATGTATTATTGAAGAAAGATGCAGAATTCAGATGGCAATATTAATCAAAAAACTCTTTCATGGCAATAAAATCTGCCCTAATAAAAGCCCTGGTATTAATCAGCCCCGATTTTGAAAAGGATTTTCTTACTTTTTCATATGCTTCTAAGGAAACTATTACAACAGTTTTACTAAAAAATAACAAAGAAGGCTTGGAGAAGCCTATTTCTTCTTTTAGCTATGCATTAAGGGATGTTGAGTTACAGTACAGCTTGATTCAAAAACATGCATATGCATTGGTACTGGCTTTAAAGTCTTTTCGATTTTATGTTCTGCATTAAAAATTCATTGCTTTTGTACCATCTATTGTTGTCAAGGATGTATTGTTGCAGCCAAATACAAATGGCAGGAAGGGAAGACGGTTAAAAAATATTCTGGAATTTGAAATTGAAATCAGATCTACTTAGCTGATAAAGGGACAGGGCTTAGCCTGCTTGACGAAAGAATCAAATTACAAAGCTTTAAATCTGAACATGGAGGTAGTTGAAGAGACAAATAAAGAAGGTATATCTTAGTATCCTAAAATATTTTATTCCAACTGGTATAAGGATATAGTGTACTTTTTATTAAATCTCATTTGTCCTCCAAAAATGGAAAAATAAAAGTGAAGGGATTTTAGACTGAAGGCTGTTAAATATTGCATAATGGAAAATCATCTTTATTGGAAAGACCCTATAGGAGTTTTGTTGAGATGTGTAGATGAAGTTGAGTCACAAAAAATTATGTCAAAGATACATGTAGGGGTGTGTAGTGGACATTTATATTGGAAAGCTACCACAAATAAAATTCTAAGAGCTGGCTATTATTGGCCAACTCTTTTCTCTGATGTTTTTGCTAGAGTTAGGGCTTACACTGAGTGTCAAAAGTTTGTCGGTAAGCAGAAGATGCTCCCACTACCTCTCATTCCCATTTCACCAGATGCCCCTTTCCAACAATGGGGGTTAGGCTTCATTGGCGAGATTCATCCGCCACATCAGGACAACACGGGTGGATTCTTACAACCACAGACTATTTCACCAAGTGGATTGAGGCCATTCCAACCAGGAACGCCACCGACACGGTAATAATTAAATTTTTGTTGGAACATATTATGTCTAGATTTGGTTGTCCTCATAAGTTGGTGATTGACAATGCAATGGATTTTAAATCTGCCAAGATGAATAATTTTTGTCAGAAATATAATATTGATTTGACTCATTCTACACCTTATTACCCCCAAGGTAATGGGTTAGCCGAGTCATCAAACAAAAGCCTGGTAACAATCATTAAGAAGATGATGCTAGAAAAAATAAATAAATAAATAAATAATAATAATAATAATAATAATAATTGGGACATTCAGCTAGTTCATGCTCTTTGGGCAGACAGGGTCAGTAGAAAGAGATCAATTGGAGTTTCTCCCTTTCAACTTGTTTATGGTACTGATGTTGTGATGCCATTAGAATTGGACCTTCCTGTTATGAAGTTTTTATAGGATGAAATTGATGATTAAAATCACATTCAGAGAAGAATGTTGCAACTTATAGAAGCTCATCATATCCAAGAATCCTTGATGGACAAAGCACAGAAATACAAAGCCAAAGTAAAGGTTGTTTTTGACAAAAGGGAAAACCAACAGGTATTTCAAGAAAATGATTTGGTATTGCGCTGGGATGTAAGAAAAGAAGATCATGGAAAACATGGTAAGTTCGACAACTCATGGTTCGGGCCATTCAAAATTGCTCAAGTTATGGAGAACAACACATTTCTGTTGAAGCATTTAGATGATGATCAACTAACTGGGGGTCCAGTCAATGGTCATTTTCTCAAAAAAAAAAAAAATGTTTGTTAAGTCAGTCAGTCTTTCCATCGTAAATATCCGGAGTGTTGTTTCAATAAAACTCCACGCCCAATGGTATTTGTGTCTGTAAATAGAGTTAATCATGAGTTTAGTTAATGAAAATTCGGTTATTCTCATTAGTTTCTACAATTGTAAAAGTCCTAAGAGTTTAAGGCAATGAATCTACGGTCCTTGAAGCCTCGCAGGGAGGACTTCATCCCCAATAGGAGCCACTGTTAGCACTGCATTTTTTCAAAGTCTGTTCACCATTGCATTTGTGTCTTTGATCCTCTCTTTTCCCTTTAGCCTGCAGTTGAAGGCCCTGGAGGGTTAAAAAATGTGTCAAAGTTTTTATTATTTTCAACAAAATCCAAAAGTTTGTTTTTGTGTCTTAGAGTAATTAAGGTAATTTTTCTTCTAAATAAGTCTTTTAACTACCTTGAGTAGTTAAGGCCATGGATTCAGTTTGAGAGTATTATTTATCCATAATTATATCTTCTTAAAGTGAATGATCCAAGGCTAAGGATAAAATTTCATAGTCATATGCTATTTCAGGAATAACAGGAAATTGTTACTGTTTCTGAAAAGTAGCAATTTTCCCAAAAAATTTGGTTTCATAAGCAACACAGAAATAGCTACCTTTTCTGAAAATTAGCTATTTTCTTCAAAATTTGTATAAGGAGGTGAAAAGGCATTACTCAGGTGAAAAGACATTACCCTTTGGCATAATTGAAGGTCTGCTAGACAAAAGGTATTACCCTTTTGAAACGTAGTTATTTCTAATTGGAGGTTCACTAAAAGGGGTTGGCTATTCTATTTCTTAAGGCTAGTTAATCTAACGTTGCTCATTAAAGGTGAAGTAGATCAAAACTGAAGTACAAGTAGCAGTTATTTAATTATTTGATTAGGTGAAATATTTGGTGGAGTGAGTTGAGATCTAAATTCAAATCATTTGATTTCGTGTCAAGCTAACCTCACCGTTATCAAAGGCATGCAGATACCAGCAGTCTACACTCATTGTTTCCCATAACCATTTGCCCTGGGAAAGCTACAACAATTTTTTATCTTCCAGCAAGAAGTTAGGCTTCATGGCTTGTTTCTATTCATAATTTTACAGGTGTTCATTAGTAGTTGAGTTGGCTATTAGTAAAATAGAATGGGTAAGAGTGGTAAGGTAAATCGTTCGGAACCTGTCAATACACAGTTTGTTGATCACCGTGCAAAGGCACGGTTTCAAGCAACTGGATGTTATTGATTTTTGAAGAAGTTCTCGGGGGAGAATGTTGTAGTTTCTTAAGCATTTGACATGTGTTTTAATGGAGAGAAGGTTAATCTGGGGTCTCGGACTGTCAAAATATCAGAGGCCATCATAGCAGGAGCTACCCAATAGTCAGCTTCAGGTGAGTCATGGTATAAAAGAAAAACAATGTTTAGAGAATATTTAGATGCACATCTTATACCTGAGCATGTAAATGTGGATTGGACCCCTACTGTCCATATTTCCTATTTTAAGCCTGAATGGCAGAGAGTTATCACCACAGTGCAAAGTTATATCACCTGTGAAGGCAAGTTCTCCACAATGCATCAATATCAGATGAGGGCTTTGATAAGCTCCATCATTCGACATATTTGGAGGGGTTAATGGTCACCTTTTTGCCTTCTTAAATCTCTTTTTCTTGTATTTTTATTTTTATTTGGTTTTGTGATGCTAGTATAGGTGGTGATTAACGCTAACATACTCTAAGTGCCTAAGAGTGCAGAAAATCGTGAGTAATTGGCATTATTTTTGAAGATTTTATCATAAAGAGTGGAAGGAGACAATAAGGAGAAATTATAGGAGGATTTTCCACCCTCCTTAATTCTCGAAGGCAGCCAAAGGATCCCCAAGGATTCTTTCCAACAATTCAAATTCCAAAGGCAGCCAAGAAACTCAAAGACCAAAGTGCACTCAATCTATGTTTACTTGGAGTCAAGTGGAATCAATCACTATTTTCAAGGCAGTTGTTGGTAGCTACCCTGTAGAATAAACAGAGCAGAACTAGAGCTAGGAAGGATTGGATTTTATTGGGGAAAATTTCTGCAATCTATTGAGTATTTTTATTGTACACAGTAATTCAAACTTTCAGAAATGTACAAGACTATTCTTTCATGAAATGAGCAGACTGATTTCATTTTATTGATTTAGGTTCCAGAAAGCTAGGCTATGGGTTAGGGCCCAATCCATGTGCCTCCGCCTCTCTATTGTACTTGTTCTTTGCTTGTTGTCAGTGGATATGCTTCTGATAGTTTCATTGTTGTTTGGTTTTTCTTTCAGTTTGTTGCTATAGTTTTTTATTTGCTTATGAGAGTAATAGAATAGAGGAAAACTCCAAAAGTTGTGGATCGAGCCTTCCCCTCTCATCTCTATCAATAGAGCTCGAGGAGGGTAAACCTTTCCCCACAGAACAAAAATGCTTTCTCGCTTATGATTTCTTGAAAATATATTAGATCAGTGCCTTTATTTTCATGAACTTGTTGTCTGTATTTCTTGCATAAATAGGTAGGTTGATTGCAGGTATTCCCTTCTATTTCAATTATTGTAGCCTGATGGGCCTCTAAATTAGACATAAAATAAGGCCCATCTAACCTTTCTTAGGCCCATCTACCTTCCTTATGCACATGAAAAGATATATTAAATCTCCCCTTCTGGACTTAATAATGTTTTCTTATGCTTTAATATTTTCTTAGGAAGGTTTAAAGGTGATTACATATTTGTGCCTAATATTGGTTATTGTTGTAGAATATTGTGAGAATATTTGGCAGATTATGCAGATTTGGAAAAGGAGATAATTTAGGGACTTGCTCCCTGCCACTGGAAGATCAAGATTGAAGAACAAATGAGCACAATATCAGGAAATTATTAAGAAATCTTGGAGGGATTCAAGGGGTTTGTCCACGCTCCTTAACTATCAAAGGTAGCCAAGCAAACGGAAGACGATGTGCACTCAATCTATGGTTTACTTGTATTAAAAGTGGACTCAATCACTATTTTCTAGGGAGTTGTTGGTAGCTTCCCCCGAGGATAAATAAAGTTGATCAAGATCTAATTAGGGTCGATTCTGAGGGATTTCAGTCGATTTTCTGATCCATTCGATGCTAGTCGATTCCATTCCATCCCATGCCATTATTTTCCATTCTATTAGGATTTTGTTGTTTAAGACCTTCGAGATGTAATAAGACTGTATTTCTGTAATGCAATGAGTAGTCAAATGTAGTTACTGATCTATTTTCAGGGAGCGAGGCTCGTGGGTTAGGGCCCATTCCATGTGCCTCAGCTTCTCTGTTGTTTTCATTCTTTTCTTTATGTCATTTAGCTAGTTTTATTTATGATACTTTCATTGTTTTTATAGTTTGCTGTTGTAAATTTAATATTTTTATATGCATTGTAGAATAGTTGATGAACTCCATAAAACTGTGAGGCAACCTTACCCTCTCATCTCTATCGATAGAGTTCGAGGAGGGTAGACCTTCTTGCAGACCAAAAATGCTTTCTGTTTATGATTCGCTACTTCTCAGATTAGAGTAGAGTGCAATAACAGTTTCAGTCTTCCTTCTACTGTGTTATCACGCATTTTTTCTATTTTTCCATGCATGAATCCGTAGGTTTGTTTGCAGGAAACAATATTAAAGATCCAGAGAAGTTCACCCTCGCCTTCCTGCTTCATTTTCCATCTATGTTTTCATGCTTCCAAACACCTCTGTTACGCTCTATTCTCTCATTCATCTTTTACTGCAGTTGTCGCCATTTTTATTCACAAAACACTTGAAAAACCATCAAAGTTGGACCTCCACCTTTGCTCCTCGAATCTCCCGCTACCGTACTTCTCTCATCACAAATCACATTTTCTATTGGTTTTCGTTAATACTTCCGCCTCCAAACCTCGATTGTGATATTACTGTAGCACTCTGCCACGTCACCCATCGCATTTCAAACTTCACAAATTTCAGCCTTATCGCAATCACATTTCGCAACCTTTTCCCTTTTTTCCTTTAAGACTTACCGCAATCCCTTTTCGCAACCTTTTCCCTTTTTCCTTTTAACACTTACCGCAATTGCAAATCGCATTTTCATGTGGTTCCCATTAATACTTAACGCTCCAAAAGCCGATTTTGATAATTCTCCGCACTCCGCCGCATCGCAAATCGCATTTTTCATTGGATTCTCGTTAACACTTACCACTCAAAACGCTGATTGCGATAATTCTCTACACTCCGCCACATCACAAATCGCAAATTTCATTTTTTTATTTGGTTCTCGTAATACGTTCTTCTCCCAACACCGATTGCGATATCGTTGTCATACTCTGCCATCGACCCTACCGCCATGTCATCCTGTCGCATTTCGCATTTCGCAGTTTTTATCCCCTTGCATTTCACATTTCGCAGTTTTTATCCTATCGCAAATCGCGCCCGCTCCCGAAAAACACTTACGCTACCCCTTCGGCTTTGCAATATCGCATATCGCACTTCCATCCTCCCATCGTAATTCCGCCATCAGACTTTTCATTTGCGATATTATTTGTTTCAATAAAGTCCAAACACCTTTTTCACTCCTTTGAGCCTTGTTTCTTGTGTTAAGCCTTCCACTAGCATCTTTAGCCCTTTCCCTCCGGACTGCAATCAACACTTTTTCAATTAGAATTAAGTCATGGATAGCTTAGCTGCATGGATAGAAGCATGGTAGATAGGGCTTAAGATAAGTAGGGTGTGTTTAGCCAATTGGCCAAGCTAAGTGTGGTTTAAATTAGTTTCTTTTCTTCCATTTCTTTTCAGCAAGTTAAATTAGTTCCCTTTCCGTCATTTACTTTCTGCAATTTAAATTAGTTTCTTTTCTACCATTTCTTTCCATCAAGTTAAATTAGTTTCCTTTCCTGTCATTTCCTTTCAGAAATTTAAATTAGTTTCCTTTCTTGTCATTTCTTTTCAACAATTTAGTTTAGTTTCCTTTCTGTCATTTCCTTTCTCCAATTTATCTTAGTTTCATTAAAGTGTGACAGACTTCACTAAGAACCCCTAGAAGTAGCACCCTTTTGTAGAGCAGAAGAGGATGACATGAGTAGAATGCATATGTTGTGTATATAGCATTGTCACCTCCAAGTTTGTATGAACCCCGGGTTGATAAAGTAAAGTAGGGCAGCCCCTGGGAGTTGCAACACTCTTGGTGCAATACCAGGGCTCACCACTTTTTGGCGTTGTTGCCGGGGAGGTGTCTAATAGATGCTTTGATTATGTTTTAGCATTATTTTATGCTTTCCTTTTTCATGTTGTTTCCGAAATATTTAAAAATACAAAAAAATCTGATTTTCATGCCTCATAGGAGTAGGGATACTCATAAAATTTTTTTAAAATACTTCTCCAATACCAACCCCCCACTTGACCACGTGGTGCAGTAAGAACCACATCACCATACACTTTTGAAGGTAGAAGAGATGGAAGGATATGATGACAATGAATAATATCTTATTGGGTTTCCATTCAAGATATGGACATCAGGGAACATATGAAGAACATCCCTCCATCTTTCCTTCCCAACTTCCATGGTATGAGGACAGAGGATCTGGAAACATATCTCTTTGAATTTGAGATACTTTGTAGATCTTATCGTTACTTATCACACACTCAAAAACTGAGATTGTTTCCTGCAACATTGAAGGATAGAGCTCTTAAATGGTTCATGATTCTAGGTACTAATTCAATAAGATCATGGAATGATATGAAAAAAATATTTCTAGAAAAATATAAAGATCGTGATCTTAGAGAAGAAATTTTTAGAATGAACCAAGGAGAAGATGAGATCCTTAAGGATCTAATAGAGAGGTTCATGTATAATTTTAAGAGGGAAAAATTGCATCATTTAGGATTTGACACACTAAAACCCTCTTACTTAGAAAAAATAGGGATGAGTGGATTGATCTCCTTAATCTCATGAGTAGAGGAGATGTATACCAATTGCCATTTGACGACATTTTTGAAACATGCAAGCACATATCAAGAGGAAGGGAAAGAATAAGTAAATCCACCTCAACATTGTAAGACAAGATGAACTTAGAAATTTGCTTGACAAATTTAAAACGGAAATTCTCAGCAATCTAAGTGAACAAATAGAAATGTTAAGAATGAAAAATGAGAAAAAAGAAGATGCTGATATTTTTGTTATCCATGC
Organism: Pinus albicaulis; assembly: GCA_034641835.2. NCBI lineage: Eukaryota > Viridiplantae > Streptophyta > Pinopsida > Pinales > Pinaceae > Pinus > Pinus albicaulis. Next base: position 781,201,499 of record CM076578.1, read on the forward strand.
AGAATCATATGCTACTAAATGTTGTCCATCATTCCCTAGGTTTAAAGAAGTTTACCAGAAAGACAATAGAGCAAGGCAATCACCAAAGAAGTTATGTTATATAGCTCCAATGAGACCCTAGAAGCCTAGTCAACTTGAAATGATGCAAGGACCCACTTCACAATTTCAAGCTTATTCACATCCATCTCAAACTAATTGGGACACACTCCCTCCTTGGCAACCTTGGTCATCCCAACCCCAAAACCAATCTTGGCAAAATGGTTGGCAAGGACCTTATTGGGAAAATCCACAATATCCTCAATATTTCCCTCCATATCCTCCATACCCAACTCCATGATATCCCTACCATCCACCTCCACCACACCCACAACCTCAACCACATCCATGTCATATATCCGCCCTCACTCAACTACCTGTACCACCATTTCCAAACCCATACAATGAAGTATCTCAACTCACTTACAATGTTGAGGTGCAACACTTCCAAACATCTCCTATTGATCTAGATGGTATTCATCTTAGTTCAAGAAAGGCATTGCAAAGAAGATATTTTCTTAATTTCATTGAAGGACAACATCAAGAAGAAGAATATCCAAATGAGGAGATCAAAAGATCAAGGGTTGCACTTGATGAAGAGCAAGCATCAGAATCAAATGTTGAGAAATTTTCCTCATGTTTACTAGCATTTCCTCCATGTGTTCAAGAGAACAATCAACAAAAAGAGGAAGATTTGAATGTCATAATAGAAGAGGACATCCAAGGTGATCCAACTCGGCAAGTGGACCAGGGGCATCAGATCTATTGACATATGGTTCCAAATAGTCATGAAGTTGCAGCAACACACTCTTCTCCAATAGTACTTGATACAATCCCAGTCAAAGAAATTCATCTCTTATATTCAGGTACATGTCAGAGTGTGTATTCCAAGTGTGCACATGATTTTATTTGTCATCTTGATGTGTACATGGCCCCATTGGAAGTATTCCTATACTTGAAAAAAAATTGTTTTTTTCAAGTAGAGTAGGAAAGTGAAAAAAGGTAAAAAGAATAAAATCTCAGGTGAAAACCTCTTTTGAGGCGTCTGAGATTGGCCCACTAATTGAAAACCTCCATGAGGCAGTCATTGGGTTGAAAAGAAAAAAATAAAAATAAAAGATCCTAGGTGAAAACCTCCTTTGAGGCGCCTAGGCGGACCTACTAGTGGAAAACCTCATTGAGGCAGCTAGTAGGCCCTGAAAAAAAAATGCATTTCTCCATGTATATCTCTCTAATGAATGCAAGTGATCTCCAACCTTTGTAAGCAAAAAAACAACAAGTTGGCACAAAAAGAAAATTCGATCAACACCCTGGTTAAAAGTAGTCAAACTTGGACTTCCTCCTCCTGTGCTCAAAAGCTCCAAAAGGACCTCAAGCAGATTATCACATGCATCTTCAAAGCAGCTTCAGAACCACCGAAGACAGCTTCAACATCCATATCAACAGTTTCAATATCACCTACAAAAACAAATCAATGGTAAGGCTCTTGTATGCAATCATCTAAACCTTTCTTCAAATCTATTTTAGCTTAAGAAAACATTAAAAAGTGTGAAAAGGAATCAGTAGCCGAGAAACCTCAGTCTTATCTAGCGACTAGCCTCACTTTTTCCACCAAGAAGAGGAACAAGACAAAAGTAAAAAGTACTTGAGAAAGTGGGTAGTAAGAAATTCATTGTAATGGAAGACAAGGAGTGCCAAGGGGTAACCAAGGGTGAACTTAGCTCACAGAAAAAGAACTGTGAGTTTATTTTGCATGCAAAAAAAAAAAATGCATTTCTCCATGTATCTCTCTCTAATGAATGAAATTGCTCTCTAACCTTTGCAAGCAGAAAAACAGCAAGTTGGCACAAAAAGAAAATTCGGTCAACACCCTGGTTAAAGGTAGTCAAACTTGGACTTCCTCCTCCTGTGCTCGGAAGCTCCAAAAGGGCCTCAAGAAGATTATCACATGCAGCTTCAAAGCAGCTTCAGAACCACCGAAGACAACTTTAACATCCATATCAACAGTTTCAATATCACCTACAAAAACAAATCAATGGTAAGGCTCATGTATGCAATCATCTAAACCTTTCTTCAAATCTATTTTAGCTTAAGAAAACATTAAAAAGTGTGAGAAGGAATCAGCGGCAGAGAAACCTCAGTCTTATCTAGCAACTAGCCTCACTTTTTCCACCAAGAAGAGGAACAAGACAAAGGTAAAAAGGACTTGAGAAAGTGGGTAGTAAGCAGTTCATTGTAATGGAAGACAAAGAGTACCATGGGGTAACCAAGGGCGAACTCAATTCACAGAAAAATAACTGTGAGTTTATTTTTCATGCAATAAAAAAATAAAAATGAAAAATGAAAAAAATAAAAATAAAATAAAAAGTAAAAAAGACAAGAAAAAATAGAACAAATAGAAAAAAGGTGGACCTACCACCTCTTGGCATGCAAAATACAAATTTGCTTAAGGCATCTGAGGACCTCCATGCAACACCCAGAAGAAGAAATGAAAGAATAATAACAAGAAGATTAGCATGAGGAGCAGCACATGGGCCAATAAACAAAAAACGAAATAAGCCAGTGTCCAGGAAGAACCAGAAGGCAAGGAGGATGGATAGGTTGCTCAGAGGATGAGAAATAGTTTCAATAGGGGGGTGATTATGGGCCTCTAAATTAGACATAAAATAAGGCCCATCTAACCTTTCTTAGGCCCATCTACCTTCCCTATGCACATGAAAATATATATTAAATCTCCCCTTCTGCACTTAATAATGTTTGCTTATGCTTTAATATTCTCTTAGGAAGGTTTAAAGGTAATTCCGTATTTGTGCTTAATATTGGTTATTGTTGTAGAATATTGTGAGAATATTTGGCATATTATGCAGATTTGGAAAAGGAGATAATTTAGGGACTTGCTCCCTGCCACTGGAAGATCAATATTGAAGAATAAATGAGCACAATATCAGGAAATTATTGAGAAATCTTGGATATATTCAAGGGGTTTGTCCACCCTCCTTAACTTTCAAAGGCAGCCAAGCAAACGGAATATGATGTGCACACAATGTATGGTTTACTTGGAGTCAAAGTGGACTCAATCACTATTTTCTAGGGAGCTGTTGGTAGCTGCCCTTAAGGATAAATAAAGTTGATCAAGAGCTAATTAGGGTTGATTCCGGTTTATTCCGGTCGATTTTCCGATCCATTTGATGCTAGTCAATTCCATTGCATTTGAATTCCATTCCATCCCATGCCATTCTTCTCCATTCTATTAGGCTTTTGTTGTTTAAGACCTTGTGGATGTAATAAGACTGTATTTTTGTAATGCAATGAGTAGTCAGATGTTGTTTTACTGATCTAGTTTCAGGGAGCGAGACTCATGGGTTAGGGCCCAATCCATGTACCTTAGCTTCTATGTTATTTTCATTCTTTTCTTTCTATCATTTAGCTAGTTTTATTTATGATATTTTCATTGTTGTTATAGTTTGTTGTTGTAGATTTAATATTCTTATATGCGTTGTAGAATAGTTGATGAACTCCATAAAATTGTGAGGCAACCTTCCCCTCTCATCTCTATCGATAGAGCTCAAGGAGGGTAGACCTTCCCGCATACCAAAAATGATTTATGTTTATGATTCGTTGCTTCTTAGATTAGAGTAGAGTGCAATAACAATTTCAGTCTTCCTTCCACTATGTGACCACGCATTTTTTCTATTTTTTTGTGCATGAATGCGCAGGTTTGTTTGCGGGAATCAGTATTAAAGTTCCGGAGAAGTTCACCCTTGCCTTCTCGCTTTATTTTCCATCTCTTTTTTCACGATTTCAAACACCTCTATTACGCTCTATTCCCTCCTTCTTCTTTTACTGCAGCTATCGCCCTTTTTATTCACAAAACACTTGAAAAACCATCAAATTTGGACCTCTGTCTTTGCTCCTCGAATCTCCCGCTACCGTACTTTGCTCATCACAAATCGCATTTTCTATTGGTTTCAGTTAATACTTCCGCCTTTGAACCTGGATTGCGATATTACTATAGCACTCTACCACGTCACCCATCACATTTTGCACTTCACAAATTTTTGCTTTACCACAATCCCTTTTCACAATCGCATTTCACAACCTTTTCCATTTTTCCTTTAATACTTAAAGCAATACCTTTTCACAATCGCATTTTGCAACCTTTTCCCTTTTTCCTTTTAAGACTTACCGCAATCGCAAATCACATTTTCATGTGGTTCCCGTTAATACTTACCGCTCCAAATGCCAATTGTGATAATTCTCCGCACTTCGCCGCATCGCAAATCACATTTTTCATTGGATTCTCGTTAACACTTACTGCTCCAAACACCAATTGCGATAATTATTCATACTCCGCCACATCACAAATCACATTTTTTATTTAGTTGTCGTAATACGTTCCGCTCCCAACACCGATTACGATATCACTGTCATTCTCTGCCACCGACCCTATCGCCATGTCATCTCGTCGCATTTCGCATTTCTCAGTTTTTATCCTATTGCATTTCGCATTTCGAATTTTTTATCCTATCGCATATCGCACCCACTCCCGAACAACACTTATGCTACCCCTCCGGCTTTACGATATTGCGATTGCAATATCGCACTTTCTTCCTCCCATCGCAATTCTGCCATTACACTTTTCATTTGCTATATTATGAGCTTTAATAAAGTCCAAACACCTTTTTCACTCCTTTGAGCCTTGTTTAATGTGTTAAGCCTTCCACTAGCATCTTTAGCCCTTTCCCTCCGGACTGCAATCAACACTTTTTCAATTAGAATTAAGTCATGGATAACTTAGACGCACGGATAGAAGCATGGTAGATAGAGCATAAGATAAGTAGGGTGTGCTTAGCTTATTGGCCAAGTTAAGTGTGGTTTAAATTAGTTTCTTTTCTGCCGTTTCTTTTCTGCAAGTTAAATTAGTTCCCTTTCCCTCATTTCCTTTCTGCAATTTAAATTAGTTTCTTTTCTACCATTTCTTTCCAACAAGTTAAATTAGTTTCCTTTCCTGTCATTTATTTTCATCAATTTAAATTAGTTTCCTTTCCTGTCATTTCTTTTCAGCAATTTAGTTTAGTTTCCTTTCTGTCATTTCCTTTCTGCAATTTATCTTAGTTTCATTCAAGTGTGGCAGACTTCACTAAGAACCTATATAAGTAGCACCCTTTCGTAGAGCGGAAGATGATGACTTGAGTAGAATGCATCTATTGTGTATATAGCACTGTCACCTCCAAGTTTGTACGAACCTTGAGTTGATAAAGTAATGTAGGGCAACCCCTAGAAGTTGCAACACTCTTGGTGCAATACCAGGGCTCACCACAGCCGTCGCACCCTTTTATTCCCAAAAACACTTCAAAACGACTAGGTCTGCCTTCTATTCCTTCGTTTTCACGTTTCACAGCTATCGTAGCCATTTTAACGGAGGGAAAAAAAAAAAAAAAAAAACAAAAACAAACAAACCTTATAGTTTGACCTATGCCCTTTTCTTCTCGAATTTCACGCTTATCGCATTTCGCATCCCACAGATCCTCCCCGCTCTCTCTTCCATTTTCCTGCTCGTGATTGCGATTGCGATAACCCTTCCACCTTACGACTTACTGCAAATTCCCTTTTCGCTCTATCACAAATCGCTTTTTCCATTGATCCCCCATTAATACTCCGCTCTCGAAACTCCGATTGTGATGATATATTCCACCACTCGATAACCTTTCCGCCTTACTTTTGGCATTTATCATCGAAAAGTCTCCAAAGACGTTAAAGCCCTACCCTTCTTTGTTCTTCTCACTTATCGCAGTGATTGCAATCGCAAAAATCGCACATTTTTTCGTCATTTCCCAAGTGCCGCTCTGAAACCGCGATTGTGATATCATTATCACAGCTTCGCCACCCGCCTTGTCGCCACGTCACTCTATCACATTATCACCTTCTTGCATCATCACATTATCGCGCTATTGCACTATCTCCTTTTCACATTTCACAATCATCACATTTTCACATTTCGCAATCATCGCATTATTTCTCATTCGCACTTCTGTGTTATCCACCCAATAGCACATTCACGACTCCGCTAACCTTGCGATATTGTGAATTGCGATATCGCACTTCCGCCATCGCATATTTGAAAGCCTCCCAATCCAAAGGAATTTTGCGATATAATAAGGTGTTAATAAAGCATAACCCATTTTTCACACCTCTAAGCCTTGCCCCATGTGTTTAAGCCCTCCATTAGCACCCTTAGCCCTTTTTTCCTCTAAACTCCAAACAACACTTTTTCAAGTTTAATTAGGTCATGAATAGTTGCATGGATAGGAGCATGATAGATAGAATAGGGTATGTTTAGCCGATTGGGCAAGTTAAGAGCAAATTAAATTAGTTTCATTTCCGCCATTTCCTTTCTGCAAATTAAATTAGTTTCATTTCTGCCATTTCCTTTCTACAAATTAAATTAGTTTCATTTCCGTCATTTCCTTTTTGCAATTTAAGTTAGTTTCCTTTCTGTCATTTCCTTCCAGTAATTTACTTTTCAGTTCTTATCATAGTTTAAGAAATAACACCCTTTCATAAAGCAGAAGAGGATGACATGAGAAAAATGCATCTGTTGTGTATATAGCATTGTCACCTCCAAGTTTATACGAACCCCAGGTGGATAAAGTAAAGTAGGGTAGCCCTGGGAGTTGCAGCACTCTTGGTGCAATACCAGGGCTCACCACTTTTTGGCGTCGTTTCCGGGGAGGTGTCTAGTAGATGCTTTGATTTTGTTTTAGCATTCTTTTCTATTTTCCTTTCTTTTCATGTTATTTCAGAAATATTGAAAAAAATCTAATTTTCATGCCTCATAGGAGTAGGAATACTCAAAGACAAACCTTACCTAAAACTCCCACATCACCTCCTATCCACCCTTCACTCTTCTTCAGTGGCAGTGAGATTGAAATTCCTATAGGAGAGCCTTCTGAATAATCCGAGGAACTTGTTGGGGAAGAAGAAGATGAACTTGGTCCAACTAAGGGACTTGCTTCACCTATCTTGACCATGGCTGGGATCTAGAGAGCCTTTCCCATAAGAGAGGTAGATGGAAAAAATTATCCCCTCAGCTCTTCCACCCTTCCATGGACTTACCTTTGAGGATCCCGACACATTCATGTTTGAATTTGCTGTTGTTTGTAGGACTTATGACTACACCTCTGATGATTAGAATTTGAAGCTATTCCCATCCACCCTTAAGGATGCAGCCTTGCGCTGGTTCATGGGTCTACCTGGGGACAATATCACTACCTGGGCATAGATGGAAGAGACCTTCAACAACAAGTATAGATACTACTGTAGGTCCAAGGAAACTAAGGATGAGATATTTAAGATTACTTTAGGGCCTGATGAATCCCTAGAGGACTATGAAGAGAGGTTTCAATTAAATTATAAGAGAGCCAATTGTACTCTTGATCCTGCATCACTTAAACTTGTACTTCTTCGAGGGATCAAAGAAGAGATGACAGAAAACTTGAATATGCTATCAGGAGGAGATATCTACCAACTACCTTATGAAACAATCAAAATTGTCTTCTAGAACCATTCAAAGGCATTTAGGAAGACGGGAAGAGCTGGCCAAAACACATCCAATACCTCTTCCTCATCCACCTTCATAAAACATGAGATTGGAAACATGATAGAGGACTTCAAGGGTGACATGCTGCACACCCTTTCTTTTCAAATTCACACAATTAAGGTCAAAAGGAATTAAGAGGAAGCAGAGAGAGCCCTGGCCATATTTTGTCCTAGATGTACCCGGAAGCACCCAAGAAATTAATGTCCACTGAATGTCATAGAGGTTTTCTTAGTATGTGAGGAGAATCATTCCACAGACAAGTGTCCCTCCTTAATTGGACTTAAGGTTGTATATAAATGTGGGGAAGCAATGCCAGAGAAACTATGTTTCATCAATCGGAGGATGCCTCAAGGCCCTCGACCATATCAACAAGGTATGCAAGGTGCACCTTACTCTTACTATCACAACAATCGGAGTGCACCCATGCAACCTTGGTACACCCCCACTCCTCCATCCCGATCTACACCTCCTACTTGGCCTTACAACCCTCCATATCATCCTCGGCTAGTGAATCAACCATTTCAGCAATATGTTCCACAAAAACCTCAGTGGAACAATCCATCCCAAGGGTAGAGGCACCTGTTAGTGTCCCGTGATTTAGCATTTTGGTAGACCAAATGCACAGGGTAACATCAGACCAGTCTTTGGAGTCCTAGGACCTAGCCTTCCTGGACTCATAGAGGGCTCTCTCTATTATGTGCAAAGGATATAAACTAGTTCGCTTTAGATGGTTGATTTTAGGCTAGTTGTTAAGTGTAGGGTTTGTTTGTTTGTTTAGTTGAGGTAAGATGATTGAGTAGGATAAGTGGAATGAGAGGTTGTCAAACATTGGGCTATGGAGTCTATGAAGTCATTGATATCTCAATAGTGAATCAGGGTACATCACAGGGCAAATCTAGTGTATTCAATGGATCTTTAAAGTCTATGTGTGAGGTGAGGTGGACATTAAGTTTTGGGGAATCAAGGTAGGGCAAAAGGAAGTTAAGAATCCTTTGTCAAATACCTATGAACAAGAAGGTCTTGAATACTGATAAGAAAAAGATACTAATCATGAGATAGGTCACACAATTTACTCAATGACAATACTTTTAAACAAATAATCATTCAAGATAAACAATCCAGTGGAACAAAGGAAGCAAGAAAACTTATCTAACTTCAATGATTCTAATTTCAAGATTTGAAAACATATAAGAGACAAATAGCATCAATAAATGAAGAGGGAAATCCTAAACATCATTCATTAAACTATAAATAACTTTGAGGCAAAATGATCAGCATATACAAAGGGCAAGATTGAAACAAAACCTCTTTGGCTTAACCTAACAATCAATACATCAAAGAGAGATTTCAAGATAGAGTTTAGATAGCATCAAACAAGCAGGGCTTACCATGAATCATATTTTGAAACTAGCATATTAATCCAATAATGAAATATACAAGCTTAGGTGGGCCTAAGGAACAACTAATAATTCCTTAAGCTAACCCAACAGAAGAAAACATAAAGACAATAGGCAAACAGGAGGAGTGAGGTGCCTCAAACAACATTTCTCGTCCTATACTCTTCTGAGCTATTGAAATATAGAAAGATGGACATATGATCAACTAGAAAACATGAACAAATAGGAGATACATCACCATTAACTAAACTCAGGGATCCTACAAGCAAGCCTTCATCAACATCAATCAAGGCAAATCATCCACAAACTCCACAACACCAAATTGCTCTTCAATTTCCAAAAACCATGTATTGCTCTCAAACACATAAAATCCCACTCTTACAATGAATCCTCATGCTCTATATAACAAGCAAGGAGGAGGAAAACCTCAAAGAGTATCTAGAATTCTATTGGCTAATCAGAAGTATCTCTATTGTCCTTGAGGCCTTGCAAGGCCCAAGGCACAAAAATATCTAAAATAAATATATTTTTGGCCATTTGTAGCAAAGAAATTCACCTTTGGGCTATAACAAGCCTCCTAAAACTTGAAAAATGCACATTTTTACTTTTCAACCATAGGAGCGCAGCACTGTGTTCTGAAATGAAAGTTTATGCCAAGAGCGCAGCACAGGAATAGGAAAAATGGGTCTTCTTACAACAGTGTTTTAAAGGCCTTCCCGATGTCGGAAAAGGCTCCATGATGGCTCGTTGGAAAGAACTTGAAGTATAATTTCCAGATATACCCTTTTTTCTCCAATATGAGCTCTAAAACCTATCCAAAAGGTGAAAATTCTAAGACTGGTAGGAGTGCAACACATGTCCTGAAAAGTAGGCAGAATGGTGAAAAAGTGAGTGTTTTTTACCCTTTTGGGGGACCAAAACAACTCCAATTGAGCTGAAACTTTCTAAGAATGTTATATGAGTGATGAGGAACCCAAAAATGCAAGCCTTTCCTCCTGAAGATGCTATGAAAAATAGCGTAGTACTAGGTGTGCTGCGCTCCTAGCCTCAAAATTTGCAAAAAACAAAAACTTGTCCAAATTCTCCCAAATTTGGTGGATAAGTCCTTCATAGGGTTTGGGAGACTTGTAGAAAATATTGAGGCAAGATTCCAAGGTTTACTTGGTCTTTTCCTCTTTTTAGTGTTTTGAATTTGAATGAGGGCCTCTTTGATATGCCAATGAAAAAAGGTGTGATGGTAGTCTTGTTGGTGTCTTTATCATGGCTGTGGTCTTCATTTTCATTATCATCCTTCCCACTTCCTTTACTATCACTATGACTACTCTTTGTGTTGTCTTTACTTTGCTTATCATTATTGGTGACCTTACGACTGCTTTTCTCCTCATTAATGATCCCTGCATGTGTGTCTTCTTAATTTTGTTCTTGATTGCCTTCTTGAGAGGCACTTTCATTTTCTCCCATGCTAGCATTACGGCCCTGATCTTCATTATTGTCATTCTCTTCCATGTCTTCTGCATTGTCATCTTCTATGTTTGCAACATTATCATTTACATTGTCATTTTCTTTTTTTTCATGGTTAGAGGTGTCTTCACCACTATTTGGTGCATTTTAATCCTCTTGGCTGCCTTTTGAGTTCATGGGATCACTATTGTCACTATTGTTAGGACTATTAGTCATTAGGTTTTCTTGATTACTTTCATGAAATTCCATTATTCCTTTCACTGCTTGGCCTACTGTCGTCATTGTTTGGCTCATCAAATTCTGCCTCTGTTTCTTGGCTGTCATTGGTTTCTTCCTTTTCATCTAGCTCACTGCCTTTGTTTTCATAATTTGTCTCTTCATTATCACTACTTTCATCTGCCTTTTCCTCACTAATATATTTGTCTTCATAATCTACCTCTATTTTTCCATCATCTTCAGCCTCTGTATCATTGCTTGCATTTTCTATGGGGTCACTTTTATAAAAGCTATGAGGATGCCTAACAAAGAATTTGACAGGCTTTGAGCGATTTAGAGGCTCGGAAAATCTTTGAAGAATATTCTGGCTGAAAATGCAGTGCAGGAGCGCAGAGCGGGTGAGTCGAGTCGACTCTGCACGCAAGAGTCGGGCAGTCTCTGCACACCCAGGAGCATAGCATAGTGTAGCGTCGAGTGGCCTCTGCACGCAGGAGTCGAGCAATCTCTGCATGCCCAGGAGCATAGCGCAGTGTAGAGTCAGGCGGCCTCTGCACACAGGATTCGGGCAGTCTCTGCACACCCAAGAACGTAGCGTAGTGTAGCTTCGAGTGGCCTCTACACGCAGGAGTCGGGCAATCTCTGCACGCAGGAGTCGGGCAGTCTCTGCACGCAGGATTCGGGCATTCTTTGCACGCCCAGGAGCGTAGCACCAACTCTTGAGCGCGCAACACCATTTTGCAGAGGGAATTTGGAGGCCTTCCCGGTGTCGAAATTGGGCCCGTGATAGCTCGGTGGAAATTTTTTTGAGTCTAATTTCCAAAAATTCTTTTGTTTTTTCATTTGGTGTCCATTTACCTGTCCAAAAACTGATTCTCCCAACACTGGTCAAAAAGTGTTGAATGATGATGCAGAAATGCTAAGTGTTGGTGCAGAAAACTCTTGGAGGCCTTCATTAACTCCAAATTGAGGTCATGATAGCTCATTGGAAATATATTCAAGTCTAGTTTTCTTCTGACTCATCAAGCAAGTCATTTGGACACTCCAGTTGTGAGAAAACCTGATTTTCCTAAGGTCACTCCAGCAGTGTAGAAATTCTCCTGGGACACCTGTATTTTTTATATTTATCCAAAACCATGGTACCTGTGTAAAAAATGAAGGAGGTTTTTCTTCTTGGTCCTATGATGGACAAAAAACTCTCTCATTTTTGTCAAATGCAACTCTTTTTGGTCAGAAACACAATTTGAAGAAAAACTGGCCTTAGGTGTGATACATGGCTTGTCTTTCGGAAAGAATTCCTGGAAAAAGATGGAGGCATGATGTTTATGAGTTGGTATGGCTTCATGATTGCTGATATGACCTACCATATGGATCTTTTGCTCTTATGTCTCTTTTCCATAGAAAAACCTAGCTTAGTTGGAAGAGGAAACTAGGGTTTGGTGTAGGGAATTTAGTACTGCCTTGTAGAGGGAATGGAATGATGGGGTTAACGGTTGTCTAAATTCTTGGGGAAATTTTGGGGGATAGGGATAGATGTTAGGGAGTAGGGGAAAGTATAATTTCAATGATTGAGTGAGAGGAAGGGGTCCAAGAGGGAAAAACACAGGCCTAGTCTCGAAAAGTGTCAAATTGTGGCAATAGACTAGGTTTTGTAGAAAAACGATGATTTTGAGGGATAGGAGTGATGGGAAGTGTTTATGAAGGTATATTAAGGATAGGAGGAGGTGTAAGAGCATCAGGATATAATACTTGTTGATTATTTAACCATGGAGTTCATGAAACCAAGAAAAATGCCCTTAAAAACCCTAGATGGACAATGGAGGAGTTAGGCAAAACAAAATAGAGGGCTGAGGCCAAAGGTGGCAAAACATAGTGATAATGAGAGGCATGAGGCCATGATGGGTCCTTTGGGAGTAATGATATGACCTATACATGATGGGATGATGAAATAGTGAAAAAATTATCCTAAGGATAATGAGGGCAATGAGATTTATAGAACTCACAATGTTCATGAACTTTGTTTCTAGAAATCTAGGATAAGCATTTAGTCATCCACGAGAAGAAAAAATTAATGATCACTAACAACATCAACACAATCAACCACCTGCTCTAATGCCTCCACCCCAACCTCGGCCTTAGCTTACTCATGTTGCTCCACCTAGGCTACCTCAAATACTTGCACAACCCAATCCGAACCCAAACAACAGATAAGCACAGACGGCTCCCAGTGGAGAAATATCCTATCTAGTTTATGTTGTTGAGATATAGGAGGTTAATCTCAGATTTGGAAGAGTAATCCCATATAACCATCCTCCATCTCCACCTGTAGAGGTTGAGGAGGAAAAGGAATAAGGTAACACTCGGATCCAACAGCCTCCTTTTCCCAATTTCTTGATCCACCCTAGTCAACACACCCCAGAGGAGGCTGAACTTCTGGGAGAATTGGAAAATTTGTGTGTAAATATACCGCTTCTCTAGGCCATTAAGGATGTCCCTATCTACAATAGGCTCATCAAATAAAATTGATTCAAGAAACCCATGAGAAGGAAGAGAGATACCCCCACCATCAATGTGGTAGGACAGTTGTCTGGCCTAATGCTGGAAAGGGTGATCTTTCTAAAGTACCTAGACCCTGGTAGTCCAGTTGTTGATGTGCATATAGATGGTGTCATAGTCCCCAACACCCTAATTGATCTAGAGTCTGCCATCAATGTCATGACCAAGGAAACTATGTTGAAACTTAATCTCTAAGGGACTTTGAGGAAAACCACAACAGTTTTGCAACTTGCAGATCGGTCCACAGTAACTCCAGAAGGAATTGTTGAGGATGTTATGGTCACCATTGACTCTTGGGAGTATCCTACAGATTTCCTGGTCATGCAACCAAAAACCAAGTTTAATGGTTATCCTCTCATCTTAGGGAGACCTTGGCTAGCCACTGCAGATGCTTATATTAGTTGTCGGGCCGGAAACATGACTATAAAAAATGGACCTCTGTCTAAAAATCCAGTGTTATATCCTCTAGCCCAGCCTTCAATTGATCATTATCTACCTATATGGTTGGAGGATGAAGAGGATGAGTTATATAAAACTACCCTTATGTGCACCATACATGCTATTCTTAGAATGGGGCAACTTGATGAAGATGAACTCATCGACCATGCCATTCAAAACCAGTCCTCCACTAACATTCGTCTTGAAACCTTAGTCAAAGAATCTGAAAGCTAACCTTGTATGGAAGCGCACTCAGTTGAGTCAACCTCTGAAACCACCAAGGCTATCGAGTTTGGCCCATCCAAATCTTTGAAAATCAACCCAAACCTCTCGAATGAGGAAGAGAAGTAGCTATGCCAGCTTTTGAAAGAGAATCTAGATGCATTTTCTTGGGATTACAAGGACATGAAAGGGGTGCATCCTTCAGTATGCAGAAATCATATTTACATCAAATAAGGATGCAAGCCTGTGAGACAACCCCAAAGAAGGATGAACCCGGCTCTGAAGGACATAGTCAAAGAAGAGCTACAGAAACTATTGGATGCAGGGTTCACATATCCTATATCTCACAGTGAGTGGGTATCTCCTCTTGTCCTAGTCCCAAAGAAGAATGGGAAGTGGCAAATTTGTGTGGATTATCGAGAACTTAACAAAGTCACCAAGAAAGACCATTTCCCTTTGCCCTTTATAGACCAAGTCCTAGATGGCCTTGTAGGGAAGAAGTTATTTTCCTTCTTAGATGGGTTCAGTGGGTACAATCAGATTCAAATCAGCCCTGAAGACTAGGATAAGACTACTTTCACCTGTCCTTGGGGTACCTTCGCTTATCGAGTCCTACCCTTTGGGTTGTGCAATGCCCCAACCACCTTCCAAAGAGCTGTCCTGAACATTTTTTCCGAGTTAGTCTATGACTCTGTTGAAATCTACATGGATGATTTCAAACCATATGGGGATGACTTCCAAGAATCTCCAATTTGGGTAAAGTACTAAGAAGGTGCAATGAGATGCATCTCTCCTTGAACCCAAAAAAAGTCGAATTCCTGAAGAAAGTAGGGATTGTATTAGGACACTCAATATCCCAAGCAGGAATACAGGTAGACTCGAAAAAAATCACCATCATCAAAAGGGTACCTGCTCCTTAAAAGCAGAAAAATGTCAGGAGTTTCTTAGGCTTAGCTGGTTACTATAGAAGGTTCATCAAATATTTCAGCAAGATTGCTTTGCCATTATTTGGGTTATTGGCCAAATATTCTGAGTTTATTTGGTCTGGTCCTTGTCAAGAGGCTTTTGAGCTCATTAAGGAAAAGTTGACTACTACCCCCATCCTCTGAGGTCCAAATTGTACTTTTCCTTTCCACATCCACACTGATGCATCCGACAAAGATGTAGGGGAAGCATTAGGACAATTAGAGGACAAAATCCCTTATGCCATTTATTTCATCAGCAAGAACTTGTCCAAGGCTGAGCTGAATTATAGTGTTATTGAGAAGGAGATGTTAGCCATTGTCCATCCTTTGAACAAATTCAGGCATTGTGTAACTGGATATCAGACCTTTGTTCACACTGACCATGCAGCCATCAAGTATTTAATAAAAAAACCAGATGTTAATGCTAGGATAATTAGATGGTTGTTACTTTTGCTACAATTTTATTTGACTATTGTTCATATACCTGGAAAGGAGAATGTTGCTGCAGATATTTCTTCTAGGTTAGCTCTCCCTATAGGTGAAGAAGGAATGGTGGACGACCAGCTGCCAGATGAGCATCTCTTTGCTATATCAACACTCTCACCATGGTTTGCTGATATAGTCAACTACTTGGTTACTGGTAGACTCCCTCCTAATCTTTCATTCAGGGAAAGGAGCAGAATCATCAGAAAAAACGCCCCTTTCACATGGATTGGGGGGAACCTTTTCAAGCTAGGCCCTAATCAAATCCCTATGATATGTGTGAGGGACGAAGAATTTTTTGATATCCTCTTTGTATTTCATGACAGCCCATGTGGAGGCCACTTTTCTGCAAAGAGAACTATTTAACAAGCTTTGCAGGCAGGATACTACTGGCCTACCCTTCACCAAGATTCCATAAGATACACCAGCAGGTGTGACCAGTGTCAAAGGATGGGGAAATCCACGCAAAGGGATGAGATTCCTTTGCACCCTCAGGTGGAACTTGAGCCATTTGATAAGTGGGGCATGGACTTTGTTGGACCTATCGATCCACCAGCCGAATAAAAGAAGTATATCATAGTCTGCACTGATTATTTGACAAAGTGCGCTGAAATAAAAGCAGTGAAGGTAGAAACCTAGGAGAAAGTAGCAGAATTTCTGAAGGAGAATGTGTTTTACAAGTTTGGATACCCCAGAGAAATAATCACTGATTAGGGAGCACAATTCACTTCTCACCTCATTGAAAATATTTTGAGGAAGCAAAAGATTAAGCATAATACTTCTACTGCCTATCGCCCTCGGGAAAATGGCCAAGTAGAAGTAACTAACAGAGCTTTAGAGAGCATCCTCACCAAGGTTGTGAGCAGCAGCAGAAAATATTGGACAGACAGATTGGTAGAAGCTACTTGGGCCTACAACACTACTTGGAAGACAACAATAGGATTCACTCCTTATGAACTAGTCTATGGTAATAAAGCTCTACTTTCAGTTGAGTTTCAATTCAATACTTTAAGAATCGCAGTTGAATTAAATCTAGATCTATAAAATTCCCAAAAAGAGTGTTTGTTGCAACTAAATGGATTGGATGAGTTCAAAATGCAAGCACTTCTTCACACAGAGGTAGCTCAGCTACAAAGGAAGGTCTGGCATGACAAGAACATTAAGGAGAAGGCCTTCCAAGAAGGATATTGGGTGTTGTTGTATGATTCCATGTTTAAAGACTTTAAGGGAAAATTGAAGACAAGATGGCTGGGACCATACACAGTGGAAAAATGTTTTTACAATGGCACAGTTCAAATTAGGACCATAGATGAGGAAGGAATCCCCTTGCTTGTCAATGGTTACAGAATTAAAATTTACAAGAAGCCCTTATCCAGGGCAGAGTTCATAAATTCAATTAGTAGAGAAGTGTATGTAATGGAAAAATTCATAGTTTCAAGCACCTCCTAAAAAGACAGAGAGAGAGAGAAAAAAAGAATAAAGATCCATGGGTGAAAACATCTCTGAGGCGCTCAAGGCAAGATCGTGGGATGAAAACCTCGATGGAGGCAACCCACTTACTTTCAAAAAGAGAGAGAGAGAGAGAAATACATATGCATCTCTGTGTTTTATGTGTTTGTTGTTTTGGAGGTTATTAGTGGTTTCTGGAAACACAGGGAAGCAACCATCTTCTTCTCTCCCCTTCTATTTTACCATCCATCCCATCATTTACTCCATTCATTTCCATAACTCCTTCCATCACCTCCATACACCACATTCCTCCATTCTTGAGCACAATGTAGCAAAAGAAATCAAACCACAAACTACTACAAACATCAGGAATTTCCTTCATGGTCTGCAAAGAGAAACAAAAAGGAAAGTTGCATAACAAACTCCAGGAGAATGAGAATGCTATCCATGGCATCTCAAGCATCCCACGCAGCATCTACAGCAGGAAGAAATAACAAGAAAAGATCATCAACTTACTTAGAGAACAAGAAAATAGTGAAGAACACAACATCTAAAAT
Organism: Pinus albicaulis; assembly: GCA_034641835.2. Classification (NCBI taxonomy): domain Eukaryota; kingdom Viridiplantae; phylum Streptophyta; class Pinopsida; order Pinales; family Pinaceae; genus Pinus; species Pinus albicaulis. The sequence continues at coordinate 781,218,876 of CM076578.1, forward strand.
GCTTGTCTCATCAATCCAACTCTTGCAAACGCCTTGACAGCAACAGGTAAACTCAGGTATAACTTCTCACCCCTTGCTATGCATCCATAATAGCCATAAATAGTTAAATTTTCAAAATTAGAGTTTAAGGGGCAGAAAGGTGGCCAGTTAGCTTGGCCACCATTGTGAAGTATGACCAGGGAGAACTGCAAAGTCACACCACTTGGGCATGCAAAAGAAAAAAATTAAATCAAGTGGAGTCGAGGAGAACGAGGGGAGAAAACATGCAGTCCATCATGAATTAACGGAGAGAAGGAAACAACGGTCTCTGACGAAAAATGGAGCTGAGCCTGAGTTACATAAGCACTCCAAAATTAGATGCGCAATATAATAAAAAGAGATCCCATCTCATCCAAACCAGTGAATTGAGAACTTTTAAAGAAAAGAGACCGTTTAAAGCCCATAGCATAGCAGTACCGAGTTTGGGCTACATATTTGGACAACATGCAACAACAACAGCAGAACAACATCACTAACAGTCGGGCTAGCTTCCGAAGTATACTGCATATCATACACAGTAGCAAAGGACCAAGGGAAGCTTTTATAGAAACCCAAGAAAGGAAAAAATCTACCCCTAGCCTTAGAGAAGAAGGAGAGGAGAGCCAGAAGAAAAACCATAAGAAGAACCAGAAGAGGAACAAGAAGAAGAAGAGGAAGAGACAGATGGCCAAGGAGAAACGGAAGAAATGGAAATGGAGGCAAAAGTCATAAAGGTAGCAGAAAGTGAACAAGAGGAGGTTGCCACCTTAGCTTCTTTGAGCATAAAGAGAAAAAGGCAGACCTTTATGTATTTTAGAACTAAAAAGAGTCATAGGGTAAGTCATAAAGAGCCATAAACTCCTCCCAAGAGCCCCATCATCATTGAAGAATCACCAAGGGAGGAGGAAAGAATCAGAGAGATATTTCTGAAGGAGTAGTTGCAGATGGTATGCACTAAAGGAGAAATTGCAGCAAAAAAGGCAACAAGTAGCCACCATGGAAGATTTTTGCATAAAATCCCTTGAGCACAGATTCCCTACTGATTCATATGTTGTGTACCTCAAGGAGAAATGGATCCTATTTCAAATCAAAACTCTAGCCTCCCATGGATCCCTACCTTTCCAAGATTGTAGGAAATTCATGGGCTTCTACAAGAAACCTAACATGGTTGATCAAGAAAAGATGGCAGAGTTTTATGTGCATAACCTTGTGCTGACAAATTTGGATACTTGGGACCCCAATTCTATAATGGGGGATATGCAGTTGATGGCTCTAGTACCTTGGATGATGAATGAGGACACTAGAGAAAAAGAGATATGGAGGGTCATGAGAAGAAGAAATAGAGAACCCTTACATATCATACCATAATTGTTCAGCCCAAGAGGAGTCATCCTTAACCGTCGAGAGATTGAAAAGGACCCTGCACTAGTTGAAAGCTACCTCCAGACTCAAACACAGGTAATAGGCCACTTTGATGATGTTTCTAGAAATATAGAAGATGAGTGCACTATGGCCAGCAAGAGGGTGTGGAACAACCTCCCTCACAGCCTCAAGAACAGGGAGTACCATACTCCAGAAATACTGAGGGGTGCCTTGGAAAGAGTACCATTATACAAGAGGGCCATGCAGGCCAAGAAGATCCAATGGCTTGGTCTCAAGCACAGTCCACCTTTTTTGTTGGGGCTAAATGATGAAAGGGACACTGATGCATAAGATAGAGAATGAGAGAATGCATAAAAGAGTAATGGGTTTACCCCCCTGAGGGGACTCCCACACTTCTTCCTCAGGAAGTCAGGGGGGCTGTCAAAGCCTTGAAAAATGCAAGAGGAGGATTAGTTGCTCAAAGGATGAGTAACCATTTAGTAGGGGGGTGATGATGAGCTCCATCATTAGACATATTTGGAGGGGTTAATAGTCACCTTTTTGCCTTCTTAAATCTCTTATTCTTGCATTTTTATTGTTATTTGGTTTTATGATGCTGGTATAGGTGGTGATTAAGGCTACTATACTCTGAGTGCCTAATATGAGGTTGAGTGCAGAAAATCACGAGTAATTGGCATTATTTTTTAATATTTTATCATAAAGAGTTGAAGGAGACAACAAGGAGAAATTATAGGAGGATTTTCCTCCCTCCTTAACTCTCGAAGGCAACCAAGCAACTCAAAGACTAAAGTGCACTCAATCTATGTTTTCTTGGAGTCAAGTGGAATCACTCACTATTTTCAAGGGAGTTGTTGGTAGTTGGCCTGTAGAATAAATAGAGTAGAGCTAGAGTTAGGAAGGATTGGATACGATTGGGGAAAATTTCTGCAAGCTATTGAGCTTTTTTATTGTACGCAGTGATTCAAACTTTTAGAAATGTACGAGATTATTCTTTCATGAAATGAGCATATTGATTTCATTTTAATGATTTAGGTTCCAGAGAGCTGGGTTGTGGATTTGGTCCCAATCCATGTGCCTCGGCCTCTCTGTTGTACTTGTTCTTTGCTTGCTGTCAGTAGATCTACTTCCGATAGTTTCATTGTTGTTTAGTTTCTCTTTCAGTTTGCTACTATAGTTTTTTATTTGCTTATGTGAGTAATATAATATAGGAAAACTCAAAAGGCTGTGGATTGACCATTCCCCTCTCATCTCTGTCAATAGAGCTTGAGGAGGGTAGAACTTTCCCCACAGAGCAACAATTCTTTCTCGCTTATGATTTCTTGGAAATAGATTAGATCAGTGCCTGTATTTTCATGAACATGTTGTCTGTATTTCTTGCATAAATAGGTAGGTTGATTGTTGATATTCCCTTCTACTTCAATTATTGCAGCTGTCACACCCTTTGATTCCCAAAAACACTTCAAAACGACTAAGTTCGCCTTCTATTCCTTCGTTTTTACGTTTCACACCTATTGTAGCCATTTTAACGAAAAAAAAACACTTCAAAACCTTATAGGTTGACCTCCACCCTTTTCTTCTTGAATTTCACGTTTATCACATTTCGCATTGCATAGATCCTCCCCTCTCTCTCTTCCATTTGTCTGCTCATGATTGCGATTGCGATAACCCTTCCACCTTACAACTTACCGTAAATTCCCTTTTCGCTTTATCGCAAATCTCTTTTTCCATTGATCCTCTGTTAATACTCCACTCCCTTCTTTGTTCTTCTCACTTATTGCAGCGATCGCAATCGCGCAAACCACACATTCTTTCGTCATTTCCCAAGTGCCGCTCTGAAACCGCAATTGCGATATCATTATCGCAGCTTCGCCACCCACCTTGTCGCCACATCACTCTATCGCCTTATCACCTTCTTGCATCATCACATTATCGCGCTATTGCACTATCACCTTTCACATTTATGCATTTCACAATCATCGCATTTCTCCATTTCACAATCATCGCATTATCGCTCATTCTCACTTCCGCATTATCCACCCAACAACACATTCATGACTTCGCTAACCTTGCGATATTGCAAATTGCGATATCGCATATCGCATCGTAGTACTCCAATCGCACTTCCGCCATCTCATATTTTAAAGCCTCCCACTCCAAAGGAATTTTGTGATACAATAAGGTGTTAATAAAGCATAACCCTTTTTCGCACCTCTAAGCCTTGCCCCATGTGTTTAAGCCCTCCATTAGCACCCTTAGCCCTTTTTCCGCCAAACTGCAAACAACACTTTTTCAAGTTTAATTAGGTCATGAATAGCTGCATGGATAGGAGCGTGATAGATAGAGCAAGGTGTGTTTAGCTGATTGGCCAAGTTATTAAGTGCAAATTAAATTAGTTTCATTTCTGCCATTTCCTTTCTGCAAATTAAATTAGTTTCATTTTTTTCATTTCCTTTCTACAAATTAAATTAGTTTCGTTTCTGTCATTTCCTTTCTGCAATTTAAGCTAGTTTCATTTCTGTCATTTCCTTCTAGCAATTTACTTTCCAGTTCTTATCATAGTTTAAGAAATAACACCCTTTCATAAAGCAAAAGAGGATAACATGAGCAAAATGCATCTGCTGTGTATATAGCACTATCACCTCCAAGTTTGTATGAACCCCGGGTTGGTAAAGTAAAGTAGGGCAGCCCCTGGGAGTTGCAGCACTCTTGGTGCAATACCAGGGCTCACTAATTTTTATCTCATATTTCGGGTTCTAGATCTATGAAACTCCCTTTATTTCTTCACAAATCTCTGTTGAAAATGTCTCAAAAGATACAACGAACCCCACATTATTCACTCCATAATATTTATCGCCGAGGGTTAATCAAAATATTGGTGGTGTATCATTTGAAGAAAAACATAACCACGTGGAACAAGTTCCTAGTAGATGAGGGTTTCAGTAGTGTTAATTCAAGGAGAAAAGTGGGAAGGCCTTCAAAATAGAAGATCCAGGAGGACGAGTAAACCCTTGCACCTATACTGACCCCTTTACAGGCTGATCAATCTTCTTCACCATCAAGAAGGTAGACAAGAAGCTCAGGTAGAAGAGCTAGAGTGGAAAAATGCCATTCCTATACCTATGATGCAACCAGCAAAGGAGGTTTATACTAGAATGCTATCTAAGGAACCACAAACCTTAGAGTCTTTCAGGCAAGAAAATGCAAGCAGGTTTAAACAAGAAGCCACTCTAGTTGAGAAGAATGCTATTTCTAAAGACAAATTAGAAGTGGCTTCCTCTTCAAGAAATAAACGTAGAAGGAGACTGATTCTGTCAAAAGGATATTCAGTGGAAGCTAGTAGTGTGGAGAGGGCCACCCTTGAACCATTAGTACAAAGCCCTATTTTAGAGATTATACAGGAGAATGAAGAAGTCAATGTCACTCCAACAACAGATTAACTAACACTAGCTCAAGTTTATTCCTCTCTCAAAACATCAGCTAAGGGAAAAAGTAAAGTTTAAAAGACTACAACAGAAGAACCAACAATAGCCCAACTTTATTCTTCTCTGAGTTCATTAGCTAAGGGAAAGAGGAAAGTAACAATCCACTCATACTCATCATTTGAGGAAGAGAGTAGCGAAACAGAGTTTGAGGAGGAGCAACAAAGCAGAGTCATCCAAGGAAGAAGAAGGCCTTCATATATTTCTAATCCATATATTCAAAGGATTCCTAATCCATATATTCAAAGGCCTCATATCAGACCAAAAAATAAGCTCAAGCTAACTTGCAAGCTCATAGATAATCTTGCTCTCGGAGATGAGATAATAAATATAGAGGAGAGTCCATAAAATGATCTAGGGAAAAAGAAGGCTCAGAAGAAGAAACAAGCACAAAAGAGAAAACCAAATAAGAGGGTCACTAAGGCAGAAGCTCTTAGGTTTTTGGCTTATGTGCTGTATTTTTAATGATTTAATATCTAAAACAAGTCAAAACTGAAGATCAATATCATTTTAGGCCTATACACACAATTATCAGAAATTGCTACATTTTTAGAAAGGTAGCTCTTTGTTTTGGTATCAAAGAATGACATTAGATGGTGATAAAGAATATGCTGCCTCAGTGGTAATATTTTTCTTGCCAAGTGTTGTCCAGTGAAGCTGTCTTCCATGTGTCATTTTTAGCTGGTTACTGCTGCACTTTTGTGAATAAATATCCAGGTGTCATTTTCAGTTAGCTGTTGCACTTTTTGTGGAGAAAGTTTTTCCAGGAATCAAGGAGCAGTTAGCCACCTCAACTCAGCCATTTAAATTTCCATATTATCAAGTTATATCTTCATGCATTTGTAAACCAAATATTGTACATAAAACTGCCTTTTTGTTATTTTTAAGTTGAGCTTTAAATATGGTTTGCTATATTTAGAAAGTTGTAATAAAGTTCCTACAACAGACTTGCACTTTTTGTGGAGCTTTAACATATTACCTTTTTCGTATATATATTATGAAAAGCAATGAGGAAAGGTTTCGTGAGTTGTTTATCTCATTGCATCCCGAGTTCTATACTTTTTGAACTTATAATATCCACATACACTCTTGAGGATTTATGAAGGATTTGATGTGTGTATTGTGTAATTTCTTTATGTGTTTCCATATCTTACAGTTTCATTTCCAGATTGTGATCTACATATGATGTCTCGTGGTTTTGTTAGTCGTATGATTATGATATAGTTGTACATGGTTATCTATTTTTATCAGTCTTGTTTTACAATCTTTCTGGATAAGATGTGTATGGTGAGCCTGTTAATAAGCATTCCCTGTGGCATAAATCTTTTAAATGTGTGATGATATTCTTGTAAGCCTTGAATAAGATTTCTTTCATCAATACATTACAGGTCTGAAATCTTTTGTTTTCCTTTCATCTTAGCAGTGGACCTTTATTCTATAGACCTACCGTTCTTTTCATATTCTCCTAACCATTAGAATACAAACTTATCCTTGCTACCACATCAAACACTAGTACCCTCATATGTGTGAGTGATTTATCAGTTTGAAATCCTTTTATTTTCCAGTGTGTGAGAACTTCAACCACCTTCCAAAACTTAATCCAACAATAAGAAAATCCCTTGAGCTTAAGATGTGTCTGGTCAGGCACTTGATACAATCCAAGTGCTGATTCCAGCACTAACATGTGGACTAAATAATGTTCACCATTTTTGAAAGGCTTTGGTTGCTGAAATTTTATGGAAACTCATATCAAAGGATGTTTTATGGAATCATGTCATCATTCAAAAATACATTGAACCTTGTATTTTTGAATAGTTTATCACAAGACCCATCGAACTCAGCGATAATGTGTCCATAATATGAAAATATATTATGTTATCCTTTTTTTTGATATAAAATTTAGTTATTTGGAGGGTAAGCAATGAAGAAAAAGAGAAAATGTTATAATACGAGTGGACCCATGGGTGGGTTGTGTATATGCACAAATATTATGAGAAAACCTAATCACCTCTCTCAAAGTGAAAATAATTTATAATTTAGCCCAAGTTGCTTACCAAATACTCACAAATATTTGGCAACAAGGTTGAAGAAGTGCAAGTTTAGAAGGAATGGAAGGTGATTAGTGGGGGGCTTATGTAAAAAACGTAAAGGTAAGTCATGTTAGAATTAAAGATGTAGAGGATGAATTATTAGGGTCCAAGAATCCAACATTTCGGGATTACACTGCCAAATTAGGGTATAAAATAATGTTTATAAAGGAAAATCAAGGATATGATTATTGGTTGTGAAATCTTTTATAGAAGATAAGGGCACCTTTGAAGATAAGCCTATCTGTGGATGGACATTATGAATAAAGCTTAACTTGAGAGGGCCTACAATGAAGAAATGAACAAGGCCCTAGCATATGCACCTTATGGAAAACAAAAATAGAAGCTTTAAACCACCTTTTAATACTATGTACATATGCCTAGAAGGTCTTGGTGGAGATGTATTTTATGATAGGAGTTAGGGGTGGTTGGCAAGGGGAGAGTATTGCAAAAAATATTTAGAAATTGGCATCAAGAAAAAGAATTAAAAGAGTTCAAGCTGGTCCTAGCTTTGGTTGTGGCATGAGGTAGGTGGCTTGTTAAGAATGTTAACACTTTTGAAGATAGGTTGATTCCCCTTTTTAGTGTGCATCTAAAATAAGAAAAAATATTTAAAAATTCAAGGCCACTCTGAGTATTTATATCTCAAGATAGTCGATTCATGAGCCTATCGATAAGTGAGAAGCATTAGGGTACTTCGACGGTGCTAGTCAAGGTACATCAAATTTTGTTGGGGGTAGGGGGTATCAATTTTCTTAACGATGCTATTTCCATAAAGTTTAAAGTAGGACTAGAATGGGGTTCAAATAATTACGACGAAGATTTGGCCCTAAAGTTGTTATTGGAACTATTAAAAGAAAAATGTGTGTCAAAACTTTATTTCTTTGAAGATTTCTCATTGATCATAAACAAGTTGAACATGAGATTTAAAATGCACGATTTTCATTCTAAGTCCTATATAACAAAAAAACTTACTCATCTTATAAAGTTTTTGACGAATACATATCTACTAAATTATTATTCATGGTGATATATTATAAGCTCTTAAAACTTTCTAATAGTTGAATTTATTGTTTTTTTTGTTTGTTATTGTTTTTACTTTTCTTTTTTATTTTCAAAGACTTTTAAAGGATTATTTTTAATCTAGTGAGGGGTAGAGATTTTCTTACTAACTTTTTGACTGAAACTTTATTTAATAGGATAGAGAGTGCTCGAAAGAAGAGTGATTGTAGGCCCCATTTTGCATTGTTAAAAGAGTTTGGATCATTGAGATCTTCTCAAATGTTATATGTAACTTTAACATAACTTGCATTGAAATTTTGGATAGTTGAAAAATCCCTTTTTGGATTTTTTTATAAGGGGAAAAGCTAACAAGTGTATTTCTATAATTTTGTCAAGAAGGAAACATAATTGAGAATGCAAATTTCCACAATTCATCATATTGATATATAAGGTTTTGGATTATATCTTGTGTTAGATTTTTGAAATGATTTAAATATATGATATATGATACACTCCAAAAGCTTCTATACCAAGGTGATATAAGTTTATTTATTTTTCTTTATTGGTTTTAATTATTTTGGCCTATTAAGTTCATTTTTCCCATCATTTGAGAGTTTACGATTAATGTATCAAATTTAGGAAAACAACATGCGCTTCTTAGTATAGTAATTAATGTTGTATAGGATAGGATACATATTGTTCAATTTGAAGTACAATGAGATTAGAGAGTATATTTTCCAAATTATACAACATTAATTTCTTCAGTATGAGTTGCATATTGTTAGCCTCGGACTCACAACATTTAGATTGGTATCCTTCAAGCTAGGAGTCATGGATGGGGTGTATTTGTTATGCTAAATTCATTCATGTTTTACCCTTGAACCTAGGCACTATACAAGTATAGATGAACAATAACACAAACATAATTGAAGAGACTTAAACTTTCGCGAAACAATCATGTTACCCTACTTTCACCAACCCAACACATGGCCATGAACTAAATAATATAAATACTTAAATAATCTTGCCAAAGTAATCCATTATTCACCCTTTATCCCAATCGTTATACAAGTATATGTGCATAGGTATAACCATATACATCATTGAATCGACTTAAACTTTGGTGAAACAAAATAATACCCAACTTTCACCAACCCAACAAATGACTATGAACTAAAAAATGTAAGTGTTTAAATATTTATACCAAATTTATCCATGATTTTCCCTCGACTCTAGTTGCTATACCAGTATAGGTGCACATCAAACATGGGAAAAAATGTCATTGAATAGATTTAGACTTTCGTGAAACAATTATACTACCCATGTTTCACCAACACAACAAATGACTATTAACTAAACAATATAAATATTTATTTATAAAAAAATGAAGTGTTCATATTCCACTTCATAAAATGAGGTATGCTTATGGTCCTGGAGGATGATCTAAAATTGATTCCTCTTGTCTAAGAGCTTGTCTTTCTCGGACGTAAGGAAATAAGTTAATGACCCATGACCCAAAAATCCATATGGTAGCAGTGAAAGCTTGCCCCCTTATGAACCACCAATGGGTTATTATAGATGGCATGTCTTTCCTTGAATAACGGCGAGGTAGCTTGCATTTATGGATAGTAGCCAATAATTATTATCCCCACTGTTGATTTAACAACCAAGTTACAATAGGTTTTGCCACTGCTTAAGAGAGAAGGTGACGTATGCTTAAAAGGACCGAACTACCTTTTCTACCATGGGAATTCATACATTTTCTCCATCTAATACAATCATCCACGTCCATTTTATAAACATTAATAGTTTAAATTATGGCATGGACATAATAATAATAATAATCTAGTTTTAAGGTCACAACCAAGCGAGATACCGAATTAGCCCCTTGTTTGTAGAACAAATAACCTATCTTCGCACAATGATTTGACTACTAAAACCTATGGATAGTGACCTACATCAATGCATTTTTATTTTTGAAAATAGTAATGGTTTAAGTGATATTATAGATATAAATGATGGTAGTGACTTACACCAATATTTTTTTATTTTAATCAATAACATTTTTATCCTTATTATATTTTGAATTATTTTCATTAGTAAATACAAAATTAAAAAATATGTTACATTAATTAATTAATATATATATATATATATATATATATATATATATATATATATATATATATATATATATATATATATATATATGTGGTCTTGTATTTATATGAAATAGGGTTGATTCTAGTGAGTATTAGTATAGTTGTTAGGTGTACCGTTGTTTCTAACATTAGTATAGTTAATACGGAAGCAATTAAGCGAGATTTTATAATAATGCATAACAAGTAAATTATACTTACCAACTTAATAGATTGTGTGTATATAAATATTTATATTTATAAACATTTTTAATAACTAATAACTATATATAGTTAATTGGTATATAAAAAATTTAGTTATATATATATATATATATATATATATATATATATATATATATATATATATATATATATATATATATTCGCGCAGATGCAGAGCAGGGAGACAAGTCTTAGACTCAGACACAAGACAAACTAAAACTCTCAAACTCCGAATGCCAAATGACATGGGGGAGTGAGTATTTATAACTCCTTAGCCAGTCATCCAGTTACTACTTTTACCGGATACCGAATCTATAATATCTGTACTCGGATAGGTTGTCATGCAAGATTCCTGTCACGAGTGTACAAAAAGGAAACATACAGTGAAACTTTACTTAAGATTCGGGCAAGAGGGGACTACCTCTTTTTATCTCGTCCCTTAAAGGCTAGGCCATATGGGGACCGAATCTGACCAAATCTAACTTTTCCAAAGGCTATACCAAGGCCGGAATCTAGGACATCGGCTCTCTTTACACAGTGGAGATTTTCTGAGGCAAAATCCCACGGAAACCTGATGTGTACATAAAGTAAGATTTGCAAGGATTTTCGTTGAGTGATCCTTACAATCAATCACTGTTAGCATGATCATCATAGTCATGCTCATGATCATTATTATGCTCTCCGTAATATTCCAATAATTCTTCTGTTCCGGGAGTAATTACTTCATGAGGAATATTGAGCCATGGAGGATCATGTTCTCGGAAACAACAGGCGAAAGGAAATGAGAAAACATGGTATGGTCTGAAAACTTCATCTACAGTGATTCTTCCCTCAAAACTTACAAAAAGGTTGAAAGAATCATCTTCTTCATTTGAAACCACGACAATGTCTTGATGTGCAAATTCAAATTCAATGACATAATCATTTTGTGCAGTATATGTAATTCCCACATCAATGTACTTAATGTAAACTTATGGTCATGTTCTACCATCCAGTCGACTCTAGGCATGTACTTGACAAGAAACAATTTGAACCATGGACTCCACCAATTTACAACACTATCTATATCTATAGCATAAAATATGACTCTGACAGACCTATGAATTCTAGCTCTTTGGTGAATAGTGAAATAATCTTGCCCCAACAAAATATCTGAACCAGAATTAAAACTGTACAAAGTGATTCTGACTTCAACATCATTCAAATAAATGGGAAAATCAGGAGCTATATGATTTATTTCCATTACATCCTTTGTAATAGTTCTGAAAGTAACTTTGATAGGCTGCCAATAATAACTAGGGATAGCTCCATATTTACAGACACTACTCATTGCACCAGAGTCAATTTGTGCATCAAGAGTATATTCTTTGATTTTTGGCACCTTTATCTGGACAAGAATTATTATTCTGTCTCCTATTCCCATAATTTTGATATCTTCAAGGTTAGAATCACTATTGGCAACAGGGATATCATGGATCAATAGATTTGACAACTTAGAATTGCAATCATCATATTCAGCAATAAGTTTCTGCAATTTTGATGACAACTGAAGCATTTCAGTTCTAGTTTGATGAATGCTAGATTCTAAATGTCTTATCTGATTTTTCAAAGAATTGATTTTGTTCATTCCTAAGTCTGATATATTGTCTGTAATATGTAAAGGTTTGAACAGGGAATCAAATTCTTTTTCTATGAATTCATCATCTGAGAATCTTTCTTTTCTTCTTTCAGCAGGCAACTGTTTTTCTAGATTTTCAAGCTTTTCTGTTAATCTTCTTCTAGCAGTAAACTGTACTGGAGCAAGTTGATCTATATCTGCCTTGACTGCTGCAATCTTCTCATTCAAACTATTAGATGAAGAAAACATTTTTATTTCACCAATAAATGTTTCATCTGAGTCAAATGAATCACCCAAATCTAGTTTTCTTATATCAGGAATATCACTGTCACTGTTTTCAGAAGAAGAACTAGATACTTCAAAATATTCACCTTCAGAATGAGATATAAGATCCCACTCTTTTGGATCATGCATGGTAGAGAAAATATTCATAACTTTCATCTGTTTCTTATCTTTTCTTTCTCTACAGGCATTAGCATAATGACCTTCTTTCCCACAAATAAAACAAGTCACTTTCTTAGAAGGTCTGGCCCTTTTCTTAAATACTATCCTTCTTCCTTTAAAAGATCTCTTGGAAGGATAATACTTTTTCTTTCTCGGAAAATATTTGTCCGTTGTGCATGTACAATCACTTTTCTTTTTAATGACCTTTTTCTTGGATTTTGAATGACACCCAAAATCAAAAGTTTCTGGGAAGTTATTACACATTTTTGTACTAAAATGCATCTGTTTCTTGAAATTATTCTTAGCTTTTGTAGATGCACATTCTGATTGTAGTACAGATACTACCATTTGATGGACAACAGTAAAAGATGAGTTTTCAAGATTTACTTTTTTCTCTTTTATATACCGATTAATCAAATCTGGAATCTTTCCTGGAAGTGAGGCTATATAATATCTCAAGTATGCAACATTATGAGAGTCATTAGCCTGATACAGAAGCTTTTGCATAACACAATAATATTCAGGCAAATAATCAATATTGCATAGCCTTTGTGATAGGAACAGTTCTGCATGATGAGCTGAATCTTCTGGTACTATCCCTACAAACTCATGCCTTAAAGCATCAAACAGGGCTTTTAAGGGATCATCTGGATTTTCAACAATTTCGTTCATTTCTGTATCAGACAATTTATCCCACCACATCTTTACAACACCAGTGAAAGACCAAACAATTTGAGTAACAATATCAGTCCAACTTCCTTTAGTTTCAGCTTTTCTTTGAAGAGCCCAAGCATGAAGATTATGCAAAACATCAATTACTTCTTCATAACCAAGACAATAAAGATTAACAAGTAGAGTATTTCCAAATCCTCTATTGGAAGGATTTTCCATTTTCAACTGAGTATTTTGCAACTTTTCAGAATATTTACCAAAAGGACTATTGACTGAGGCATCATGAGCAGTTTCTTCATCTTGTCTTTTTGATCCTTTATTGGGAAAGTTAAAAGGTTCATTTCTATTTCTCTTAGAACTTGATTCACCTTGTGTAGGTTCACCAGGGGTTCTCTGAGAAGAAGTAACTCCAGACATGGCCAAGATTTATTTAGGAGCAGATGGTTGGCCATTTTCAATCAAACTTTTTAGACTCACATATTGTTTAGGGAGTCTCAGACTTTCAAGAGAAGGAAATGTTTTTAGCCTATTTCTCATTAGTTCTGTTTTTTCTTTGGCTAAATCAATTCCTTTTTGGATCCTTTCTAACTTCAATTTACCAATATCTTCTACCCCCTTAAAAAGAATACTCTTGGGAGGAGATGCCGGGTCAGAGGCAGAAAATGTCAACTTGGAGCTAGAGAGAGCGACTTCTCTGTAATGGGGAGGAGAAGTAGGTTCAGGAAGTGCTAATCTGAGATTATCAAGAGATTTGGATATAATTCCCATGTTGGAATTAATATCATTTAGCTGTTGGGTATATTCATTTTGAATACCCAAAATCTCACTATAGCCAGTATGTAATCTCTTAATGTGTTCTTTAACTTCTAGTACATCTCTAGCAAGATCATCCATATTTTGTAGCATACATGCAATCTGATAATTTGAATAATTTTGCAGTTTTGAAGATTCAGATTGATCAGGGTCTGTAACATCCTTCATAGATAACCATTGAAATTCTGCCTTCTTTGTACCATTGTTGAAAATTCTTCTAGAATTTCCAGGCTCTAAATATCTTTCATTAATCTTGGCAGGAAGATCTCCTTGAGCTCTTGGTAGACTGAAAGACTTAATCTCTGGGATATAAAGCTGTGTCTCTTGGTCAGAAGGTTTGGATGCTTCAGTCTGATACGAAGTGCTTGGACTACAGAACTGACAGTCATGTGGTGCTGATGATGGATGACTATGTTTTGGAACAGGTCGCGGATAAGGCACATAATGTCTTACAGACATACTGCGAGGAATCTGATTTATTGTAGTAGAAAAAGTAGGATGGATACTATATCTACCCCCTGAAGAAGAAGAGGTAGACCGGGAAGATTGAGAACGAGAAAGAGATGGAGTAGTGAATCGAAGACCAGAAGATCCATCGGCATGTCTGACTATGGATAATTGTTGTGGCTCTTTAGAAGACTGCAACTGTGGATATTTCTGAGAAAGAGGAGTATAGGTACTATTCCATTCTTCAGGTAAAGTACATTCTGAAAAACTGACTTGAAGAGGAGTAGCATTACCAGGGCCAACAATAACTCCTTTAAGTGCTCTCTTTTTGAGATTTGGATTAAGAGCAGGCATGGAAGTGGAAACAAAACGTAAGCAGATGGATGCATGGAGTTGAGCTATTTGAGATTGTGGTGCTACATCGAAACCATGAAACTGTATATAGGCATTCAGGAATTCATTTATGTATGGATCAGTCAATGAGACTTGATATCGAGGGATGACAGAAGACCAAACAGGACCATTATTTAGAGGACTCTGAAATCCTCCAAGCAAGGCATCATTAAAATCATTCATTCTGGTATCAAGAACACAGGTAATACATGATGTATTCAATCCAGGTCTGACTAAAGGGTTTATACCAAACTGGATCATACCAATATGAACATACTTGTATCCATGTTCTAATCCCCAATCAACATCATCTTTTTTAATCAAAGGAATTTGATAAACAGACTGTCTGGTAGAAATAGGAATATTGACAGATGTAAAACGAAACAGTTGAGCAGCACGAAACTGAAACACAGGAATCTTATAGAGCTTATCTACTTCAATCTCTGGCAGTGTCCAATCAGGCTGAGGTTCAAATTCTTGAACTAAAACTTTCTCATCATACAAAACATCATCTTTATTTGTTCTGTTCAAATATTTATTCAGAAAAGACCATCTGTTTTTATGTGCTATCTTTCTATCTTCGGGTGTCTGAAGAGTAAACTCATTCATAGAACCAGCCATTGAAATAAAGTATGAGTAAGAACCTGAACAATGGAGAAACAAAGTATTTGTGCACCAGGAAAGCAAACACGGCAGTCCTTCGCCTTCACAGCTCTCAACCAACGCCTTACCTCCAACTTAGACTCGTGGACAGATACTCAGACAGATACCATTCAATGCAAAAACCAGATAGAGAACAGATAACTTCTTGGACAAAGAACCAGATGGCTCCGATACCAATTTTACCAAACAAGAACCAAAGAACCAGGAGCTCAGAACTCACACAAAAAACCAGAACAATTCTTCATTAATGGAATGTTACATCAGAAATCGGAATACAGTAACTCTTTTCAGAGATTGACTACAGTGGCATTCACCAGATACAACAACTCATAGTATGAGCGTGCTCATTGGAGGCTTTCTGGCCAGTTGCAGACTCTGACTTCAGAGTTTACAAAACAAAGACTCAATCTAATGACCCCACCACTTTAGATTCTTCTTAGTGCCGAGCACACTAAGACGCAGGCTAGCCAAGTCACCTAACAGACTCAGACTTGGAAACTTAGTCGCCGTGATGCAAGCACATCGCGAGGTTTCGCGCAGATGCAGAGCAGGGAGACAAGTCTCAGACTTAGACACAAGACAAACTAAAACTCTCAAACTCCGAATGCCAAATGAAATGGGGGAGTGAGTATTTATAACTCCTTAGCCAGTCATCCGGTTACTACTTTTACCGGATACCGAATCTATAATATCTGTACTCGGATAGGTTGTCATGCAAGATTCCTGTCACGAGTGTACAAAAAGGAAACATACAGTGAAACTTTACTTAAGATTCGGTCAAGAGGGGACTACCTCTTGTTATCTCGTCCCTTAAAGGCTAGGCCATATGGGGACCGAATCTGACCAAATCTAACTTTTTCAAAGGCTATACCAAGGCCGGAATCTAGGACATCGGCTCTCTTTACACAGTGGAGATTTTCTGAGGCAAAATCCCACGGAAACCTGATGTGTACAGAAAGTAATATTTGCAAGGATTTTCGTTGAGTGATCCTTACAATCAATCACTGTTAGCATGATCATCATAGTCATGCTCATGATCATTATTATGCTCTCCGTAATATTCCAATAATTCTTCTGTTCCGGGAGCAATTACTTCATGAGGAATATTGAGCCATGGAGGATCATGTTCTTAGAAACAACAGGCGAAAGGAAATGAGAAAACATGGTATGGTCTGAAAACTTCATCTACAGTGATTCTTCCCTCAAAACTTACAAAAAGGTTGAAAGAATCATCTTCTTCATTTGAAACCACGACAGTGTCTTGATGTGCAAATTCAAATTCAATGACATAATCATTTTGTGCAGCTATATGTAATTCCCACATCAATGTACTTAATGTAAACTTATGGTCATGTCCTACCATCCAGTCAACTCTAGGCATGTACTTGACAAGAAACAATTTGAACCATGGACTCCACCAATTTACGACACTATCTATATCTATAGCATAAAATATAACTCTGACAGACCTATGAATTCTAGCTCTTTGGTGAATAGTGAAATAATCTTGCCATGTCCAATCTGATTTTTGGACAAACACATAATAGACTTGTTCTGGACCTCTAGAAAATGCATAATAAGCTCTCCATGACCTATCTCTATAAGTTAATTCTCTAAAATACATCCATTGAGCTTCCTCAGAATCAAACCATCTTTGCAATACTATTTTCCTAAGACACAATGGTAATTTACAGATTTCTTTTACAAGACAATTCCAACAATACTCATAATGACATTGACTACAGACCATGACTTGACTGACTCGATTAGACTGTACTGAACTTGAACTTGAAGCTTCATTAAACCTCAATGGTCTAAACATTTTTATTTCTTTGATTTCTGTTGCTCCTTCCCTGGTTAACATATCTGCAAGATAGTTCTCAGCTCCTGATTTGTATACAATGTCAAAATCAAAACCATCAAACCATAGTGCCCATCTGAGAACTCTAGTACTGCCTTGCTCAAGCAATCTCTTATTTGCCAACATTTGCTTCATATGCTTCAAATCAGTTCTAACCAGAAATTTGACACTTTTTAAAAACAAATAGAACCTCTTGATTCCTCTTTTTACTGCAAGTATCTCTTTGTGAGAAGATGGATACTTTCTTTCTATATCATTAAAGGTTCCTAAAGCATAAGCATAAACCAGTTCTTTCCTTCCATGTTTCTGTAATAAAACAGCAGCCCAAGTATGGTCAGAAGCATCAGTTTCCAAAATAAAAGGAAGATCAGTTTCTGGCAATTTTAATTTTGGCAATTCAGCAATTTTCTCTTTTATTCTTCTGACAGCACTTGTCATTTCATCTGTCCATTTCTCAGCTTGCTTTTTCAATCTCTTTTGCAGAATTTTTGTATCATCTGCTTGCTTCTCATAGAATTGTCTGATGTAATTTAAGCAACCAAGGAATCTCTGTAATATTCTGACTTCTGTAATTTCATCTGGAAACTTCAGCAAATGTGTTAGCACATGGGTTTGTAAATTCACATGTCCTTTTTCTATATGTAATCCAAGATAGTCAATCTTGATTTTACCAATTTGAATTTTTTCTTCTAAATCTGATAGGACTAACCCATGTTGAAAAACCAACTCATAAAATCTCTCTAAATGCTACTTATGAGTATTTACATCTCTACTAAATACAAGAAAATCATCAATATATACAATAATGAACTCCTCCCCAGCAAAAATGTCTTCCATGCGTTTTTGAAATTCAAAGGGTGCATTTTTCAGACCAAAAGGCATAACTGTCCATTGAAACTGACCATGGGGAACAGTGAAAGCAGTCTTATACCTGTCGTCAGGAATAATACCAATTTTCCAAAATCCTCTTTTCAAATCAAACTTGCTAAACACATTAGCCTTGGCGATCTTAGCAAGCAAGAGTTCTTTATTGGGCAAAGGATATCTGATAGGAAGTAGAGCATCATTTAGTACCTTGTAATTAATGACGAGCCTTTTCTTTCCTCTCTTTTGCTCACTATGTTTATTAACATAAAAGGCAGGACAAGCCCAAGGGCTTTTGCAAGGTTCAATCAGCTTTTGCTCTAAAAGTTGTGCAATTTCTTGTTTGCACAAATCCTGCTCAGAAGGACTCATATGATTTGCACTAGCTTTCTGCGGCTTAGGGACATAATTTTCTTTGTAAGGAAGTGCAACAAAGTACTTTTCTCTAGTCCAGAAAGCATCTGGCCTATTGGCTGTACAATCCTTCTTAAGTTTGTCAGATATTTTTTCTAATGTTTTAGGCCCATGAACTTCAGCATTTTTAACAATTTTATTGATCTTTGTAAGATCCTAGAGACTAGAGAAAACTAAATCTTTCTCTGTTGGCTGCACTCTAACCTGATAATCACTGGAAGATTGTAAACCGACAGTTTTTTCTTTTGCCGTAAAAGTGACTGTTCCTTTTCCAAAAGTAATAGGCAAAAGTTTATTCAAGAAATCTTGCCCCAACAAAATATCTGAACCAGAATTAAAACTGTACAAAGTGATTCTAACTTCAACATCATTCAAATAAATGGGAAAATCAGGAGCTATATGATTTATTTCCATTACATCCTTTGTAATAGCTCTGAAAGTAACTTTGATAGGCTGCCAATAATAACTAGGGATAACTCCATATTTACAGACACTACTCATTGCACCAGAGTCAATTTGTGCATCAAGAGTATATTCTTTGATTTTTGGCACCTTTATCTGGACAAGAATTATTATTCTGTCTCCTATTCCCATAATTTTGATATCTTCAAGGTTAGAATCACTATTGGCAACAGGGATATCATGGATCAATAGATTTGACAACTTAGAATTGCAATCATCATATTCAGCAATAAGTTTCTGCAATTTTGATGACAACTGAAGCATTTCAGTTCTAGTTTGATGAATGCTAGATTCTAAATTTTATATACCAATTAACTATATATAGTTAGTTAGTTAGTTAAAATGTTTATAAATATAAATATTTATATACACACAATCTATTAAGTTGGTAAGTATAATTTACTTGTTATGCAAAATATTATAAAATCCTTAGTTTAATTGCTCGTATTAACTATATTCATGTTAGAAACAACGTGGTACACCTAACAACTATACTAATACTCACTAGAATCAACCCTATTTCATATAAATACAAGACCACACAAGAATAAATTCCACTAGGTTCTCTTATATACACATATAAACTATCTAAAATTTAAAATTATAAAAAACATTCTTAAAAAAATAATAAATAACTTAAACATAATCCCACACCACCATCTAGCATTATTGAATTACAAGTTACTACCCCCACCTTTATTAGAAAAAAACAAAAAGACCATCCATTTAACACTCTTGCATAATGTACACTACCATCGAGAATCATTGAATCACGGGTTACAACTCCACTTTTATTAAAAAAGAAGAAGCATAAAACAACTTAGAATCCAAGGGTGGATAGTATCATGCCACAAGAATATTTTTTTAGGCATTGCATTTGTAGCGTGGATCCATGATATTATATTTTCACCTAAATTTAATGATAAAGGTAATAATATTAGATAGCGTGTGGGATGAAGGTGGTAGGGCCTACATTTTTTTTTTTAAAGAGACAAAAAGAAAATCAATGTGTGAACAATTCACAGTTGCCACTTGATATTACATAGATTAATGAACCACCACATGGTTGTTGTACCAAGTACATGGCTTAAAAAATATCTATGGTCCACACATGGATTTGGATAAATCATTCCTACCCCTTGAGTCCAATTTTGACATTATTACATTCATTCCATGTTAATTTTCCACATTGTATTACAATTCTCAGGGTGTTAATGGTCACCCATACCCATGAGTGTTTTGTTGTTTTGATTTTTTCTTTTATAAACCTTTTTATTTCAATGATATAAAAGTTAAAATTTGGATTATTTAATAAATTTATTTGATTTGATTTTAAAATATTAGGTATTTGATTTTAAAATATTTAAATTTTATTATTATCATTATTTTAATTAAAAATATTATTTAGATAAATGTTAGGAATTTGACTTCTGTGATCCATAAATTAAGTATCAAAATTTTCGGTGAAAATCACAATGGAAAATTTTTTGTCGACGGGTTTCGAACCAGCCAGTGTGGTTCATCATCAGGACAAGATACGAAATCTGATCTAGGACTCGGCGTAAATAGATAAAGAAGCTCCAAATAGCCGTTGTACAATAACGGCTAGTTTGACCATAAAAAATAAAAAATAACAAAATAAAAATAAAAATAAAACTATAAATAAGATAAAATAAAATAAAATAAAATATAAAAAACTAAAAACTAAAAATAAAAATAATTTATTCTTAATTTTTATTGTTTATTTTTATTGATTTATTTTTTATTTTATTGATTTATTTATTTATTTTTTGGTCAAACTAGCCGTTATTTTTATTGTTTATTGTTTATTTTTAGTTTTTAGCTTTTTATATTTTATTTTATCTTATTTATAGTTTTTTTTTGTTATTATTATTATTATTATTATTATTATTATTTTTTCTATGGTCAAACTAGCCGTTATTGTACAACGGCTATTTGGAGCTTCTTTATCTATTTAAGCTGAGTCCTAGATCACATTTCGTATCTTGTCCTGATGATGAACCACACTGGCTGGTTCGAAACGCGTCGACAAAATTTTTTCCATTATGATTTTCACCGAAAGATTTGATACTTAGATAAATGTTTTTCAGATTAATTATATTATTAGGATATAAATATAATATTTATTGAATCTTTTAAATTAAATTTTATTTATTTTTATAATATTTATTAATTTATTAAATAACTAATTAATAGCTAGTTCAAGGGCTAGTTTTTAGCTGGTTAGTTTAACAACTAGTTTTTCAACGATTAATTCTGGACAATGATGCATCCACTCTATTTATTCATTAAGATCTATGAGCTTTTCACCTTGTTCTCAGGATAAATCACATTAATTGGTTCGAAATGTCAACCAAATCCTAATAATGTGATTAATCCAAAAGACATTTATCTGAGGATGACCACATTAGTTGGTTCGAAACGTTGACCAAATCTTAATAATGTGATTAATCCGAAAGACATTTATCTAATTTATGGATTAGAAAAGTCTTAGATTTAACATAAAAATATTATTATTATTATTTTAATTTATTTAAAAAATATATATTTTTACTATGATTAAAGTTTAAGAAATTACATATAAATTAATATAGGTTCTAAATTAATGTAAAAGTATATTACCTAATAAGAAATCAAAATACAAAAATATTCAATTTTTTGAATTTTGGGTTTGAGTTTTATCATAAATATTATTACTCATTTTGAATTTGAAGTTTATCATACATATTATTACTCATTTAAAGATCTTTACATTCATTACAAAATTTGAAAAAAATATTGTCTTTTTCATTAAAAAATTAATTCAATTAATAAAGAAAAATTGTTAAATACTTTAAAATCTAACTTCATCTATGATTTCTTATTTCACTCATTTATTATTTAGACATCTCATGAGTAACACATAAATCTTGTCGATTTTCCAAAAAGCATGAGTACCAAGGTAGGATCCATAGCAAACATACTTTTTAGAGAGCATAAATTTATCACATTTTTTTTTCTCTCTCAAATGTAAATGTTAAAAAATCATTTTTCCTATACGTTTTTCTCAATACACATTTCGTTGAATGTAATATTATATTTCGTACTTTTTTTCTCATAATTTCTCTTTAATGTGCTTTTGATTGGTTGCTCTCACCAAACTTCCTCCCACCAACTTTTCATTGAGACATAACACCATATTCTTTTAAATCATTGTATTTTCCAAATCTACTCCTTAGAGCTTAAGATTGGGGACCACTTTATATTCTAATGCTCTCCCTACTATAAGATCGGATAAGGTGTATTAGACTTCAATTAGCTTACAATTTGAGGGTTTCTCTCACCAAACTTCCTCCCACCAACTTTACATTGAGATATACCACCATATTCCTTTAAATCACTGTATTTGCCAAATCCACTCCTTAGATCTTAAGATTGGGGACCACTTTATATTCCAATGCTCTCCCTAGTATAAGATAAGCAGATGGTTCTTTTGTTTCTCCTTTATTGTTCCATAAACACTTGTGAGGTTTATAAATACTTAACCCTCTTTGTGTGGGTGATGTTTTACCTTCATTCTTCCTATAGGAGATATTTGACCTTCATTCTTCCCGTGAAAGATGCTTGACCTTCATTAATGATTTCACATAGGCCACTTCGTTAATATGACATGCATTAGGTTGATTGCTTCTTACTTTCAACCCTTTAATAGTAACAAGAAAAAACCCTATGACCAACCTCCAAGCTCACGTAACAATCTTACCAAGAATCATAAACCTAATAGCTACAATGGTCTCATACTCATCATATATTGAAGAATCATAAACCTAATAGCTACAATGGTCTCATACTCATCATATATTGAAGAATCATAAACCTAATAGCTACAATGGTCTCATATTCATCATATATTTCTTTGCAGTTTTGAATATTAAAAGTATTTCTTCATAGCATCATGTGTCCACTACAAAATCTCTTTTATTAAACTTATTTGTTATTCCCAATCTCATTACACTATTTCTCCCAATAATTTTTTCTTTTATAATTTTTAAATAAAAAATGGCTTACTTGCTGTGTGGAGAGTCACTCTCTAGCCTAATATATAAGTGATGTTGTAATGCCTTGTCCTGTAATGTAAACATTTTGACTGGATCAAATTACATAAAATTAAAATAAAAGTTAAAAAATAAAATTAATAATTGAAATAAAATTGAGGTAAAATAGTCAACCGTTGTGGCTGTTTTTGGACACCACAGTCCATGGTTTTGCCAATAATATTTTAATGTAAGAAGATATATATATATATATATATATATATATATATATATATATATATAACAAGCCTATATCCATTTTAACTCTATATTTATAAGTGTTGAGAATGAACTTCCAATCTATCAAGCACTAAGAAGGATCAAATATCTTTTCAATCTAAAAAACGTTAGCAGCTCAAGAAATTTAATCCATCTCCATACTAAATAAATTCGAAATTAAGATAAATTTTAACTAATTTATAAATATAAAACAAGCCTAGATTCATTTTAATTTTATATTTATAAGTGTTGAGAACGATCAGAATTAAAACTTCAGATCTATCAAGCACTAAAAAGAATGAAATTTCTTTTCAATCGAAAAGAAACTGGCAATCCAGAAATTTAATTCCTCTCTATACCAAATAAATTCGAAATTAAGATAAATTTTAACTAATTTATAAATACATTTATAAATACACCGTGTTAATTAAAATTAAATTATAAGATGTGACATTTTGAAGTGGCTTTCAACCTCCGTCTACCTTCACTTCCATTTCAACGCTCCTCTTGGAATTCTGTCATCCAGAAAATTCATATCAAGTTCACTCGACCACGTCGTTAATTCGCACAAAGAGTGGAATAATTCTTAATTAGGAATGAAACCCCACCGTATAGATCGAGATATGCCAGTCAGGAAATACTCTGTAATAATAATTACATTTAGATAATAACAAAAGTGAGCAAATGCCCACAAGCAAAACGCTAATCGACCAGGACACTCTTGATTCATAAACAAGCTGCTCCGCTGTTATTGATGCACTCCCTGACGCGTTTTGGATTGTTTAATGACAGAAACATCGGGAATGGCGATTGACAGAGCTTTGACAAATAGTATAAGTGCGCCCCCACAAAAGTGCACCCAACTTTCCAGTGTACATTATCCATAATGAGATATAGGTGCCCCTCTTCTGCTGCTGCGACAGCAATTGTCGTCCTTTTAATAATCTCTAAATCGGATGCTCCCGTGCTTGAATATATTTGTTAAAAATTCTCGTTGGCTGTGTAGGTTTGATTTGATTTTGCTGGGTATTGAAAAGCACGCTGAGATTATTTGGCTGGATGATTTGTGAGTGCAGTCAGAGTTTGTGGCGGGAGACTTGGAAGTGCAATGGCCCTCTGGACTCCCGTTTCACATCGCCGGTGGTGGGTTTGGAGGAGTGAAGTGGTGGGTTTCGAGGAGAAGTGAAGTGGATACCCGTCTAATTGCTTCCACCGGATTGTAAGTATTTCAGTCATATTGAAAACAGATGGAATGAAATGTCAGGTGTGCGATTTGCATATTTCTATTTTTCGATACGACGGTCTGAAAATCAGATGGTCTTAACATATTACATGGTTAGCTAGATTTGAAATGCTTGATGTAATAACACATTCAATCACAGAGTAGTACAAAGCGTAAAAGACCCCCCTTTTCTGTAGCCCTTAGTCTGAACCCCTTTGTGTTTGGCATGGTTCAATCTTCATTTGCAGTTATTACAACCCAGAAACAATGTCGGATAATGGGGGTTAAGATGGATCACATGTAGTTAATTAGGTCACCTTGAAATTAGTTTAGTCTTGGTTTGAACAAAAGGCGGGTTAGTATTTCCTGCTGGGGAATCTTTTATAAATCTGCCATTTGTGTATTGACTCCTGCCTCCGGAGTTGTTGTTAGCCATATTGGATCCTTTTAATCAGATTATCCTTGAGTGGGATGTATCAGTGGCATTGCATTTTGTTCAAATTGGCATTCCTATTCTGCCCATGAAGGTTTCATCCAAAACTAATTGAATCTATCATAAGATTACTGTGATTTCTTGTTTCTGACAACTGCCAGGCAACTGTTATATGGGATGGGGCACGACATCCTTGTAACTTTTGAATCTTTATTCCACAAGATAGTTTGTAGTTTACTGTATGGATATTTGATGCATCAGTCAGTGATTTATACCTACCTTTTTTATGGAATGTAAATGTCTTTGTTTGGTTTTTCTGTCAAAATATTGGTGTATTTTAAATTTTAGGTGATTTTCAAATGTTCGAGTTTTTCCAGTGTTTGTTTCCTAGTTTTCCAAGTCCCCGAGTCATTCTCAAATACGAGATTAACAACCTTGCTCCTTGCTCCTAATCATAGCATAGGATGGGTTTCATGTAATAGGTGATTTCAACTCAGTTAAAGAATGGCCTCACTGCAGGAAGTGTTTGCACTCATCAGCATTCTGCAAACTGTGTCAGTCTGGCTGTATGCTTTAACCTTATCTGAGGCAGAGGTGATTACCATTGCAAAAGAGACGGAAGATGGAAATCGGTGTTTCTAGGACATTACTATATATTTGAAGGGCTATTCAAGAGTTTTAAGCACTTAACCTGTTCCAGGACTCGAAGGAAAATCAGAATTCTTTGTCAACTTACTGGGAATAATGATGTTTCTAGACGAGTTTAGGTATTTTCATTTATGTTTTGCTTTCGGAGAATTTTTATTCCTGGTCATCCTTTTCATCCTTCCAAGTTCAAGTCATGTGTTGGAGTAGTTGGGTGGTTTTGAATCTAACCAATTTGACACTATTATTAAGTTTTTTGTCCAAATTATTCTAATATGGGCTAAAGACCAGAAGGGAAATGTAACAAAGCCATATAAATTGCTAATTGTTGATTGAATTACAGAATAGGTGTTTTGGACATAAATGAAAGGTGAAGATAAGATAGGATAATTTTATTAATATCCAACAATTGACCACAAATGTAGGTCATGGAGCCCAATTGTATATCTGCATCCATATCACTAATTTGAATGACAAAACTATTGCAGGCTGGGTAAGTGTACAAGTTCTAATGTAAGCAATTTTGAACCTTAACCAACTGTTCAAGATCAATGAGCTAAAAGTCATATTAAATCTGATTGATTACTTATTGTTTGAATAATTATGCACATTGGATTTGAGAATATGATTGATGTTTTCGATTGTCAAGATGAACATTGAATTTGAGAATAAAATTGATGTTTGCAGTATGCCAAAATATACGAACGAGATTGATGACTCTAGTATCTTCTTGATTTTCATAAAACTATTGACTCATAGTCTAGTTGAATCTTATAGACCATAACAATTTTGACGTTCTAAGTGTAAGCATAGAGTTTTTCTCACATGGTCTTCTTGGACTCATTCACTGCGTCTTAACTCCTAAGAAAAGGATTGAGAAGGTTTCCAGAGGACATATTCATGATCCTAAATCCTGGAAACATATGGCCATCACCCAAAGGCGGGACACCATTTGTGGTTTTTTTATCTAGAGGAGTGTTGGGTCACTGGGCCTCACTTGACAGCTATGAAGGTTATGTTTCCTTTGTGTTCATCTTAGCAGGGCGAACTGACCACTTCTGTGAGATTTGAACCCTTGCGGGGGTGAACCAGCCACTTTTATGAAATTCAAATTCCCGTGGGGCCACAGGCAATACAACTGCTAATACAGATACATTGAAACTATCGATCACTACTAATTGCCCTTCCAAGACAAGTGTCTCTAAAATGAAAAGTAACTTAATTATTATAAAGAGTGAGGGATTAATGTGTGATGTGTTTCAGTTTTTGTGTATAGATCAGACTAGGTAGTTTTGACAGCAAATTAAAGCTTTTCATTTCTAGCTGTTAGGGTTTTAATATGCCGAAGTAAATTGTTAGGATGAGCTGAAGATTGTAACCACGCATTTCTGAAACCTTCCAGGAATTTGTGTACGGTAGCAGGGCTTCTATATGGAATAGGGAGTTGTCAGAAGGTTTCAGGTGTGTGATGCTCAAGATCTGTGTTTGAAAAAAGCATCGTCGACCTGTGTAGGTTGTTTTAAGTTTCTGATCTGTTTTGATTATACCTATTAGCGTGTTCCAGGAGCAGCAGTATGACTACCTTTAGTCTCTCGGATACAAAAAGATAGTTTGGAAGGATTTTCCAACTTTGTCTCTGAAAGTGTCGCGGTGCAATTGCTTTTGGAGTAGCATCTTGTGAGGAGAATGTTATACTTCTATAGATGCTGCTTGGTTAGAAGACTTTAACAAAAGGACGTCAAGGTGAAACAGTTCATCTTTGACTCAATGAAGGATCACCTAATCCCTTACATTGTTGGAAACAAGACCAGTCAGGAGATTTCTAATGCTGTAGTCAGTTTATATCAAAGTGAGAACACCTGTTGGAAGATGCTTCCAAGGAATAACTTAATAAGTTTAGAGCCACATGGATGGGAAAGACAAATACCATAGCCAGTTATTTGATGAAGATTACTGAACTTTGTGATCAACGAGCAGCAGTTGGAGAAGAGATAAAGAGTGAAGAATGAGTAACATAGCCTTGTATAGGTTTTCATCTTCTAGTCAATCTTTTGCTTGGGGTGTCTATGCCTGAGACAAGATTCCCTGCTTTGTGAAGCTATGGTATGATTTTGTCCAGAAGGAGACAGTTGTAGGTATAGAGGAGGAAGAGTAGAATCTAGCTTTCATCTGTAAGATGAAGGAGGATGGTAAGAGAAGAAGACTTGGGAAAGGTCAGAAGAGCAAGGAGGAAGAGTCAGATTCATCAGACAGGGGGAAGAAAGACTTGATGAGCCACTATGCATGTCAGTGACCTGAGGGGAAGAAAGCCAAGCAGCAGCAACAGGAGTTTGCAGCAATGTTGCACGAAGCAGGGGCACAGTGGGTGCGTTTTTGAGAAGTGAAGCATCAGAAGGGTCATTTTCCAAAATTGAAATTCTAGCAGATGTATGACATGTCATATTATACCCACTCTCTGCCAGATGCAATCATTGGAACCCTTTATTCTGCTTATATGTTACAAACTTACAAATCTGTTGAGATAAGACTTCTGTAATGTCCCAAACTAGATTTCGCAAAAATCTTCACAATTACCATTGAGGTATTTTTAACCAGCACTTTGCAAAAATGACATTGCCAATGATTTTCTGCTAACTATTAATGTAAGGACATTTCATCAAACATAGAGCATACAATTTAACACGAAACCCTCGTTTGACAGTAAGCACAAGCAAAAAACTCAGCCTTATTATATTAAATATGAATCTGATTATACATGGGAACATTTTAAGACAATGGCACAAACGGTTGAAGATATAAATGACTGACAATGACCTCTCCAATAAATTTGTTGACGCCCAATGAAAAACCTGGCTGGCTCCTCCTTCGAGACTGGATAGGGTGGAGTCTTTTACCACTGAAGACTAGTTGTTTTAATCAACTAGGGTGGATAATTGTTCCACCAAAAAAGATCATGATTAGGGTTATAAACCTTCAAGCAAGCTCCAAGAGCCAAAGTAAACAATCCATCAAATATCCAAACACGCCTAATGGATGGTCTTGAGCTCTCTTTTATAATCTATTCCCACCCCATTACAATGGACTCCGTGGATGCCAATACCATGGGAAAGTATTCTATGGGTGCGAATACCATGGGTACCAATACCATGGGCATGTAAATACATAATAGTGTAACTATATAAAGTTCTCCCTTGTTCTCCTGACCACATTTTAATTTAATCAAATCAATCGTTTCCCATACAGTGATCACTCAGAAAAAGGGACACTGCAATCCTCCCTCCTCGAGATTGCTTGTCCTCAAGCAATGTCATAACCTGCATATCAATACTTGGGTCCCAAATGAGCCATTGTCATTCCATACCACTGTACTATCCAACCATCAATAAATCACTACCTGGGTCCCAAATATACCACTGTATCATTTGGCCACGAGTGGATCCATTGTAGTGTGAACCATCCTTGAACTTAGATGCAAACCTATTCTTTGAATGCTCCATCCCCAAGTGGAAGATCCAATCTTTGCATGCTGTTGGTCTCCTGGATAAAATACCTATAACAATGTCATCCACACTCTCCATAAACTTGATTGTGTGCTCCTCCACTTTGTCAAAAGATTTATCTGATTCTGCTCCCCATGATATCCTATTGAATCTAACAAATCATGGCTACATCAAATGGACCCCTAACTCCCTATCAAGCTCTGCCATGTGATAACGCGACCCACCCGACTCCCATTTCTTATTTGGGAGTCTGTTGTCCCAAATATGCGATGGCTCTTGTTGCGCTATGCGTTTGGCTAGAAGTATCCTCCTAGGAAACATCAACTCAGTGGGATACCAACTCATAATTTCCGTCCATTCCAAATGAAATTGATTTTTGAAAGAGGAAGTATCCATAACCTCCCATGGAATGTGCCTTCCATCATCTTTAGTTATTGACAACCCCTGAAAAAGACCTCATGTATAATTGCCATCACAAGGAACATTCACACCATGCTGATGCTGCGCCACTCTAATTTCAATTGGAATGCTCATATACTGAAGCTCTATCTCATGATCTTGGTCTTCCTATAAAAGCGATCTAAAGGAGTTGGCTCCTTCTTCCCCATACCAACTCACCTGCCCACTATGCTAATGTGGATTCATGGTACTGCAAGCCTTGTCTATGTTCTCCTGAAGAGTGCTGCTCTGCAACTCCAAAGTAGGCTTCTTTTGCTGCCTTCTTAGAGACTCTAATTGTTTCCCAACACAGGTGAGATTGGTAGCTGACCTAACACACCTAACTCCAAGGAACTTAAGCTCATTGTCTTGTTGTAATATGATGTCCTTGAGCATCTTGGTTCTCTCCTTCATTTCTAGAAGGCCTTCTTTAAAGTGTTTAATCTCTTCTCGAGTATGTTCTTGGTGTCTACCATTCGAAGTTCTGTAGAACAGGTTGGTGATGTGATACAACTGTCCACCTCATGGGTTGTGGCTACCATATAAGATTGACTTTGCACACAAGGTGCATCCATCTCCTCGGGTTTTAACTTTCCTTTTTCTTTCATTGTGGCCATCTTATGCTTTACCTTTGGGCAAGTTTTTCAGCCTTGACTCAAGGATGTGGATGTGAGAGTGCCAAATCCCAATGAACCGATGGAAACCAACCTGAAGGATGGATGTGAAATCAAGGGAATGGTGAAGAGTGGTAAGTATGGATTGGTCATGGACATGCTACTTATTTCCAAGTTTCCCAAATAGTGTCCCTCCAATAATCCTAAGACCTCAGAGGAGGTCCCATTGGATTAGGGCCAAAGACTACCCCCTGGTAAGGTGAGAGAAAAAGTTTATGGTCAAGATCGGTTAATCATCTAGATCACCCCTTCATCTATGTTAGAATGCCCGAAGCATTAAATGGTTAAAGTACTTGTTGAGTGGCGACTCACCTTCCTTTAAGAGGAATACCAGATGGGGAGAGTTGTTTGACTGGTGCAAATGGTGGAGAAATGTGGTATATCATTGTATACTGAGCAATGTATAGGGCTGCTAGCTGGCTGACTATCCGAGCTAGGAGAAAGTTTTTCTCCTATGGAGTTACTCACTTTTGGTGGGTAATAGGCCCAACTGAGAAAATTACAAACACAAAATGCTCTAGATTGATGTAACAAATCAAGCCCTAGATCTGTCCTTGATCTAGATCTCCAATGCTGCCCTTTTGCACTTCCTCAGACATTGCACACTAGAGTGTTACACTCTTCGCTTGAGAAAATCTCTCTTTCAAAGGCTAGTTTCAGTGTATGATGTGTCTTATCCTCTCCTTAGCCTTGCTTTTATAACTTTACATTGAGCTAAATCCCTATAACCGTAATCTCCAAAGTGATTTATGGCCGAGATTAGATCTTACCTCACTTGATATTAAAACATAATCAATAAAATAATTTACTTTACATTTCCTAAGTTTCTTTAGATCAATTAGCCAACATAATAATTATGTACTTTTCCTAAGTTAGACTCAGGGCAAGTGTTCTAAGGAGATCTTGGGTGACTTCCTGCATGCTTAGACACTTAGGCATGTGCAGAAGTACCCGCCTAAGCTACAAACATCAACACTACCTCTTAGCGAGGAACGTACTTCTGCCACTTGGAACTAGCTTCGCTCTTGGAACTACATTCATTGCCATGATTGCTCCCTCTGAATTGGAAGCGTTCCCTGCCACCTGGTTTGGAAACATCCTTGAAGTCTTGCTCCCCTTGGACTAGTTCCTAGAAGCGTCTTGCTCTTGAACTTCCTGTAAGGTCATCTCATACAAAGTGACCTTCTTGACAGACTTGGAGGAATCTGTTGATTGCTCCTCCCCACTTGAACCTCAAGGTTGACTCCCTCTGAGCAGCTTAATCTTTAACCCTTGTGCTAGGTTCTTCTGGCACTCACAGAAAATCTAATGGTTTATAGATTTGCAAAGATCTTCCTCATGGATTTGTCTTTGTCCTTTGAGATACCCACTAAATCTACTGCCAAACCCTCGACTAGTACGGTCTCCCTCCCTCCCTGTGAGGATTGACCTCCACCAATCTTGTTGGAAAATTTGTCCTACTACAACTTGTGTACATGTGTACAACACCTTAGTCGTTGTTAAACTTTGCTAGCTAGCCCTATTGGTTACTACCAGCTTTATTGACTGTAACTGACTCATGCTTGTCACGACAAATCCATTGTCCAATAACTCTGCACCCTATTGTGGCTGGCCTATTCATAGCCCACTCAACCTTGCTTATGGCTAACCACCTTTATTACAATTGCTCCTTGCAGTGGCTCCTTGCTACTAGCTGTTGTCTTCCTTGTGCTCCTACGACACACCCTTGACGTGACAAAACATGTAGTGAGCCACTCTTGTTTCAATTGCCGCGCTCTATGTTGCAACTTGTCTATAGCTTTGCTCGACCTTCAATCCTTCTCCGCAACTACTTTGGATTGTTGCACAACCTAGGTGGCTTCCGCGTCAACCATTTACTCGTGTGCAATTTGGTTTCCTTGCTTTGTCTTCGCGAGACTCATATCGTGACTCACAACTATGCTCAATGACGTCTCATAGCCGCAACTACATCTGCTAGCTCTTAAGTGTCTTCAGGTCGACAACTTTCCTCAGTTGTCTATAGCTTGACACCTTAACCTCTGAACTCGCCGCCTCTTGGACCCCTGTTGGATGACTTCTTTGCGTGCCTTTGCCCATGCTTGTCGACCTCTGCCTCGATCTTGCTGCATTTCCGGCCTAGTCCATGGCTACCTCCACTTGATCTCGCGTAGTGTTCTAGCTTGGATGTCAACTAATGTCTCCCGTGATGCCTGCTGCATTTGTCAGACGTGTTGTCTACTGCATTTTGCTAGAACCGTGGCCTTCGCTTGGCGGTTATGTGTTGACCTGACACAATCCCCCCACTCTAAGTTGTAGGAAATGTTGAAATGTCTAGAAGTTTCCAAAATGGGTACGACTGGAAATGTCAACCCTGAAAAATGGAAATGTCCCCTGAAATGTCGGGTGAAACGTCATATATGTGTGTTTGTGGATATATATATATATATATATATATATATATTACAAATAAATTAGTAACACATTATCTTGTAAGAAAAGCAAGAATGAGACACAAAGATGACATTTTAGAAGGAAAATCAAGTCTATATTAACTCTCATAAATGATTAAATGATGCAAAAATCCAAAATTAGCCTTTATAGATGAGGCTATACATCGAAGGTTCCAAAATCAACCTTTATACATGAGGCTGCATGTGCTAAATTGAAATAAAACATGAACTAAAGAAAAATATGGACTACATATTAGTAATCATAACAATCCTCATCCTCATCATCAAAACAAGATGCTTGTTCAACATAAGAGGCAATTCTACTAGTACTTTCAGTTCCACTTGCATCACCACTAATATCGAGAGCAACAAGAGAGAGCTCTAAGTGTATTTTTTAAACTAAAATTAGCTTAAAAGTGAAATAAACTATACAAAAATGTTTAATTAAGCATTTTGAAATTTGGCCACTTGAGCAGGCTCGAAACAACCACTTAACTTGTTGAAACGTTGCAGTTTTTGGTTGAAACGACCTCAAAACACTACTGGCCATACAATACGGGTTTCAAAATTGCGAAATGCCATACAGTATGACTGATGATGTTTCAGGGAAGTTTTGGTCGAGTTTTGGTGTTTGAGTATGTTTCTGGTATCAATATTCTGCCCAAGAAGGCATTTCATGCAACATAGCCCCCATTGCTCCCTCTTTCTACCTTTGGGTTAGTGGCCTTGTTGCTTATGCCACGCCCTGGTCTTCACTCATGTGTCCAACTACCAACAATGACCCAACAACCCTTGCTGCTGCTTGTGCCTTCCACGTGTGGCCCATTTATCTCCATAGCTTGATGTGTGCCTGCCACTCGACCCCCGCTTGGTCGGATCCAATCGTGGCCTATAGACTACCTTCTGCAGTCTGTACCCCTGTGTTTGAGTTGTGTCGACCTTGAGCTTCTTGTTTCTGGTGGGTTGTCAGCTGGTGGATACTGAGCAGCACAATTTCCAGCCTATTCCTTTTCTTTTCTTTAATTTCGCAGTTGCTTGTGGTCCGTTGGCCCATTGATGTCGATGTATAGCTTTTTTCTTTTCTTTTGATTGAGACTTTAATCAACTCAGCCTGTTGCATGACGTACGACCTAAAAAAAGTTGTGCTTCGTACAATCATGGCCAAACCTGACCTCGGCAAATCCTGTACTAACGTGGCTTCTTGGGTGATTTAGAGATCGGTTTTCAAAGTTTCTAGCTCTGATACCATGTTAATTTTTCCTTGAACCCAGCACCTGACAATTCATTAACATGGTAGATTGCAGATCTATTGAATGGAAGCATAACTAAGTCTTTAACACAATTAGCGGAAACAAAATTACACATAACCAATCTTAATCACAATGACACAATAGATTTTGCCCAATCAATAGTTCTTCATTAAATTTTTTAACTTACTTGAGCTCTCTTCTTAGGATAATGGCCCAACTGAGAAAATTACTGATGCAAAATACTCTTGATCTGATGTAATAGATTAGGCCCTAGATTTGTCCTCAATCTCCTTGGATGATTTGGATCTCCAATGCTTCCCTTTGGCTCTTCCTCAAACCTGACACACTAGAGTATTACACTTTTCACTTGTGAAAATTCCTCTCAAAGCTTAGTGTTGTTGTATTGTGTGTCTTCTCCTCTCTTTATCCTTGCTTTTATAACTTTACATTGAGCTAAATCCCTAACTCTAATCTCCAAAGTGATTTGATGACTGAGATTAGATCTTGCCTCACTTGTGATCAACGATTGAGATTAAATCTTAATCACTAAAGGAATTTACTTTACTTTTCCTAAGTTTCTTTAGGTCAATTAGCCAACATAATAATTTTATGCTATTCCTAAGTCATGTTAATTTACATTAGCAAATTGCTTTCACTTGAGCAAGTGTTCTAAGGAGTTCTCGGGCAACTTCTTGCATGCCTAGACACTTAAGCTTGTTGAAAATGTAGCAATGGAAGGTCTTTTGGCTTGTGCCTTAGCTAGTGAACACTGAAGAGCACAAATTTGTCTTTCTTTAGCATGAGTGCGAGTTCATGAGATAGACTTCAGTTATGATAAGTTGGTTTTTAGTTTACTGAAATGGTCATCAAGTTTTCATGCGTAGTGTTGGAGCTTCAGTTAAGTGGGGTCTTCTTCAGTTAGACTATAGGACGAGGTGGCAGTGACAAGTTCAGTTAGAGTTTAGTTAGAATGAGTTAAGATTTCAGTGTTGATTAGAAAGAGAACAAGTTAAGACTTCAGTGTTGATTGGAGAGAGAACGACTTGAGTTCTTAGTTAACTCGCAATCACAACTGAAGGAAACTCGAGTGAACTGCTAATTGAACGAGGCCTCCTTGCATGGTTCAAATTTTATCTATAAAGAGAAGGGCGAAGGCACAATGGAGATCATTCTTTGTGTGTGTGGAGTGTGCATTCTTGAGCAAGTGCGCATAGATGTAGGAGCCACATGTGCGCTAGGAAATAGGGGCAATTGTGTGCAAGGATTGTGGAGCAGGGATTAGGGATTCTCAGGGCAGGTCGAGACTATTTCTTAGAGACATATTGCTGGCTGTAGAAGCAGTGTGAATTGTAATAGATCCAATTGCTCAAAAACAATCAATAAATTACCACATCAAAGAAAACATGTTTCCCTTTTGGGTTTCCTAGGTAAAACAAGCGTCTCAATTTTGTGTGCATGTGTTTTTATCTCTGGTGTTTTTCTGCTGCTTAATGATTGTTAAGAAACTCTGTATCTTGGTGAATGTAAATTTGGTTTTAGTTTTCAGTAGCCTTGTTTTCATTAATTCATCCAAGTAGTTGCAGAATTTTGAGAAATTTAACAAAGCCTGTGCAGAAATACTTTCCCGAGCCATAAAAAACAAAATAGCACTGCCATATCAATAAAATTATAGGCTGATAGCATAATGCCACGCGTGTAGGATGATTGCAGAGTAATTTCAACTTTGTGTAAGGGAGGGTAGAGTTAGAAAGACGCATGACGAGTAGAAAGGGTGCCACACGATCTTGATGATATTAGTATTGATGACTTAGGAGCGGGGATTGATCAAACCTTGACATGTGGCATGGGTGACATTAGCATAAGAGGATTGAGAAGATAGGTGGTAACTCCATAGAATCCTAGGAGGCAACATGGTGCATCTCACAGGGTAAGCCAAAGAGCTCTTTTGATTGAAAAGGATTCCAAGTATTTTTTCTCTTTGATTTAGATGAAGTTTCATTGGATTCCATATTATTTTGGGTCCACCAAACCAGGTGGATTTTTCTCTTCATGTTATTGACTTACACAAATCCTTCTTGGATCTAGAGCTCCATTTAAATGTATTTTATAATGTTTTTTGGTTTGAGAGGTTGGGTGAATTGAGACTCTTGTGCTCACAACCCTTTCAATGGACTTTACAACAAACTAAAGCCAAGTTCTATGATATATTTAGGTCAACCGTCGGAGACCCATTGGGTGCATTTGAAGGAGTAAAGCAAAACTGCACAAAAAATGACATCTGATCGGAGGAGAACGATCATGCCATGTGGTGCCTATTTAAAGTGATAAATGGAAACCTTTGTTTGGACAGTGGTACCAACCAGTGCAATGTGAAGCAATCATAATGCTCCATATGATAATCTACTCATCACCACGTCATCCTAATTCCTTATTGACATCAACAATAACAATTGGAGGGTGTTTAGGGCCTAGGCTATTCATATGTTTCTAAGTGGCAGAATAATGCTAGCAAAGTCTAGGACAATAAAGTACATGGAGGTTCCAAAGAACGCATTGTGGTAGTGTCATTTGATTGATAATAGATGGTTCTATGGACATATCCTTTTGAGGAATAGGCTAAGAATTAAAGCATTGAATTTGAAAGGAGATTGAATTGTATTTGCCAGGAGTTTTTGGGTCCGTCGATTTGGGTAAATTTCAGTCATTAGGTTTTCAATTTGCACAAACTCTCCTACATACCTGAAGTTGGACTTCACTGGGTTTGATAATATTTTGGGTCCATGAGTTTGAGAATATCCAGTCTTTCATGTTTGCTGGATGCACAAAACCTCCCTTTAACCCGATGTCGAATTTCAAATGAATTTTATAATATTCCATGGGCTGCAAGCCAGGCAGATCTCACCCCTTGTGTTTCACAGATTGCACAAAACTTCCCATGGACCCGATGCTTGATTTAGTGGGACTTAATAATATTTTGGGTTCGTGAAAAAAAAGGAGACTACTAGGCTTTGATGAAAAAACACTGCCCTTGCTATGTGGCAATGTTTAAAGGTCCGTGTGGTAAGATATTATTGGTTGCAATTACCAAGGGAAATCAGTGAAGTGATTAGTGTAGTATCATACATTCAGTACATTTAAAGTCCCAATTTGAAAGGTTTTGGTTGATTTGGTATTAGAGGCTACATTATTTATATTGAAAAGCCTAAAAGCTCTAGGCTTAGTCATTTTCATTACTCTCTTAACTTTTCTGAACCTTGCTGCACTCTTAGAAGTTAGTACTTATAAAACCCTTGTGTGCTATTGTTGGATGCTTGTTTGAAACAATATAAAGGGGGTTGTGACTTACTGAATCACTGGAGAAAAACTCCTTTGGGAGAATTGCATTCCACCTCCCAACACTATGACATAGGAATCCTCAAATACCCTTATTTTGACCTTGCCTGGATGTTAGTTAAGCTCTGGGTGTAAGAAAATGCCTCCAGATTCCTGGCAATTTTCGTTTACATAATTCACAAATTGTAAATAAGAAGAACCCAATTACCCTTGACTGGTGAACACTTATCTAAGAATTGTTGTCTACTAGAAGGACTTTGAACAGATGAACCAATTTGCAAAATCTACCTAGTAATTGTCATATACTTTTCGAATGACTATCCTGGACTCTCAAAGAAGAAGCAAGAAAATCATGAAGACCATCTAATCCCATTTGGTACCCCATACTAAGAAAAGATAAAGAATTTAGAGACCTTTATATTGTGCACTACAAATTTGTGCCTTCCGTTAGAATACTCCTCACTGGAAGGGATCCTGATAGGTTAACAGATGAAGCCAGTGAGGTCCTCAAAGGAAGAGCTGATTATTCTGTGGATTCTTCAAACACCTATATCAGATTCTATGGCTCACTTGTCCATCCATATAACCTAACTTGGTTTGTCTGTGACATATTTGTACTTGTAGAAGTAGCTAGATAGTTTGTACTTAGTCAACACAAAGCTTCTGAAAAGAAATTAGTGTACTCTATATCCATACCATTTGGATTTAAAAGAATTAGATACATTAACCTTCCATGTTAAAGCAACTGAGAGCATGTCGAAGAGAGAAAGTCTGTATCATTATGACCTGTTACCTCTCTTTTATCTGGTGTACATATAAAATTTTTCACTTTCATTTGTTTTTTGATGGACAGGATAGAATGAAGAGAGACATTAATATCTTCATCTCATCACTGAGTTTTCTATTTTGTCTGCTTTGTCACTATCCAGTGCTAGCACTTCGTGGGAAAGACTATGGAAAAACAAAAATGCAATACCCAGATTTCACAGAGACAAAATCAGGATTTGAGAAAAGATTTATGTATCAGCAGTAAGAGGCCTTTGGCCTGTCCAGAGCCCACTACCAGTAATTTCCACTTCCTATCCTTTTTCACCAAGGCCTGGAGCTCTTACTCCTTATCTTGGGTTGCCAATGGAAAACCTGGCCAAGTTACCCAGTTTGGATACAACAATTGCAGGAGTGGCTGCAATACTATTTTCAAGGATTGCAAGTTGGCTAATGCCAATGCTTGGCTCAAAGAAATTGGTGTTGAGAACTTGGTTCCTCTCAGATTGTATGATGTCGGTTGGAGCTTTCATCACTTTAACGTATCATTTGAATGGCCATTGCTAAAAAAAAAGAAATACCATTGATGTTGGGACATTGCTTATATAAGAAAATATAAGATAAGATAATTTTATTAATGTCCAATGAGTGACCATAAATAGGTCAATGGGATTGAAGGATACAACCAATACGAGTACAATGTGGGAGTGCAAACACAACTCCTAGAAAATGCAAAGCTAAATCTAGGATAAAATGAAGTTAAAAAAGGATACAATAACAAGACAACCTCATAAACATGTATAAAACTGGATCATGTAGAAGGCTAGGTGAATAAGTGCAGGGCTGGAGGTCGATGATGTCAAGAATACTGGAATCTGATAGCCCACGATGAGGGGGCGACAATGGTGCTGGCTCGCTATCAGAGTCCCCTGGATCCAACGAGGACTCTGGATGTATGATCAAGGGGGATGTGTTGATTTTTTGTAGCATTGGGAGGTATTCCCACATGGCAAAAGGGTCTCCAAGTCGACTTAGAAAAATTAAAATAAAATTTAATTTTGGAGTGACATGTCGGCCTAGGAAGTCATTTGGCCCAACCAATGAAAGGGTGTGTCCCTTGGTTATTTTACCCCAATTTGGCAAGTATAAATAGAAGATGTGGTACCTCATTTTTCACCACCAACAAAGAGCAAGTTTCTTCTCTCTCATTAGCATTCTTGACGCTGCACGTGTGGAGAAAGAGTATCTGTTTGACTGAGTTTGAATGAAGTTGACCTAATTGATATGTTTGACCGTTGACCAGGTAAAAAGGGTTGACCAGAATACATATTTGACCTAGTTGATCGTAGGGCAGAACATGATAGCAAGCCAAAGTTTGATTGTTTGTCTAGCGTTGACTTATGAGTATTTTTGGCTAGTTTGACCAACATTGACTTGTTGCTGTTTGACTAGGTTTGTCTGGTATTTGGACTTGGGTTAATGGCACAAATTTCTAGACAAATTACTGATTTGTAAATCTTGCCGAAGAATAATTTCTCCTAAAGAAAAGTTGCTGGGTTTTATCCCAAGGTTGGATTTCCCAAGGTAAAATTATAGTCTCTATTGTGCATGGTTGTTCTTTTGTGGTCTTTATTGTATTCGCCATATTTACTGTTGAGATTTTCTAAAGTGTAATTATTCAATTATTGCAGTGGCATAAAAACTAGTTGAAAATCATTAGTAAGTAATTGCCTGATAGAAAATTATATCTAATGCACTCTTGCATAGAAAATTCAACATTGTATAAGAGCTTTGTTGAAAGATCAGTCATTGAAGTCAACCTAAGAGACAACATTCAACAACTTGATTGGTTTTGGATCTCTTGTCAAAATGACACCAAGTCTTAGAGTTCAAGATAGGTTGGATGGTGCCACTAGTTTTAGATCTCGGAAGACCAAGATACTTTTGATCGTGGAAGAAAATGAACTTCAGGATCATGTGGAGAAAGTTATTCTAGAACTAGAGGGAGTTGAGGAGAAAGCCAAGTATAAGAAGGATGAAGCCAAGGCTTAGAGAATCTTGAAAGATTCCATAAAGGACCACTTGATTTCTCATGTTGCTCCTTTGAAGACTGCCAAAGAAGTATATGATGCATTAGTGGGATTGTACGAGAGTAGCAACACTCGCAGTAAACTAATCTTGAGGCATCAAATTCGTAGTGTCATGATGCCTAGATCAATTTTTGTTGTTTCTTATGAGAATCTCTCAGTTGAGAGATGAGCTTAGAGCCATTGGAGATTCTATTGATGATACAAAACTTGTTATAGTGACTCTCATTGGATTCCCTTCCCAACGAGATCCATTCGTTCAAGGAATTTGCGCACAAGAAAATCTGCCCAAGTTTGATAAGCTATGGACTGATTGTGTACTAGAGGAGGCCAAACTATTGTCTAAGAACGACTTGCATAATCTAAAGGATGAAGAAGCTCAAGCTCTTCTAGCTCATGCAAGGAAAGGAAAAGGAAAAATAAATTTTGGGAAGTTTAATAAGAAGAATACAGGTAGAAGATCCCCTCTAGTTCCAAATCAACAAAATAAGGATATGTCAAAGATCAAGTGCTTCAATTGCCATATTTTGGACACTATGCATCCTGGCGTCCTTAGAGAAAAAGAAAGGGAAAGCAGCATGCTTTAATAACTGATGTTGATGATGATAATGATGAGCATCCACATCAGAAAAAGTTAGAGGAATTTTTCTTTCCTCCACTCTTTTAGGCACCATTACCATTGATAATGATGTTTGGCTGGTAGACAATGGTGCTTATAAGAAGATGACAGGTTTTCAAGATTCTCTCATTGATTTGATGGAGGAGGATTTAGAGTGGCAGGTGGAATTTGGAGATAATGCCAAGTATGCAGTGGAAGGAATTGGATCAACTTCTCGCTTCAACTAGAGTCTAGATATTTACTACACATGAGAGATGTATTGTTTGTACCATGATTGAAGAAGAACCTGCTCTCTATCTCAGTATTGGAGGATAGAGGTTACATAGTTGCATTTGTAGATGGTTAAGTTCTTGTATGGCCTAAGGGTTTGAGCATAGACTTAGCAAAGTGATTGGTGTTCAAGAGGGAGGACTGTACAAATTATTAAGACGACTAGCCTGGGCCATGGCATATGACAATATTAGTTGATGTGAGTCTCATATGTGTTGATTTGGGTAGGATCGGATGAAAATTTATGATGTTATATTTTCAAGATAGTAGTTAAGATAGTTTCTATGTTCACTGCATCCTGTCCCTGTCAAAAATTTACTAGTCTCTATTTCGGTCTTTGAATGTTTCTGTATTGATCTGTACTCTTCTATAAACATGAGTGAATTTTGACAGATTTTCTATCATATGGGTTCTCAGAAATGTCTCCATCTTGATTTTCTTAACTTTTTATTTTATTTTATTGGGAATACAAATTCGTGAACATACAAATTTCAAAGTTTTTTTGGGTTTTCCACATGCGGATAGGATTTACAGAATGGTCATTTTCTAGAACTTTTCGGATCCATCTAGTATTACATAATGTCCTGTATCATAATCCTTTGTTGGGATAATACTGTTTGCGTGTTGCTGGTCCAACCATAGTATTAGTGCCTACTTTATAAATCAGGCTTAAGTTGAATTATACCTTCGGCTTATAGCTGGTTTTAGCTTAGTGCAGTGCTAACTTCCTAAATCTAGATCTCTATAATCAGGTTAAAGTTAAGACTTAAACTCCCATATAACTCATTCATGTTGAGACTTTAATAGACTTAATTCTTAAGTTAGATTATTGCGGAAGGAATCAAAGATCCAGATCCCTTACAAAAGAAGTGTTTACATTTTTGCTTTTCCTTCTTGTTTGTATCTTTTAAAATATGGAAGATGGACAAGCTGTAAATTTTGAATTATGTTTTAACCTTGATTAATATTTATAAATTTCCGGTTCTATCTTTTGCGTAAATATTGTCTTGGCATTAACCAATAGATTAAGTTGCATCGGAAGTCTAAAGGAACTATTTGTTAGACAAACTGCTCATTTGTAAACAATTCATATGTAGTTTCAATATTTTATCCTATCAATTTAACAAGAAGACCCACCCTTGCTATAACCCATTATCAATTAGATCGACTACCTGGGGAAATATAAAGATCATATGTCAAAATACCCAACTTGTGCTAATTTTGAGGAACTAAAAACTCTATTTTGTATATCATTACTCTATTTTAGATGCTTAAAACTATCATTTTGAAATATTACATGAAAAAATGAAGTTTATTTTGTTGGCACATGGATACCTATAAGAATATGATGTTTGCTTAATTCTACTGATATATAATATATGTTATTTGTTTAACTCATTTAGTGTATGGATACCAATATGTAATATGTTATTTAAATTAACATTGTAGGAATATGAAATTTAGATCATAGGTAACGTTATAAATGAGAATATCTATCAATTCCTTTCATTTGCATCTCAATATGATTGAAGGAAAATAAATAAAAGAGTAACTACGTTTTAATATGATAGTGAAACATATTGGTATATAGATTGAAAATGGTTAAAACAAAGCATCATAAATGGAACATGTATGAATTAAATAGGAGCAGTATCTAAACGAGAAATTGTATTGGACATATTGATACATATATGGACAAATGTTTTAACCAAGTATGTGATATGAACTCTAGGATCAATGTCGTAGATAGCAATATATTTGGAATGTGTAGAAATTGTTATATGGGTAACAATTTGTTATGAACAATATAGATGCATATGTTGTAATGTGTGTACGAATGTTTACATTGCAGATTGTGTACAAGTGATTACCTCGCATAAGGCAAATTACAGAAGCAATCCACGTGATGACATAATTCCAAGAACAGTTGAGACTCCCTGAGATTCCATGATAGGGTGTTGACCTTGGTCCTACTGGGAGGGGTGGAGGTGTTGCCCACCGTTTATCCTCCAATACTTGGAGTCATGGGAGGACTGTACGAGTCACGCTCCCTTAGACGTGTGATGATAACTGCCGGATGCCTACAAGCATATCAGGTCGACGTAATCGACGTTGATATCCTTAAGGTCTATGAATGGATCAACAAAACTGATGCCATGGCATATTC
This sequence comes from Pinus albicaulis, assembly GCA_034641835.2. Classification (NCBI taxonomy): domain Eukaryota; kingdom Viridiplantae; phylum Streptophyta; class Pinopsida; order Pinales; family Pinaceae; genus Pinus; species Pinus albicaulis. Next base: position 781,262,025 of record CM076578.1, read on the forward strand.
CTGTAGAGGACGGATAGGATGGGAGTGGAAGAGATTAAGAATGATAGGATGATTTAGAATAGTTTGGAGATTCGGTTGAGATGGGAAGTAACAATTAAATTACAGATACATACTTATCTAAATAGAAATTCAATCTTAAAAATACAAGCCTTTTTCAATCACCCTAATCTCTAAAACACAATTATTGATATGAGTATATGAAATCCTAACTTCGGGATGAAGTTTTCTGAAGGGAGGAAGTATGTAACGACCCATTCCCAAATTACAAGCAAAATAATATTAGCGTGTATATGATATACGCATTTAATGGCTACACATGCATATATCGTGCACATCGCACTAGTATACATACTTAATAATATTTAAGATTTTCTAAATTCGAAAACAAATCGAAAATCACCTTACATTTGTTTTTGCCGAAATATGATAAAACATCAGTTAAAATATATATATAACTAAGTATAGATTATATTTAATTGGACGAATAAAAGAACATAATTAAAAATATGAAGTTAATTAATTAAGTTAAATATAAATATACAAAAATGAAAATCAACCTTAAAGAATAATTAATTAAAATTAAAAGCACCATGAATAAGACAACCATATATGACATTAATATCCTCAATTAATCGAATGTCATTTCCATAAAGACATTCATATCCTCATTTATTCAAATGACATTCCCATAAAGACAATTTAGATCTGCATTTATTTGAATGACATTTCCATAAAGACATTCATTTCTACATTAATGTAAATCAAATCTCGATGGAGTTGTGGCGGTGGAGGGGAATGTTATTTAAACTATGAGACATGAAAGAGAAGGGGTCTTTGGTTCTTGCATGAAATTGGATGTTATTATCAAAGGGAGTGTTTTGCTAATTTCCGCTTGAAAGAGATAAGCCGTTTTGATGAAATTGATAAACTGTGGAAGGGAGACTCGGTGTTCTCAGAATTCTGAGCATGGGGGCAGAGGAGGCGTCCTCCAGATTTAGGATTGTTTCATAAATTGGCTGGGAGGAATCGATTGGTTCTGTAATCTGTCCGCTGCGTTGAAGAGAAGAACCACGGTTCCAGCAATCATCAACTTGTTCAGGCTTTGATTTCAGTTTCCAGGTATTCCTCTGTACATCAGCTAGTTATTTTTTTGTAAACTTAGAATTAAGTTTAAACTGTGAATCTCTTATTAGATTTTATGCTTTCACTTGAATTTCTGTTTAAATTTAAAAATCCAGATAAGTGTTTGTTTGAAATGTTGGATTGAGTCTTACACATGGTATCATGTAAGGACTTAATCCATCATTTCAAACAAGAACTTATCTGATTTTTAAATTTAAGCAGAAATTCAAGTGAAAGGAGATTTAAGCATAAATCTTAATAAGAGGAGATTCATAGGAGCTTCACAGTTTAAACTTAACTTTACGTTTACAAAATAACTAGTTTATGCATAGAGGAATACTTGGAAACTGAAATCAAAACCTGAAACAAGTTGATGATTGCTTGAGCCGTGGTTCTTCTCTTCAACGCAACGGACAGATTACAGAATCAATCGGTTCCTCCCAGCCAATTTAGGAAACAATCCTAAACTCAAAGGATGCCTCCTCTGCCCCCGTGCCCAAAATTCCGAGAACACTGAGTCTCCCTTCCAGACAGTTTATCACTTTCAATCTTTCTCTTTGGTAATAACACCCAATTTTTGCCAAAAACAAAAGACCCCCCTCTCCTCCATATTTCATAGTTTATATAACATTCCTTTCCACCGCCATAACATTCCTCCACCACCTCTTCTCCATCGAGATCTTCTTTCATTAACGTAGATATGAATGTACAATCCTAAACTCAAAGGAAGCCTCCTCTGCCCCCGTGCCCAAAATTCCGAGAACACCGAGTCTCCCTTCCAGACAGTTTATCACTTTCAATCTTTCTCTTTGGTAATAACACCCAATTTTTGCCAAAAACAAAAAACCCCTCTCTCCTCCATATTTCATAGTTTATATAACATTCCTCTCCGCCGCCATAACATTCCTCCACCACCTCTTCTCCATCGAGATCTTCTTTCATTAACGTAGATATGAATGTATTTATGGAGATGTGATTTACATTAATGAGGAGATGTGATTTACGGTTGTCTTATTTTAGGGAGTATTTGTCTTTAATTTAAGTATCTTTTAGATTAATATTTATATTTTTATATTTATTCTTAATTTAATTAATTATCTTTATATATTTTTAATTAAATTACATTATTTTCTTTTATTAGTCCACTTATATATATATTTTGAATGACGTTTTATCATATCTCAGACGAGATAAAATGTAAGGTGGTTTTCAATTTGTTTTCGAATTTAGGTAATCTTAAATATTAGCAGATATGTATACTAGTGCGATGTGCACGATATATGCATGTGTAGCTATCAAATGCGTATATCGTATACACGCTAATATTATTTTGCTTATAACTTGGGAATGGGTCGTTACATACTTTCTCCTTTCGGAAAACTTCGTCTCGAAGTTAGGGTTTCATATAGAGGACTTGTATTTTAAGATTGAATTTCCATTTGAATATGTATGTATCTGTAATTTAATTGTTACTTCCCATCTCAACTGAATCTCCAAACTATTCTAAAATCATCTTATCCTTTCTAATCTGTTCCACTTCCATCCTATCCGTCCTCTACAAGAATATGCCATGGCATCAGTTTTATTGACTCATTCATAGACTTTAAGGATATCAGTGTAGATTACGTCGACCTGATATGTTTGTAGGCATCTTGCAGTCATCATCACACGTTTAGGGGAGCATGACTCGCACAGTCTTCCCATGAATCCAGGTATTGGAGGATAAACGGTGGGCAATACCTCCACCTTTCCTAGTAGGACCAGGGTCAACACCCTATCGTGGGATCTCAGGGAGTCTCAACTGTTCTTGGAATTCTGTCATCACGTAGATTGTTTCTGTAATCTGTGTTCCGCAAGGTAATCACTTGTACACAATCTGCAATGTAAACACTCGTACACACATTACAACATATGCATCTATATTGTTCATAACAAATTGTTATCCGTATAACAATCGCTATAAATTCCAAATATATTGCTATCTATGATATTGATCCTAGAACTTATATAACATACTTGGTTAAAACACTTGTCCATATATGTATCAATATGTCTAATATAATTTCTCGTTTAGATACTGCTCCTGTTTAGTTCATACATGTTTCATCTATGATGCATTGTTTTAACCATGTTCAATCTATATAGCAATATGTTTCACTTTGATATTTAAAATGTAGTTACTCTTCTATTTCCTTTCCTTCGATCGTATGAAGATGCAAATAAAATGAATTGATAGATAATGTCATTTATAATGTGATCTGTGATCTATGATCTAGATTTCATATTCCCACGATGATAATTTAAATGACATATTGCATATTGGTATCTATGCACTTGTAAAGTCAAACAATAACATATATTCTGTATTACTAGAGTTAAGTAACATTCGTTCTTTATGCTATCCATGTAACAACAAGTAAAATTCATTCTTACGTGATAATTCAAAATAAAGTTTCAAGTATCAAAATATAGTAGTCATATACATAAAAAGTTTCCAGTTCTCAAAATTTAGCATAAACTGGGGTAATTCCGGCATAAGGTCTCAGCATCCTTCCAAGTCGCTGATCCAACACTATATTTGTCCTATTGTACTTTAACTTGGTCTATCTGTTGGTTCCTGAGCTGTCGAACCTTACGTTCCAGAATTCGTAATGGTTCGATCGTAAGGGTTCCTTCGTCCGATACCTGCAGTTCCTTCCATCGAATATTATGAGATTTGTCAACAATATAGTGTCATAAGGCAGATACATGAAATACATTATGAATTTTGTGCAGGTGGGGTGGCAGTGCAAGACGATAAGCGACAGGTCCAACTTTTTCCAGGACTTCAAACGGTCCTATAAATCGGGGGGATAATTTTGTCCCCTTTTCAAACCGAATGGTGCTCTTATTTGGTTTGATGCGGATGAAAACCTGATCTCCCACTACATAGTTTTTATCTGCCCTGTGAGTATCATTATAACTTTTCTGTCTATCCTGTGCCTCTTTCAATCGTTGCCTAATCAATTTTACCTGATCCTCCATCTCTTGGATCAATTCTGGTCCGACTATTACCCGGTCTTCTAACCTGTCCCAACTCAACGGGGTTCTGCAGGGTCTCCCATATAATGCTTCAAATGGTCACATCCCGATTGCACTGTGATAACTATTGTTGTAAGCAAATTCCACTAAGGGTAAGTACTTTTCCCAGCGCGACTGTTGGTCCATAACATACATCCTTAGCATATCCTTAAGTACTTTATTTACCCTTTCTGTTTGCCCATCGGTCTCAGGATGATATGCTGTGCTCAAATTTAACTGAGTCCCTAAGGCTGATTGCATACAATTCCAGAATCTTGATGTGAACCGAGGATCTCTATCTGATATGATTTTCTTAGGTACTCCATGAAATCGGATAATTTCATTTATGAATACCCGAGCTACATCAACTACTTCATAAGTATCTCTTACTGGGATGAAATAGACGCTTTTTGTTAATCTATCTACCACAACCAAAGTGACATTATGCTTTTGTTGCGTAAGTGGCAGCCCAACGATAAAATCCATAGAAATTATTTCCCATTTGGTCATAGGGATGTCATGAGGTTGTAAGAGACTTGCTGGGTGACAATGATCAACTTTTATCTGATGACATTCAAGACACTTAGCGACAAATTGGACAATGTCGTTTTTCATGCCTAACCAGAAGAAGAGTCTCTTAGTGTCAGCATACATCTTCTTTACATCAGGATGGGCACAATACACTGCTCTGTGTGCTTCCTCCAAGATGGTGTTTCAGAGGTCTCCATTATCTGGTATATACATCTTTCCATGAAACCGTAGAATTCCGTCTTCTTCCAGATCATATCCTTCGAACTTAGGTTCCTTTGAATGATGACTCTCAAGCCTCGACCTTACTTTTAAGTACCAACTATCTTTTATAAGATGTTCAAGTACTTGATATCTTAAGTTCACCCTGATAGGTATGAGAGAGAATATTCGAGGTCTTCTACTTAAAGCATCTGCTACAACATTCTCCTTCCCTTTTATATATGCAATCACAAAATCATATTCGCTTAAGAGTTCACTCCATCGTCTTTGTCTTGCATTCAAGTCTCTCTGGGTGAACAAGTACTGTAAACTTTGGTGGTCACTTTTAAGCACAAAGTTTCTCCCCACCAAGTAGTTTTTCCATATCTTTAAAGCTAAAACCATCGCGGCTAACTCTAAATCATGCGTAGCATAAAGTTCTTCATGAGGTTTTAATTTTCTTGAAGCGTATGCTATTACGCCTCCTTCCTGCATTAATACTGCACTTAACCCTTGTTTAGATGCGTCAGTACACACAGTAAAATCTTTATCCATATCAGGTACTCGCAAAATTGGTGCACTAGTTAATAATCTTTTAAGTTCAGAAAAAGCTTTATCACATTCTTCAGTCCATTCATACTTAACACTTTTGCCCTGGAGGGTTGTGATCGGCTTTGCAATTTTGGAGAATTCCTCCACAAACCTTCGGTAGTAACCTGCTAAACCCATAAAACTACGTACTTCATGAGCATTCTTAGGTATCGGCCACTCCCTGATTGTGTTTACCTTCTCAGGATCTACAAAGATTCCTTCGCCAGATATGATATGACCTAAGTAACGAATTTTCTTTTGAAAGAAAGCGCATTTGGATAATTTTCCATATAACTTGTGTTCTCTGAGACAGGATAATACTATCCGAAGATGCTCTTCATGCTTCTTCTCATTCTTAGAGTAAATGAAAATATCGTCCAGGAAAACTTGTATAAATTGGTCGAGATATTTGCGGAGAACGCTATTCATAAAGTTCATGAAGACCGCAGGTGCATTGGTCAACCCAAATGGTACCACAATGAATTCATAATGCCCGAAACGAGTTCGGAATACAGTCTTAGAAACATTGCTCTTGCTAATCCTTAGCTGATGATAACCTGATCGCAGATCGATCTTTGAAAACACTGTAGCTTCTTTCATTTGATCGAAAATGTCGTCAATGCGAGACATTAGATACCTATTCTTTACCGTGGTCCAGTGTAAATCTTGATAGCCCACACACAATTGTAATGAACCATCTTTCTTCTTGACAAAGATTACAGGAGCGCCCCAAGGTGAAACACTGGGTCAAATTTGTCCTACATCTAACAGTTCTTTCAGCTACATTTGCAATTCTTGAAGTTTCGGGGCGATTATTCTGTAAGGTGTTTTAGATATAGGTTTCGTACCAGGTTTCAATTCTATAATGAGGTCTAGCTCTCTCTTAGGAGACAGTCTTGGTAATTCCTTTGGAAAAACATCCGGAAATTCTGACAGAATCGGATACTGTTCTAAGGAAGGCCCTTTCTCTTTGCTTACTTCTTGAACTGCATACACTTGACAACCTTTCCTTAAGCACCGCTTCATTTGCATAACAGAGATGAAACGCAATGATACTTTTCTCTTAATACCTTGAATTTGGATTGTCTCTCTCTCATCATTCATGCAAAGTATTGTTTTCCCGGAACAATCTACCCATGTTCGATGAGACTCTAACCAATCCATTCCTATCACCAGGTCGTAAGTTCCTAGGGCCGTGATATATACTTTTAGTTTGGTCGAACAGACTCCTAGATCAACTTTGCAATCCTTAACACTTAATTCTACCAATTGAAGTTCTCCCGAAGCCATTTCTACCTGTCTGAAATTGTTTTGCTTGCAGGTTGTCAACCCACATTTATTTAATGTATAAGATGAAATAAAACTATCAGTAGCTCCAGTGTCAAATAAGATTTTGAGTTTTATTCTGTTGATTGTACCTAAAGATTCCACTACAGTGGATTGATGTGCTGCTTGGTTGTTGTTGACGACGACATGGATTCTATGATTGCCTTGGGTATCTGATAATGGTTCTTTTCCTGCTCTCCGAGAGTTCTCCGGACAATCACGCCGAAGATGAGGTCCTCCACACCCCCAACAGTCCACCTGGGCTGCCCCCTTTGAGTTTGACTGAGAATTTCCAGACCAAGAGCTCTGTCCCCTGGTGCCACTTCCTCTCTCATTCCTTCCTCGATTACCAGTCCCTCGAGATTTCCAAGGGCTGATGTTTGAGGATTCAGAAGCTATAGCATTTATGGTCATGGGAGCTCCTGCTCTCGCTCCTCTTGGGGTAAACCTGTTACCATAAGGAAGTGGTCTCGAGTTATTTCCTCAGAAGAAGTTTCGGGGAGTCTTTCCTGTAAATGCTTGCGGTATTGGTTCATCTGGCCTGAAATCCCTTTTAATCCCTAGATGTTCTTCTGCATAATGAGCACATTCAACCGCCTCTGCTACCGTTGATGGCTTCCACATTCTTACCATGGCCCTGATTCGAGGATTTAATCCATATACGAAACGCTCGGCTTGGCGTTCATCCGTGTCTAGATAAGGAACATATTTTACAAGTTCCATAAACTTTATCTCGTATTCTTTCACGGTTTTACTACCTTGAATTAGAGTATGGAAGACTCTGGCTTGCTGCTCTTGAAAGAAAGGTGGTAAGTATTTCGCACGGAATCGGTCCACAAACAACTCCCAAGAAACGGTATCTGAAGTGAGATGTAGCTGTTTTTCCAGATTTCCCCACCAAATCAGAGCATTCCCCATGAGTTGGAATACAACGATCTTTGTTTTAGAAGTGGAAGAATATTCTCTTAATGCGAAGCATCTTATCATTCCTTCCAACCATGCTTCGACATGTTCTTCAGCTCGTCCTCCAGAGAATTCTGGGAGTTTAATATTTTGCAGTTCCCGCGAAATATCTTCTCTATGAGGCTTATAATTATAATCCTTAGGCTTTTCTGAATGTCTTTCCTTTAGATGACGTCGTTCCTCCTTGCTACTGGTCGGCTGCGACCCTTTTAATGTTTCCAAACTGGCTTCTAATGAGCTCATCACAGTAGTTAGATTGGGCACTGGAGCAACAGGTGCTGACGGTGGTCTATGAGGTGGCGATGGTGATGGCGAGGGTGGAGGTGATGGCAATGCATTTCGCTGGCGTTGCCGCCTTTGGTATGTTCTTAACATTGTAACTTTTCCTGAGATACATAATAAATTTATGAGAAATGGGTAAATTTTAGACTGACTAAATATAATTTTCGTAAAATTTGAGCTTGCATACAGGTATAGTTCTTTTGCTATTTTACCTGCAGGTAGGTCTTACTGGTACCGAGGTTAAGGAGGGTGGCAACACGACCTCCTTGTTCTATGCAGGGTATTTTATGCGTACTAACTCTAGAGTGAAATGCAGGGGTTCTTGTAGATCATAGGGTTGTTTAACAAAATGTGAGCGAAAATATAATTTTAAGTTTATTTTGTATAAAACAAAAAATATTGGCAATTTACTTTATACATCACCCAATTTATAATTAACCTGATATATGTATATAATATTATAATTAAATACATCATATATGGTTCAATAATCATGTATTATATTATAATTTATATATATTAATATTTTATTAAATCCAGACTTATTATAATTTCCAAAGTCAATAAATTTGCATTTATATTTTAACATATGGTGGAGGTTTTAACATATAATATGTATGGCATTAAACCTATTACCGTGGAGCATTAACGTATTAACGTTTGGTGTTTTATTCATTTAAACATTATGGGGCAAATTTTATACCATACGATATATATTATTAAACCAAATGATTTTGTTTAAACCATACGATATATTATTATTATTTTTTAACATGTTTCACCAACGACAATGACACCTAACCCTAGCCAGACAACGACACCTAACCCTAGCCAGATGACAACACCTCTTGGCAATTATCTTGCAAGTCATGCCTTTTCTTTAAGGAACAACACGCTGTGGAATGAATTTGCCTCGGTGCCAAGAGTTCCCATACGCACATTAGTCATGCTGTGTGGTGTTGGTGTAGTCGGTTATCAACTAACGAAGGCATTAACAACTGTATTAATAGAAGTATCGTATTACCCTCATTTATACACTCCTGTCGACCCCCTTCAAACAGGCGTGAGCCTTTCAAAATCGATAACCCACTATAAATATACTCGCAGAACCTCATTTCAATCATTAAAATTCTGTATATTATACTAACGATCGCATTAGAGGCGCCAACAGTGCAACATCGAAATCAGGCAGCCCCGTAGTGGAAGCAGGCCTTTCTGCTCTCATTGCTATGGTGGCTTCATTGAAGAACTCGAGAACGGCAATCATGGCGTGTACAAAGAAGACGAAGCCGTGGTCCAGGTGATGCAATCCCTGGTCAGCTCCGCTTCGCATCGGTCCTTCAGGCACTTATACTTCCCTCCTCCACCGCCATGGTGCCCAAGGAATTAATTACTCAGCGGATGCAGCGAAATTGCAGTTTGTTCAATTTGGAATGTTATATTGTTGGCAGGATGACAAGTTTCATTATATTCTGAACGTCGCAGATATTCATTTAAGCGCAAAGGCTGGTTTCATTGCTTCCAAGTATAAACGATTTGGAAAATTATGCTATGTTTTGGTGCCTTGCAAGCATTCATTAGTCATAGCAATCGGGACCTGAATATCAAGATAGATGAGGAAGAGTGGAAACCTTTTCCTAAATTTACAGCCCTTTGTATAGGAAATGCAAAGTACTTTGGTGGTGGAATGAAGATTACGCCAACAACTGATCCTTTTAGTGGCAATTTTGAGGTTGTAGTGCTGCAAGATTTCAAATGGTATGATTTTATCCTTAAACTTCAAAAGATTTACAAGGGGACACATTTATCAGAGTGAAATGTCTCTATAATACGCCAGTCCAGTTACCATTACGCATTGTGGCAGATTTATAATTATTAATGTGTCTTCCCTACTAATGGGCACCTGTGCCGTTTTTACTGTTGCCACTCAGAAAGTTGAATTGTGACCCCTTGATTGCAAAGTAGATTGCATGAACTTTGGGGTTGCAGATGTAGAATTTACAAAAGGAAAATGCATAATTATCAGCTTCTGTCGTTGACCAGAAGATTTAAATCCAAGATTTTTTAGGTGCTAAGAAATGGGTATGGCATCATATTTTGACAGTGAAGTGTTGGAGCCTTGAACAATCAAACCGTTGGAACCTACGAGATCTTTACTTCCATAGCTAAAGTTCGTAAATCTTGAGCTGCTTGTATTTATTTTATTTGGCTTTTATAAATTTTAGGACTGTATGTTTCAGTTGATTTGTATGTTGGTAATCTTTAGCTTAGTTTTATAGGGTGCCTTATGTATATTCATTTGTATTTTACCATTTTAATATTTTATATTAAAGGCATGAAGAAAACCCTTTTCACACTATAAATATTCTGCAACTTAGTTCTACATCTAGAGTGTTTGGACAAAGGTTTACTCAATCCCCAAACAACGCTACTAAATAGATCATAACAACCATGAAAGAGAGCCATGCGAATGAATGAATGCATACAGAGATTGAAAACGATACGTACATATAGTCAACATAAATTTTGAAATGGCATCCTTGTAGTTCAAGGTGATTATAATAATTTGGCAAATTATTGATAATTGTATCGTATGAAATTCTGCTGAGAGAGCCTCTTTAAAATTGGAAACAACCATAGATTGGTTTAAACATGCAGAAGCTTAGAAACGAAATTTAATGGGTCTGTAAGGTCCCGAAGGTTTCTAACTGTTGCTCCGATACCATGTGTAAGGACTTAATCCATCATTTCAAACTGTCAAACCAAGAGGTAACTCCGCAAATCAGAATGTGTATTAGTTGAAGAATGTGCATGTATTTATACATGGAGGTGAGGCTATTGGGATTCATCTCCCAATGACTCTTGGCCTTCCTTATTTCCTAATATAATTTAATATACAATATTAAATATCCTCACCCAACCCTTAGGATTAGGTGTCAACATTCCCCCCTTTAATCCGAAGGGATGTTGGTGAGTCCAAGCATCGATCTAAACTTTTCAAACTTTTCTCTTCCAAGTGCTTTGGTGAAGATATCAACGGTTTGCTCATTTGTGGAACAATGATGTAGATGGATGGTTTTGGCCTGAACATGATGTCGAATTAGATGGTATTTTGTATTGATGTGCTTTGTTCGATCATGGAACTTTGAGTTCTTGGCCAGCTTTATTGCAGAAGTGTTGTCGATCATGAGTGGCGTGGAATACATTTGTTTCATCTGCAAATCTTCTAGGATTTTCCTAAGCCACACAATTTCCTTTGTTGCTTCATTTGCTACCACATATTCTGCCTCGGTCGTGGAATCTGCTGGAACTGACTGTTTGCGTGATCTCCATGAGACAACTCCTGATCCAAGACTCATGGTGTAACCTGTAGTAGACACCCCTATTTCTTTGTCCCCATCAAAGTTTGAATCGGAGTATCCAATCAAGCTAAAGTTGCCTACTTGTGTATATTTGAGTCCAAAGTCTTGAGTCCCCTTCAAGTACCTTAACATTCTTTTTGTAGCAGACCAATGTCCTTCACAAGGTTTTTGCATAAACCTTGAGAGGATTCCAACAACAAATGAAATGTCAGGTCTGGTGGTGGTCAGGTAGATAAGACTTCCTATAAGCTGTCTATACTTAGTTGCATCCTCGAATTCCTTCCCTTCAATGGATGTGAGCTTCAAGTTTTGTTTCATTGGAGTGGTTAAGGGATTGCATTCATCCATGCCAAACTTGTTCAAAAGATCTCTAATGTACTTCTTTTGAGAAAGAAATATAAATTTAGGATGTTGAATTACTTCAATACCCAGATAGTAATGAACATAACCCAAATTAGTCATTTCAAAACCTTTCTTTTATTCTTTCTTCATGGATGCAATATAGCTTTCATTGTTCCCTGTCATCAAAAGATCATCTACATACACCACAAGATATACAACTGTTTTTCCAACTTTCTTAACAAACAAAGTTGCATCATCAAGATTAACTTATCTGATTTTTAAATTTAAGCAGAAATTCAAGTGAAAGGAGATTTAAGCATAAATCCTAATAAGAGGAGATTCACAGGAGCTTCACAGTTTAAACTTAATTTTACGTTTACAAAATAACTAGCTTATGCATAGTGGAATACCTGGAAACTGAAATCAAAACCTGAAACAAGTTGATGATTGCTTGAACCGTGGCTCTTCTCTTCAACATAGCAGACAGATTACAGAACCAATCGGTTCCTCCCAGCGAATTTAGGAAACAATCCTAAACCCAAAGGACGCCTCCTCTGCCCCCGTGCTCAGAATTTCGAGAACACCGAGTCTCCCTTCCAGACAGTTTATCACTTTCAATCTTTCTCTTTGGTAATAACACTCAATTTTTGCCAAAAACAAAAGACCCCCCTCTCCTCCATATTTCATAGTTTATATAACATTCCTCTCCATCGCCATAACATTCCTCCACCACCTTAACATTCTTCCCCCGCCTCTTCTCCATCGAGATCTTCTTTCATTAACGTAGATATGAATGTATTTATGGAGATGTGATTTACATTAATGAGGAGATGTGATTTACGGTTGTCTTATTTTAGGGAGTATTTGTCTTTAATTTAAGTATCTTTTAGATTAATTTTTATATTTTTATATTTATTCTTAATTTAATTAATTATCTTTATATATTTTTAATTAAATTACATTATTTTCTTTTATTAGTCCACTTACATATAATTTATACTTAGTTATATATATATTTTGAATGACGTTTTATCATATCTCGGCGAGATAAAATGTAAGGTGGTTTTCAATTTGTTTTCGAATTTAGGTAATGTTAAATATTAGCAGGTATGCATACTAGTGCGATGTGCGCGATATATGCATGTGTAGCTATCAAATGCGTATATCGTATACACGCTAATATTATATTGCTTATAACTTGGGAATGGGTCGTTACACTCTAAGTCTCAAATTTGGCAGGGAGACTTGGACACATGTATTCCAGAGAACCCATAATTCGTTTGTGAAAATTCCACTTAGAATGAGTTTTATTAAAATAATTAATTATTTTAAAGGGACCCTAAGTATAAACTTAGGAAAATAAAATAATTAAAGGGTATTAATAAAACAGAATGTGAATGTTCTAGAAAAGGTGGAGATCAAGTCAAAAGTTAATCTTAGCTATTGATTAGAGATTTAATCTCGGCCGTTGAAGTTTCAATGAGAAGATCATAAGGACTTGAAGGGTCATTTGGAAACAACACTGAGATGGAGAAAAAATCCAGAGATCGAAATTCTTTAGTGAACAGTGCTTAGGGAGAAGATCGATCGAGAGGATTCTCGCAGAGAGGGGCAGAGATAATGTCTGGTTGGAGATTTTCCTAAGTCGGAGAATACACAACAGAGAAGACAAAGAGTAGTACCAGCAGGGGCAACATAGCAACTACGTAGAGCTAGCAGAGGCAGCGCAATACCCAGAGGAAGTTCGTGATTCAACTGAGGATCAGTGAGCTCTAGTGCCGGAAAGCTGGGGTGTGAGAGCGGGAGGGGCCAGAGGGTCAGATCCAGCCAATGGAAGAGCCAACACGCAGAAGCCACGCAGTCCCCATGCAAAGTGACGCAGAGACTGTGCAGAGGTAGTGGAGGGCTTGCCAGTCTGGGGTTTTGGCTAGTTTGGGCTTCTAGAGTCAGTGTGAGGTTTTTCTCACTAACTCTTTGTCAGTCAGATTCTCTGTGAGGATAGCCTGCAAGGCATCCAGTTTGCATTCAGAAAATTACTGCATAATATATAAACTCTCACTTGTTGCACCGGTTTTCTTGCATTGGGTTTTTTCGGGGACATTAGTCCAAAAACAACAGTGTCAGACGTGTTTATGATTTTATATTGCTCAGATCTTGTTTTCTTCTACGGTTTTATTTGTGAAGGCTGTAGTGTATGGATTTCGGTATTTGCTTATAGAACACAGTAAATAGTTTGTTATGTAAATAGCAAATAGCAAAGAGGCTTTCAAAAAATCAGTTCTAGCATTGTTGGTTACCCTAGAGTTTCTGTTAGTATGTGACTATCTAGACTTTTGGTGTCTATTGTATTGCCTCTATCTTTGACAAAACCAGTCAAACTCTTCCTTCTGTTATCTAAAACAACTACTGAGTCTTGACAGACTGTTTTACCACATATTTGTTCCCAGAGTTATATCTAAAGTTTCTGCATATGGCTATAGATGCCCCAAAAAGAAATTCACTGTCCAAGTGAATGGTTGACCCCGATCTTTGCTAGAATGTACTTTCATAATCCTTGTATCTGTTGAAAATTGAAATGAGCTCAATAGATGGGAGTGTTGACAGCATCAGCTCGTGGCCTGCTCATTGGGTGCTTTCTTCTTCCTCATGATTATTAGCTTTGTTTTGTTGCATGAGAGTCTCCATCTTAGACATCATATTAAATCTCAGACTCCAAATTTTGTTGTCATCCTTGATTTTTTGTTGGACAATCTGTCATAGTCGTGTTCTCTCCCATGCCCTCCTAACTTTTTATGTTCTCCTTCACTAACCTGGCTACTATAATTCTCATCACCCATTCTGAATCAACACTCACAATTGAAAATTCGCTCATGCTTCGAGTATGTTTTGGATCTGAAGTGGAGATGGAAGGGCTTCCTCAGCCCTCCCCTCCTGCCATAGTCCTTTCTTCAGCTCCTAACCTCCTCAATTCCTCTATGTTTTCTCTGATCAATGAAGGATGGCTCACATTGAAGGCGTTTCTATGGGCTAATTGAATTGAGTGGTCTGCCTTCTAACAGAGTCCTCTTCTTATACAAAATTCCATTGTTATCATTTTCTTATAATCAGATTTAGAGGCTTCTACATCATGCTGGCATTGTTTATGAATAATAAATTATAATACATCAAATATCTTCAAAATTTTTCTTTGTTAAGACCATTGTCCTATCACATTAGATAGAACTGATTGATACATAGGTAGTAATCATTATGGGAATTGAAGATGGTGGAAGTTTGAAGAGCCTCTCTAATAACAGTAGCTGGGGATAGAAGTATAAAGAATAACTCAGACAACTCAGGCAAGATAACTCAGATAAGTAAACTCAGGCAAGAAAACTCAGATAAATATCTTGGCAACACACATAAATGCTCTTCATTAATTTTTCTCTTGTCCATACATCTTTACAATGTTAGTATTTATCATATCCTAGCCAGTTATCCGGTTAAAACTTTTACCGGAAACTTGAAACAAAGAATCTACTTTTGGTAAGATCATCATGCAAGAAGTCTTATCCAAAGGACAATCAGTAAAAGTAATATGTACTCAAAACTAAAGATTCAGGCAAGTGGGTACTACCACTTGTTATCTCGTTCCTTAAAGGCAGAGCCATATGGAGACCGAATCCGACAATATCTAAAAAGCAAAATACTCAAATCCAAAGATAAGATGGCTGGAATCTAGGACATCGGCTCATAATAATTACAAAGTGGATATTTTTAAGATAAACCCACGAAAACTAAAATAGTGTATATGATATCAAAAGAGTGATCATATACATTAATTATTAATCACTATTATTCCATTCTTCATCAGAATCTTCTTGTTCAAAATCATATCTTTCTTCTTCATTTTGCTCTAGTAATTTGACGATATCAGGAGCAATTACATCGGCTGGTAATGATTCATCTAGCCAGGGAGGTGCTTCCTCTCTGAAACAACAATAGAAGGGAAATGAGAAAACATTTGAAGGTCTGTGTCTTGGATCAACAGAAATTTCTCCTCGAAAGCTGATGAACAAATTAAATGTTGGATCATGCTGGTTGTTGTCTTGGAGGACTACGACTGTATCATAATGAATAAATTCAAATTCTACAGTATAGTCGTGTTGTGCAGCAACGTGGATTTCCCAAATAAGTGTGCTGATTGTGTCTGGAAAATCACTATTACACATCCATGTGGAATGAGGCATATATTTAAACAAAAACAACTTAAACCAAGGACTCCACCAATTCACAACACTATCTACCTGTGTGGCATAAAATATGACTCTGACATAACCATGAATCCTAGCCCTCTGATGACTGGTAAAATAATCTTCCCAAGTCCAATCTGTATTTTGGATAAAACCAAAATAAACAGGGATAGGTTCTCGGGATAATGCATAAAAAACTCTCCATGGCCTATTTCTATATGGTAATTCTCTACCGTATGCTAACATGCAATCTTCTGAATCAAAGCACTTTTGCAAGACTATTTGCAACACTTCTATAGGTAACGACTTGACTCTAATGACAAAACAATCCCAACAAAACTCATATTTACACCTACTACAAACTAACACTGGACTTGACTGAACACAATTATGACTGCCACTGGTTGAAGCTTCATCCTGATGTAGAGGTCTGAACATTTTGATTTCTTTAATATCTTCAGCTCCTTCTCTGGTGAGCATGTCTGCTAGATAGTTTTCTGCTCCAGATTTATAGACAATGTCAAAATCAAAACCTTCTAACTAGAGTGCCCATCTTAATACTCTAGCATTTCCTTGCTCAAGAAGCCTTTTATTTGCTAGAATACCTTTCATGTGTTTTAGATCAGTTCTGACAACAAACCTGACACTCTTAAGGAATAAATGAAATCTTTTAATTCCCCTTTTTACTGCAAGTATTTCTTTGTGGGAGGAAGGATACTTGGTTTCTGTATCATCAAATGATCCTGAGGCATATGCGCAAATGAGTTCTTTTCTGCCATGCTTTTGTAGCAAGACTGCTGCCCATGTATGATCTGAAGCATCTGTTTCAAGTATAAATGGGAGACTAGTATCTGGAAGCTTTAGTCTTGGCAATTCTTTGATCTTATTCTTGATATTTCTTACTGCCATTGTTATTTCTGGAGACCAGTTGATTTGTTCTTTCTTCAGTGTTCTTTGCAGAATCTCAGTGTCATCTGATTGCTTTTCATAAAACTGTCTGATATAATTCAAGCAACCTAGAAACCTTTGTAATGTTTTTACATCAGGCAAAACATCAGGAAACTTTAAAAGATGCAGGAGGACATGAGGTTGTAACTTAATATTTCCTTGTTCAATATGCAGACCTAAATAGTCAATTCTGACTTTCCCTATCTGAAACTTATCATCAGAGTTAGAAAGAACTAAACCATGCTTGTAAACCATGTCATAAAACTTTTCTAAATGCAACTTGTGAGTATTTACATCTTTGCTATATACCAGAAGGTCATCAATATATACAATAATATACTCTACCCCACCAAAAATATTTTCCATTCGTTTTTGAAATTCAGAGGGGGCATTTTTTAATCCAAATGGCATCACAGTCCATTGATACTGTTTGTGAGGAACTGTGAATGCTGTTTTAAACCTGTCTTCTGGAATTATTCCATTTGCCAAAACCCACTTTTGAGATTAAATTTACTAAAATATTAGCATTTGCAATTTTGGCAAGTAAGAGTTCTTTGTTGGGAAGAGGGTATCTGATAGGCATTAATGCACCATTCAAAGCTTTGTAATTTATTACCAATCTCTTCTTTCCTCTTTTCTGTTCAGTGTGTTTGTTAACATAAAATGCTGGACAAGCCCATGGACTCTTACATGGTTCAATAAGCTTCTGATCTAATAATTGGTTGATTTCTGCTTTGCATAAATCCTGTTCCTTTGGACTCATATGGTTTGCACTTGCTTTTTGTGGCTTAGGAGACTATCCTTCTTTGTAAGGAAGGGCCACAAAATATTTTTCTCTGGTCCAAAAGGCATCGGGCCTATTGGCAGTGCAATCTTTTTGAAGCTTATCAGAAATTACTTGAAGTGTTTTTGGGCCATGCAATTCTGCATTCTTGATTATTTTCTGGATCTTGGAAAGATCTTGCAAGCTGCTTTGCAGGGGATCTTCTTCACTTGGCTTGACATTAACTTGATATTCACTGGAAGCAGGAAGCTGAACTGGACCTTCTGAAGTTGTGAGAGTAACTGTGTCCTTAGCAAAAGTGACAGGAAGAAACCTTTTCAAAAAATCCTGTCCTAATAAAACATCTGAACCTGTATCATAACTGTACAATGTGACATAAGTTTGAACATTATCCACATACACTGGGAAGTCAAGAGCTATATGATTAATCTCCATCAATTCTTTTGTAACAACCCTGAAATTAAGTTTAGTAGGCTGCCAGTAATATGCAGGGATGGCTCCATATTTACAACAACTGCTCATAGCTCCAGAATCTATTTGAGCATCGAGAGTGTATTCCTTAATCTTTGGTAATTTGATTTTTAAAGGAATAACTACTCTATCTCCAATTCCCATAACATTCACCAAATCAACATCTTTAGATTTCATAGGCAATTCTTCTGGAAAATCTTTCATTAGTAGGTTTGCCAACTTAGAGTTACATTCATCATATTCAGCGAAATATTTTTGCAATCTGGAGGATAGCTGAATCATTTGCTGCCTGGTATTCTAAATTGAAGATTCTAAACTTGAAATTTGATTTTTAAGAGTTGTGATTTCTTCCATACCTGAAGGATGAGGATTGTCAGTAATCTTCAAGGGCTGGAACATTGAATCAAACTCCTTTTCGATGAAATCATCATTTCTGTCTTTAATCTTTCTTGAGGAAGGCAATTGTTTTTCTAGGCCTTCAAGCTTTTCTGTGAATCTTCTTTTGACTGTGAGCTGGGTAGGATCAATCTGTGCTAACTGTGCTTTTACTTCATTGATTTGAACTTGTAGTATATCTGATGAGCTAAAATGAAACATTTTGATATCAGAAATAAAAGTTTCATCAGAATCAGAAGAATCAGAATGCAAACTTAACTTTCTAATGTCTGTAAAATCTTCTTCTTCTTCTGAACAAGATGAAGCACTGGAGACTTCAAAATATTCTCCTTCAGAATGGCATATGAGATCCCAATCTTGGGGTCTATGAACTGATGAGAAAATATCCATAATCTTCATCAGTTTCTTATCTTTCTTTTCTCTGCAAGCATTTGCATAGTGGCCTTCTTTCCCACATATGAAACAGGTTACCTTTTTAGAAGGCTTTGTTCTTTTTCTGAATACTACCCTTTTCTTTCTGAGACTGTATTTGGAAGGATAGTATTTCTTTTTAGGAAAATATTTCTCTGGTTTGCAAGAGCAGTATTTCTTGCAATTTTCTTTTTTGACTTACTATGACATCCAAAGTCATAGGTTTCTGCAAAGTTATTACACATCTTTGTGCTGAAATGCATTTGCTTCTTAAAATTCTCATTTGCTTTTTCAGTAGCACATTCTCTCTGTAAGACTGAGACTATTAATTGATGGACAGTTGCAAAGGATAAATTCTCAATCTTTACTTTATTGAGATCAATATACTGATCAATCAAATCTGGAATTTTACCTGGCATGGAAGCTATATAATATCTCAAATAAGCAACATTATGTGGATCAGTTGCTTGATATAACAATTTTTGCATAACACAAAAGTAATCATGCAAATAGTCAATATTGCATAATCTTTGAGATAAAAATAACTGGGAATGGTGCGCAGAGTCTTCTGGTACAACCCCTACAAATTCATGTTTTAAAGCATCAAACAAGGCTTTTAGGGGGTCTGTTTCGTGTTCAATTATCTGCTCTTTATCTGCGTCTGTCAACTTTTCCCACCATTGTTTCAGTATTCCAGTAAAAGACCAAACAATTTGAGTAACTATATCTGACCAATCAGCTTTTGTCTCTGCTTTTCTCTGAAGTGCCCAAGCATGAACATTATGTAGTGTAGCAATCACTTCATCATAATTTAGACAATCAATGTTAACCAATAGTGTATTACCAAATCCTTTTGTTGTTGGGTTATCTGTTTTGGCTGGGACGCTTTGAAGGTGGTCTTTGAATTTTGAAAAAGGATTGGTTGCTGCTGCTTCGTGGGTAGAAGTATCATCCTGGCCTCTACCCCCTTTATGTGAAAAGAAAAAAGATTCATTCCTTTCTCTTTTAGAAGTTTCACCCTGGGTTGGCTCTCTGGTAGTTCTGGCAGTAGAAGTAACACCAGACATGGCAAGGATCTGAGGGGCAGATGGTTGGCCATTTTTAATCAAGGCTTGGAGGCTGACATAATTTTTGGGCAATTTGAAACTTTCAATTGAAGGGAAGTTGTTTAGTCTTTCTTTCATTAGATCAGTCTTTTGTCTGGTTAACTGGATTCCTTTTTGAATTTTTTCAAGATCCACATGATCAATTTGTTTGAAAAGTAAGCTTCCAATACCATCTTGTGGCTGATTAGAGCTCGAGGAAAACTGCAACTTAGAGCTTGACACATCTACTTTCTTATAATGGGGAGGAGAAGTAGGTGCAGGAAGGGCATCTCATAAATGACCAAGAGTTTTAGATATAATACCCATGTTGGATTGTATATCATTTAATTTCTGGGTATGTTCATTCTGTGTTCTCAAACATTCATTGTAACTAGTATGTAGTTTCTTTATATGTTCCTTAATTTCTAATACATCCCTGGCTATATCATCTATATTCTGCAACATACAAACAATCTGGTAGTTTGTGTAGTTATGCATTTTCTCTGTATCACTCTGCTCTGGATCTGAAAGATTTCCCATCTGAATCCACTGAAAATCTAATTTCAGTGTGCCATTCTTAAAAGTTCTTCTGGAATTTCCAGGTTCCAAATGTCGTTCATTAATTTTTGTTGTTATTTCCTGTTGTGCTCTAGGAAGAGAGAAACTTTTTATGTCAGGAAGTAACACATTTTCTTCTTTTGCAGGAGAAGATTGTTTTTCAACTTGGAAACTCGAACTAGCTTTTGAAGAAGGAATGGTGATACAGAACTGACAATCATCAGGTTTGGATGACAGAGACTCACGATGATTCTTCTTAGAGTCAACCAACTGAGAGTATGGTGAGATAGGAGTCTTTTCTAACCTGATATTAGTTCTATCAAGAGTAGACAAAGATCGACTAAGTGTAGCACTGATAAATTTGAGACCTGTAGTTCCATCTGTATGTTTGACTAAAGATAACTGCTGTGTTTCTTTAGAAGATCTTAACTAAGGATATTTTTGTGAAAGATGAGTGTATGTGCTGTTCCACTCTTCTGGAAGTGCACATTTAGAGAATCCTATCTGTAGAGGAACAGTGTTTCCTGGGCCTACTATCACACTTTCTTTCAATGCTCTCTGACATAAATTTGAATTTAAAGGAGGCATGGATGTGGATACAAATCTTAGACAGATGGAAGAGTGTAGCTGGGCTATCAAGGCTTGAGGGGCAACATCAAACCCCTTGAATTGGATATAAGCATTCAGGAAATCATTTATGTAAGGATCACTTAGAGCAATCTGATATCTTGGAATAACAGAGGACCAAACCGGACCATTATTTAACGGACTCTGGAAACCTCCTAAAAGAGCATCATGAAAATCATTGATTCTGGTGTCTAGAACACAAGTAAGACATGAAGTATTTAATCCTGGCCTGACCAGAGGATTAATGCCAAACTGTATCATCCATATCTGGATATACTTATATCCATGTTCTAAACCCCATTCAATATCCTCACGTTTAATCAAAGGAACTTGATAAACTTTCTGTCCAGTGGAGATAGGGATATTAACAGAAGTGAAACGAAATAGGTGAGCAACTTTAAACTGAAATGTAGGAAGTTTGTACAATTTATCAACTTCTATCTCTGACAATGTCCAATTAGGCTGAGGTTCAAATTCTTGAACTAGAACTTTCTCATCATATTGTTTATCATCAATAGGTTTGTTCAAATACTTATTCAAAAAAGACCATATTTTTTGTCTAGCAATTTTCTTATCATCGGGTTTTTGAAGAACGAATTCATTCATAGAACCAACCATTGAGATTAAATATAAGTATGCACCTGAACAGAGGAATGAAATCTTTGTGCTCAAGTGCATACTTGTATTTAATCTCAATCGCTGGTTCTATGAATGAATTCGTTCTTCAGAAACCCGATGATAAGAAAATAGCTAGGCAAAAGAGATGGTCTTTTCTGAATAAATATCTGAACAAACCTAGTAATGAAAAATTGTATGATGAAAAAGTTTTAGTTCAAGAATTTGAATCACAGCCTAATTGAACATTGCCAGAGATAGAAGTTGATAAATTATATAAGCTTCCTGCATTCCAGTTTAAAGCTGCTCAGTGGTTTCGTTTTACTTCAGTCAATATTCCCATATCTACTGGTCAAAAAGTTTACCAAGTGCCTCTAATCAAAAGAGAAGATATTGAATGGGGTTTAGAGCATGGATACAAATACATTCATATCGGAATGATACAGTTTGGAATAAATCCTCTTGTAAGGCATGGTTTAAATACCTCCTGTCTCACCTGTGTTCTAGACACTAGAATGAATGATTTTCATGATGCACTGTTGGGTGGTTTCCAAAGTCTCTTAAATAATGGGCCGGTTTGGTCTTCTGTTATTCCAAGGTATCAAGTTGCTTTAAGTGACCCATACATAAATGATTTTCTAAATGCCTATATACAGTTCAATGGATTTGATGTTGCTCCTCAATCATTAATAGCCCAGTTACACTCTTATGTTTGCCTGAGATTTATGTCTACATCAATGCCTCCTTTAAATCCAAAATTATGTCAGAGAGCATTGAAAGAGGGTGTGATTGTTGGCCCAGGAAACACTGTTCCTCCGCAAATAAGATATTTTGAATGTACACTTCCAGAGGAGTGGAATAGTACATATACTCCACTTTCTAAAAAATATCTTCAGTTAAAATTCTCTAGAAAACCTCAACAGTTATCTTTACTCAGACATTCAGATGAAACTACTGGTCTTAAGTTTTCAAATCCTACTCTTACCAGATCTTTATCTACTCTTGATAGACCTGATATCAAGACTCCCTATTCACCATACTCTCAATTAGTTGAGTCAAAAAAGCATCATCACAAATCTCTGTCATCCAAACCAGATGATTGCCAATTCTTATATCTACTCCTTCTAGTTTCCAAACAGAAAAACAATCTTCTCCCAAAAAGGATGAACAAGTGTTACTCCCTGATATAAAAAGTTTTTCTCTGCCAAGAGCTCAACAAGAATTGATAGCAAAAATAGGAGAAAGACATCTGGAACCAGGAAATTCTAGAAGGACTTTTAAGAATGGTACATTAAAGTCAGATTTCCAATGGATTCAAATGAGGAATCTTTCTGATCCAGATGACACAGAAAAAATGCACAACTATACAAACTATCAGATAATTTGTATGTTGCAAAACATAGATGATATAGCCAGAGATGTTCTTGAGATAAAAGAGCATATAAAGAAATTGCATACTGGTTATAATGAATGTTTGGGGACACAGAATGAACATACTCATAAATTAAATGATATACAGTCCAACATGGGTATTATTTCAAAATCTCTAGACCATTTGAGAATTGCACTTCCTACACCTACTTCTCCTCTACATTATAGAGAAGTAGATTTGTCAAGTTTTAAGTTGAAATTTGCTTCAAGCTCTAATGAACCACAAGATGGTATTAGAAGCATACTTTTCAAGCAAATTGGGAATCTAGATCTTACCAAAATGGAAAAAGTTCAGAAAGGAATAAAATTAGCCAGAGAAAAAACAGATTTAATGAAAGAAAGGATAAAAACTTTTTCTTCTCTTGACAGTTTAAGACTACCAAAGAATTATGTCAGTCTTAAAACTCTGATAGAAAATGGCCAACCATCTGCTCCACACATTTTGGCTATGTCTGGTGTAACATCCAGAACTCCTGGAGAACCTACCCAAGGAGAATCAAGTACAAAAAGAGAAAGACCTGAATCTTTCTTCTTTTCACACAAAGCGGGTAAAGGAGAGTCAACCACTTTTGCTCATGAAGCAGCAGCCACGAGCCCTTTCTCAAAATACAAAGACAATCTACAAAGTGTACCAGTCAGATTTGAGAATCCTAATACCAAAGGATATGGTAATACTTTGTTGGTTAATATTGATTGTCTTGATTATAATGAGGTCATTGCTACTTTCCATAATGTTCATGCTTGGGCACTTCAGAGAAAAGCAGAAACAAAAGCAGATTGGTCCAATATAGTAACCCAAATTATTTGGTTTTTTACTGACATCTAAAAGCAATGGTGGGAAAAACTAGCAGAGGCAGACAAAGACAAGATAATTGAACATGAAACAGACCCCTTAAAAGCATTATTTGATGCCCTGAAACATGAATTTGTTGGGGTAGTCCCAGAAGATTCTTCTCATCATTCTCAATTATTTTTGTCTTAGAAGTTATGCAATATAGATCATCTCCATGAATACTTTTGTGTCCTGCAAAATTTATTATATCAAGCCACTGACCCACATAATGTTGCTTATTTGAGATACTATATAGCATACATGCCAGGCAAAATTCCAGATTTGATCAATCAATTTATTGACTTCAATAAAGTGAATATAGAAAATCTGTCTTTTGCAGCTGTCCAACAGCCAATAGTTTTAGTTCTGCAAAAAGAATGTGCTGCTGAAAAAGCAAATTTTTTTTTTAAAAAACAAATGAAATTCAGCACGAAAATATGCAATAATTTTGCAGAAACTTATGATTTTGGATGTCACAGCAAAATGAAGAAAAAGTTTGTTAAGAAATCTTGCTCCTGCAAAATAGACAAATATATTCCAGAAAAGAAGTATTATCCTTCAAAGTTTAATTCCAAGAAGAGAAGGATAGTATTTAGAAAAAGAAAAAAACCCTCCAAGAAAGTAACTTGTTTCATATGTGGAAAAGAGGGTCATTATGCTAATTCTTGCAGAGAAAAGAAGGACAAAAAACAGATGAAGATTATGGATATATTCTCTACTATTCATAATCCTCAAGAATGGAATCTTATATCTCATTTAGACGGAGAATACTTTGAAGTATCTAGTTCTTCTTCTTCTACAGATAATGATGACTTCACATATATCAGAAGATTAAGCCTAAATTCAGACTCATCTGATTCTGATGAAACTTTTATTACTGACATAAAAATGTTTCATTTCAGCTCTTCAGATACTTTACAGGCCCAGATAAATGAAGTCAGAACTCAGCTATTGCAGCTTGATCCTACTCGGTTGACAGTAAAAAGAAGATTGACAGAGAAACTTGAGAATTTGGAAAGACAGCTACCTGTTCCCAAAAAACAGAAAGAGATTTTTAGTGACACTGAATCCATAGAAAAAGAATTTGATTCAATGTTCTTACCATTGAAAATTACAGAGACCACCTACTCTTTTAGTAAGAATGAAATCACAATTCTCAAAGAAAAGATTGAAAAAATAGAATCGTCAATTCAACATACTAGATCAGAAATGATTCAGTTATCATCAAAACACCATTTGCTTATTGCTGATTATGATGAATGCAATTCCAAGCTGACAAGTTTGTTGTTGAAAGAGATTCTAGAAGAATTGCCTATGAAATTTAAAGATGCCGACTTGGTTAAAGTCATGGGAATTGGAGATAGAGTAGTTATTCCATTGAAAATCAAGTTGCCAAAAATTAAGGAATACACTCTTGATGCTCAATTAGATTCTGGAGCTATGAGCAGTTGCTGTAAATATAAAGCTATTCCTGATTATTACTGGCAGCCTACCAAACTTGCTTTCAGAGCTGCTAATAAGGAATTGATGGAAATAAACCATATAGCTCCTGACTTCCCTGTTTATTTAGGTAATGTACAGACATATGTTACATTGTACAGTTATGATACAGGTTCTGATGTTTTGTTAGGACAAGATTTTTTGAAAAGGTTCCTCCTTGTCACTTTTGCAAAAGACACAGTTACTCTCACAACCTCAAAAGGCCCAATACAACTTCCTGCTTCTAGTGACTATCAGGTTAATGTTCAGCCAAATGAAGAGGACAATCTCCAAAGTAGTCTGCAAGATCTTTCTAAGATCCATAAGATAATCAAGAATGCAGAATTGCATGGCCCAAAAACACTTCAAGGAATTTCTGACAAGCTGCGAAACCACTGTACAACTAACAGACCTGATGCTTTCTGGACAAGAGAGAAATATTTTGTGTCTCTTCCTTACAAAGAAAGATATTCGTCCAAACCGCAGAAAACAAACGCCAACCATATGAGTCCACATGAATAAGAATTATGCAAAGCAGAGATTAATCAGCTTCTGCAGCAAAAGCTTATTGAGCCATGTAAGAGTCCATGGACTTGTCCAGCATTTTATGTTAACAAACATAGTGAACAAAAAAGAAGGAAGAAAAGGTTGGTGATAAACTACAAAGTTTTGAATGAGGCATTATTGCCTATCAGGTATCCTCTTCCCAATAAAGAACTCTTACTTGCCAAAATTGCAAATGCAAATGTTTTTAGTAAATTTGATCTTAAAAGTGGTTTTTGGCAAATTGGCATTATCACAGAAGACAGGTTTAAAACAACTTTTACAGTTCCCCATGGACAATATCAATGGACTGTAATGCCTTTTGGACTGAAAAATGCTCCATCTGAATTCCAAAAAAGGATGGAAGACATTTTTGGAGAGGTAGAGTATATTATTGTATATATTGATGATTTACTTGTGTTCAACAAAGATGTAAATACCCACAAGTTGCATTTAGAGAAGTTCTATGAGATGGTGTATAGACATGGGTTAGTTCTTTCTGATTCAGAAGAAAAATTTCAGATAGGAAAAGTCAGCATTGATTATTTAGGTCTGCATATTGAACAAGGACATAGTGAGCTTCAACCTCATGTCCTCCTACATCTTTTGAAATTTCCTGACATACTACCTGATGTAAAAGCATTGTAGAGGTTTTTAGGTTGCTTGAATTATTTCAGACAGTTTTATGAGAAGCAATTTGATGACACTAAGATCCTGCAGAAGAGATTGAAGGAAGAACAAATTGGCTGGTCCCAAGAAATTAAGATGATATAGCCAGGGATGTATTAGAAATTAAGGAACATATAAAGAAACTACATACTGGTTACAATTAATGTTTGGGAACACAGAATGAACATACCCATAAATTAAATGATATACAATCCAACATGGGTATTATATCTAAAACTCTTGGTCATTTACGAGATGCCCTTCCTGCACCTACTTCTCCTCCCCATTATAGGGAAGTAGATGTGTCAAGCTCTAAGTTGCAGTTTTCCTCAAGCTCTAATCAACCACAAGATGGTATTAAAAGCTTACTTTTCAAACAAATTGATCATGTGGATCTTGAAAAAATTCAAAAAGGAATCCAGTTAGCCAGACAAAAGATTGATCTAATGAAAGAAAGACTAAACAACTTCCCTTCAATTGAAAGTTTCAAATTGCCCAAAAATTATGTCAGCCTCCAAGCTTTGATTAAAAATGGCCAACCATCTGCTCCTCAGATCCTTGCCATGTCTGGTGTTACTTCTACTGCCAGAACTCCCGGAGAGCCAACCCAGGGTGAAATTTCTAAAAGAGAAAGGAATGCATCTTTTTTCTTTTCACATAAAGGGGGTAGAGGCCAGGATGATACTTCTGCCCACGAAGCAACATCAACCAGTCCTTTTTCAAAATTCAAAGACCACCTTCAAAGCGTCCCAGCCAAAACAGATAACCCAACAACAAAAGGATTTGGTAATACACTATTGGTTAACATTGATTGTCTGAATTATGATGAAGTGATTGCTACACTACATAATGTTCATGCTTGGGCACTTCAGAGAAAAGCAGAGACAAAAGCTGATTGGTCAGATATAGTTACTCAAATTGTTTGGTCTTTTACTGGAATACTAAAACAATGGTGGGAACATTGAATCAGTAATCTTCAAGGGTTGGAACATTGAATCAAACTCCTTTTCGATGATTTGGGAACATTGAATCTAAAGATGTTGATTTGGTGAATGTTATGGGAATTGGAGATAGAGTAGTTATTCCTTTTAAAATCAAATTACCAAAGATTAAGCAATACACTCTTGATGCTCAAATAGATTCTGGAGCTATGAGCAGTTGTTGTAAATATGGAGCCATCCATGCATATTACTGGCAGCCTACTAAACTTAATTTCAGAGCTGTTACAAAAGAATTGATGGAGATTAATCATATAGCTCCTGACTTCCCAGTGTATGTGGATAATGTTCAAACTTATGTCACATTGTACAGTTATGATACAGGTTCAGATGTTTTATTAGGACATGATTTTTTGAAAATGTTTCTTCCTGTCACTTTTGCTAAGGACATAGTTACTCTCACAACTTCAGAAGGTCCAGTTCAACGTCCTGCTTCCAGTGAATATCAAGTTAATGTCAAGCCAAGTGAAGATCCCCTGCAAAGCAGCTTACAAGATTTTTCCAAGATCCAGAAAATAATCAAGAATGCAGAATTACATGGCCCAAAAACACTTCATGTAATTTCTGATAAGCTTCAAAAAGATTCCACTGCCAATAGGCCCGATGCCTTTTGGACCAGAGAAAAATATTTTGTGGCTCTTCCTTACAAAGAAGGATATTCCCCTAAACCGCAGAAAGCAAGCGCCAACCATATGAGTCCACACGAATAAGAATTATGCAAAGCAGAGATTAATCAGCTTCTGCAGCAAAAGCTTATTGAGCCACGTAAGAGTCCATGGGCTTGTCCAACATTTTATGTTAACAAAACATAGTGAACAGAAAAGAAGGAAGAAAAGGTTGGTGATAAACTACAAAGTTTTGAATGAGGCATTATTGCCTATCAGGTATACTCTTCCAAATAAAGAATTCTTACTTGCCAAAATTGCAAATGCAAATGTTTTTAGTAAATTTGATCTTAAAAGTGGTTTTTGGCAAATTGGCATTATCACAGAAGACAGGTTTAAGACTGGTTTTACAGTTCCCCATGGACAATATCAATGGACTGTAATGCCTTTTGGACTGAAAAATGCTCCATCTGAATTTCAAAAAAGGATGGAAGACATTTTTGGAGGGGTAGAGCATATTATTGTATATATTGATGATTTACTTGTGTTCAGCAAAAATGTAAATACCCACAAGTTGCATTTAGAGAATTTCTATGAGATGGTGTATACACATGGCTTAGTTTTTTCTGATTCAGAAGAAAAATTTCAGATAGGAAAAATTAGGATTGATTATTTAGGTCTGCATATTGAACAAAGACACATTGAGCTTCAACTTCATGTCCTCCTGCGTATTTTGAAATTTCCTGACATACTACCTGATGTAAAAACATTACAAAGGTTTCTAGGTTGCTTGAATTATATTAGACAGTTTTATGAAAAGCAATTAGATGACACTAAGATTCTGCAAAGAACACTGAAGAAAGAACAAATCAACTGGTCTCCAGAAATGACAATGGCAGTAAGAAATATCAATAATAAGATCAAAGAATTGCCAAGACTAAAGCTTCCAGATACTAGTCTCCCATTTATACTTGAGACAGATGCTTCAGATCATACATGGGCAACAGTCCTGCTACAAAAGCATGGCAGAAAAGAACTCATTTGCGCATATGCCTCAGGATCATTTGATGATACAGAAACCAAGTATCCTTCCTCCCACAAAGAGATACTTGCAGTAAAAAGGGGGATTAAAAGATTTCATTTATTCCTTAAGAGTGTCAGGTTTGTTGTCAGAACTGATCTAAAACACATGAAAGGTATTTTAGAAAATAAAAGACTTCTTGAGCAAGGAAATGCTAGAGTATTAAGATGGGCACTCTGGTTAGAAGGTTTTGATTTTGACATTGTCTATAAATCTGGAACAGAAAACTATCTAGAAGACATGCTCACCAGAGAAGGAGCTGAAGATATTAAAGAAATCAAAATGTTCAGACCTCTACATCAGAATGAAGCTTCAACCAGTGGCAGTCATAATTGTGTTCAGTCAAGTCCAGTATTAGTTTGTAGTAGGTGTAAATATGAGTTTTGTTGGGATTGTTTTGTCATTAGAGTCAAGTCGTTACTTATAGAAGTGTTGCAAATAGTCTTGCAAAAGTGGTTTGATTCAGAAGATTGCATGTTAGCATACGGTAGAGAATTACCATATAGAAATAGGCCATGGAGAGTTTTTTATGCATTATCCCAAGAAATTATCTCTGCTTATTTTGGTTTTATCCAAAATACAGATTGGACCTGGGAAGATTATTTTACCATTCATCAGAGGGCTAGGATTCATGGTTATGTCCATAGTTTTAAAAACCGGCCGGTTTGAACCGGTAACCGGCCAAGCCGGCCGGTCAGTTAAGGCACCGGTATAAACCGCTCAAGCAACCGGGTTAAGGGAGGCCTGTCACCTAAAATGGCCAGTTAACCGGACCTAACTGACTGGTTAGGTACGGAACCGGTCGGTTAATGCATAAACCGACCGATTCCGTACCTAACCGGCCGGTTAGGTGTCCCATGCTCAAGTTTGTGCTACTGTTTTAGGAGGGCAAGGGGGACTTCACTTGACTTTGCCTACCCTCTCATTTTCCTGAGACATCCTCTTGGCAATTAATGGTAATGTTAAATTCTTAAAGTAAAAGTGACATTTCCTTTATTTTTTATTTTCATCCTTTTACTTAAATTTTTAACATTACCATGAAATGACTCAGGATGTTTAAGAGTGGTTTCGTCCTCATTGGATTTCAT
The DNA here is from genome assembly GCA_034641835.2 of Pinus albicaulis. NCBI lineage: Eukaryota > Viridiplantae > Streptophyta > Pinopsida > Pinales > Pinaceae > Pinus > Pinus albicaulis. Next base: position 781,292,655 of record CM076578.1, read on the forward strand.
ATGGAGAAACTAGAATTTTAGATTTCTCTCAAAATTCAGCAGACTTAATGGTTTTCAGGGTTTCATGGTTTGGGGGTTTGCAATGTTTCCATTTGTTTCTATCATGTGTAAGGGTACGAGATTGGCATTTGATCAAGAGCATGAAGTCATTTAAGAACCTTGATGTTGGTGGCATTGATTGTTGAACTTTGTTGATGTTGGTGATATTGATTGTTGAACTCCCCTACCGTGGCCTTAACAAGAATGTACTCTTCACTCAAAGGAAAACAACTGGTTAGGCATGCTAATCTTTTTCTACCGCATTTTAAGGTTGAGGAGATGAACCCTTCACTCAAACCAAAATCATTGGTTAAGCATGTTAAACTTTTTCAATTTCTATCATGTTATAAGGTTAAGCAATCCAAGTCTGAAGACTTTGAGCTAGATGATGTTTATGTATCTCTTGTTGATGATCCCATTTCTAGTAGCGATGAATCAATGATGAGTTTCATGAGAGACCATGTTGCTCAGTGATTTGGAGTTTTGATGTCTATTTTTGTTACTACTACTACTACTACTAAAGTTGTAGAGAAGTTTTAGGAGTCCTCAAACTCTGAGCCATATTATATATGTAGCTCATGTTGATGATCCCATGTCTAGTAGTGGTGATGATTTTGATCATGATGAGGAGTGATCATGTTGTTGATCACTAATATGTAGTCTTGTATTAGGCCAATGGCCTCATAGCTTGTAGCATTGTTTTTGGACTTTATGGGCCATTTGGAGCTTCATTGCTTATGTATTTTTCGATAATATGTATTGCACTCGGTGCCATTTTGATATATTCACCTTTGCATGGTATATAAATGAGCAAACTTTGCATATTTTGTCTCTATTGGCTTGGAATCATGGTTGCAAATCTTAAAAATAGTTTTTTTTATTAAAAAATAATTATTTAATGTATTTTTTTAAAAACCGGTTCATTGAGATCTGACCGCTCCCGGTTAGACCGATTCCGGTTAGAAACCCAGTTCATTAGGTCCACCGGTCCGGTCACCGGTTCCGGTTTTTAAAACCATGGTTATGTCAGAGTCATATTTTATGCCACACAGGTAGATAGTGCTATGAATTGGTGGAGTCCTTGGTTTAAGTTGTTTTTGTTTAAATATATGCCTCGTTTCACATGGATGTGTAATAGTGATTTTCCAGACACAATCAACACACTTATTTGAGAAATCCACATTGCTGCACAACACGACTATACTGTAGAATTTGAATTTATTCATTATGATACAGTCCTAGTCCTCCAAGACAACAACCAGCATGATCCAGCTGTTGGTGTCTCGTGTTTTGATAGTTTGGCAAATCAAAAGACAAGGCAACATCAAAACCAATCTTTAGAGTCCCAGGATCTAGTCCTCCTGTTCTTAGAGAGGGATCTCTCGATATATTTGTTTGCAAAGGTTTATCTTGTGTGCTTAGAGTATTGATTTTAGACTAGTTATTAAGTGCAGGTGTTTGTTTGTTTGGTTGGATTGAATTGATACAACAGAACATGAAAGGTCTAGGAAAGATACACAGAATGGAGAAACATCTGGTTCATTGGGCAATGGAGTCAAGAAAAGGTCATAACAAACTCATCAAAGGATATGGGATATCAAAGGGCAAATCTAACTTGGCCACAGGATCCTTTTGTTTTTTGGGATGAGATGAACATTAATGATTTGGAAAGAGAGTTTTAATTCTCAACAAAGGGAATTTGAAAGCATAATTTGAAACAATAAAGAGTTCTTTGATAGACAGGGCTAACCATAAATTCTACAAATCACACCTTTAAGCAAACAATGATTTGAAAACAACTTTCAAAATGAAATCTAAGATTCGGGGAACACCCTATTTCCTCAAAGATTTTATTCTAAAGGACTTTAGAAAACATAAAAGATTTACTGATAATTACAGTCATAGAAGAGGGAACACCTAAAAACATCTATGATCATAATTATAACGACTTTTAAGCCAACTTATTAAGTGAGGATAAAGGGCAAGATCAAAATAGACCTCTTTGATTCACTGTAAGCAAAGAACTTCAAAGGGAGACTTCAATAACAGTTTTTAAGTGGCAGCAGACAAGCAGGGAGAACCATAAATCATGCTGTAACCAACTGTTTAAACTATTACAGAAATAAACGAGCATGAAGACTAAAGAGAAAGATTAAAGCCTCTAAAATACTTCAGCAGAAGAAAACATAAAACAGTGAAGGGTGAACAGGTCTAAGGTGCTTCCAAGAGTCATTTCTTAGCCTAAAACTTTCAAACCCACTGTAGTAAGAGATTATGGAACATAATGAAAACAGGGGAAAACATAAAACAGTTCAGAATACTTCACCAATAGCCAAGCTCATGGATCCAACGATAGAGCCTTCTCAGGAACAAGCATGCAATAACATCATCAAGACCTCCAAGACTTCAATTTCATCTTCAACTTCAACAGACTATGTATTTATTTCAAAGAGTTTCAGTATTACAACTTGTGATCAAATAACAACCAACAATTTCTTATCTTCTACAGAAGTATTTATAGAAGAATGAGGAGGTGAGATCTGATAAAAGATCTCTCAAGGCAATTAATACAGATTCAAGACTTTTGGGCTTTTTGAGGGGCTCGATGAAGAAGTTTACAGGTGGTTCTGCATTAACTGTTTTACAATTAATATTTAAACTCGGTGGGAGCTTTGTTGACTTCCAGGCTCTGCATAACGTGGAGTAATCCTGAAGATATTTTGTTGCATAAGCTTCCTGTGGCAGAATTAACTTCTGGGCAGCGTTGGAGGCAGATATTTCTTCAATCAATAACTTCGGCCTCTGTTTTGAATGGTTTGAGGTAGCAGGTGGCTCTTGTAGTAGCTAAGGAATCAATTCGCCTCAAATGCAGGTGGTGGAAACCTTTCTGTTAGTTTAAACACTGATAATTTCTTTTGATTGTGTTTTAACCCAGGGAATTAGGCTTTTGATAATCTTTTTAGCTGTAATTTTCCAGATCTGTCTTTAATCTTCATCTCTGCTGCGCTCCGTTCTTCAAACTTATACTCTTTTAAATCGTGTTTAAAACACAGTTTCTTGTCAATGTGTAGAGCCGCGCAGGGCTTTTTAAAGGCATCAATGCCCATAGAGCATCGACGAAACAACGGAATAGAGCTCGGCGGATGGTTCCCTTTGATAAATCAAAGGTATGGGAATCGTCATTCCCGGCTTTCGACATTCTTATGATAAAACCATTTAAACCTACAAAATAAACAAAACATTAGGAAATCCTGCGTTTTTAGGTTTTAACTGCTTTCAGAGGGCGGAAGAGGAGCGTGGCCGTTGGATGAAAACATCCAACGGTGGAGATTTACTCAAAAAGAGGTAAAAGAAGGGCGCGAAAAAGAATAAGTAAGAGTGATTTTGGACCGTCCGATTCGGACACGTGGACGGTCCGGATTCAATCGGTAGATTTCAATCGGGGGATTGCAATCGGGGGTGGCGTGCAAATGGGTTTTTATATAGCCATTCGAGGTACTTAGATTCCCACTCACTTTCATCATGAGGCTGAGCATCTTGATAGACATCGATAAACACAGTACCTTTATCTCGTGATCCTTTCCCTGTAGCCTTCTTTTCCGTAGCTAAGGCTTTGCCTTTATCCTTTCGAGAGGATTCTCCTTGATCTGCTTTTCCTGTTTTAAATTTGACAGTATCTTTAGTGACAAACATATTGCTTTGCGGGTACAGATATTTATCAGCTGATTTGGTCCACTTGCAAACATATGCCATCGGATCAACTTCTATGTCAAGAAAGGAATCTCTTTTTGCTTTCCGAAAGTTGATGTGAGACTGTACAGCTAATTCAACACCATCAAGGAGATCTAATTTGAAAATCTGAAACATAGACACTGACTGTTCGATACAACATTGGATATGATTAGATAACAATAAACTGATAAGGCAAACCACATCCTTTGTCCAATTTCCATGTTTAACAACAATAGTAATTAGAGCCTTTTGATTTACCATTAATTTGATGGCTCCACAGTTTTGCTGACATTTTTCTAAGGTTTTTATCATATTGATTTTCTCATATAACCTTAGACTAGGAAACTCTTTTAGCCAGCTTGTCAACTTTTTTACTTCATCCATATTGTCAGCAATTAGAGTTTCTTCTAAACTATCAGGACCATAGAGTTGTGCAAAAGGATTGGGAACTATGGGATCTCTCATTTCAATGCTGTTGTAACTCCATGGAGTAGAGAATGTCCTTAAGTATTGCAGAGATTTTTCTATACATTGAGTAGTTCTAATTTGGGGCTTCTTTCTGCATGACCCATTATAAATCTCCCAATCTCAAAATGGTTCAAAAATCTCATACTGAGGAAAACTATCAGTATTTGCAAAGTATTCATTGCTGCTTTGTAGATATGCCGCTTCCATTTCCTCAAAAAGATCTGCTATCTGGAGAGAAAGTAATTTTTTTTGTATTCCTTCATTCATATTAATTTCTTCCAGATCTATCATTTTGGCTGAAGTATAAACAGCAAAAGAGAAGTCGACAGCTCCAATTATTTGATAATAATTCAGTCTTTTCAAAGTTTCAATCATCTCATCTGTGTACAGATGAGACCAATAATCATCCAAAGATTTAAAATAAATCTTTACCTTCATGTTTGGTAAAGGATAAACCTTAACCAATTCTTCATCAAGTCCCAAGTGAATACCAACATTTTTTGATTGCCAAGCCTGGCAACGCTGAATCCAATGATTTCTTCTCATTCTTAAACCAATCAACTTTTTAATTTGATTTGCTACATCTTCAAGCACCAATTCTAGAATATGAAATCTTTTGACAAATGTCTGAAAATTATCTTCAGCTGGAGAGATACCTGGTAAATCGAAAAGATCTGTTCTTCGGCTTCTATGCATTTTGTTCATATCCCTTGTTAGGGAATTCGCCAAATAATTTGAAATCCCTGGAATCCATTCCACATCAAAGTCATACATGTTAAACCAAATCTGCCAAGCTAACAATCTTCCTCTAGCTAATTGTTTAGAAATTTTTGCAGAGAGGAAATGTGTAAAATTCATAGAGTCTGTTCTGATTAAAAACTTAGCAGGAGCTAAATAAAGCTCAAATTTTTGGATTCCATTAAATATAGCTAATGTTTCTTTTTCTGCTGCAAAATATCCCTTTTGATGAGGCAGAAATTCTCCTGATGCATATGCACATAGCTCTTCTTCACCAGATTCTAACTTCTCAAACAAAACTGCTGCCCAAAAGAAATCAGAAGCATCAGTTTGTAAAATTAAAGAACCTTGTCCTGGTGGTTTTAATTTAGGCAACTGCTGACATTCTTCTTTAAGTAATTTTACGGCTTCTGTTGCCTCTGGAGACCAGCCATTCTTCAAATGTTTCCTGATTGGGGCTATTTTCTCTGATAGTCTTGGAATATACTTATGAATGTAATTTAATACTCCAAGAAATCTTTGAATCATCTTAGTATCAGAGAGATGATCAGGAAATTCAACCAGTTTTGTTAAAACATGAGGCTGCATCTGTATTTTCCCATCTACTATATGTATGCCAAAAAAATCAACACTATTTTGAAATAGAACCATCTTTTTCTCTGAAAGAACAATTCCATGTTTTCTAACTTCATCTAAAAAGATTTTTAGATGGTTAAGATGGTCTTCAAGATTATCACTGAAAATCAGAATGTCATCAATATAAACACAAATGAAGTCATATTTACCAAAGATGTAATCCATTCGCCTTTGGAAAAAGGCTGGTGCATTTTTTAGACCAAATGGAAGTACTCTCCATTGAAAAAATCCAGCAGGGCATGTAAAAGCTGTTTTGTGCCTATCTTCTTCTCTGATCTGGATCTGATAATATCCTGACTTCATGTCGAATTTACTAAATATCCTGCTGTTTTGGATCTTCTGCACGATAGTCTCTTGCCTTGGCAAAGGGTAATTAAAACTTTTTGTGATAACATTTAAAGGCTTGTAATTAATTACCATTCGTGCTTTCCCTCTAATTATTTCAGAATGATTTCTGACTAAAAAAGCTGAACAAGAATAATGAGACTCACTAGGTTCTATCAATTGAAGCTGCAGAAGTTCATCTATTTGCTTTTTGATCTCCTTTTCATCAGAAGGAGTGCAGGGAATCAATTTACCTTTAACACCATTGTCATGGAGGGTAATGATTTCTTGTTGTGGGCTCTCCACTGACCAAAAGATTTGAGGATTCTTTGAACAATTTTTTAACAAATCTTCATAAATCTGAATTTGTTCTGTAGACCAGACTGGATCGATATGAGCTTTCTGTTTATTGTTCTTTTGAGTTTTTTCTTCATATCTTTGAAGAACTTCTATCCAATCATTAGAATCTTGTGCCGGTCTTCTAGTTCCAATCTTCTTTTGGCTTATTTGTTTTTGAGGCTCTGAGTTAGCCAATGTAAGTCTTGGAACTGCAATAGCTTTCTTCTTAACATTCATAATCAACTTGTCTTCACTTATTGTTACTGGAAGGACAGAAGATAAGAATGGCATTCCCAAAGGAAGACTACATGAGGTATCATGAAATTGAACTGCTGAAATTTTTATAATCTCCCCCCCAACTTTCAAAGAAATATTATCAACATAATGAGTTAAAGAAACTGAACCTCCTACAGTTTCAGAAACCAAAATGTGATTGAGAGGTTTCCAGATACCTTTAAAGAGTGAAGGTCTTGCCAAATTGTTAGAACCTCCAGTATCGATAAATGCATGAACTGCAATCCAATCTTGGCGTACTTGGACTTCTACTGGAATATACAAAAGATTATTTGTTTTCACAATCTTTTTAAGAAAAGAAGTTTCTTCAGAAGTTGTGACTGGTGGGATGGAAGATGGAGAGACTTGCTTTGGATATGGACAAAAAGAACTTAGGGATGGAGATGGAGAACTTAAAGATGGATTTACAGATAGATTTATCTGACTTGAATTTTCTGCAGGATGAGTATCTACAATGGATAAACTGGATTTTTCAGAAGTGATGGAAATATCATCATCAAACTCAGATGTTTCGGAAGTCAATTCTTCACTGCAATATAAATCATCTATATCTGTGCATTCAGAATCATAGCAGTGATTCATTTTTTGAGACAATTCAAACTTGTCTTCTTCTTCTGATAAAGAAGCATCTGTTAGAATATAAACTTCAGAAATGTCATCTTGAGATTCAACCATAGACCAAGAGTCTGCAAATTCTTCAATGTCTACACATGCTTTGAGTTTACTAGAGGAGCTCTTTGGACATTTTCTTGCAAAATGACCTTCTTGTTTACAGATAAAGCAAGCATTACTTCTAGGCTGTGATTCTTTTCGTTTTTTCAGATATCTGTATTTTTTGAAAGGTCTTCTAGGATGAGCTACTCTTTTAGGCCGGAATTTACCATATCTTTTTGATCTGCGCTTTTTAAATGGTGTCCATGGTAGAGCAGAACGACATACATCCAATCCGGGAGAAAACTCAGAAGCTTTCTTTTGCCAGCACAAATATTTAATCTTTTCAGTGCATCTGAACAATAGATCTATCCAATAGATCTGATCAATGGTTTTGGTTTGAACTTCTAGATCCTTGAGGATCATGTCTCCTAGGTTTCCTGGTAATTTTGACAAAAATGAAATTTTTTGGACTGAATCATTGCTTAAATTTGCCTTAAAGACTTTAGCCATATATTCATTACCAAATTCTTGAAAGTACTTTGCATCTTTCAATTCCATACGGGCTAAGTCTGTTATGAGCTGCTTCTTTTCATCAACAGGCTCGGGCACAAACTGAGTTTTTAGTAATAGCTCTAAGGTGGCTAATCCTGCATTACAGACATTCATTCTTTCTTCAGCTGTTGGTGTCATCCACCAATCATATACAATGCCTGCCATTCTTTTCTCAGCCAAATAAAAAATAGCTTCATTGTTTAACTTAGAGATTACTTGCATCTGGTATAAAGCACCTATCCAGATACGGATTGATTCAGCCGGGTTTTTTGATTTTTCCAGATCTAAAACATAACCAGTGGAGCTGGTTGCATAAAGATCTTCTTCTACTCTGAGATATTTGAACTATTCTTTGAATGTATGAGCCTTTTGCAGAGAAGGCAATATAAAGGATGGGCATTTCTTTGCTGCGTCTTCTAAAGTTGCCAATTCACTTTTGGATTTTTGAATGTAAATTGTCTGGGATGACTCAAGGGCTTTTTCAGAAGTTTTACCTTTCGATTGTGGAACTGTTTTTTCTTTAGATGCTGCTTGGGCACTAGACTCTATTCCACTTTCTTCTTCTTCTTCAAATTCCCAATAATTTGGATTTTCCATAGCCATTGAAAAACGGGGAGTTCTCAATTCTTTCTTTCTTCTTTCCTTTTCTTTCTTTCTCCTAACCTTTTCTTCTTTTCTTTGCTTTTCAGCTTCTTGTTCATCTTGAAGTAGTTTAAGGTTGGCTAAGATTTCTGCTGATTGAGAACCAAGGTCATCTAAAACATCTTCTGCATGGCTACACCATGTAGTCAAATAGTTTCCTATTTGATACACTTCATCCAGATCTTTAGTGTTGGTTACACTATGTTCAATCAACGGGGCACAGTCAGCTCTAGTAGTAGGCTGTTTGGACAAAGAAGAGGTTGTACAGAATTTTGTTTTTGGTGGCCATTTTCCTCCTCTGACAAACCTATGGTTGGCATACTGCCATTCTTCTTGTGGTTGAGCTGAAATATGAGAAATGCGATGCATTTTTTGTACAGGCAAAAAAGGTTTATTTTCAGGTATATACAGTTCATTATAACCTATTTCAGGTTCATCAGAAAGAACTTCAGAAATGGGCGCTTTACTTGAAGAGGTAGCTTCATTATATTGGACTGGAAAGACATGACGTCTAGGTTTAAAAACAGGTCTCTGTATTTCTGGCCTGGGTGGGATTAGCTTAACACAACCATCAGAAACTGCAATTCTTTTCAGTTTGGACTCAGGTTTCTTGATATCTTCCAGAGACTTATATTGAAAATACCAGTCATTTGGGATCTCTTCAGGACTATACACAGCACCTTCAACTTGTGCATTTGACATGCCTACAGTGACACAGTCTTTTAGAACAGGCTGTTTCAGTTTAGGATGAGCAGTGTTTGTTAACTGAAACGAAGTTTGGACTACTACAGACAAATAGTCACTATCATCTATCAAGCTTAATCCTTGGACTCCAGTCATTAATTTCCAACAGTCTTGAAGATGAGGATCTGACAGACTAATTGCATAATCTGGATAAATGGTTCCATACTGACATCCAGTAGACAGATTTCCCATTATGGTTCCTATACGTGCATGATCATAGACTTGATGGCGAGTATCAAAGACTTCGGCTATGCAGGGTGAATTAATACCATGTCGAAACAGAGGAGCTAAACCAATACGAATACCTCCGAAATGGAGATAATAGTATTTCTTATCTATCACATATTGTCTGAACTTTTTTATTTCATCTTTGGAGAACAGGTTCAGAGATACTATCTGAACAGACGGACCAGAGATTTTTATTGTCACTTCTACTTCTTTTAAAAAAGATTTTTTCTTAAAAACATGAGTGATCGGCAGTTTGTAAACATCGGTAGCATGAAGAGAGGGTGGATTCCAACTTTCAGGATTTTCTACTTCATCATGCTCTATTTCTTCAGAACGAGATGTTACTTCATTGACTATCTTACGATCAATACTAGAGAAAGTGCGTAATAAGTTTGCCATGACAGAATCAGAAACAGGGCTCCGATACCAATTAATCGTGGACTCAGTAACTTACTTGATAATCGATCCTTTCAACCGCAAGCGCAACACAACTGAGATATGCGACTCGACTCTCCTCAGGTCCTTTGCTCGCCTTACAATCTCCTCATGTGTTCTTGGCATAAACTGTCCTCAGACAAGCGGCCATCGAAACATGCGATGCGATGGAGCGCAGGCCGTCGATCTGCAGATCAGATCGACGGTGGGAAACGAATCGGAGGACTGGCCGATTGGAGGGACAAACAAAATGCGTGCGATTGAACTTTGCGATGCGACGGAGCGATGGCCGCTTGATCGGCGTTCGATCAACGGTGAGGATTAGTTCTAGAGTGGACCGGCGGAAAAAACTTTATAACATATGAAACCCAAAGTTTTCAACAAAAACAAAGGTTTTTAAATGCATCGGGATATATATATGATAGGCGCCCGACTGCGGGGCCTGTGGTCTTTACGGAATGTAATATGCCCGGGGCGTGCAGAAAAGGGCCAATCGCAATCGGGTCATCGGGCCTGGTCTTTCAATCTACCCATGTATTTTCTCCGATTGCGATTTCTTGATCGGGTCTTCTTAATCTACCCATTTTTATATTAAACCATGTGACTTTGGTTTTTTATAACGAACTTTGGATAAATGGGTTCTTCGTTTTTTTAAAAGAAAAAGGTGATCGAGCAGGTTTATAATACAGCGGGCGATCGCATCGGAACTTTTTAAAGCGACACGGCAAAAGACTTGCGCTCGCTTGAAATTTAGCGATGCGATAAGCGCCGTGAGGGGCTTAGCACTTGGTTTTTATGGTAAGGGCATGTGGGGGAAGTGGTTAGGGGGCTTAGCCAAAGGGGCTAAAGTCCATAATAAAGACTTGTGTTTTTTATGAATTTTTCATGGTTTTCAAAGGAATCGGGGGGTTCGAAATAGTTAAAAAATGAGTTTTCAACTATGGAAGGGTGATTTTCATGAAAGGAAAACATGAAAAATAGAGGAAATTTATGGGGAAAAGGGAGAGCAAATGAAGGTTAGTTGTGAGTGGGAGAAGGGAAAAAGGATGGTTTTTGCAGTGGTTTTTTCTCTTTGGAATTTTAGCAGAATTCTCAGAGTATAAAATGGAAATAGCAAATGAAGATTTTGGACAGAGGCATGAGGCCTTTAAGAGTCTTCAAGAGGCAACATTTTGTTGCAATAAAATCTGTTCCTTGAAGGCTCCAAAATCATTTAGCCACCATTTGGTATGACAAATTTTATAGGTGGCTAACACCAGCATTTAATTTGTTCATCAGCTTTCGAGGAGAAATTTCTGTTGATCCAAGACACAGACCGTCAAATGTTTTCTCATTTCCCTTCTATTGCTGTTTTAGAGAGGAAGCACCTCCCTGGCTAGATGATTCATTACCAGCCGATGTAATTGCTCTTGATATCGAAAGATTACTAGAGCAAAATGAAGAAGAAAGATATGATTTTGAACAAGAAGATTCTGATGAAGAATGGAATAATAGTGATTAATAATTAATGTATATGATCACTCTTTTGATATCATATACACTATTTTAGTTTTCGTGGGTTTATATTAAAAATATCCACTTTGTAATTATTATGAGCCAATGTCCTAGATTCTGGCCATCTTATCTTTGGATTTGAGTATTTTTCTTTTTAGATATTGTCGGATTCGGTCTCCATATGGCTCTGCCTTTAATGATATTAACCTGGGACAAAAAGAATCTACTATTGGTATGAACATCATGCAAGAAGTCATATCCAAAGGACAAACAGTAAAAGTGATATGTACAAAAAGTAAAGATTCGGGCAAGTGGGGACTACCACTTGTTATCTCCTTCCTTAAAGGCAGAGCCATATGGAGACCAAATCTGACAATATCTAAAAAGAGATAATACAAATCTTAAGAAAAGATGGCCGGAATCTAGGACATCGGCTCTCAATAATTACAAAGTGGATATTTTAAGGAAACCCACAAAAACTAGAGTATGATATTCAAAGAGTGATCATACTCATCAACCACTGTCGCCATTATTCCATTCTTCAGCAGTTGCATATTCTCTCTCTGCTTCATCCATCTCTAATAATTGTTCAACATTGGGGACAAATATATCAGTAGGTAAAGAATCATCCAACCATGGAGGTGCTTCTTCAAGGAAGCAACAATGAAATGGGAATGAAAAGATATTTGAAGGTCTTTGTCTGGGATCAGTTGATATTTCTCCTCAAAAGCTGATGGACAAACGAATGATGCTTCAGTCTGTTTTCCATCATTAATGACCACTACTGTATCCTCATGAATAAATTCAAATTCTATAGTATAATCATGCTGTGCTGCAATATGTATTGCCCATATAAGAGTACTAATAGTATCTGGGAAATCGCTATTACACAACCACTCAACCCTAGGCATGTACTTAAACATAAACAATTTGAACCAAGGACTTCACCAATTTATGGCACTATCTAATTGTGTAGCATAAGTTATGACCCTAACATAACCATGGATTCTAGCCCTCTGATGTATAGTGAAATAGTCTTGCCAGGTCCAATCAATATTTTGAACAAAACCAAAATAAACAGGAATAGTTTCTCGGGACAATGCATAAAAGACTCTCCATGGCCTATTTCTATATGGCAACTCTCTACCGTATGCTAACATGCAATCTTCTGAATCAAACCATTTTTGTAACACTATTTGCAACACTTCTATAGGTAATGTCTTGATTCTAATGACAAAACAATCCCAACAAAACTCATATTTACACTTACTACAAACTAATACTGGACTCGACTGAACACAACTGTGACTCTTACTGGTTGAAGCTTCATCCTGATGTAGAGGTCTGAACATCTTAATGTCTTTAATCTCTGTAGCTCCTTCTCTGGTGAGCATATCTGCAAGATAGTTTTCTGCTCCAGATTTGTAGACTATGTCGAAATCAAAGCCTTCTAACCATAGTGCCCATCTTAACACTCTTGCATTTCCTTGTTCAAGAAGTCTCTTGTTTGCAAGAATACTTTTCATGTGCTTTAAATCTGTTCTTACAATGAATTTCACACTTTTTAGGAACAAATGAAATCTCTTTATCCCTCTTTTAACTGCAAGTATCTCTTTGTGAGATGAAGGATATTTAATCTCTGTATCATCAAAGGTTCCTGAAGCATAAGCACAAACAAGTTCTTTTCTACCATGCTTCTGCAATAATACTGCGGCCCATGTATGGTCTGAAGCATCAGTGTCAAGAATAAAAGGAAGATTTGTGTTTGGAAGCTTTAACTTTGGCAATTCTTTGATTTTGCTCTTGATATTTCTGACAACTTTTGTCGTGTCTTGGGACCAGCCAATTTGTTCTTTCTTCAATCTCTTTTGCAGGATCTTAGTGTCGTCAGATTGCTTCTCATAAAACTGTCTGAAATAATTCAAGCAACCTAAAAACCTCTGCAATGTTTTTACATCAGGTAGTATGTCAGGAAATTTCAAAAGATGCAGGAGGACATGAGGTTGAAGTTCAATGTGTCTTTGTTCAATATGCAGACCTAAATAATCAATCCTGACTTTTCCTATCTAAAATTTTTCTTCTGAATCAGAAAGAACTAACCCATGTGTATACACCATCTCATAGAACTTATCTAAATGCAACTTGTGGGTATTTACATCTTTGCTGAACACAAGTAAATCATCAATATATACAATAATATACTCTACCCCTCCAAAAATGTCTTCCATCCTTTTTTGAAATTCAGATGGAACATTTTTCAGTCCAAAAGGCATTACAGTCCATTGATATTGTCCATGGGGAACTGTAAAAGCTGTCTTAAACCTGTCTTCTGTGATAATGCCAATTTGCCAAAAACCACTTTTAAGATCAAATTTACTAAAAACATTTGCATTTGCAATTTTGGCAAGTAAGAGTTCTTTATTGGGAAGAGGATACCTGATAGGCAATAATGCCTCATTCAAAACTTTGTAGTTTATCACCAACCTTTTCTTCCTTCTTTTCTGTTCACTATGTTTGTTAACATAAAATGCTGGACAAGCCCATAGACTCTTACATGGCTCAATAAGCGCTTGCTGCAGAAGCTGATTAATCTCTGCTTTGCATAATTCTTGTTCACGTGGACTCATATGGTTGGCGCTTGCTTTCTGTGATTTAGGTGAATATCCTTCTTTGTAAGGAAGAGACACAAAATATTTCTCTCTTGTCCAGAAAACATCAGGTCTGTTAGCTGTACAGTCTTTTCGCAACTTGTCAGAAATTCCTTGAAGTGTTTTTCGGCCATGCAATTCTGCATTCTTGATTATCTTATGGATCTTAGAAAGATCTTGCAGACTACTTTGGAGATTGTCCTCTTCATTTGGCTGAACATTAACTTGATAGTCACTAGAAGCAGGAAGTTGTATTGGGCCTTTTGAGGTTGTGAGAGTAACTGTGTCTTTTGCAAAAATGATAGGGAGGAACCTTTTCAAAAAATCTTGTCCTAACAAAACATCAGAACCTGTATCATAACTGTACAATGTAACATATGTCTGTACGTTACCTAAATAAACAGGGAAGTCAGGAGCTATATGGTTTATTTCCATCAATTCCTTATTAGCAGCTCTGAAAGCAAGTTTGGTAGGCTATCATAACTGTACAATGTAACATATCTCTGTACATTACCTAAATAAACAGGGAAGTCAGGAGCTATATGGTTTATTTCCATCAATTCCTTATTAGCAGCTCTGAAAGCAAGTTTGGTAGGCTGACAGTAATAATCAGAAATAGCTTTATATTTACAGCAACTGCTCATAGCTCCAGAATCTCACTGAGCATCAAGAGTGTATTCCTTAATTTTTGGCAACTTGATTTTCAATGGAATAACTACTCTGTCTCCAATTCCCATGACTTTAACCAAGTCAGCATCTTTAAATTTCATAGGCAATTCTTCTGGAATCTCTTTCAACAACAAACTTGTCAGCTTGGAATTGCATTCATCATAATCAGCAATAAGCAAATGGAGTTTTGATGATAACTGAATCATTTATGATCTAGTATGCTGAATTGACGATTCTATTCTTTCAATCTTTTCTTTGAGAATTGTGATTTCATTCTTACCAAAAGAGTAGGTGGTCTCTGTAATTTTCAATGGTAAGAACATTGAATCAAATTCTTTTTCTATGGATTTAATGTCACTGAAAATCTCTTTCTGTTTTTTGGGAACAAGTAGCTGTCTTTCCAAATTCTCAAGTTTCTCTGTCAATCTTCTTTTTACTGTCAACTGAGTAGGATCAAGCTGCAATCGCTGAGTTCTGATTTCATTTATCTGGGCCTGTAGAGTATCTGAAGAGTTGAAATGAAACATTTTTATGTCAGTAATAAAAGTTTCATCAAAATCAGACTAGTCTGAATTTAGGCTTAATCTTCTGATATCTGTGAAGTCATCATTATCTGTAGAAGAAGAAGAACTAGATACTTCAAAGTATTCTCCGTCTGAATGAGATATAAGATCCCATTCTCGAGGATTATGAATAGTAGAGAATATATCCATAATCTTCATCTGTGTTTTGTCCTTCTTTTCTCTGCAAGAATTAGCATAATGACCCTTTTTTCCACATATGAAACAAGTTACTTTCTTGGATGGTTTTGTTATTTTTCTAAATACTATCCTTCTCTTCTTGGAATTAAACTTTGAAGGATAATACTTCTTTTTTGGAATATATTTGTCTGTTTTGCAGGAGCAAGATTTCTTGACAAACTTTTTCTTCATTTTGCTGTGACATCCAAAATCATAAGTTTCTGCAAAATTATTGCATATTTTCGTGCTGAATTTCATTTGTTTTTAATTTTTTTTTTTGCTTTTTCAGCAGCACATTCTTTTAGCAGAACTAAAACTATTAGCTGTTGGACAGCTGCAAAAGACAGATTTTCTATATTCACTTTATTGAGGTCAATAAATTGATTGATCAAATCTGGAATTTTGCCTGGCATGGATGCTATATAGTATCTCAAATAAGCAACATTATGTGGGTCAGTTGCTTGATATAATAACTTTTGCATGACACAAAAGTATTCATGGAGATGATCTATATTGCATAACTTTTGAGACAAAAATAATTGAGAATGATGAGAAGAATCTTCTGGGACTACCCCAACAAATTCATGTTTCAGGACATCAAATAATGCTTTTAAGGGGTCTGTTTTATGTTCAATTATCTTGTCTTTGTCTGCCTCTGCTAGTTTTTCCCACCATTGCTTTAAGATGGCAGTAAAAGACCAAATAATCTGGGTTACTATATCAGACCAATCTGCTTTTGTTTCTGCTTTTCTCTGAAGTGCCCAAGCATGAACATTATGGAAAGTAGCAATGACCTCATTATAATCAAGACAATCAATATTATCTAACAAAGTATTACCATATCCTTTGGTATTAGGAATCTCAAATCTGACTGGTACACTTTGTAGATTGTCTTTGTATTTTGAGAAAGGGCTCGTGGCTGCTGCTTCATGAGCAGAAGTGGTTGACTCTCCTTTACCCGCTTTGTGTGAAAAGAAGAAAGATTCATGTCTTTCTCTTTTTGTACTTGATTCTCCTTGGGTAGGTTCTCCAGGAGTTCTGGATGTTACACCAGACATAGCCAAAATGTGTGGAGCAGATGGTTGACCATTTTCTATCAGAGTTTTAAGACTGACATAATTCTTTGGTAGTCTTAAATTGTCAAGAGAAGGAAAAGTTTTTAGCCTCTTTCATTAAATCTGTTTTTTCTTTGGCTAATTTTATTCCTTTCTGAACTTTTTCCATTTTGGTAAGATCTAGATTCCCAATTTGCTTGAAAAGTATGCTTCTAATACCATCTTGTGGTTCATTAGAGCTTGAAGCAAATTTCAAGTTAGAACTTGAAAAACCTACTTCTCTATAATGTGGAGAAGTAGGTGTAGGAAGTGCAATTCTCAAATGGTCTAGAGATTTTGAAATAATACCCATGTTGGACTGTATATCATTTAATTTCTGAGTATGCTCATTCTGTGTCTCCAAACATTCATTATAACCAGTATGCAATTTCTTTATATGCTCTTTTATCTCAAGAACATCTCTGGCTATATCATCTATGTTTTGCAACATACAAACTATCTGATAGTTTGTATAGTTGCGCATTTTTTCTGTGTCACTCTGATCTGGATAAGAAAGATTCCTCATTTGAATCCATTGGAAATCTAACTTTAATGTAGCATTCTTAAAAGTCCTTCTAGAATTTCTTGGTTTCAGATGTCTTTCTCCTATTTTTGCTATCAATTCTTGTTGAGCGCTTGGCAGAGAAAAACTTTTTATATTAGGGAGTAACACTTGTTCATCCTTTTTGGGAGAAGATTGTTTTTTTGTTTGGAAACTAGAAGGAGGAGTAGATATACAGAATTGGCAATCATCTAGTTTGGATGACAGAGATTTGCGATGATGCTTTTTTGACTCAACTAATTGAGAGTATGGTGAATAGGGAGTCTTGATATCAAGTCTATCAAGAGTAGATAAAGATCTGGTAAGAGTAGGATTTGAAAACTTAAGACCAGTAGTTCGATTTGAATGTCTGGCTAAAGATAACTGTTGAGGTTCTTTAGAGGATTTTAACTGAGGATATTTTTGAGAAAGTGGAGTATATGTACTATTCCACTCTTCCGGAAGTGTACATTCAGAAAATCTTATTTGCAGAGGAACAATATTTCCTGGGCTAACAATCACACCCTCTTTCAATGCTCTCTGACATAATTTTGGATTTAAAGGAGGCATTGATGTAGACACAAATCTCAGGCAAACAGATTAGTGTAACTGGGCTATTAATGATTGAGGAGCAATATCAAATCCATTGAACGGTATATAGGCATTTAGAAAATCATTTATTTATGGGTCACTTAAATCAACTTGATATCTTGGAATAACAGAAGACCAAACCGGCCCATTATTTAAGGGACTCTGGAAACCACCCAACAGTGCATCATGAAAATCATTCATTCTAGTGTCTAGAACACAGGTGAGACAGGAGGTATTTAAACCAGACCTTACAAGAGGATTTATTCCAAACTATATCATTCCCATATGAATGTATTTGTATCCATGCTCTAAACCCCATTCAATATCTTCTCTTTTGATTAGAGGCACTTGGTAAACTTTTTGACCAGTAGATATGGGAATATTGACTGAGGTAAAACGAAACAACTGAGCAGCTTTAAACTGGAATGCAGAGAGCTTATATAATTTATCAACTTTTATCTCTGGCAATGTCTAATTAGGCCGTGGTTCAAATTCTTGAACTAAATCTTTTTCCTCATACAATTTTTCATTACTAGGTTTGTTCAGATATTTATTCAGAAAAGACCATCTCTTTTGCCTAGCTATTTTCTTGTCATCGGGTTTCTGAAGAACGAATTCATTCATAGAACCAGCCATTGAGATTAAATACAAGTATGCACTTGAATAGAGGTAAGAAGTCTTTGTGCTCCAGGAAAGCAAACACGGTAGTCCTTCGCCTCAACGCTCTCTACCAAAGCCTTACCGCCAACTCCAAACTTAAACAAATGTAGGAACTAATACAATCCAAAGGGAGAACCAGACAATGAAAACTAACTTGGACAAAGAACTAGATAGCTCTGATACCAATTTTTAGAACAAGAACAAACTCTCAATATTTTAACAGAAAACTTCTCAACCAGAGTAATTCTCTATTAATTTTTTCGGATGTCATCTTACAATACAGAGCTCATATTTATATCCTCTAAGCCAGTTATCTGGTGAAAACTTTTACCGATAACCTGGGACAAAAAGAATCTACTATAGGTATGAACATCATGCAAGACGTCATATCCAAAGGACAAACAGTAAAAGTGATATGTACAAAGAGTAAAGATTCGGGCAAGTGGGGACTAGCACTTGTTATTTCGTTCCTTAAAGGAAGAGCCATATGGAGACCGAATCTGACAATATCTAAAAAGAGATAATACAAATCTTAAGAAAAGATGGCCGGAATCTAGGACATCGGCTCTCAATAATTACAAAGTGGATATTTTAAGGAAACCCACGAAAACTAGAGTATGATATTCAAAGAGTGATCATACTCATCAAACACTGTCGCTATTATTCCATTCTTCAGCAGCTGCATATTCTCTCTCTGCTTCATCCATCTCTAATAATTGTTCAACATTGGGGGCAAATATATCAGCAGGTAAAGAATCATCCAACCATGGAGGTGCTTCTTCGAGGAAGCAACAATGAAATGGGAATGAAAAGATATTTGAAGGTCTTTGTCTGGGATCAGTTGATATTTCTCCTCGAAAGTTGATAGACAAACTGAATGATGCTTCAGTCTGTTTTCCATCATTAATGACCACTACTGTATCCTCATGAATAAATTCAAATTCTACAGTATAATCATGCTGTGCTGCAATATGTATTTCCCATATAAGAGTACTAATAGTATCTGGGAAATCGCTATTACACATCCACTCGACCCTAGGCATGTACTTCAACATAAACAATTTGAACCAAGGACTCCACCAATTTATGGCACTATCTAATTGTGTAGCATAAGCTATGACCCTAACATAACCATGGATTCTAGTCCTCTGATGTATAGTGAAATAGTCTTGCCAGGTCCAATCAGTGTTTTGAACAAAACCAAAATAAACAGGAATAGGTTCTCGGGACAATGCATAAAAGACTCTCCATGGCCTATTTCTATATGGTAACTCTCTACCGTATGCTAACATGCAATCTTCTGAATCAAACCATTTTTGTATATATATATATATACTACATTCATTTACCCCCTTTTTATCCGAAGTATATATATATATATATATATATATATTAGAAAGTGGGGGGAGGAGGAAAATGGAGAAGTAAACAAGCAAGGAAGAATGAAGATTGAAGAGGGGGTGTATATATAGGAGGGGGGGTGGGGTGTGCTATATATAGGAGGGGGGGTGGGGTGTGCGGATAATAAAGAAATATGATATACTTTGGATAAAAAGGGGGTAAATTTAATGTAGTATATATATATATATATATATATATATATATATATTACATTAATTTACCCCCTTTTTATCCAAACTATATATATATATATATTAGAAAGTGGGGGGAGGAGGAAAATGGAGAAGTAAACAAGCAAGGAAGAATGAAGATTGAAGAGCGGGTGTGTAGATTGAAGAGGGGGTGAGGAGGAAAATGGAGGAATAAACAAGCAAGGAGGAATGCAGATTGAAGAGGGGGGAGGTGATGGTTACAAATATATAAGCAATGGAAAAGAAACTCAGAAATTTTGAATATGGAGCAAAGGGAGGCTAAAGTTAAAGATAAAGGCAATGGATTAGAAAAATCCAAGGGATCCAATGGGGGAGGGGGTGGTTACAAATATATAATCAATGGAAAAAGTAACTAAGAAATTTTGAATAAGGGGAAAAGGGAGGCTAAAGTTAAAGATAAAGGCAGTGGATTAGAAAGGGATCCTACAGGGGAGAGGGGGGGTCGAAGGGAAAGAAAGGAGGAGAAAATGGAACAAGTATTAGACCGACAAAAAATAATGAGAAGAGGGAAAGAAAAGGGTGGGGTAGGGGTGGAGATTAATGAGGGGAGGAGTTATAGAGTAAGTTTATGGATTATCGGTTTACAGGAGGGGCTAAGTTTATAGCCATCTTCCTTGTTGAAGTTATTGGCTAGATCTCTCCCCCTTACATAAAAGAAACCACAAATATTATTGCCAAGATTTTGGCCAAAAAGAACATAAAGACCATATTTAAACCCCATAAAACCCTTCGAAAGTTATTCCGGTCAGCTAAACATAAGTCTGACCCCATACAAGGATCAGGTGTCTACCAGTTTCCTTGTTCATGCAGGAAGTCTTACATTGGCCAGACATGCCTACCCTTCACAACAGCCTTAAAGAGCACATAGCTGATACTGACCATTACTAGGTGCCGAAATCTATTGTTGCCGAGCACTCCTTCACAACGAACACCTTATTTATTTTGACCAGTCTAAAATCCTAGCTTGTGTCCCATTTTATAATTCTCGAACCATTAGTGAAGCTCTTGAGATCGAGAAGCACCACAATAACTTCAACAGGGAAGATAGCTTTAAAATTAGCCCCTCTTGGAAATCGATAATCCATCAACTTACTCTATAACTCCTCCCCTCATTAACATCCCCGCTCTCCCTTCTTTTCCTCTTCTCATTATTTTTTGTTGGTCTAATTCTTGTTCCATTTTCTCCTCCTTTCTTCCCCTTCAACCCTCCCCCCTGTTGGATGCCTTTCTATTTCGTTGACTTTATCTTTCTTTGCCCCATATTCAAAATTTCTTAGCTGCTTTTCCATTGCTTATATATTTGTAACCACCCCCTCCCCTTTTCCCCCTCCTTCAAACTTCATTCCTCCTTGCTTGATTCCCCTTCCCCCACTTATTAATTAATTTATTTTTATTTGACCTTTAATCTAACCCCCACCTTATTAATTTTACATTTTTGACCATTTATTAATTTGTTCATCAATTTTTTTATCTTCTTGCCCATTAATTTTGTTTTTTACTGTTTGTTAATTTATGTAATAATTTATTATACTCTTGACCATTAATCTTCTCCCTTGACCTATTTAAGGATTGATGAACATTCACTCTCATCATCTTTTAGCTTTCTAGTACCTAATGATGGGTGGAGTGTTCATTTGAAATGTCGGACAGGGTTAATCCACTACACAGTTTGCTTCCAGAAATTTTGACAATATGAATAACTGTGGAAATCTCCACTCTAGAAGTATGGATTATTCAGCTTATGAGGACAGACGTAGGGGAAATTCTATTGATAATTTCATATGGTATTTTTTCTTGCTGTTTCCATTCATTTTTTTATTTGGATAGTAAAGTATCTAGAGAATTATTTTCGAAATACAATATTGGTACAAAATAGGAAGAGCAGTCCCCCGCCCCCCCTTATAATGTTTGGTACCTTGTTGTTGAAAAATCCACTAGGGTGGAAAATTAATTGATTTCTCTTATTATGGCAATACCTTGTGATGTTCCATTATTAGTTCTTCTTCTTTCAATTTATCTTATTCTTATCATCAAGACTAATGCTAATCAACAAATAGAGGAGGACACAAGATGTAGGCACACAACTAGGGAAAAACCCCTACATAGGGGAAAACCTAGTCAAGAACTCTTCCTTCAGAGATTCAAAACAAAATTGAGATGACCAAGACCCTCACAACCTAGACCAAAGCCTTCTTCCATCCATCAAGTTAACCTTGTTAAATCATGCTTCGGTTGTGAGTCCTGTATTCAATATTTCGTCCTTCAATACTTTTTTCCTGAAAACACAGTTCAACGACTCTTGACAACTACGGTACACAAGCCTTCTCATGCTTCAATCCTGTGGTAGTCTTCTCATGCATACATAAGCCTTGTTGTAAGTATTTTCATGCTTCGATCCTGTGGCAACCTTCTCATACTTCGGTCCTATGACATGCTTACCATGCTTTGATCCTGTGGCAGCCTTCTCATACTTCGGTCTCGTGACATCCTTACCATGCTTCAATCTTGAGATAACTTACTCTTGTTTTGATCCTGTGACATCCCTCATCATGCTTTTATCATACTTTATTAGTGTCACACTTCAGTTCTGTAGTAGTATCATAATTTGGTCCTGCAATGATCTTATAACAAAGTTATACTTCGGTCCTGTAGTGGTACAGTAATAGTGTCAAACTTCAGTTTTGTGGTAGCCTAGAATTTCGGTTCTGTGGTAGCCTAGTAAGAGTCTTATACTTTAGTTATGTGGTGGCCTAAAAAATGTTCCAGCTTGCAATGACACTTCGACCTCCTGAATCATCGAATTATTCTTCACTGTAATTCACCGAACTTGTATCTCATCTCCTCTTGTTGAGCGAAGTCTACATGCCTATTTATAGTTGCCTCCCACTGTAAAATAAGCCAACTTGATCAATTTGTGAAGCCGACTTTTGGAGGATTTGTTTAGAGTTTGATTTTGCAAGGTGACTTGATGGATGAAGCTTTTGACATAACCAAAAAAGATTTGACTTTGACTTTAAAAATCCTAAAAGCCTACAATGGAGGCTTGACCTATGACAATTGACCCAAGCATGAAACACATGATTTAACAAGCCAATTTAATTAATAATAAAATTTCTTCTAAATATATTTCATTATGTCTCAAGTACAATTATGAAGACCGAACCTAGTTACATTCTTCAACACTCCCTCTTAACTAGGGAGGTGTTCATAATTACATATATCTATAGAGGTACATGGAAGATCTCAAAACACATGATCTACGAAGAGTCTAGGCACCGCAATGCCATGGACTAGATTTATGACCAGGGAAATCTATCCAAGTCCTTGAACAATTTAGGAACTCACGGTGCCACAGACTAGATTCCTGACCAGGGCAATCTATCCAGGTGGGACTAAGATGGACTAAAGGTTTCAGCGTCTCGTCTCTAGGTACCATCAGTCTTACTTGCTAACCATCAACCTAGGGATCCAGGTGCATAATGCAAGGTTATAGCTCTATGACCAACGCCACCCTCCCTACTTTGAGAACTAGACATCAACACATAGTGCTGCCCAAATGTCTTCTTAGGCAATGTGTATCACACACAAAGCCTAAACACTCCCGATTATTCAAATTGGTAGCAAGTCCTTCCTGATCAAATAGATCGGTAACAACAAATCTTTCCCAATCAAGTAGATTGGTAACAACAAATCTCTCCCAATCAAATAGATTGGTAACAACAAGCATGTAAAAACATGCTTCCAAAACTCCAAGAGATTTACATGTACAAACAACCCCAATCAGTAACAATCTTTTAGATGCACATAAGTAAACACAAACCTTTGGGGTCTTCAAACATCTTGATGTTGCTTCTCATCTTATCACAGTAGGACTTATATGCTTCCCAAATGAATTTTGACAGGAGATTCCTCAACCATACAATTTCCTTTCCTACTTCTCATGCAACAACATATTCTACAATCGGATCCTGTTTTCCTTCATTCAACAACACCTTAATATACATTCTCCAATTTCTTCTTCAAGGTATTCATCATGACTATAATATGCCCTCCCTCTTAACTAGGGAGATTTCCTCTATCCAGGCTCCCTCTTAACTTTGGGAAATCAACTTCCTTTCCATAACATCAGATAATATTTCATGGCTGCATTCCCTTTCATCAAAGTCTTCCTTCATCATGCTTATCAATCAGATATCTTGTACCTGCACAACTTAGACAACAAGTACAACCAAGTAAATATATAGAAGCATGAAATTAACTATATCAGAATCATACAATAATGAAGGTATTAGACTTTCAGACATTAAATACCTAAAGTTAGTTAGGTCCATAATCAACAAGAAACACATGCTTTTAAATTTCAACTTCTTGCCTGGGTTTTGTTAAAAACCCTAGATCACATCATTTAAAGTAACTCAAACAAGACATCAGTCTCATTATATCTAGGGTCTCAATATTTCCTTTCAGAGACATGACAAACTTTATTATGATATATTGCAAATCCTAGAAGCAGTTCGACAATGCATCAAACAGTCTTCGAATTCATATGTTAGACTTCTACTAGGATTTAATGCGAATCCTAGATTCCATCTATGAGACAATAAGCCTCAATCAAAACCAATCACAACATAATCTCAGAGTCCAACAATATGACCAACCTTTTGTAAACCCTAGATTTCATCATCACATTTGAAACAATATCATCATATCCTAGAATATTAAACTTCTACTAGGGCTTAGTTACAAAACCCTAGAATTTACAACTTATGATCAACAATAATTTGGTCAACACATATACATATTTAGGATTTCATAATCATGCACAAGCATATCATAACAACACATATCAGGCAACCCCAAGACACAAATATCAGAACATTAAAGTTATACATATAACAAACTAGATCAGGCTAGGGTTTCGATCATATATACAAACATACATCTAGGACTTCATTCCTAGGAACTATCTCCAGATAAGGGTTTTGCTCATAAACCCTAATTTACCAAAGACTCAAAGGTCTAGGATTTCAGACATCACCATTTAACCCTAAAGATTAGGGTTTCCATAACCATTCCAAAACCCCAAAAAACCCCAAACATCAAATTAATAGAATTTTCTAGATTTCATCAGTAACCCTAAGTAGATTAGGGTTTTCACATTACCATCTACTATCGACATACCCTTAGGTTAGGGTTTTACAAAGAGCCTTTCTTTTAGGGTTCCACAAAAATGATCAAATGTATAAAGAGGGTAGATTCAATCTAATGATGAATCACCCAAATAAGAATCTCTTAAGATTCAAAATACCTTTGACATAATGATGTTAGTAATATAATTTCAAAAGATAATGAACGTACCCTTTATAATAAGATAATTTTATAAAGTGCATAGTCTAAGACATACCTAGAGATGTTCCTTAACAAATCTTGTAGGGATTCCTTGAAGTGCTCTCTTTGAATTAAGCCATTATTTTTCATATCTGTAACAAATACTTCCAGGCAAAATATGTGATACCAAGAATATGATGTCAATTCTCAATCAAGATTTTCTATGCCACAGTGGACGATGGAATTCTAGGATAAACCCTATATATATCAAAAATCAAGTTATCTTTTCTTTTCAATCAATACTAGGGTTTTACTTGACATCCTAGATTACCTACAAACCTTAGAAGATAAGGACTAAGTTTTTTATAAGAGTTTTTCATATGTCACCTAGGGATTAGAGTCTTTACCTTAGACTAATTATAAACAAGAAGTTTTATATGGATCATCTAGGATTTTATAATATTAGATATATTGAAAAACTAGAAACTCATTTAAATGAAATAGATATACATACCTCATGTTTACATACCTTTGATTTGATAGTCCATTAGACTTGTTGCATATGCATTTGTTAAGTAAGGAACAGTTACAAAACTTACTTGATTTTTTTGAGCTGGTTCGTTGAATGCCCTTTGTTTGAGGAGACTTTAGGATCGGATACTGTCTATATTTTGAATGTGCCTAGGATGACTGTTCTTTTTGGTTACCAACTTACCAGGATCAATCTATTTCATTCGGATTTTCTGCCTTTGAATATATATCTATATTACAGTACCTTTGCTTTAGTTTTCAGACAACTCGATTTTTCATGGGCTCCTCATTCGGTCCTTCAAACATCAGTTTTATGTCTTCGCCCCTTTTTGTAGGAAGTAACCTTTTTCTTTCAAGATTGTTTTTCCTTTTTGCCAACAAGGTGATTTTCTACTTTCTTCCACCATAGCTCCGATATCATGTTGAGAAATCCATGAGGGTGGAAACTTAATTGATTTCTCTTATTATGACATTATCTTGTGATGTTTCATTATTAGTTCTTCTTCTTTCAATTTATCTTATTCTTATCATCGTGACTCATACCAATCAACAAGCAGAGGAGGACACGAGATGTAGGCACATAGCCAGGGCAAAACCCCTACATAGGGGAAAACCCAGTCAAGAACTCTTCCTTAGTAGATTCAAAACAAAATTGAGATAACCAAGACCCTCACAACCTAGACCAAAGACTTCTTCCATTCATCAAGTCAACCTTGTTAAATCATGCTTCAGTTCTGAGTCCTGTATTCAGTATTTTGTCCTTCAATACTTTGTTCCTGCAAACACAGTTCTGCAACTCTTGACAAACTACGGTACGTAAACCTTCTGATGCTTCGATCCTGTGGAAGCCTTCTCATACTTCGGTCCTGTGACATCCTTACCATGCTTTGATCCTGTGGCAGCCTTCTCATACTTCGGTCCTGTGACATCCTTACCATGCTTCGATCCTGAGGCAACTTACTCTGGTTTCGGTCCTGTGGCATCCCTCATCATGCTTTTATCATACTTTATTAGTGTCACACTTAAGTTCTGTAGTAGTATAATAAGTTGGTCCTGCAATGATCTTATAACAGAGTTATACTTCGGTCCTGTAGTGGTACAGTAATAGTGTCAAACTTCAGTTCTGTGGTAGCCCAGAATTTTGGTTCTGCGGTAGCCTAGTAAGAGTCTTATACTTCAGTTCTGTGGTAGCCTAAAAAATGTTTCGGCCTGCAATGACACTTCGACCTCCTGAATCATCGAATTATTCTTCACTGTAATTCCCTGAACTTGTATCTCATCTCCTCTCGTTGAGCGAAGTCTACATGCCTTATTAGAGTTGTCTCCCACTGTAAAATAAGCCGACTTGATCAATTTGTGAAGCCGACTTCTGGAGGAGCTGTTTGGAGGCTGACTTTGCAAGGTGACTTGATGGAGGAAGCTTTTGACATAACAAAAATAGATTTGACTTTGACTTTAAAAATCCTAAAAGCCTACAATGGAGGCTTGACCTATGACAATTGACCCAAGCATGAAACCCATGCTTTAACAAATCAATTTAATTAAGAATAAAATTTATTTTTCTTTCTTTTGATAAATATATTTCATTGTGACTCAAGTGCAATTATGAAGACCGAACCTAGTTACATTCTTCAACACTTGCCAGCTTATGTGTCCAGCAGGTACTCTTGTCTTGCACTTATATTGAAGAAAATGAAGTTTATTATCCCTTTGTACAATAATGCTTCTGACCTTTTGGAGTCAAATTTTCCCTCTAACGGCCTATATCCTTTTTGACCACTCACATGACTGGCCCCAGCATTAAGACAGGAAGTAAGTGGCCTACCTCGTATACCTATCTCATGGTATATGTTGATGAGAGTTACATAGTTTTCTGTTTCATTTTGTTCTTTAAGTTATCTAGAGCAGCTTTTTCCATTTTTTTCTCCATATTTCAGACTTGTGCTGCGTGTCTTATTAGATGTGCTGATCATGAACTATGGCAATTAATTTTTTTTGGCAGCAGTAGAATTGGTTCTAACTTGACACTGTCTGATTAAACATCAGAAACAGTATTCTAGAATATCTTCTTTTGGTTAAATTTTGTTTTCGTTTGATTGTGCAAAGTAACTAAGGTTTATTTAGCTATCGTGGTTGTTTCACAGAAATGTATTTACTTGCTCATAGAACAGTCTAACAAGAAAATAACTGTATCTAGATCATCTACGAAGGATATATAATGCACCTTAGTCAATTGAGTTACAATCTCATTGGTGTTCTCTCAATTGCGCTATTTGCAAGTAACTAAATCAGATATCTCCATGAAACTTGTTTTACTTGTATATGTTAAAGGGGAATGATCCTGACATTGATGCCAAGAATAAGACGATACATTAGTGAGATTCTAAAACTGTCTAGCATTACCTTCAGCACTTTGAGGGACTTTAACATGACTGTTGCTTTAGCAAAAGTGTAGCAATCATGAAGGAGGCTCTTAGTACGGCTCTCGCGCTTTTGACCAAGTTAACTATCATTCTGTTTTTCGGATGCTCAAGAATTGTTCAGTTGTTGTAATAGCAAAATTTAATATGGGAAGTCTTGCATGCTTAATGTTCTCTACCTTGAATCCATTGTCCAACAACTGAACTGTTCTTAATTAGCACATTTCAAATGCAAATAATTTGTTTGATCACAAGTTGCAGTGAGGAAAAGCAGTTGAGTTAGTGAACATAGTATTCAGGGTCAATTTTATTTTATTTTGCTACCTGTATAAAATTCAAATGATGAGGAGGCAAGTCAATCTGTATCAATAAATAGATCATTTTATCTGAGCAAGTCAATTAAAAATTGGCCCGCGTGCCCTCTAGATTCTTATCATTATCTTTTGGACTCTTAGCTAGACGTCAGGCAAGCTTATACATTTACAACCTGTTCTCAGCTAGTTTGCACACAACTGGGAGCCACAGATATCTGGGTGCAAAATGAAACCTATTTTTGATAACATCTCATGATGAGATCAGATGTGTAGAGAATTCAGTAATCCGGCTCATTTAACTGCGCTTGTTGTTTTAAATGGTCCATATGTTTTGATTTTCCTGACTGCACACATGTAGGAGGCAGCCTTGAATTGTGCTAGCTGGTAATGAAGCTTATCCTGGATTTCATCAAGGATTCATATCACTTTAGTGATGAATTTTAAACACATGTAATACAGTGTTTGTTTCAGGGGTCTTCTTTAAACTTTTAACTTGTTTCTCCTAGAGTCTTACCTTTCATGCTTGGCCTCGTATAGTTAACTTCTATTTCTGGAACTGTCCACTGATTTGAACTAAATTTTGGTATGTTACAGAGAATGCTTGGATAAGGTCTGGTGGTAGTTATTGGTTGCTTTTATTACAAGTGCCTGAAAAGTACCAGGTAAATTAATACAGTAAGCTTGCTGCTTTGTAGTTATATATAATGACAGTTGTATCATTTTTTTTTCTTACTGTGAAGGTGTGGCATGAAATACAGGGTTCTTGAAAGAGCATATTATTTACATGGATTCTTCAGTTCAAATGGTTGAGGAAGGTTCCAATGCATATTTATATTCAGCACTGGACCTGAGTGAGTCTGAAGTAGGATTCTGTGAAAGTCCCCGTGTGTTGTCTATTTTGGCCTCTCTTCTAGATAGAGTTGTACAAAGAAATGAAAAGTTACTGGAGGCTACTGAGAAGCAAGAAAAAATAACAGTTTTTCATGGCCTTCGAGCACCCAACTTAAGCATTCGAAGTTACATTGATAGAATTTTCAAGTACTCAAACTGCAGCCCATCATGCTTTACTCTTGCTTATGTGTACATTGATAGATTCATCCATCAACAACCAGAGGTTCCTATCACCTCCTTGAATGTTCACCGTCTTTTGATCACAAGTGTAATGGTTGCAGCAAAGTTTGTTGATGATGCGTAAGTGTGGGTTTCAACTCAATGCTGTTTGGGATGTCATCACGAATAATTTATTGCCTTTTGTTGCATTGAATGCTTGCAATTATTTCAACTTTTTAACATTTAGTTTGTAGGATCTTGTATATTATTTACATTTCATTGCCTCCTACTGTTTAATTTATCAATGTATGTAATTTCCTTAATTTGCCACCCTTTGACGAAAGTGAAAAAATGATCTTTGTTCTGAAATAAATTATCCGTTCTATTTTGTTCTTGCTGCTTCTTGATATCCTCTTTTTCTGTTGAACCTGCAGCTTCTTTAACAATGCTTATTATGCAAAAGTTGGGGGTGTAAGCACGTTGGAGATGAATAGATTGGAACTTGAATTTTTATTTAATCTGGACTTCAAATTGCAAGTAACAGTAAGTACATTTGAAAGCTATTGCTTGAAGTTAGAGAAAGAAGTTGCTGTTGGTGGCGGCTACCAAATCGAGCGACCTCTCCAGTTTGTTTGTGGTCGTAATGGCTTAAATAATAAAGAGGAAACACAAGGACAATCGGTGGTGCCAAGGTTCACCTATGGTGCTGTATAAGGAGCAGCTTCCCTGTAGTAAAAAATATCAGTGTTGGTTGAGGAGAAGCTGCCCTTGAGGAACAGTTTTGATAACTTGCTACAAGGCTGTTTGTTTATTTCATCCAGCAGTTTAATCTTGACTGACCTTCCATGAATATGGGGTGAGGTAGCTTGCTTAGGCACTAAACTAAAATAGTATGAGTTTGAGCCTGGCATCTTTAGATCATGTCGGAGCATCATGTTCACAAGAGTCATGATTTGTATCTAAGTGCAGAAAAATTATGACTTGTGAGTGCAGAAGTAATGCTTAAATCATGTCAGAATAATAGACTGTTCTCATTTCAGCAGCTTTTCTCAGTCGGATGCATTGAATTGTGGCTTGATTATGAATTGTGTTTTTAACTAAACCAGATCATCTTTAGTTTGCAGGTTTTGTGTACCATCAAGAAGTAATAAAAACTTCTACCTCAGAAGGCATGTTTGCAAGTAAATCAGTATGAAATATGGGTTTAGTGAGGAAGCAGTTCTGGAGCTTCTTGTTTAGATGCTTGCAGGCAATTATTTTTTGCCCTTTTTGTATATCAATGTGAAAAATCAGTTCTACCGTTCATGTTGGTGGAAGGATCTTAAAGAATCTTTATGTTTTCAGTACGATGTGATATTATCGCTTTGTACGGAAATCAATCATATGCTATGTAACATAGTTTGTGACCATAAAACTGTTTTACTATAGTTTTACATCATAATAGTTAATCTTTATATTTTAATTTTTCATGTTGTAAGGTGGTTTGAACTTTTCCAGCTATCTTTGCTTCTGCCATTGCATGGTTTGTTTTTTGTGTATGGCATATAGGTCAGTCTTTCCAATATTTAGCTTGTCTTTTGAATCTCCAATTAGCTTGAAGTGTGAGATGTTGTCAAGTTTCTAATAAATAAAAAAACGTTTTTGTCTGACAATGTTTTGTGTTTTGGTTACACATTGTTTTGCAGTTTGAACTTTTATTCAAAGGAATTGAGTCGTTACTTTTGTTTAAATTTTCAATGCACTGAGAAAATGTCGCTGTTTTGGTCCAGAGTTGGTGGTTAAGTTGCATATTTATTCCATTCTATGATGTATTTATTTCGATCTTTATTATAACCACAATTTTTTTGAGGATCATCATTATACTAATGGAATCTCTGTTAAACAGCAGAAGACATTTTGTACAGTAAGAGTGTAGTTTTCAACCAGTGAGAATCGGTAAGGGGATTTTAAGTTGTTCACTGTTTCCATGAATTGATTTCCAAAAAGTTGTGCATGTCCATCAATGTGTGTTCAATGTTTTTTGTGGCATATCTGTGCATGTGTGCACGTGGATCATGTGTCAAAAACCATGCATTGTGATTGGGTGTGTGACGATTGTGCAGTCACTCTCACATTACCATGTGTACAGAACAGTTCATGGAAATTGAATAGACAATTATATAATTCACTATGCAAATTCCTATGCTCTCTAGGTCTTCTGTATTCTGTGTCTGCAAGCTGCCACAATGACACATTCCTTGAACATTTCCAAACATTGACAACTGAGTGCAAATTTACACCTTTCATATTCACATCTAGAAGCTTCTGATTCAAGCTTTAACAATGGCCCATTCATCAAACATCCACAAATTGACACCTTAAACTTTTGTGTTTGCCTTGAAAGATTTCATGTCTTCATCGACAAGCTTCTGCAAATGCATTTGTAAACATGCCAATACTTGATGTAGTCGTAGCTTGTCTTTGCAGGTTAGTTGCAACTTGCAATCTACAAGATTTCCTTGTAGAACTTGCAAATTTCTTGTTTGCGCATTTCATAATCCTTGGTCCATGAGTAGTTTGTTATTTGCCAGAACAAAGACTAAAGCAGTTCCATTCAGTTGCCTCTGGCTTCTAAATAAGAGATGGAAGAAGAGAGGGAAAAGCAGCCAATGATGCAATCCTTTTGTTGTAGAATCCGCAAGCCACTCCGTTCAGAACCTGCAAGCCTTTAGTTACAGAACCTGCAAATTTGTCTTGTGGAACCATGAACTATAACATACTTGCCCACAACTTTACAAACACTTGGATTGCATTATTTTCAACATTCCCACTTAGTATAATTTTACATTAAATTAACATCAAATTCTGTCTGAATCCGTCCTCTCAATATTGGAACTCATTTTTGATAAGCTTTTTCTTTAGTGCATGGTTTCACATAATTGGAATTCTGGAATCTGCTTTCTTATTCAATGAATTGTTCTTGCATAAAAGCGAGGATTTTTTGTCACACTATACAACTGACTTACATCCAAAAATAGTGGGCTTTGTTTGATTTATAGCAACATCTTCAAGAGGTCTCCTCAACCTCCACATTTCCTTTTGTCATGTAACAGGGTTTTACATACTCAGCTTTGTTCCCAAAGAGATACGGCTGTTTGTTTACCCGTTCGATGATTCTATTAGCCAATTCGAAATGGTATCTCAATGTCAATCTATGTTCATCTACATCTCTTCTTAATTTGCATCACATCTGTTATCACTCATAATTTTGTGAGTCGTTACTTGACATGGTCATACAATTCACTCCTTCAAAAGGGTAAGGTCTCTTTAAACTTTTTCCAAGTTGGCATAGGAAATTTCATTTTTTCATATTTAACTTATCCTAAGTTTCAAGACCACCCTCATTTCATCTCAAAGCCACGTCCATATAGGTCACATCATGTTCCATCAGTCATCATTTGCTAACATATTTGATTTCCCAAGCTTACAACTCCGAAAAATGTCATTTTAGCCAAGAATCACTACTTTCGTAGTGAATTCAGTGTAAAATAGACAGAAAACGCTATGAAATTGTTGATAGTTTCGCAGCGAATATGAAGCATTTCTCTGTTTTCTGACTTTGAGCAGTCAACTTCAAGGGCAGTTTCTAGTCAAATAGAGAAGTATTTTAAGAAGCTGAGAGGTTATTTTCAATAACATATGAAATAACAATAACCTCTTTCACTTTTCTCAAAGGTGCCACAAATTGGGAGATAGAGGGATGTCTTTCAGCCCTATTTTCAGAATGCAGAATTTCCCTGTTTTATACATGTTTTTAGAATGCAGATTCTGGACCACTGGAGATGTGTTTCAAAAAACCAAGATAGGTTTTTCTTCAAGACATACTGTCATAAAAACACCTCATTCAGTTTTGCAATATCCATCAAGGATAGGGAGATAAAAGCTCATCTTTGAACCCCATGTTTTAAAAAAAACAGAGTCATTTTAGTGATGAATAAACTTGTTAAAGGTGAAAATGATGTTTTTTGAAGAGGAAACACCTCAAGGCTCTTAAATTGAGTTTGATTATGTTTTATGAGGTTAATGGCATGTTGAAGAACAATTTTCTACAGCTGGAGGTTACTTTTTTGAGGCAAAGTCAATATCTGGAAATTGCACAGTTTTCCACAGTTTCGTAGTGTTTCCTAGGCTTAAAGCCAAGAAAACGCTACAAAAACACCTGTAGTTGTCTTTTTGCCTTTAAAACCACTTTTTGTGGCTTTCAAGGAGAGAAATGGTAGTGATGAGGTATCAGGTCATGATGGACACCCTGGAACAGCCAAAGAGTAGAAATTTTGAGTGCAAAAGCTATTTTTGGATGCTACGAAACTGCCCTGTTTTCATAGCGAGCTGTTTTTTAAGGTTTCTGAGCAAATGAAAAAGTATTTTGGAAATTTGAAAGAGGTTTTTCTTTAGCACATGCCTATCTACAAAAACCTCTCTCAGTTTCTACAAAGCCATTAGAGTTTGGAAATTATACACTCGTTTTGAAGCTTATTGTTTCAGAATTTTCACTAACCAGATTTATGAGAAAATTGTAAAAATTCGACTTGGAGGAGGTCCAGCACAGCGTCCACGTGGCATAATGACACATCATCACTCTAGTACACTCAGAAAATTAGTTGGTTGCAATTGATAAGGGTTATTAAATTGATTTGTTGAACTATTAATGAAAGAAGAGTCCATTTTGTATTCAAACTCTGCAAAACAGAGATATCCCTAGGAAGTCTCCAAGTGATGGAATCATGTTTGAAATAGGTCTTTGAGGTGGGAGTTCGAAGCTAGCAAGGTGGCATATCATTTGTATGAGTCCTCGTTTTTTAAAGGAGGGCTCTCTCAAAAGGATAAAGGATATTCAATGAACAACTGAATTGGATTGAATGTGTTTTTGTGCAGGTGAAAGATGAATAAGGTTTACTACCATTGGGCTTATGGAGACAATATGAAAACTAAGTCACAAGACAATCTATCTCATGGAAGCTAAGGCAATTGTGTTCTTATAAAACCACACATGAAGGATAGAACAACAAGTTATATGCATACAGGAAGTTGGAGCATGTCACCATGAATTCCAAGTGATTATACATAAGCAAACTAATAAAGCATGACAAAACAACAAACTAGGTGTATAAATGGAAGTTGGAGCATGTAATCATGAATTCCAAGTGATCATACAACTAGAAAACTGGAGAGAAAACAAAAGGCTAATATAAAAAACATACATAAGAACACATAGATGAATTTCAGGTATGAAATAAGTTGCTGCAATTGTATATTACCGATAGGCAAAGATTACAAGAGTAGTGCCTTCATAACATCTCCCCCCACAAAAACACATTCAATCCAATTTAGAGTTAGCCATTTGCTTTCAAGTTGTTCATTGAATACCCTTTATCCTTTTGAGAGAGCCCTCTCAGGCTGGAAAGACTAATTTCCAGTTACAAGTGGTTTGAAATAGTTACTCCAAGTTGACTATTGAAGCAGCCCAACAAGACTCAATTTGGTGATAACATTTTGACGCCGTTGCCGGGAAATGACATGAAGAATAAACTTCTTCCTTTACATGAGGATTATAGCAGTTATCTTCCAATATTTCCTCTTGTTGTTTGAAATGATTCTCATACTTATGATGATCAAAACACTGACAAGTCTGTTGCAACTTTTCATCAAACTCAGAGGATGTAACATGATTTTCATAAATAAACTCCTGTTGGGTTTCATTTTCATAAAATGTTATCACCAAATTGAGTCCTATTGGGTTGCTTCAATGGTCAACTTGGAGTAATTCTTTCAAACCAACTTTTGACTGAAACTTAGCCTCTTCAGTCTGAGAGGGCTCTCTCAAGGGGGTTTTATGATTTAGATAGTAGTATTAGATGGCTAACTCTATGAATTGTGTCTTGGTTTTGTATGTTTATAGGTTGAAAAGATGAAGGCTTGCTACCATTGGGCTATGGAGTTAGTGACAAGGATCTCAATGACAAAGACTCTCCTTGTGGAAGCTGAGGCATTTAGATACTTAAATGACAGTAGAATACACACATACATAGTTTACTCAATATATAAATGTTAAAAGGAAGTTAGAGCATGAGAAACATGAATTCTGAGTAATGAACATTAAGATACTGAAAGCAGGACATTGAGAAAGATATCCAATAGTTTAGTGCTTGAAAGGAAGTCAGAGCATGCAAAGCAATAATTTTGAGTAATCAAACATTAACATATTGACAAAAAGTAATAAGATACATAGGGTTCATGAAATTATCAAATGAATCTCAGATGAAGGCTGAAACCAATATCCATTCTCCATTACTGATCAAAAACCTGTTTACAATAGTAGCAGTCAACCATAACATATCCCAACCCTTTCTAACCATAACATATCCCAACCCTTTCTAACTCTAAAACTTTGTCCTTTATAGAGTGATGACTCATACAAATGATATGCCACCTTACTCCTCTCGAATTCCCACTTCAGAGACCTATTTCAAACATGATTCCATCACTTGGAGGCTTCCTAGAGATATTTCTGTTTTGGAGAGTTTGAAAACAAAAAGGAATCTTCTTTCATTAATAGTTCAACAAATCAATTTAATAACCCTTATCAACTGCAACCAACTAATTTGCTGAGTGTACTAGAGTGCTGATGTGTCATTATGCCACGTGGATGCTGAGCTGGACCTCCTCTAAGTCAAATTTTTACAATTTTTTCATAAATCTGGCTAGTGAAAATTCTGAAAAAATTGGCTTAAAAAATGAATGTATAATTTCCAAACCTTGATGGCTTTGCAGAAACCGAGAGAGGTTTTTGTAGAGGTACTTGTGCTGAAGAAAAACCTTTTTCAGATTTCCAAAATACTTTTTCATTTGCTCAGAAAACCTTAAAAAACAACTCGCTAAGAAAACAAGGCAGTTTCGTAGCGTCCAAAAATAGCTTTTGCACTCAAACTTTCTACCCTTTGGCTGTTCCAGGGTGTCCATCATGACCTGACACATCATCACTAACATTTCATCTCCTTGAAAACAACAAAAATTGGTCTTAAAGGCAAAAAGACAGCTACATGTTTTTTCGTAGCGTTTTCCTGGCTTTAAGCCTAGGAAATGCTACGAAACTGTGGAAAACTATGCAATTTCCAGATTTTGACTTTGCCTCAAAAAAGTAACCTCCAGTTGTAGAAAATTGGTCTTCAACATGCCATTAACCTCTTAAAACATAATCAAACTCAATTTAAGAGCTTTGAGGTGTTTCCTCTTCAAAAAACATCCTTTTCACCCTTAACAAATTTATTCATCACTAAAATGACTGTTTTTTCCTGAAAACATAGGGTTCAGAGATGAGCTCTTTTCTCCCTATCCTTGATAGATATTGCAAAATTGAAGGAGGTTTTTGTAGGTCAATATGACTTGAAGAAAAAATTTTCCTGGTTTTTTGAAAAACATCTCCAACTGTCTAGAATCTGCATTCTAAAAACATGTATAAAACAAGAAAATTCTACATTTTGAAAACACAAATCTCTCTTTTCGTAGCGTAGTTAGTGTATTTTTGGGCAATTTCGCTACGAAAGTAAGGATTCTTGGCTAAAGTGACCTTTTCGGATTTAAATGCTTGGGAAATGAAAACTAACATCAAATGATGACTGATGAGACATGGTGTGACCTATATGGAGGTGATTTTGAGACGAAATGAGGGTGGTCTTGAAACTTAGGATAGGTTAAATATGAAAAAATGAAATTTCCTATGTCAATTTGAAAAAGGTTTAAGGAGTCCTTACCCTTTTGAGGAGTGAACTGTATGACCATGTCAAGTAATGACTCACAAAATTATGAGTGATAACAGTGGCTCCACTTGGGATGGTGTGCCCCTGTGGTACACCAAAGAACCTACGGTTCTAGTGCCATCCATCTTCTTGGAAATAAAAACTATGAAATTTATGAAGACTTTGCCAAGCTCTTATGGCCTTCTCCTTGGGCTCAAGCTTGATGATCACTGCTGAAAAACCAAATCTATACATATTGAAAAGATGCTCAGTCTACTTGAGCTTATTCACACACGCTCCTACCTACCCTTACAACTGCAATCTTTATGTTTGATTCAAGCAACATGAAACTTTCAATGAAGCCAATCATTGATCTGATCTGTCACTTGAACCTCTTGACTGCGCTTGAACCAAAAGAAAACAAGATACTGAAATGACCAAGGCAACATCAGATGTATCTGATCTTCATAATGAAAACAAAACTGGAAATTTGAACTGTAGAACTCTTCCATGTAGTCAACTATAGGATCATAGAAGACATAATCTATTTGTTGATTCTTAAGACATTCTGCAACTTTGGATAACTCATATATGCTTTGCTCAACAACACAAGATTTCAGTTGTGTGCTATCAAATTGATTTTTAAAAACAGGGTATTCTTCCTCAATCTCAAAAGAGAAAGGTAGCAGCACTTTCTCTTTGTATTCTGGTATGAAAAACTTTTGAAAAGACCGATCTTGATCATGAAGACTATAGGATTGATTTTGGTCTTCTAAAACTTCAATGTCTTTCTCAATGTTCTTAGCAACTTCATCCAAAAAGTGAATATTATCTTCCGACTTGCACTCAAATGACTTTAAATAAGAAGACAAAGTCAAAGAAAATTTTTCATTCACTTCCTCATTAGTGTGATCATCATTCTATTGTTTAAAACCTTGAATGGAAAGAGAGTCTGCTACCAACTCTGTTCTTTCCATCCATGTTTCCACAAAAATAAGCCTAAACTCAGCAAATGACTTAATAGATCTGACATGAAAGTTTTCAATCCATTGTTTACATTTCCCTTGAAATGAATCATAGAACAATATGATGAAAATATCTTCATATATGACTCTAAGAAGCTCAGTAAAGTCACAGGACTCTGATATGTACTTCAAGATCAAACTCAAATCTTCTCCATTGAATTTTGGACCATTCCATTAAAAAGTTGTATCTTTGGGAAAAGGATTTGGGAAGCTATAAATTTTTGAAAAATCTATACATGCATACTTTGAAACAAGAATGACAACATCTGAGTTCTTTATATGTCTAGTGGAATCACCATGAATTTATGAAATTTTGAATTTTTCAACAATGGAGTCGCCAAGGTAGTTGCAGCCTCGAACATATTCTCAGCTCCTGCTACCTTCAAGAGTTCAGCTTCAAAATTTCGAGAGATGTATATCTTCAGACTCCTAGTAGACAAACCAAAATGTTATCACCAAATTGAGTCCTTTTGGGCTGCTTCAATGGTCAACTTGGCGTAACTCTTTCAAACCAACTTTTGACTGAAGCTTAGCCTCTTCAGTCTGAGAGGACTCTCTCAAGGGGGTTTTATGATTTAGATAATGATAGTACTAGATGGCTAACTCTATGAATTGTGTATTGGTTTTGTATGTTTGCAGGTTGAAAAGATGAAGGCTTGCTACCATTGGGCTATGGAGTTAGTGACAAGGATCTCAATGAAAAAGACTCTCCTTGTGGAAGATGAGGCATGTAGATAGTTAAATGACAGTAGAATACACACATACAGAGTTTACTCAATATATAAATGTTAAAAGGAAGTTAGAGCATGAGGAACATGAATTCTGAGTAATGAACATTAAAACACTGAAAGCAGGTCATTGAGAAAGATATCCAATAGTTTAGTGCTTGAAAGGAAGTCAGAGCATGCAAAGAAAGAATTCTAAGTAATCAAACATTAACATATTGATAGAAAGTAATAAGATACATATGGTTCATGAAAGTATCAAATGAATCTCAGGTGAAGGATGAAACCAATAACCATTCTCCGTTACTGATCAAAAACCTGTTTAGAATAGTAGCAATCAGCTATAACATATCCCAACCCTTTCTACTCTAAAACTCTGTCCTTTATAGAGTGAGGACTCATACAAATGATATGCCACCTTACTCCCCTCGACTCCCACTTAAGAGACTTATTTCAAATATGATTCCATTACTTGGAGACTTCTTAGGGATATTTATGTTTTGCAGAGTTTGAATACAAAAAGGAATCTTCTTTCATTAATAGTTCAAAAAATCAATTTAATAACCCTTATCAATTGCAACCAACTAATTTTCTGAGTGTACTATAGTGCTGATGTGTCATTATGTCATGTGGATGCTGCGCTGGACCTCCTCCAAGTCGAATTTTTACAAATTTTTCATAAATCTAGTTAGTGAAAATTTTGAAAAAAATAGGCTTCAAAGATGAGTGTATAATTTCCAAACCCTGATGGATTTGCAGAAATTGAGAGAGGGTTTTGTAGAGGGACCTATGCTGAAGAAAAACCTCTTTCAGATTTCCAAAATACTTTTTCATTTGCTCATAAACCTTAAAAAACAATTCACTACGAAAACAGTGTAGTTTTGTAGCGTCCAAAAATAGCTTTTGTACTCAAAATTTTTGCTCTTTGGCTGTTTCAGGGTGTCCATCATGACCTGACACATCATCACTACCATTTCATCTCCTTGAAAACCACAAAAATTGATCTTAAAGGCAAAAAGACAGCTACAGGTGTCTTCGTAGCGTTTTCCTGACTTTAAGCCTAGGAAACATTACGAAACTGTGGAAAACTATGCAATTTCCAGATTTTGACTTTGCCTTAGAAAAGTAACCTCCAGTTGTAGAAAATTGGTCTTCAACATGCGATTAACCTCTTAAAACATATTCAAACTCAATTTAAAATTTTTGAGGTGTTTCCTTTTCAAAAAACATCATTTTCACCTTTAGCAAGTTTATTCATCACTAAAATGACTTTGTTTTTTCTAAAAACACAGGGTTCATAGATGAGCTCTTTTCTCCCTATCCTTGATAGATATTGTAGAACTGAAGGAGGTTTTTGTAGGTCAATATGTCTTGAAGAAAAACCTCTCCTGGTTTTTTGGAAAACATCTCCAGCTGTCTAGAATCTGCATTCTAAAAACATGTATAAAACATGAAAATTCTGCATTCTGAAAACATAAAACCCTCTTTCCGTAGCGTAGTTAGTGTATTTCTGGGCAATTTCGCTACGAAAGTAAGGATTCTTGGTTAAAGTGACATTTTCAGATTTAAATGTTTGGGAAATGAAAACTAATAGCAAATGATGGCTGATGAGACATGATGTGACCTATATGGAGGTGATTTTGAGACAAAATGAGGGTGGTCTTGAAACTTAGGATAGGTTAAATATGAAAAAATGAAATTTCCTATGCCAATTTGAAAAGGTTTAAGGAGTCCTTACCCTTTTGATGAGTGAACTGTATGACCATGTCAAGTAATGACTCACAAAATTATGAGTGATAACAACATCAATCAACAAGTGGTATTGCATCTTTCAAACTCTAAATAAATGCGTTTAATGGGGCTAAGGTCTGAATACTGCTATGTGTTCCCTTAGAGCCAATAAGGTTGCAGACTTCACAGTGCCAAGGAGCATTGAAATAATAATGATTGTGAAGGGAGAACCATATTTGATTTGCATTCGTTTTCAATGTACCTAAGATATCAGTTTATTGATGGAGGTGAGAATCAACTCATCAATACTTTACCAAATCTACTCGCCAAAAGCTAAGCAAAACCTTCATTGGATAACTATATCCAACTTTAGTTACCTCACTCACAAATTAGCCAAAACTCTTCACAGTAGATGCACACAAATTTTACAATCCAAAATTTAACTCTTAGAGTGCCTCAACCTATTTATATAGGCTGCACAATGAAATAGAATAATTTATTATCAAAACAACCTTGTACTTGTTTAAAGCCCTCATTAACTGTAATATTCCCTTTAGTTAAATTTTGCTAAGGCAGTCTCACAAATTTTCAATTTTGGGTGTTGGACAAATTTTGTGCATAAAACTTAGGAAAACTGGGTAAGAGTCAATTAATTTAATTGTGTGAAAGAGGAGGCTCCAAACATTAGACAAAGGGAAAATCAATTGAATAGTGGAATGTGGGGACCACCCCAAGAAGGAATTCACACTCGAGGAAATTCGAATTGGAGGGAAGTTGGGGAGATGAAGGGAGGTCAAATTGTGGAGCCCAAAAGGAGAGAAGGGAAACAACAATTATAAATAGGAGAAGAGGCCTCCATTTTGGGACTTTTTTCCATTTTACACAGCATAACCATAGTTTTCTCGTGTTGCTCAGCCAAGTCAACTCGTGCTGCTTAGCACAAGAGATTTCTGGGAAAAAATCTCACCTCTACCTTCAGTGTACTTAGAGTTCCACTCTAGGAGAGCATCTATCTCATATTTGTAGAGCTGTTCCAGAGACATTGCAGGGGAAATCGACCAATTCAGGGAGAAAATTGGGTGTAGTAAGGAACTCAGTCTTTTGGGGAAACCAACTCCAAAGCATATCTAGTTCCAAGAATTTTAGAGCAATTTCCCTTCGTTATTTGCTAGTGATTTGTGGAGGATTGCAGGTCTAATCCATGGGAAATTTCCATAACGATTTTTGAGGTTTTTTGGGCTAGCGCAGGGCTTTTTCTTGGTTTGTGCAGGGAGCCAAGGGAAAGGAGGAATTGAGGTGAAGAAGAGCTGGAGGAGTAAGGGAGGTTGAGGTGGAAATTTTGTAGGAGAAGTTGTAGGGGTTTGGAGGGGAATTTCAGTAGTATTCAGTAGCTCATTCTCAAGAGTGCATACAAGAGGGTTCATAGGACAATACCCACTTTTTGTGGGTTTCTGGGAGAGTTGGATTGGAGGAAAACCATTTCTAGGTTTTACTGATATGATGGAGGAAGTGCTACAACAAAAGTTTCAGATTTTTTCAAGCCTTTTGGAGGTTTGAAATCCCATTTGTCATCTAGCAGTAGCAATAATAAATTTTGAGTCGGCGCAAGTCATGGTTGGGAGCTTGAGCAACACTTGGGAAACATGATTTCCACCTAGGTTTGGCTCTGTTTGCTGTAACATGCCCAGGTTTATCTACTCCTATATATTGCACTCCATTTCCATGAGATTAATAAAATGGCTCAACATTTGGTGCAGTTTTCTAGTGTAGTTGATAATTTTTCCTGTGTGTGTTAATTTTCTGGTTGCATGTTCATTATTTCTTTTGTTATCACTTAATATTTCCTCTAGGAATATTACAGTGGTATTAGAGCTATGGTCAAGCTAGCTGTGGCAGACTTTTCCTATGACCCCATGAGATAAGGAGAATATAACATATCAGAAGTACAAGTACAAGAGTAAAGAGAGGCAATTGCAAATTACCCCAGATTCAGAGGTCCCAGAGGAGGAGACAACTAAGATCACAGGCAAAGATGACACCACTATGCAGGGCATCCCAAGGGCGCTGAATGAGATTGTGAGGGGGAAAAAGAAAGTGATGGATGAAATGAGACAACAACACAGCCGAGACAGACCATGCCCACATTCCTGATTGCAGAGACTGGAGAGTAGCCATAGGTCGATCAGATGCTTATGGGGGACTATTTTCGTGAGTGGCAATCTATGGGGGAAGAGTTTCGAGCTTTTTGGACCTTTAAGGACTACTGCCAACTCAAGCACAATGATAA
The DNA here is from genome assembly GCA_034641835.2 of Pinus albicaulis. NCBI lineage: Eukaryota > Viridiplantae > Streptophyta > Pinopsida > Pinales > Pinaceae > Pinus > Pinus albicaulis. The sequence continues at coordinate 781,335,716 of CM076578.1, forward strand.
GGGTAAGGGAACCAATAGCTCCTCTTCGCAGAGCTCAAATTTACAATGCTCAGTTGGGAGGTTATAACTTCCCACTTTGGATGTTTCTTCCAAATGCACCACTAGAGCTTGGGTTAAAAAAACTTGATACTTATTTCTAGCTTAACCAGATGATGGAGGTGGAAGCCTTTAAAATGGCTACCTTGCACTTGGAGGGGGGAGCCCACGATTGGTGGTTCCATGGGCTATCCACGTTGGGACACGCCAGTGTGACCTCTTATGAGGATTTTACTATAAGGGTGGTAGAGTGCTTTGATAGGAGAGACCCTAAGGCGCATTTCAAAGAGCTGACGTAGCTCAAGAAAATAGGGAACCTAGAGCATTATATCTCAGAGTTATTGAGGGTATCCGTGATGGTACCAGATCTGTCAGAGTTTAGAAGGGTTTTCCTGTTTGTCGAGGGCCTAACTGGGCATTTGCATGGGTTAGGAAGGTCGAAAAAACCTACTTCGCTTCATGACACAATGAGTAGGACCTAAGATTTTTCGGATGCAATTACCAAGGCTAGGGCACCAGTACTTGCTAGACCCCCTTTCCAGCAGAGGGGTAGAGATACCAGGCCCCCGCTATAGAGGGAAATGCCAAGGTGTGGGAAGTTAGATGGTGAGACTAGGAGATACCTCAGGAGGAGGAAGTTGTGCTTCACATGCCAGGAGCCATGGCCATCGAGGCATAGATGCACCAAGGGCAAGGCCCACTATATATAGGTTTTCTCAGATAGTGAGATGAAGGGTGATGTTAAGAAGGAGGTGGATGGAGGTGACAGTGAGCACCAGGTTGTTGGAGGAGGAGGCCCACCTCCCCCACTTGGAGGAGGCCCTTTCTTGCCCATAGGAGGAGTTATTGCTTCACTTTGGGGAGTGCTGAAGTACTTGATATTGAGGATCCGCGACATAGTGCAGGTGTAGTGTGTGTTGGTGTTGGTGGATAGTAAGGTTACCCAAAATTTTGTTGATGCCCAGATGGTGGAAGAGAGAGGGATACACATAAAGACCTTTGAGGGCTTCTCAATTTTAGTACCGGGGGACAAGACCATGTAGTGCACCATATATGTCCCTTGTATGACTGTGACGATGGGGAACTACTTTATGACCGATCATTTCTTTGTAGTTGATGTTCTTGACACCAATGTAGTAATAAGTGTTTAGTGGCTCTATTCCATTGGGTGTGTCACCGCATATTGGAAGAGGTTGGATATGGAGTTCACTAGACCATATGGAAAGTTGGTTGTGTTAAGGGGTATGCATTCGTACCCACCACAGACAATGTAAATACATCATATGGAGGCTGATCTGCGGCATGGGGATATAGAGTGGGTTTTGGAGCACAGGATCTCAGAGGTAGGCACTTAGCCACGACCACCTCACCTTGACATTCAAGCGATACTGGACAAGTATCCAACAGTGTTTGGGGATATTCCACCAGGTCGTCCACTAGACAGGGGATTCGAGCACATGATTGAGTTAGAGGAGGGTGTGAATGCAATTATCACTACACCATACCGACATCCCAAGGATTACATGGATGAGATAGAGCGGGCCATATGGGAGTTGTTGGCGTTAAGACATATCATTCCCAATTCTAGTCTTTTTGCTTCATTCGTGGTGTTGGTGAAGAAAACGGATGATACCCTCCGTATGTGTATTGATTATAGAGCTTTTAATAAGACCTCGAAGGATAGATATCCTACCGCGCATTGACGAGTTGATGGATGAGCTCAGAGGGGTGAAGTACTTCACCAAGATAGATCTTCATTTGAGGTACCATTAGATTCAGGTGAGAGAGCAGGATATCCCGAATATGACATTTATGTGTCACTATGGACACTTAGAGTTTTTGGTGATGCCCTTTGGGCTAACCAACGCTCCGACTACCTTTCAGTCTTGCATGAACCATGTGTTCTGTAAGCAACTGCGCATATATGTGTTGATCATATTTGATGACATCTTGATCTATAGTATGACTTGGGAGGAGCACTTGCAACATGTGGAGGATGCGTTGCACGTTCTAGAGGAGCAACAAATGTATGCCAATAAGTACAAATGTGAGTTTGGACTAACATAGATGTTGTGTCTTGGCCACATAATTGGAGAGGATGGAGTGCAGGTCCGCTAGGAGAAGATAAGGGCCATTTTAGATTGGCCTACACCCATGAATGTGATGGATTTGAGGGGATTCCTGGGCATATGCACTTACTACAGGAGATCCATAAGAGGATTTTCCTATCTAGCTGTCCCCCTCACAGACTTAACAAAGAAGGGGGTGTTTATATGGATAGATGTAGCGCAAGAGGCTTTTGAGTGCCTCAAGGAGGTGATGAGCAGTGGCCTTGTGTTGGCTTTTCCTTAACTCATGCAACACTTTGTCTTGGAGTGTGATGCATCTGGAGAGGGCCATGGAGTAGTTTTCATGCAGGGGGACACCCGATCACATTCGAGAGCTAGAAAATGGAGGTACATGAGAGGTTGTATTCCATATATGACAAGGAGATACTAGCCATTATGCACATGCTAACCAAATTCATACAGTACTTGATGGGCAATAGGTTTAAGGAGAAGACTGACCATAACAGTCTCATATTTTTCTTGGAGAAGAGAGAGCTAAATGCGCGACAACAGAAGTGGGTCAACAAGATCCAGACATATGATTTTGACATAAAGTATGTCAAGGGAAAACATAACGTGGTTGCCGATGCATTATCTAGGAGGCCCACTATACTTTCCCTCATGAGCATTGCTCAATATTGGAGGGAAAAACTACTGGTTGAGTACTTCAAGAACCAACACGCATGTGATGTCTTTGATGACACAACAAGAGATTACAGATACAAGGTGATGAATGATGTGATCTACTACAAAGACAAGATCTATTTGGTACCGAGCTCCCAATTGTGGAAGAAGACCATGCAGGTTGCACACGATTCTTCGCTAGCAGGACATTAGGGGTTTCTTAAGACATACGGGACCATCAGGGAGCACTTCACCTGGAAGGGCCTCAAGGAGGATGTTTTAATGCACGCTCGGGAGTGTGACACTTGTCAGAGGAACAAGGGGGAGGAGGCACACCCAATCGGCTTATTACAACCCCTCCCTATTCCCGAGAGGAAATGGGAGAGCGTATCTATTGATTACATTACAGGGTTGCCGACTGTTCAGGGGCGAGATTTCATTTATGTGGTGGTTGACATGTTACCTAAGTTCGCCCATTTCTTCGCCATACCAGCTTGATCTTCAACTTCATAGGTGACCAAATTGGTTTTCAGAGAGGTGTTCAATCTACATGATCTTCCCAAGACCATAGTTAGCGACAAAGGTAGCAGGTTCATGGGTGGATTTTGGAAGGAGACGTTGTTTCGATTGGTGGGGATTGAACTCACACCTAGTACTAGCTGTCGTCCACAGACAGATGGCCAAACCGAGATCGTGAATAAGTGGTTGGAGGGTTACCCGCGTAATTATGTGATCGGGAAACAACGTGCGTGGGTGAAGTGGCTGCATCTGGGAGAGTACTACTACAAAACCACCTACCAATGTTTATAGGTATGTCTCTATTCTATGCTTTGTATGGTTACAATGCACTAAATTTTTCTAATATGTTTTTTAGAGACAGCAGGGCCCTAGGGGCCAAAGACTAGATATATGAGAGCCAATATACCCTTAGGGATCTCAAGGATAACCTGCAAACAACCTAGAACCAACAAAATCTGTATGTAGATAGGGGCAGAATAGATAGGCACTTTAATATTGGGGACTTAGTCTTTTTGAGACTCCAACCATATAGGCAATCCACTCTTGAGCAGAAGGGAGAAGAAAAGCTTAAGCCACACTTTTATGAGCCTTGCAAGGTGACTAGGAAAGTTGGGGAGGTGGCATATGAGCTAGAGCCCCCACTTGGGAGCAAGGTACGCAACATATTCCACGTCTCTTTCGTGAAAATGGCTTTGGGACAACGAGTTACAACAACCACAAAGTTACCACCGATGGACGATAAGGGGCACCTTGGTGAGAAAGATTCCCGAGATCCAGGGTTTGAAGCTCCAATAGAGTGGAATATGAAAATGATAAAGAACACTCATGCAATCATGACAAACATTTGAATTCACAAAAGTTTGGATAGGAGACGTACCCAGGGGTCCTACATTTGAGGTAGATCCCGTAGGGTCGAAACCCTCTACTTTCTCCAAAATGTACAGACCTGTTGCAAGCCAAAGGTATTGAAGAAACCTTCCTCTGGATTCATCCAGCCTGAGCCAACATAGATTTCCTCTATAAAAAATGCAAAGGAGATGCTAGAGAGGAGAGATGAATATCTCTGCAAGGAAACAAGGGTTTCTTATAAACTGGGAGTGCAAGAGGCATGAGAAAAATGTAGACTTGATCAGGAGGAATTTGTGTGTAGTATCGATACCTATCATATGATATCCATTTTTCCTACCCAAGGGGTGTATATACCTCCTCAAATTGGTTATTTTAGTTGGGCCATGAGCTCTTGTAGGTGGGCTTTCGGTAAAACTCATAAACCTTTCCAAAAAATTGTTTATTTATTTATTTATTTTTTAAATTTAAAATGTTGTACGCAGATATAGTTCATAGGAACCACGTATGTACGCATTTTTGTAGGGGGCAGATTCGCATATGGATTTGAAAAACATTTTTTTTCAGATCAAGTCAAGTCTGCAAGGGAAAGTGAACTGTTGCGGCCATACAAGAGCATCTGGTCTACAGGAGTGCTGAAAGATGCTATAATAGATGCCCCTTAATATATGAAGTTAGAAGGGGACCGATGGCCGAAATACATTAATTATAAGAGAGGAGTCGTCTAAAAAACTCAGGAGGAGATCACCAGATTCTATTCCATCAAATACCTGAGGAAGGAGTATGAAATAAGATTCATGTTGAGGCGGGCATACCCATGCTCAGAGATAATAAAGCATGTCCTTGGATCAAGTATAAAGCGGATCCATGATGTATACATAAGTGTGATAGTGATAAAAAAAATACATAATGGAACATCAAATCATAGCCACGAAGGAACACAATAGAGCTATGTTTCAATATCATATAGGATGATATCTGTACAAAAGATGGTGTATAACTGATACTCTCAAAAGTACCAAGTCATGTAGATGGAGTAGTGGTACTGCATAAAATTCGGGTGCCAACATATAGGATGTCGCTGAAAGAGTATACAACATATAATGCTGGAGGATGTCACTGGCAGGAAACTGAAAAAATTGTCAAGTGAACTAAGACGCTAACACAACCCGAGGTCTTCACCGACCACAGATGGTACATTTCTACACTATGGGAATAAATGAGTTGAAGTCAACCATGTGAGAAACCGTTTGATTATCAGTCATTGATGTATATTGTTAACAAAGGAGAGACAACTCACCAATAATGATAATAAGTGTCAAGGTACCCCAGTACAATCTAACAAATGTGAATAGATGTGTTGAAGTCGAACACTTGAAAATAATCTATCAATCAGGAGACATTTATGTATTCCCACTGTCAATAGCGAAGGAGTCTGCCACTGACGATTGAAAACCCTAAGGTACTGAAGAAGAAATCTAGACCTTGTTCCCAAAGAAATGCGCTGGAGTCGATGGGAAAAGATGTGTTGTAAGGAAGGCATTACGGAATCCCACATCAACCAACACGAGTGTAATCCACAGTCCAATAATTTGGAAGGAATTAGACAAATAAAGATGAAGTAACCACCACCAAGTACATTTCCGACATGCAAAAGATGTAGCTAGCGCACGAAAGAAATCCTCTGAACCAACTAATAATGAAAGTTGTCATAGAGGCGAGGAATCCACCAATAGGGCCAAATGGAAACTAGGGTACTGCATGAATCCCAATGTGTGATAATATAAGTTGACATCAAACGCAAGGGAAACCACTCAGTCCAAGACCCATGCTAATGATCGATGCTGAGCACAAAGTCACATATCAATGATGTAAATAGGGCTAGAGTGCAACTCTAGGCCTACTCTTAGAGAAATTTATCGGAGTCGATAAGAGCAAACCCGTCAACAAGTAAATGAGGACCTTCTTAACTGACATGAGTAATGGACCAAGTAGCTGATGTGATAATGACAATAACTCGACAAACTAGGTATGGCAGAAAAAAAACTAGTCAAGAGACACTGTAGAATGGCCGACACATAAGCTAACTTCCCTTGAACAAAAGCAAAACACTTTGTGACTTGTAAGGCAACATAAAAGGAAAATTTCAAAGTTTTTGATACAAGAGGCATAAAAAAACTCTCCATATGATTGGAAGCAATGTTGCACGACTCGTACTCGTATAAGACTTGTCCGACCATTGACTCGTCGACTCGTATAATACTCGGGAACGACCCATATAAAACTTGTATAAGACTCGTCAAAATGCAAAAAAAAATTAAAATATGGTAAATTTTAAGCAGAAAAAGAAACTAATGATAATTCAAGTCCTTATAAGTTATAAAAACCACAATATATGCAATAATTCATAACAACATCTTATATCTATAAAATTACAACATAGCATATTAGATTTTTGTAAGCAAAACATTTAGATACTAAATAAGAAAAGGAATCATGATTCCATAATTAAAATAAAAAATGTCAGCCAGTTCAAAATTGAAATACATATGTCATAAATGATAAATGATTATCTCATAACAATCTCGAGTCTCATCACTCATGGACGACCACGCCTATAATAAGCCCTCGTGGAGCTCATGGTAGCATCGAAAGGCTGAAGCAACTGTGAGGCAGGTGTATTGGGAGTCTCCATTTGAGATGGAAAACTAGAGAGATCCTCAGTCTCTTCATCAAGCCAACTCAAATCAGGGGGCTCCTCCTCCACAACCCAATCAGACTCTAAATCAATAGTATCCAATAAAATTGGATATGTATCCTTTGGTTGCACTTGTTTTGTGAGCATTCAAAGGTTGTAGTAGATGAAAACCAACTTCTCCAGCCTCTCATGCTCCAGCTTGTTTCTATTTTGCTGTGGATGTGCTAAAAAACTGACCAATTGCGCTCACAAGAAGAAGCACTACACTACAGGGTTGACTTAGAACTCTGATGGTGAATTCTTGTAATTGTGGTGCCTTAGAGCCACAATATATCCACCAATGAGCTGTAAAAAAATAACAAAAAATATTATCAGTGTGCAATGCCAAACATATAAAAGAGAACTAGTAAAATTACAAGCTAAGTTCTAACAATTTGCACTTACAAGGCATTTTCTTGTCCTTGAGACATTGGCTTGAGCTGAATCCAAACATGCCAGATGCTTCCTTGTACATATCTCGTTCTAGGTTGATTTTGTCTTGAATATCTACATCCGGGAACATCTTCTCAATGCATATCATGACACCTCTTATCACCTCGGGATCTCTTTGAATGTTAGACCCCTCATTATAGAATAAGCTCGGATTGAGATATGCTCCTGCTGCATGCAATGGTGAATGTAGTTGTCTGTCCCACGTGGAATCAATAATTTGCCATATAGGGAGATATTTAGATTCATCTCCCTTATAGAAAGTCTTGATGGCCTCTTTGGCCCTATCTATGCCCTCATAAATATATCCCATTGGAGGTTTCTCTCCATCCATCAATCTCAAGACTTTCACAAGGGGCTCAATGAAGCTGACAATCTCAGTGACTTTGTCCCACAAACTATCACCAAAGACAGATGCTTTCACAAACAATGCTTCTGGTTTTGTGCTATCTTTCCAAAATACCCATTGTTGACTACAAAACATTCTTCGCAAAGTTTGGTACTAATACAAAAGGCTTTGGAGGGAAAGAAATTTTGTAGCAAACCGTGTGACAGCTGGGAGACTAAACTCACCCTGTGTGAATTCCCTCATAAGGTTCAACACCCAAGCATGGTTATAAATATACTTGGTAATTTGCTTGCATTCTTGCACAACATCCTGCACCCACTCCAACTTCCCAATATCCTCTAGTATCAAGTCTATGCAATGGGCAGTGCATGGAGTCCAAAAAATAGTGGGATATTTGGCACAAAGCAACCTTCCAGTTGCTACATAATTTGCTGCATTGTCTGTGATTACTTGGACAACATTTGCAACCCCGACTTCTTCCACCACATCAGCCAACAATGTAAAAATAAAATGTGCATCTTTTACATTTGCAGATGCATCAATGGATTTTAGGAACATGGTTCCTTTAGGGCAAGCTACAACAAAATTTCTTATTGTTCTACCCCTCTGATCTGTCCACCCATCAGACATAATTGTATAACCTGTAATTTTCCATGAGCTTTTAATGCTCTCCAATTGTTCCTTGACACACTCCAACTCCTCATCTAGCTCTTCCCCCCTAAGTGCATTATAAGATGGGGCTTTGTATCCAGGGCCAGCACTTGCGATGGCATCCACCATGGGCTGATAAAAATATGACTTTGCATAGTTGAATGAAAGATTGTTATGGTACCAAATCCTCCTCACTGCCATATCTACCTCCTTCCTCTTCTTTTCATTAAAACTATCCAAGGTTGGTTGAGATCTTGGAGTTGTACAAGGAGTGAAGAAAGAAGAGGTTATACTCCTGTTTGCTGCAACACTTGAAGAGGAGTTACAAATACCCGGACTTTCAATCTGTGTTTCACTCTGAGATGAAGATCTACCTATCCCAAAAATCTCATCCTTCCTTCTTTCCCTTTTAGAAGTTTCTTCTTTAATGTCTTCCAAAGCAGCTGCCATTTCAGTAGTGACTTCATCAGGGAAATTTTGACAACATCCCACACCATTCCCAGGAATTCTAGCTAGGTGGTATTTTAGCCTGTTTATTCCTGCATGCATTGTGGCATTGCAATAATTGGACTTCACATGGTGGTCATTATCGGCAATGATTCGTTGACCATGTGCCCATGCCAGATCACGAGACTTTCTATACCCCTTTGGTGGCATGGTGACGAAATCTGGAAGAAAAAAATTAAATTTTTAAAATCTAATTCATATTTTTTTGTTTTTTGGTTATTAATTTTTTGTTTTTTAATTTACAATTTTTTTTGGCCCTGTGGCTGAGTTTCTCAGCCACACAGGGCCGCTGTGTGGCTGAGAAACTCAGCCACAGGGCCTGCAAGTTCAAGAGGCAGACCGTAGGCCCTGTGGTTGAGTTTCTCAGCTACACAACGACCCTGTGTGGCTGAGAAACTCAGCCACAGGGCTTGTCCGCTGAGGAGGCAACCCGTAGGCCCTTGTGGCTGAGTTTCTCAGCCACACAGGGCCATTATGTGGCTGAGAAACTCAGTTACAAGGCCAATTTTTTTTTCAAATTGCAAGTGAACAAAAATAAAATAAAATTGAATTGATTAGATAAAATTTCAAAAAAATTACATGTAAGCAGCTAGTTGCAAAGCAATGAAACAAAGATCATGAAGCCTACTTGGACAATGTGCTGCTACTCCGCCAGTGCTGCTACTTCGCCAGTGCTGTGACTCCAACTTGCTGTTACAGTGTGCTGCTACTCCGCCAGTGCTGTGACTCTGCCAGTGCTGGTGACTCTGCCTATGTTGCTACTTCACCAGTGCTGTGACTCCAACTTGCTGTTAGAGTGTGGTGCTACTCCGCTAGTGCTATGACTCTGCTAGTGTGCTGTGACTCCGCCTGTGCTGCTACTCTGCCTGTGCTGTGACTCTGCCTTGCTGCTACTCTGCCTGTGCTTCTACTTCGCAGTGCTGCTACTCTCCCAGTGTGCTGCTGCTACAGTGTGTTGCTACTTTGCCAGTGCTGTGACTCCGCCTGTGCTGCTACTCTGCCTGTGCTGTGACTCTGCCTTGCGGCTACTCTTCCTATGATGCTACTCTGCAGTGCTACTACTCTCCCAGTGTGCTGCTACTTCGCCAGTGCTATGACTCTGCCATTGTGCTGTGACTCCGCCTGTGCTGCTACTCTGCATGTGCTGTGACTCTGCCTTGTTGCTACTCTGCCTGTGCTGCTACTCTGCAGTGCTGCTACTCTCCCAGTGTGCTGCTACTCCACCAGTGTTGCTACTCTGCCTGTGATGCTACTTTGCTTGTGCTGTGACTCTGCCTTGCTATTACTATGCGCTGCTACTCTGCCAGTGCTCACTTCACTAGTGCTGCTACTTCGAAAGGGAGAGAGGTGCTTATAAAACATTTCCTTCCCTCCAAATTCCCTTTTCCTCCACCTCATTTCCAAAAAAAATAGAAAAATAAAAAAATTGAGAAAAATCCAAAAAAATGCTTTTTGTTGTGGGATGGGTCTTATAGGGGTTCGATACGGGTGCTATGAGAAACCCGCGGGTCTTATGCGAGTTTGCGCGGGTAAGGGTAGAGAGCACGGGTTCTATGTGAGTGACCTGGCTCACTATATAACCCGCGAAGACCCGCAGGTCTTATACGAGTGGTGCTTTTCTGATTGGAAGAGTAAACAACCAGAGGAGTACTAACTCTGAAACAAGGTTTTGGCTTCGCTATAGTCAAACTAATTCCCAACACGATGGAGGGAAGACTCATATTTCTTAAGTGCTTTGTTCAAGGGTGACACATTTGACTCTTGCTGGCAACACCGATGAAGAAATTTTCTTGTTCCCGCTCTTTTTTTTGCAATGTGTTTTTTTTTGTCTTTTTTCATATTATAAAGCCTGAAAAAGAATAAAGAATTCCTATATTAAAATGAAGGGAACATGTGTCAAAGGCAAGAAAACTAGTTCTTGGGACTGGAACATTCCTATGCTCAATGCAAGGTTACGGTGCTACTCATCGACACTCGGGGAACGTTCCCTTTAATGTAAAAAAGTTGTCAAGTTGCAAAGGCTAATGAATGCATGGCTTGATTTTGTAGAAATTTCATGGTCAAACATGGCTTATACGAGAGTCAAATGAAGTCAACTTAAGGCCAAAAGAGGTGCAAGTGGTCAATATGTAATGCAATAGTATAACTTAACACATGGGAGCCCTTAGGTTATAAAGTCAAGACAAGAGCGAGGAAGAAGAATGGTGCTTCAACGCAAAGTCATGATGTGACTAAAGATGACTCCCAAGCCAAAGAACAAAACTTCAGCTTGGGTGCCAAGTGACAACCAGCTACTATTTGGAGCACCCATGATAAGGTAGGCTTTACCACTCAAGTTATGACACTTCTAAGTAGTAAGAAGGTTCCGTGTCACAACTTGGCAGGGTTGATCCTACGGCCAAATGGAAAAGGAAACTGATATTGCACAATGCAGGTGAAGAACCTAACCTATATGCATGTTTCAAGATCCAATACCTATTAGAACAGATCAACCATGAAAATACCCAAAGGAGGAGTCTTCAAAGTTATATAGACATGATTAGGAACATTAGGAAAGAAGTTAATACATCTCATATATAAACTTCATATAAAATCTTGTGTTACAGAATATAAAACTTGAAAATGTGTATCTTATATGTACAATATGGTACAAGGAACGATGCAACCTTGCGGCTTACGCATAATAGTTGTTCAGGACAAGCCCCCTTGCGGGACTCAGGCCAAGGACACCTTTGGTAGCTAAAACTCATGGCTTCAAGTAGCTCCTCCTGTGAAGGCAACTCAACATCCAAGAAATCATGAGAATTAAAAGGATAAAAAAGGGTAAGCAAGGGTTCCCATGCCCACATAGGAGAAATCACTCGATCAACTGCTGGGATCAAGTCTCGAGAAGGAAAATAAGAGCTTAAAGGACCCTTCTTAGAAGCAATTGAGAATTGATGATATAAGGCCACATAGTTCACTCGTGGCGGGGCCGAGTCTACTTGAACACTTGGAACATACCAAGGGTTGTTCTGAAATAAGTTCAAATTAGGATGGTGATTATCGGATGCAAGCTGATCAATAGTGACAATACTTCCGTTGTGAGGAAAATACATCACTTGAAAGAGTGAAGACACCACAACATTCATAGCATAGACATAATCACGTCGAAGGAGCATGTTAAAGTCTAAAGGGAGATCAACCACCACCATATCGATTAAGGCAATCTTCCCACCTAATGTGAAAGGAAATTGAGGAAGAACACTGATAGATTCACCAGGTCTTCAGGATAACAACTAACTATTAGTTGCCAGTGACTTTGGAGAACCCAAAGCTTTCCATGTTGAGGAGGATATAATACTTGCAAAGGATCCTTCATCCACCATACGTCGATAGAAATTTGTGGAATTAACTCTAACCCTTATTTGAAAATGTGCAGAAGAAGGAAGACACGGATCAACAAGATTATCCCAATCAAAGGAAACACTCCTAGAACTTGGAGGGGGTACATTCAAAGAGACCAACATGCCCCCTAGTATAGAAGACCCTAAATTGGAAATCAAGAATACTCTGTTGGTAGACACTTCACCCCCCAAAAGAAGAGTGGGATCAACCAAATATTGCACTGGCTCGACCACTTCATCAACCAATGGATGAGTAAATTGTTGAGAAACCATAACATGTTCATGAGTAGAAGAACCTTTAAACTCAGACCACAACTTTTGTACCACTCAAATATCTGGGCAAAAATGAGTAAGATGATCTCCCTTACATAGCCTACAAGGGAACTCAGGTTTTAATATTCTACACGTAGGTCTTTGATTAACATTAATGCCCCCAAAATGACTAGCAGTCGCTGGTGGTGAGTCTCTAACATGACTTGTAAAGGTTAGTGACTCTTTCCCAATACAGATGGGATTTGTGCCCCTAACCCGACTCACAGAAGTAGGTGAGTCATCACCAACATGAATCAAAGAGGTAGGTGACTCATTGTTAGTATGACTATCAATGACTAGAATTATGCCCCCAACATGTTTGTAGTGGTTGAAGGCTCATCTCCGACATGAGTTGCAGAGGTTGGTGTCAATTCATGGAGAGCATTCTTCTTCTTATTCCTCCTCTTTCTCCTCTTTTTAGATTTATTATTACAAGACATAGAAGAAAGAGGAAGCCCAAATTTCGTTGATAAAGAAGATGAACAATTAAGACCCATTTGATGCCCTTGAAATAAAGCATTCATATGAGAAGCTTCAAGAATGTTCAAAATATTTAGAGTGGACCACAACAAAACTGGTAATCCAACATTCAATCCAAGAATATTCAAAGTGGCCATTAAGGGGGCACTAACGTTTCCAAAGAAAGGAAAAGCACAAGAATCCCCTTTTGAAGGAACAATGGCCATACCCAACTTATGCATAGATCCTTCACTTATGGGACAGTTCAAATGAACTTTCAAGGAAGATATATGCATAATCAAACCTTTTCCCTTAAGGATGCAACTCCAAAATTTCAAGAGAAAGAACAAAATCCTTTCAAGACCAGTGGAGTGGTTGGTAAGTCACTCAGGATCAAATATCCAAAAGTGACAAGACCAAATCTCCTAAATCCAACTAAATACAAAGAGCAAAGAGCACTCCACTATAAAGTCCTAAAGATACAGACATGCAAACAACTTCCAAGTATTTTCTCTCCATATGATTAGAATCAAAAACCAAAATATGAGAAAGTGGATAAAGGGGCCTTTTGAAGCCAAGTTGGGATGATGAGGGCCCAAGTCTTACCAGCAAGGGTATGAGAGAGAGTTACACTGACCTCCAAACAATATCCTTTTCCAATGCAAGTACCCTTTCTTCGCGGGGCACCCTCTAGAAGTACTATGAAAGTGCTACAATGCATGTCTCAGGTACCACAGGCATTTCCCCCCCGCAGTCACCTGTGTGGTCCCTAGGAAAGGAAACTAAGGTTACTAGTTCTTAAGAAGTCGGGGGGAAGAATCATGGGCGTGTAGTTGGACAAGTAGGAGAGGGGTTATCTCTCTTTCCTTATCTTCGTACGTCCTTGTGCTTGACTCCTGTGTCAGAGGAGCTTTCCTAGAAAACTTATACGACACTAGATTTCCACTCTTTAATCAACTTCCAAATTTGAGTTTAAGTGGCCTTGGAGAGTTTACTCTCCACACATCTATTCCAAGGCCCTAAATGCTCTAGACTAGTTGATGTTCTTATGACAAAAGAAAAAATTCTAGTTCATTTTAGATTATGCGTTCATTTTAGTGTTTGTTATTTAGGACAAGGGATACAACAATGCAATAGATGATGTTCTGATGAAAAAAATAAATCAATAAGAAAACCTAGACTACATGCAAATGCAACTGTATTTTGTTCGATGAAAAGTGATTACTACAAGGTTCTACGAGATTCTACTTAAAGAAATTTTTTTCTTTTCAATAGGCACTCACACATTCAAAATCTAAAAAAATGACTAAATGTTTGTTTTAAATGAATCTAACCTAATGCACACTAGTATGCAAATGCAAGATTCAAACATAACTCTAAAGATAAGCAAACATGACCAAAAAAATAATGGAAAATCAAAGAAGTAAGAAGAAGAAAATTTCAAAATTGATGGTACTTCCCAAAGCAAACAATGCTTGAATTTACCATAAAAACTTGCACGTTTGAAAAAACCTAAAAGACTACTAATTAAAGAAATGAAAACAAAAACAAACAACAAGCAAATGATTTTTTTTTTTCTTCTTTTTATCAATTTTAAACCCAAATCTTCAAAAAAAGCAGTTTGAGAATATCTACACCAAATAGGCGAGGAAAACACAAGTTTACTAAGTGACAATTTCAAACATAAAAATTTAAAATACTAGCACAAACAAGAGAATTAAACCCTCAAAAATTTCGTAAAGAAATATGAAAGCGATTTAGAAGGTCATAAAAACATCAAACAACTGAAATCTTAGTTATACAAAATAACCTCAAACCCTTTCAAGATCAAAAGAGAGAAAATCAAACAAGATCAATCTTTAGGTAATAAAAGGAAACAAGGACACAATTGAGTAATTTAGCGCTTTAAAAGAAACATGAATATGTTCCAATGCAGAGAAACAAAATTTTTTTTCACAGAGAAGATCTGGATTCCATTTTCACATACAACAGGCTTCACCAAATGAAAACCCTAGGTTGACACAAGATTTTCTTCACACAAATGAAAGATATCAAAAAGGACTGTTAACCATAGGATTTCAAACTTCAACAAGACTTCAAAAGCATATAGACTTGAACAAACCTTAAGATGGCCTAGGAAATGATAATTTTTATTTTTTCAGAGATATACACGATTGTTTAGAAGAAATTCTGCATATATACGTGAATGTGAGTGAAGAAACCTGCATATACACGAGTTGAAACATAATCAAATTCGTATGTATGCGACTGTTCAAAAGAGAAAACACCTATAGAAGGTAAACTGAGATAAATTAAAAGAACAAGCCCAATTCTAAAATATTAGCAGAGAAACCAATTCATGCAAGATTCTAGAAGACTGGAAAAACAATAAGTAATAGACCAAAGACCCAGATCAATCAAAACAACCCTTTTAGGAAATACTTCAAAAGTACTCCCCAACGGAGTCGCCAATTATTTTGGTGGGAAAGATTCCTGAGAAGCAGGGTTGGAAGCCCCAACAAAGTAGAATATGAAAACGATAAAGAACACTCATGTAAACATGGCAAACATTTCAATTCACAAAAGTTTGGATAGGAGACGTACTTGGGGGTCCTACATTTGAGGTAGATCTCGTAGAGTCCAAATCCTCTGCTTCCTCCAAAATGTGCAGACTTGATCCAAGCCAAGCGTATTGACAAAACCTCTGGATTCGTCCAGCCTAAGCCAACATAGACTTCATCTATAATAAACTCAAAGGAGATGCTAGATAAGAGAACTGAACATCTCTGCAAGGAAACAAGGGTTTCTTATAGACTGGGAGTGCAAGTTGCATAGGAAAAATGAAAACTTGATCAGGGGGAATTTGGGTATAGTATCAATGCCTCTCATATGATATCCATTAGGCCCACCCAAGGGGTGTATATATACCACCTCAAATTGGTTATTTGAGTTAGGCCACAAGCTCCTGTAGGTGGGATTTCGGTAAAACTCCTAAACCCTGCTCGAAAAAATAATTTTTTTTTTTTAAATTTTTAAATGTTGTACACGGATATAGTTCATAGGAACCTCATATGTATGCGTTTTTGTAGTGGACATAGTCACATATGGATTTTGAAAAACATCTTTTTAAGATCAAGTCAAGCCCACAAGAGAAAGGGAATTGCCTAGGCCATACAAGATCATATGGTCTAGAGGAGTGTTGAATGATGTTATAACACACCTAATTCTAGTTCCAAAGGCTATCTTGGAGGTGAGAGAGAGGAAACTTCAGAGCAGGGTCATTAAGGAGTTTCTTGTCTGGTGGAAGGATTTTCCAGAGGAGTACACTACATGGGAAGGGGAGAAAACATTACAACACCCGACATTATAGTTTCTTGAGGACAAGCAACATTTGGGAGGGGAGGAATGTAATATTCCCTCTAGTTAAATTTTTCTAAGGCAGTCTCACAAATTTTAAATTTTGGGTGTTGGACAAATTTTGTGCACAGAACTTAGGATGAGTGTGTAAAATTCAATTAATTTAATTTTGTGTGAAAGATGAGGCTCCAAACATTAGAAAAAAGGAAAATAAATTTCATAGTGGAATGTGGGGACCACCCCAAGAAGGAATTTACACTCCTTAAGGGAAGTCAAATTGGAGGGACGAAGGAGAGATGAAGGGAGGTCAAATTGTGGTGCCCATAAGGAGAGTAGGGAAGCAACAATTATAAATAGGATAAGAGGCCTCCATTTTGGGAATTTTTTCCATTTTACACATCAGAACCATAATTTTCTTGTCCTCCTTATCCAAGTCAACTCATGCTACTTAGCACAAGAGATTTCCGGGCGAGAATCTCACCTCTACCTTCAATGGAATTTGAGTGCCACTCTAGGAGAAAATCTATCTCATATTTGCAGAGTTATTTCAAGACATTATATGAGAAATCAACCAATTGAGGGAGCATACTAGGTGCAGTAGGGAACTATTGTTTTGGAGAACCCATATCCAAAGCGTATCTAATTTCAAGAGTTTTAGAGCAAATTCCCTTGGTTATTTGCTAGTGATTTGTGGATGATTGTAGGTCTAATCCATGGGAAAATTCCAGAACGATTTCTAAGGCTTTTTTGGCTAGCACATAGTTTTTTGTGGGTTTGCGTAGGGAGCCAAGGGAAAGGAGGAATTGAGGTGAGGAAGGGCTCGAGGAATAAGGGAGGTTGAGGAGGAAATTTCGCAGGAGAAGTTGTAGGGGTTTGGAGGGGAATTTCAACAGTATTCAACAACTCATTCTCAATAATGCGTACAAGTGGGCTCACTGGGAAATACCCAATTTTTGTGGGTTTATAGGAGAGTTGGATTGGAGGCAAAACCTTTATGGGTTTTATTGATACGAGGGATAAAGTGACACAACAAAAGTTTCAGAATTTTTTGAGCCTTCTAGAGGTTCGAAATCCCAATTTTCTTCCAACAACAACAATAATACAATTTGAGTCAACGCAAGTCATGGTTGGGAGCTTGCGCAACACTTGGGCATCATGATTCCCACCTGGGTCTGGCTTTGTTTGCTATAGAAAGCCTAGGTTTATCTACTCCTTTCTATTGTACTCCATTTCCATGAGATTAATAAAATGGCTCAACATTTGGTGCAATTTTCTGGTGGAGCTGATAATTTTTCTTGTGTGTGTTAATTTTCTAATTGCATGTTCATTATTACTTTTGTTATCACTTTATATTTCCTCTAGTAATATTACATTAACTTCCAACATTAGTATAAACTAAGAGCAACATTCTTCATCATAGCCTTTAGAACTAACATTTTGCATTAATAACATTATCTTAAATAACAACACCATCTTTATTCGAAGCCTTCATAACAAACATTGTAGGCTAAAAACTGTAATCTAACTAACAACATTATTCTTGTTGGAAGCCTAACATTTTCATTGGGCGCCTGATTGCCTCACTAGTTAAAGTTTCTATTTGACCCATCGACTAATCATATCATTAGCAATTGGACCCGTTGACTAATCATATCACTAGCAACAAGACCTGTTAGACTAATAATATCACTAGCAATAAAGTAGTTTTAATGCAATTCCCCCCTTCTTCAAAAGATCTATCTTGAAGCTTCAACAACAAATGGGTTGTGAATGAGTATCTTCTCATTTTCCAAGGAACTTCATTTTTATGGAGTTGCTTCCATTTTATGAGGTGTTTCTCTAACTACTTTGTTGCAGAACCTTTTTTTACTTTCATAAATGGGCGACTGGTTCACAGACAAGTGAACTGACTTCTAAAGGTGGAAAATTGGAAGTATTAACATTGAGTGTTATAGCATCATTCAACACTCCTGTAGATCTGATGCTTTGTTCTATGGCCTTGGGAAGCCCTTTCCCTTTATACTTGATCCCTTTATTAAAAAAACATTGTTTTGAATTCCATACGCGACTCTGTCTTTCAAAAAACACGTACACACGCAAGTACATCCATATAGAACCCACATATATAATTTAAAATATGAAAAAATATAAAAAAATCCTATTTTTTTGGGCGGGGTTTACGGGTTTTACCTAAAGACCACTTATATGATCCCGTGGCCTAACTGTATCCCAACTGAATCAACTAATTTTTGGTGATATATATACACCTCATGGGAAGGCCTAAGGGGAGCAAGATACAGGATATTGGTATTATAGTCGATTGGTCCCCGATCAAGTTTGAGTTTCCTTGTGCCTCCTACACTCCTATTCATAGGAAACCCTTATTTCCTCATAGAGATGTTCATCTTCCATTATATGAAATCTATGTGTATATGATTGAGAGATGATTTTTGAGGCTTGGGTTGGACGAATCTGGAGGAAGGTTTCACTTGGAGCCATGGTCGAATAAGGTTTTATTCTTCCATATTCTTTTTATGATATCAATAAATAAGATTTGTCTTATTCATGAATGTTATGGTCTTATGTTAAATTCAAATTATGACCTTATTATGTAGTATTCATGATTTATATCTTTATGTTTAATGATCTAACATTCATATCATGCACTTGCTTTGAACTAATTGTTGTATACATGCTTCTCTGAAATTTATTGCAGGTCTGAAAACCTTGGAGGAAGCAAATGGTTTGGACCCTACGGGAACAACACCAAACGTAGGACCTATGGGTAATCTCTCCTAACCCGACTTTAGTAGTTTATTCATTAGGACGATGTGATTTCTTGCTTCTTGTTGATTGATTCTCTTCGATTTGTTGGGGTTATCAACCCTGACCTTGGGGAGTTTTCTCGCGCAACAAAACTGGTGACTCCACTGGGGAATACAATATTGTATTTCCTGATAAGGGTTGTTTCTCTCTTGATTTGGGCCCTTTTATTTGGTTTCTTGATTTTTCTAGTGTCATTGTCTTGTTTGTAGTCTAGGTAGGTAGTCTGATCTTCTGGATAAGGCATGTACTTTTTATTTTTCTTTGCTGGTCTATATATACACACTTTTTGTTATATAAACTCATGTACATACATGTTTAATTGCAAATAAACCTATGCATACGCTAGTTTCCTTGGGAAAAATTGCGTATATACACATGTATGTCTCTATGCATGCACGTATATTTGGTTTTGGTTGATTTTTTCAAATCCTCTTCCCAGTAAGGGCATTCCTGGTTTCAAGTGCTTTCTTGGAGTCATCATTAGTTTGGAAAAGTCTTGTTTATTTATGTTATCATTTTTCCTATCTATTTTTTTGAAAAGACCTTGTCAACTTAGGGTTTGATTTTTGGTGAAGTTTTTGGTTTTAAAGTTTGGGTTCATGATTTCTTGGTGAAGTGATTGACTGTTCTGTGTCTCTGGGACAATGAATTGATTTTCATTTCACTTATAACCCAATATTTTCATTACTTTCATTTGCAATTTTGAGGTTGACCTATTTGGTTTCCTTTTTATTTTTTGAGAAGTGTTGTTGCAATCTTGGAAAGTTTTTAGGTTTCCTGAAATATTTCTTGCTTACTGAAGTCTTTATGCTTCTGTTTTGATCAATTTATTCATGTTTTTGGTCTCTCTTCACTTTAGGCTTTATAATTTTCAAGTTTGCTTATGGCTTGTGAAGTTTGAGGTTTTTTGTGCTTGATTTTGATCTTGGAGCTATTGGTTGCTTTTGTCTTCTCAAAACGTTCTTTCTCCTTTAAAAAGAAAAAGATAAAAACATTTTGTTTGTTACCTTTCTTTTCATTGGTTTTGGTTTTTTGTCTTTTTGGCTTTTGAACAAGTGTGCCAATATTTGCTTAAAGTTGAAATTTGTTGCATTTGGGAGATCTTCTTCTCAGTATTTTTTTTCCTTGATTGTCAAATTTTGATTTTTGGTTTCTTGAAATAACACATTTGTTTGTTTAAGAGAAATCGGTAGGATCTTGCAGTTTAAGCATTCTAGTATGAATTAGAATAGATTCATTCTAGGCATTTAGTTATTTTTTTAGTTTTTGAATGTGTGAATGCAAAATTGAGAAAAAAAGGAGTTTTGCTTTATTAGGTCACTCGTAGAAACTTTGTATAAATCACTTTTTAATGAAAAAAATGAGGTGCATTTTCATGTAGCTAGGTTTTCTATTGATTTATTTCGAGTCAAAAAACCATCAGTTTCACTTCCGTTTCCTTATCCTAAATAACAAGTAATTAAAATGAAACACTTAATTTAAAATGAACTAGACTTTTATTTTTGTCATAGTTACATCAACTAGTCTAGGGAATTTAGGGCCTTGGAATAGTTGTGTTGAGAGTAAACTCTCTATGGCCACTCCAAACTAAAATATAGAAATTGATTAAAGAGTGCAAAATCAAGTCTCGTTAAGTTTTCCAGGAAAGCTCTTCTAGTACATGATTTGAGCACGAGGACGAGTGAAGACAGGGAAAGGGAGATACCCCCTCTTTTACTTGTTGAATTCCACGCCCACGACTGTTCTGCTTGCCTTCCAATACGAATTGGTGACCTTAGTTGCCATTCCTAGGGAACACATAGGTGAATACGGGGGGGAATACTTGTGGTACCTGAGGCAGACGTTGTATCACTCTCATTAGTACTTCTAGAGGGTGCCCTTGTGAAGCTCGGGTACTTGCACTAGAACATGATTTTGTGTGGAGGCCAGTGTAACTGTTTCTGTTACCTTCACTGATAGGATTGGGCCATCATTAGCATGGACTAACTTTAGAAGGCCCTTATCTTCACTTTCTTGTATTTTGGTGTCCGGTCCTAATAACTCGGAGCGAAAATACTTGAAAATTTCTTGTTTAGTTGTATCTTTAGGGACTTTATAGTGGAGTTCTATTTGATATTTGTATTTAGTTGGCTTTAGGTGGATTTATGTATTTTCATTTTGGACCTTTGCTTCTGAGTGACTGACCAACCACTCCACTGGTCTTGAAAGGCTCTTGATCTTTCTTTTGAAATTGTGGAGTTGCTTCCATAAGGGTGAAGTTTTGATTGTGCATATCTCTTCCTTGAAAATTCATTTGAACTATCCCGTAAGGGAAGGATTTGCATATAAGTTGGGTATGGGAAATATTCCGGTGGATGCCAACTAAGGAACCCCTCCAAAAGGGGAACCTTGTGCTTTTCCTTTCTTTGGAAATGTTGGTACCCCCTTGATGGCCACTTTGAATTATCTTGGATTAAATGTTGGACTACCCATTTGGTTGTGGTCCACTCCGAATATTTTGAATGTTCTTGAAGCTTCTTAGATGAATGATTTATTTCAAGAGCATCCAATGGGTGTCAATTCTTCATCCTCTTCGCCAGAGAAATCTGGGCTTCCTCTTTCTCCTCCATATTACAATAAGAAATCTAAAAATAAGAGAAAGAGGAGGAATAAGGAGAAGAAGAGTTCTCTCCATGCATCATCATCAACCTCTGGTAGTCATGTTGGAGATGAGCCTTCAACCGCTGCAAGTCATGTTGGGGGCCTAAGTCTAGTCACTGCGAGTCATACTAGTAATGATTTACCTACCTCTATAAATCATGCTGATGATGACTCACATGCTTCTGTGATTCGGGTAGGGGGAATAAGTCCTATCTATCATGGGAAAGAGTTACCAACCTCTGCAAGTCATGTTGGAGACCCTCCACCAACCTCTGCAAGTCATGTTGGAGACCCTCCACCAAACTCTAAAAGTCATGTTGAAAATCCTCCACCAGCTACTGCCAGCCATGCTGGGGGAATTTATGTTGATTAGAAACACAGACGTAAAATATTTAAACCTAAGTTCCCTTGTAATATTTGTAAGAGAGATCATCTTAATCATTTGTGCCTTGATATTTTAGTGGTACAAAGGTTGTGGTCCAAGTCTATAGGTTCTTCTACTCCTGAGCCTATTATGGTTTCTCAACAGTAAAATCAACCATCAGTTGATGAAGTGGTCGAGCCAGTGCAATATTTGGCCGATTCCACTCCTCTTTTGGGGGGTGAAGTGTTTAACAATGAAGTCTTCCTGATTTCTAGTTTAGACTCTTTTGGTATAGGGGGAATTCCGGTCTCTTCGAATGTATCCCCTACAAGTTATAGGAGTGTTTCCTTTGATTGGGATAGTCTTGTTGAGCCTCGTCTTCCTACTAATGCACCTTTCCAGATAAGGGTTAGAGTTAATTCCACAAATGCCTATCGATGTGAGGTAGATGAAGGATCCTCTGCAAGTATTATATCCTCGTCAACTTGGAAAGATGTGGGTTCTCCAAAGTTGTTGTGTGATATTCCCAATTAGTCTTGGGCTAATTGAAATATTCATTTTTTTTTATTTCTTTGTTTAAAAAATAGAAGTGTAAAGGAGGTCCATAATAATCCTAAATAATGAATAAATCAATTCCAAATGTAAAAAGGCTGAATCTTGGCTGCTAAATCAAGCACCCTTAGGTGTGAAAGGGGCTGGACATTTTGACTGGGTCAACCTTGACCAAATCTACAACGCTGTCTTGGAGGAGTGGCCATCAATGAGGCACAACATAGTTTTGGATGGAGATGCCTTGTGTGAAAGAAGTGATCTCATTGGAAGTGGTTTAGTGTTTGAAAGCTCTTAACTTATAAAAGGAAGAGGATGGCATCATTAGAAGGTTGTTGATGATATGATATTTTTTGAATATATTTTCTTTTTAGACATATATATTTCTCTTGCTATTTAGCTGAGATTGAATGCTATTTAGCATTGGGTGTTCATGTTCGAGAATCCCACCTCTTCCCATTGAGTAGCTCTTGGGAGATTTTGTATTGCATTGTCCACTATCTGGCTTAGGGCCAAGCTTCTTCTTTCAACTACAACGCAGATCCTATTGAGGGTTTGATTGTTTTTGCAAGCTGCAGCAAGTGGACATTAGATCTTTCAGATCTAGTCCATTTCAGTGCTTATTTTCAGTGGAGGAGGGTTCTACTTCATTGGGAGGACAATATTGAAGACATTGAGAATTATTTTCATATCTTGGCTGCAGGCCAACTGTATTTTTATCCCTACAGTGCAGTATAGATCCAGATCTGCGTTATTCCTATAGGTGTATTTGTAGGGTGTTTCAGCACATCATTTGGAGAGTGATTTTCTAGGTGTTGGGGATCTGCCCTTCACTTTGGAGATATGTTGGAGGTGATCATTTTCTTGTTTATATCAGATCAGATCCACTTTCCAAATCTGAATATTTCCATAGATCTGCAGTCTTAGATCTCAGATCTACATCTTGTACTTGGTGTTTTGCTGAAAACCCCAAGGGGGTTCTTTCAAGGAGCTTGTATAGTTCATGGATCTGCTATATATCTAAATTTTTGTCCTCATAATTGCTCTAGATCTGAAGTGTAATCTACAATTGTTGCAGAGCTAGTAAAATAACGCTGTAAGGATTTTCTGTCTTAATATATGGTTGCAACACCTCATTTTGTAATATCCCAAAATGGGACTGCTCAGCAATGCATACATAAAAAACGCATTTTCAGAAATATATGCTACAGAAAACGAAATCAACACTTGGATCCCTTAGATTTTTCAATATACCATCTAAATCCAAGAGGAGATCAGAAACAAATCAAACTAGATGAGGTAAACAAACCTCCCACACCTAGTATAGCTCAAAATTGCTAAAACCCCAAAACTATTGCAACATGAAATTACTGCATAAAGAGAAAACACAGTCTAATGAGATTTTAAGCACAAAAATAGCTGAGACAAGTAGATCTGATATTATATTAAACAATATGGCCTGTAAACTGAGATCTAGTCTCCTTTATACAAAATCTAGAGAACCCGGGAAGGGTTTCTAGGAATACACCCAATTACAAATGGTGATCTTCAGCATTAAGACTGAATAATCATAGAAAACTGAAGCATAGGAGTATAAAAGGCCGAAATAATATATATCTGATGTAGATCTGATCAAAGGTCTTCCCCCATGGAAGGATCAACCCTCCTATCACAGGAAAACTCCCAAAAAGATCCACAAGATCCACTGCAGAAACTGCCCTCCATAAATAACTCAATTCCTGACTGGAATAATGCTGTAGGTGATGGAAATATATTGGCCTGCTGCCAAAGATATGAAATCAGCCCAAGAACCCTCCAATCTGATCTCCCAATTGAAGGAATCCTTCCTCCTATGCAAAACCAACTCATAAAGTGGGTTTCTCAACCCTCCACTGCAACACCCTGCAACTCAACAGAACCTCCTGCAGAAACTGCGCTGAAACTGAAGACTGAAGCTTGGCACCAATGCCGGATGCATGGAATGATAGATCATGTCTCTCCCAAGAACTACTCAAAGGGAAGAGATGGGATTCCTAAACAGGAATACCTTAGTGCTAAAAAACACCAACAATCTTAGCTAAACAATTGAAGAAAACAAAAATCTAAGCAGACATATCAAAATATAATTCATAAGCTAACCTCAAATGGATTCCATCCTCTTCCTTATAAACTAAGTGAGCCTTATTACCTTGGGTCCCACTCATTAGGGTTTCCACCATCACATAATCAATCCCCCTCCAAAACTGCGTTGTACCTTCATCAAGGCCACTCCTCCATGACAACGCTATTTGATTTGGTCAAGGTTGATCTCTTCAACCTTCTTCAGTCCTTTTCACACCTAAGGGTCTTCAATCCAGCTCACATATAATTGTCTAGACTGATCCTCATTCATATTGAGCTATTTTTATTGATGATCCACTCCTCCTACATTTATGCTATTGACTTGGTCAAACTTGAATTTGTCCACAAGCAAATGTCCCTTTCCACACATGAGGGTGTGAAATCCAGCCATAATAATGATCCATTTCCACATCATAAGGTATTTTATTCCTATTTCTAAAATGTATGGGCCTCCTTACCCATTTATTCATCTCCTAGGTGTAAAAGACAAAAATCAATATTCCAATTAGCTGCATGCTAAATTTGGAATATCACAGTCCTCCCCTCCCAAATGTTGCTTGTCCTCAAGCAACTGTAAGAATAGAACTGAGAAGTCTCCCCTCCTCTTGCTGTAACATCTGTTGGGAAAAATACTGAGAGGGGGGGTGAATCAATATTTAGTGCAGACTGAAAACTTTTTAACTTTTTCTTTCTCTACAACCCATACACTACTTTACTGAATAAAACTCGCGTATACACGCGGATATCCTTCAGACAACTCGCGTTTGTCCAGAGATATAATTATTGCATTTAATTCTTAACTAGGATCATTGTATCATTCATTCATCAGATGTATAGTAAGTAGTAAACAGATGCAGTAAGAGCAAAATAAATCATCACACATAAGCAAGACACATGAACACCAGGATTTAAGGTGGAAATCCAATTTGGGAGAAAACCACCGCTGCCGTCATCTCAGTCTTCAATATTTATTATGTAAAGAAAACTTCTTACAACCATGTACTGGCGCAGATTCATACCAGCACGCAGGCACCCACATGCAGAAGGCTACAACCTTCTCTCATTTACCAGCCTCTCCTGGAAGGGAGCTACAACCCCCTGCTCTCGTTTACTAGCCTCTCTTGGAAGGGAGCTACTACCCCCTGCTCTCGTTTACCGGCTACCACTGGAAGGGAGCTCCAACCGCCTCACTGAAGGCTTGACCCTCAGTACCACTGCAGACCACGTTTCATCAATTTTCAAACTGGATCAAATAGCTTCAACACAACCCTTCACTTATCAACAAATATACTTCGCCCAATGCTTCAACCAGAACAGTGAAACCACTGTAACCAGAATACCAGAGATAACCCAGATTTCAGAATAGATATGCAGAAACACATTCAACCTTGAGAAATCATTAGTTTAGATACCATACATGCTTTTATTTAATCAGACCTGCATATACATGCGCTTTTCATGAAACGAACCAGCGTATACATCTGTGCATTTTTCAAAGAAAAACCTAACTGCCTATACGCTCTTTTATTGAACCAGATCCGCGTATACACGCGCTTTTCGTGAAATGAACCTGCGTATAGATCTATAAAAGATAAACTTAGCAAAACAGATCAGATCTATGAACTTACCCAGATTTCTTCAATTTCTTCATCAGATTTGTGCCAGGTCTTCATTACTTTTTTTTCAGATCATCCTAGAGATTCATCATTTCTTGATCTAGAGATCTTGAACCTTCATCATATTCATAGGTGCATCATAGATTCAGATCTATCAATTAATAACATAATTTAACCATCTAGATATACTTCAGAGTGAAGTATTCATTAATTCCCAGACACTTGCTCTCCCTGCACTATTATTCTTTACTCCTTATGTAGGTTTAGCCTTTATCAATACCATGAGCCAAAACCACACCACTACTAATGGTATTCCTGGACGGGATCAAATAGATATTCCAGCGCTTAATACAATGGGTCAATACCATGGTAACACCCTTGGATTTATAAATTTAGAGCGCAAATAGCCATACGCAACTTGGTACGTACTTTTCCGCGTGCATACGCTACTTCTCCTTAACAAACCCGCGTATGCCTTGTGACACATCATATTTATCATTTTTCCTTTCTTCTAATCTTCATCAGGTTAGGCTGTCATCAACTTTATCCAGTAGGTTGCCATCAAGGACAACACTTTGCATCATATAGCCAACAATCTTATTTCATCAAGTAGGTTACCATCAACTTCATCAAGTAGGTTGCCATCAAGGAAAACATATGCCAACAATCTCCCCCTTTGGACTTGATGGCAACCCATGATGGTGTTTGATCATCACAACAGATAGATACATTGATTATAACCATTTTGCAAACATTATGAAACTCTCCCCCTTTGACATCAAGGGCAAAGGGCAGATCAACAACCAAAACAAGGTTTTTCTTCTCATGTGAACTGAAGTTACCATGCTCCCCGTGAGTTCATGCTGAGTCTTCAAACATATTTTTCAATGAAGTACATGACTCTATGACCTTTCCTATCACCAAGGACTCATACTTACATCAATGATCCAACCAAGTGGATTTACATATGTGACTCAAGTACCCAACCACGTGGGTTTACACATTTTGACTCAACTACCCAACCAAGTGGGTTTACAAATTTGACTCAAGTCCTTACATGAATGAATATTACAAATTTACATCATAGGTCTCAACATGACCTTTTCATCAAATTACAAATACGACCTTTTGCACTAAAAACCAAAGGACCTCAAGAAAGAGATCATAATTTAGAATCATCATAATGCCAACAATGCATTACATTCAGCAAGGCTAATGCTCCCCCTGAAACTGTGCATCCAATGCATCCTTTCCATATGACCAAAAAATCCTCCTTAGCTTGTGCAACCTGAACACTTTTAACAGCCAATCATCAAGGCATCTTGACCCAAAATCAGAGAATGAAACAGAAATATAAGAGCTGAAACATCATCAGAGATACCATACAACAATAGAGATACCAAACAGCACTGCAGCTGTGCTGAAGAATGCTGACCCCAAGTAAAATTTGTCAGCAACTAACCATACGCGGTTTTCTTTGTATGAACTCGCGTATATACGCGACTATCTTTCAGGAAACCTGCGTATCCAATTTAATCTTCTGAATTTAAGCAGTTCTGATTTTTTGCATGGCAGAGACTACTTCTCCTTAACAAACCCACGCATGCCTTGTGACACAACATATTTATCATTTTTCCTTTCTTCTAATCTTCATCAGGTTAGGCTATCATCAACTTTATCCAGTAGGTTGCCATCAAGGACAACACTCTGCATCATATAGCCAAAAATTTTATTTCATCAAGTAGGTTACCATCAACTTCATCAAGTAGGTTGCCATCAAGGACAACATATGCCAACAATCTCCCCCTTTGGACTTGATGGCAACCCATGATGGTGTTTGATCATCACAACAGATAGATACATTGATTATACCCATTATGCAAACATTATGAAACTCTCCCCCTTTGACATCAAGGGCAAATGGCGGATCAACAACCAAAACAAGGTTTTTATTCTCATGTGCACTGATGTTACCATGCTCCCCCTGAGTTCATGCTGAGTCTTCAAACATATTTTGCAATGAAGTACATGACTCTATGACCTTTCCTATCACCAAAGACTCATACTTACATCAATGATCCAACCAAGTGGATTTACATATGTGACTCAAGTACCCAACCACGTGGGTTTACACATTTTGACTCAACTACCCAACCAAGTGGGTTTACAAATTTGACTCAAGTTCTTACATGACTGAATATTACAAATTTACATCATAGGTCTCAACATGACCTTTTCATCAAATTACAAATATGACCTTTTGCACTAAAAACCAAGGGACCTCAAGAAAGAGATCATAATTCAGAATCATCATAATGCCAACAATGCATTACATTCAGCAAGGCTAATGCTCCCCCTGAAACTATGCATCCAATGCATCCTTTCCATATGACCAAAAACTCCTCCTTAGCTTGTGCAACCTGAACACTTTTAACAGCCAATCATCAAGGCATCTTGACCCAAAATCAGAGAATGAAACAAAAATATAAGAGCTGAAACATCATCAGAGATACCATACAACAACAGAGATACCAAACAGCACTGCAGCTGTGCTGAAGAATGCTGACCCCAAGTAAAATTTGTCAGCAACTAACCATACGCGGTTTTCTTTTTATGAACTTGTGTATATACGCGACTATCTTTCAGGAAACCTGCGTATCCAATTTAATCTTCTGAATTTAAGCAGTTCTGATTTTCTGCATGGCAGAGACTACTTCTCCTTAACAAACCCACGTATGCCTTGTGACATATCATATTTATCATTTTTCCTTTCTTCTAATCTTCATCAGGTTAGGCTGTCATCAACTTTATCCAGTAGGTTGCCATCAAGGACAACACTCTGCATCATATAGCCAACAATCTTATTTCATCAAGTAGGTTACCATCAACTTCATCAAGTAGGTTGCCATCAAGGACAACATATGCCAACAATCTCCCCCTTTGGACTTGATGGCAACCCATGATGGTGTTTTATCATCTGAATAGATACATTGATTATAGCCATTATTTGAGCTGTTATAAAATCTCCTCCCCTTTGACATCGAGGCAAAAGATGGATCAATAACCCAGTAAGGTTTTTCCAACCATATTACTTGAAGTTACCACATGCTCCGTGAGTTCATCAGAGTCTTTAAACCATATTTGCAATGAAGTACATGACTCTATGATCTTTCCTATCACCAAGGACTCATACTTACATCAATTATCCAACCAAGTGGATTTACATAAGAGACGCAAGTACCCAACCAAGTGGGTACACATTTTGACTCAACTACCCAACCAAGTGGGTTTACAAATTTGACTCAAGTCCTTACATGACTGAATATTACAAATTTACATCATAAGTCTCAACATGACCTTTTCACCAAATTAAAAATATGACCTTTTGCACCAAAAACCAAAGGACCTCAAGAAGGAGATCATAATTCAGAATCATCATAATGCTAACAATGCATTACATTTAGCAAGGCTAATGCTCCCCCTGAAACTGTGCATCCAATGCATCCTTTCCATATGACCAAAACTCCTCCTTAGCTTGTGCAACCTGAACACTTTTAACAGCCAACCATCAAGGCATCTTTACCCAAAATCAGAGAATGAAACAGAAATATAAGAGCTGAAACATCATCAGAGATACCATATAGCATCAAAGATACCAAACAGCACTGCAGCTGTGCTAAAGAATGCTGACCCCAAGTAAAATTTGTCAGCAACTATCCATACGCGGTTTTCTTTGTATGAACTCGTGTATATACGTGACTATCTTTCAGGAAACCCGCGTATCCAATTTAATCTTCTGAATTTAAGCAGTTCTGATTTTCTGCATGGCAAAGACTACTCCCAGCTTCTGTCTGAGATATTTGAACGCTTCCCTGGGCAGAGGTTTGGTAAATATATCAGCCACTTGTCCTTTGGAGGGAACATACTCTAGCTTCACCTTTTGTTCAAGCACTTGTTCACGTAAGAAGTGATACTTGATGGGAATGTGCTTGGTCTTTTAATGCATAACATGATTCTTTGAAATACTGATGGCACTTGTATTATCACACATAATGGAGATAGGGGGTGAGCACTTGATTTGAAAGTCTTGTAAGGTTTGCATCATCCAAAGAAGTTGCGTGCAACATGATGCGGTAGCCACATATTCTACTTCTGCTGTAGATAAGGCAATAGAGTTTTGCTTCTTGCTAAACCAAGATACTAACCGGAGCCCCATATAGAATGCACCACCACTAGTGCTTTCCGATCATCAACATTTCCAGCCCAATCTGCATCAGTGTAAGCATGAAGAGTAAGATCAACATTCTTTGGATACCATAATCTAAAGTCTTGAGTTCCTTGTAGATATTTGAATATTCTTTTGACAGCCTGAAGGTGAGACTCTTTTGGATTAGCTTGGAATCGTCCAACAATCCCAACTGCATGCATAATGTCTGGTCTAGTCCCAGTGAGATAAAGTAGACTTCCTATCATTGATCTGTATTCTGGTTGATTCACAGTGGGAGAATCATCATGAGAACTGAGATTGCATCCGGTTATCATTGGTGTACTTACAGGTTTGCATTCTTCCATGCCATACTTCTTCAAAATTTGCTTAAGATATTTTGCTTGTGATAGGAATATACCATCTGCAGTTTGATGCACTTGCAAGCTAAGAAAGAATGTTAGTTCCCCAAGTAAGGACATTTCAAATTCTTGCTGCATGACAGAAGCAAATTTTTGACTCATAGATTCTTCGTTACTCCCAAAAATGATATCATCAACATATACAACCATAATCAATAGTTTATCATTTTCAATTTTTGTGTACAAGTTGCTATCAGCAGACCCCTTTGAAAATCCTTGTTGATGAAGATATTTGTCAAGACGATAATACCATGCCCTTGGAGCTTGTTTGAGACCATATAGAGCCTTTTTAAGTCTACAAACAAGATTTTCATCATTCCCAAAATGAATCCTTCTGGTTGTTCTATATAAACTTCTTCTTCTAGATCACCATTGAGAAATGCAGATTTAACATCCATTTGATAAACTTTGATTTGTTGAGAACTTGAAAAAGCAAGAAACATTCTTATGGCTTCAAGTCTAGATACAGGAGCAAAAGTTTCTTCAAAGTCTATACCTTCTTGTTGAGTATACCCCTTGCCAACAAGTCTAGCTTTATTTCTTACAACATCCCCGTTCTCATTTAACTTGTTTTTGAATATCCATTTAGTTCCAATGACATTTTTGTTATGAGGTCTTGGTACTAATTCCCAAGTGTGATTCTTTTCAATTTGATCAAGCTCTTCATTCATGGCTTAAACCCAACATTCATCTTTGCAAGCTTGATTGACATTGTGAGGTTCAATAGTAGATAGAAATGCCAGATAGCTAGAAGATCCCACAAGAGTCCTTCTTGTTTGTACACCTGATCCCTTATCTCCCAAGATTTGAGATTCTGGATGATTCTTTTGAACATATCTAGATGGAGCCTTTTCAGATAAATCATCTTCAGGTTCTTCATTGGATTCACTGTCTATATCATTGCTATTTTATGTAGAAGGACATAAGTCACCATCGTCTTCATTTGTTGTTTGTTTTTCTTCCTTTGGGGCCGCAGGAGACTCATCAATAACAACATCAATACATTCAACAATATTCCGAAGTCTTTTATTGTAACATTTATATGCTCTACTCGTAGAGGAGTAACCAAGAAGTATTCCTTCATATGCTCTAGGTTCAAAATTGCCAAGTTTTCATCATTATTTTTGATAAATCATTTACTTCCAAAAACTCTAAAATGCTTCACAAATGGAGAATTACCATACCAGAGTTCATATGGAGTTTTGTCACTATTTATACGAACATGTGCCTTGTTGAGAATGTTTACTGCTGTATGTGCTGCTTCTCCCCGAAAAGTGTCAGGTGTTCCAGAATCATCAAGCATAGCTCTAGCCATTTGTTGAAATGTTCTATTCATTCTTTCTGCTATGCCATTTTGTTGTGGAGTTCCAGCTATAGAAAATTGTCTTTTTATGCCATGTTGTTCACAAAATTCAAGGAATTCATTTGAGGTATATTCTCCTCCTCGATCAGATCTAAGACATTTGAGTTTCAGATCTCCTTCATTTTCAACCAGAGCCTTGAAGATCTGAAATTTCTCAAATGCTTCATCTTTGTGCTTCAACAACCCAATCCAACACATTCTAGAGAAATCATCAATAAATAAGATATAGTATTGTTCACCATGAGGTGAATTTTTCCTCATAGGTCCACATATGTCAGTATGAATGAGTTCAAGAGGCCTCCTTGATGATCCTTCCTTGGCATTAAATTGCACTCTGGTCTGCTTGCTGAATTGGCAAGATTTGCATATGATACTTTCAGGTAGAGTAATATTGGGAAGACCACGCACAACATTAAGTTTGCTTGATCTGTTGATTTGAGAGAAGCTTAGATGCCCCAACCTTCTATGCCATAACCAATTTTCTGAATATTTACTCAAGTAACATTGTTCTTTGCAGTTCTTCAATACATATAGGTTACTTGGAGTTATTTTTCCTTTTATAATTTTTTTACCTGTATCAAGATCACGAACCACACATTCTTTTGAACTAAAGACAACTTTAGTTCCTTGATCACACATTTGACTTACACTTAACAGGTTATGCCTTAATCCATCCACATACATGACATTATTAGCCTTCACCTTTTCTTTTAGAAACACAGACCCTTTCCCTTTAATTACATCAGGAGTATCATTCCAAAGGTAACTTTATTTTCCTTTTCTAGTGTACTATATGCACGAAGTTTGGTTTTGTCACCTGTCATGTGTCTTGAGCATCTGCTATCAATGTACCATTGATTTTATTCAACTTCTGCAAATAACGCCATGCCACAATTTTAAACCTGTAATTCCTTCTTTTTCCATACTTTGGAGCTTGAAGGAAAATGCTCTCTTGGCTGAACTTTGCTCCTGCATTCAGATTCTTCATGCCCAAAGTTATTGCAATAAGCAAATTCAACTTCATTTAGAAGAGGAGAAAAATTGTTATA
Source organism: Pinus albicaulis (assembly GCA_034641835.2). NCBI lineage: Eukaryota > Viridiplantae > Streptophyta > Pinopsida > Pinales > Pinaceae > Pinus > Pinus albicaulis. The sequence continues at coordinate 781,369,211 of CM076578.1, forward strand.
GGTATTTTTCTTTGTTTCAATATCAATCCTTTTCTTTCTCAATTCTCTTGTCATGATGGTTTTATATGTAACACATTGAACAACTTTGTGACTAAAATTGTGACATGAGAAACATTGTCCATTGAAGAAGAAATTTCTCCGATCATGGAATCTTCTACTTGAATTTACCTGTTGATTGGTGTTTCTTTGAAAGATATTCCTGTTAGTGTTATTTGAATTGAGATGATCATGCTTTACCTGTAAATATTCTTTATTTCCTTGCTGAGTGGCATAATTTTGTAAACCAGCTGTAGCCGCTTTTAGATAATTTAGTGCTGAACCCTGAGAAGATTCCCCGGTATATCCAAGACCTGTTTTTACAAGAGGAGAGCGTTGTACCTTGATAATTTCATTTAAGGTTTTAGATCCTTTAGCAAATCTAAGATTCAGAGTCTTTTCTTTCTCAAAATATTTTCTTAGACTTACCACTTCACATTCTAATTTCTCAATGTGTTTCTTTGCTTCTTCAAACTGCCTTTTCAGAACCTCTATGGTTATTTTTCTTTCTTCTAAGTGTATTTTACTTTCTTCTAAGTGTATTTTGAGTTGATTGTTTTCTTCAAGAAAATCATTGTCCTCCAGAGCATCCACAAAAGTATCATTTTCTTCTCTAGATTCAAATGCCATGAGAAGTCTAAGATCTTGTTCACATTCTTCCTCACTATCAGATAACCCATCACTATCTTCATAAGTATGGTAACTTTTCATAGTGCTAGACCGGTTCTTATTCCTTCTTGCTACTTCTTTTCCTTTTGTAGATATTTCTTTATAAGGACACTTAGTAGTATAATGACCAACTCTTCCACAATCAAAACATTTGAAAGGAAGCTTACCTCTGAATCGTCCTGTGCCAAGTTGAAGTTTCTTTACAAAATTTATCTCATCTTCTTCTGAGATATATCTTGGTCCTTCTGCTTCTTGCACTTCTTTCCCTTTTGTAGAAGCTCTAAATATGGCTTCTTTGACTTCAGATGGTCCTCCTCTTCTCATTTCATATGCGGTTAGTATGCCATGAAGTTGTAGTACAGTAAGATTTTGAAGATCCTGTTTTTCTTCAAGGGCAGAAACTTTTGACTCAAATTTTGCTGTTAGCGATCTTAAAATTTTCTCAACCAAAGTAGATTCGGTTATTGTTTCTCCCAGATTTCTCATACGATTTAGAACATCATCAACACGTAAAAAGAAACTGGAAATACTCTCATCACTATGCATCTTTAAATTTTCATATTCAATTCTGAGAGTTTGGAGTTTTGCACTTTTTACCTTTGCATCACCTTCATAACTTAGAATGATTTTGTCCCAAATTTCCTTTGCTGTATTTAGCTGCATAATTTTGACAAATTCAGATTCAGTCAGACTTCCCGTTATAGCATTTACCGCCTTTGCATTTGATTCATAATTCTTCTTTTCAGTCGGATCTGTTGGTATTGTAGCTGGATATTGATATCCTTGTTGAACAATGGCCCACACATCTGTTCCCATAGACTGAAGATAGGATCTCATCCTTGTTTTCTAGAAGATTAAATTGCTTCCATTAAAGAGCGGAGGCTTGATAGATGCTGTTCCATCTTGATTGCTCATATTTCTTGATCTTCCTTCTAGCGGCTAAGCTTTTTCAGAAGGACCTGCTCTGATACCAATTGTTGGGAAAAATACTGAGAGGGGGGGGGGGGTGAATCAGTATTTAGTGTAGACTGAAAACTTTGTAACTTTTTCTTTCTCTACAACCCATACGCTACTTTACTGAATAAAACTCGCGTATACACACAGATATCCTTCAGACAACTCGTGTATGTCCAGAGATATAATTATTGCGTTTAATTCTTAACTTGGATCATTGTATCATTCATTCATTAGATGTATAGTAAGCAGTAAACAGATGCAGTAAGAGCAGAATAAATCATCACACATAAGCAAGACACATGAACACCAGGATTTAAGGTGGAAACCCAATTTGGGAGAAAACCACCGCTGCCGTCATCTCAATCTTTAATATTTATTATGTAAATAAAACTTCTTACAACCATGTACTGGTGCAGACTCATACCAACACGTAGGCACCCACATGCAGAAGGCTACAACCTTCTCTCGTTTACCAGCCTCTCCTGGAAGGGAGCTACAACCCCTTGCTCTCGTTTACCAGCCTCTCCTGGAAGGGAGATACTACCCCCTGCTCTCGTTTACCAGCTACCACTGGAAGGGAGCTCCAACCCCCTCATTGAAGGCTTGACCCTCAGTACCACTGCAGACCACGTTTCATCAATTTTCAAACTGGATCAAACAACTTCAACACAACCCTTCACTTATCAAAAAATATACTTCGCCCAATGCTTCAACCAGAACAGTGAAACCACTGTAACCAGAATACCAGAGATGACCCAGATTTCATAATAGATATGCAGAAACACATTCAACCTTGAGCAATCATTATTTTAGATACCATACACACTTTTATTTAATCAGACCCACGTATACATCTGTGCATTTTTCAAAGAAAAACCTAACTGCCTATACGCTCTTTTATTGAACCAGATCCGCGTATACACGTGCTTTTCGTGAAATGAACCTGCGTATAGATCTATAAAAGATAAACTTAGTAGAACAGATCAGATCTATGAACTTACCCAGATTTCTTCAATTTCTTCATCAGATTTGTGCCAGGTCTTCATTACTTCTTTTCAGATCATCCTAGAGATTCATCATTTCTATATCTAGAGATATTGAACCTTCATCATATTCATAGGTGCATCATAGATTCAGATCTATCAATTAAGAACAGAATTCAACCATTCAGATATACTTCAGAGTGAAGTATTCATTAATTCCCAGACACTTGCTCTCCCTGCACTATTATTCTTTACTCCTTATATAGGTTTAGCCTTTATCAATACCATGAGCCAAAACCACACCACTACTAATGGTATTCCTGGACGGGATCAAATAGATATTCCAGCGCTCAATACAATGGGTCAATACCATGGTAACACCCTTGGATTTATAAATTTAGAGCGCAAATAGCCATATGCGACTTGGTACGTACTTTTCCGCGTGCATATGCTACTTCTCCTTAACAAACCCGCATATGCCTTGTGACACATCATATTTATCATTTTTCCTTTCTTCTAATCTTCATCAGGTTAGGCTGTCATCAACTTTATCCAGTTGGTTGCCATCAAGGACAACACTCTGCATCATATAGCCAACAATCTTATTTCATCAAGTAGGTTACCATCAACTTCATCAAGTAGGTTGCCATCAAGGACAACATATGCCAACAACATCCACGTATGATAAACTCCTCCAAGGAAAGAGATGTTGTCTCATCAATAAATCTCCATATTGCCCCTCCCAAGCATGCAAGCTAGCTAAATAGCTATCATCATGAACAAGTAGAGTACTCAAGGAGGCAATAAGGTGCTGCCTAGAGGTCCCTTTGAGGCATGGGATCTGAAATGTATTGGGAATCATCATTCCCATGTGGATCCTCCATCCCCAAGATATCATCCATACAAAATGAGCCACCCTCCAAAATGACAACTCATGCAAATCCTCCTCCACCTTTGGGTCCTGCAAAGTAGGTGGGCTGAAAATTTGAACATGGTAGAAAAAATAGCCAACCCCATGCTGTCCTTCTCTCCACTTATTATAAGTGTAGAGTATTCACTGATCTTGGGCTGCAATAGTGTTGCCCTCAAGTGGAAAGAATAAGACTAGATCTCCAAAGATCTCCTCTCCAATGTTGTGAATCAAGCTGGCCCAAACTATCCCATATGTGATGGATAGGAAATCATCACCATATGGCATCCAATCAATATCATGGCCCACCTCATAAAGAAACAAGTGTTTTGCTGTGGTGGACACATCTCCTCCCATGCTCCCATTAAAACATGTAATGAAAAAGTGTGGGAATCCTCCTTCCCAAAGAACACATCCAACCAATGTGTTTCTCCCCCAATCATGCTCCCAAATAAAGTAAGAAAAATATTAGCAAATGGAATCATGATTAGCATCAAAATGAGGGAAATACTGAAGGTTTCATGTAGTGCTGGAAGGTACCAACAATTTCCGAAGTGGTCACAGCGCAATCTTCCCCACTGCAACTTGAGAAAATAGCATGGCAAGTTGTTTCTTGACAAATGGCTAGTTGTGTAAGTCATCACATATACTAGTAAATAGTAAATGGCTGAGTGTATCAACTGAGCATACAAGAAGTAACCAATCACTTGCCCAAAGTCATGCAAAAGATGGCTGTCTCCATCATAATAGTTGGCCAAAAATTGTCCATGGAGCTCAATAATAAGTTTGCCCTCTTATGGATCAATGCACTGTATGAAAATGGTAAGAAGATGCAAGTACTGTATTAGATAATCAATAGATGAAAATACAATATTCTTACCATGTGCTGAAAGTAAGATGATGCATGGATCCATGAATAAGTCCTCCATAGTGGTTTGGCATACTCCCATGAAGAGGAATGAACCATGTGCTGCATGAAGACCCTCCTTCTTATGCTTGGAAATCCAAGTCAAAAAGGACATATCACAGTAATAGATGTCTCCATCCACTACTCCATCATACAAATCATGTGGTGAAGACATAATGATTGACATGAAGGATGTCATTTCAACACAATGCATCCACACTCCTTGCTTCCCTATGATGCAAGTATCCTACCAAACTTTCTCCACCTACATACCCTTTGAAAGAGGATATGTCACCTAATGGCCAAACTCCCTCAAGAGTAGCCAACGTAGCCAAGCCTCCTGCTACCCAGTATCGTAGATTTGCAAGTAGCTTTCCAGCTTCTTGCTCACCATCCACACCCATTCATCCAAATGTGGGTGCCTTCCATCATGCTCTACCTTGGTACCCTTCCAATGAAGACTACCATTCCCCCAAATCAGATTTTTCTTATTGCATTTCATGGGATGTTGAAATGCAACTCCTTGGAGATCTCCTAGAAAATATCTCACACCAATGATCAGCTTGAATCCATAAGGATCCAAGTGTGATGAAGGAAAAAACTCCTCATTGTTATTGATTGACAGCGTTGTTAATCTCCTCCATGGTATTTTGGTTGTCTCATGTCCCAACTCAAGGATGGACATATGGTTTTGCATAAGTTTTTTTGGGACAAAGTTCATCCTATCATCCAAGAATTCACACCCCAACCCCGAGTGTGGTGTGCACCTCAATAGTGGCACATTAGGATGATGGTTCATCCCTTCCTTGATCCATTCAAGGTTGCACAGTGCAGTGAAATCCTACTGCTCCAAATCAACAATATGTGTTGACCCTTGGCCATGAAAAGGTAGATTTCCACAACCCTCTAAAAGATTTTCTGCAATAATAGAAAGTAGAAATTCATGCATACCTTGGTGAAGATTAGGAATATCGTTGCAAGGGTTCCTCCTTCCAATGTGTTTTCTTCCCCATCTACTGAAGATAATGGCTACTCCTCCATAGTTGTACCAGCACTAGTACAAATCACTTCAAGTGGTGGTGAAGGCTCCTTCCCTTCTGATTTCTTCTTATCAAATATTTTGATCACCCTTTGAGTGAAATCTGCAAAAGTAGACACTCTTGCATGACTCACATGGTTGAAACACCAATTGCTTGCCTTGCCCTCAAGGTGTAGCGCTGAGATCTCAACAACCTCCCTTTATACTACTGGATGTAGTAGGAATAATGCATCAAGCTTTATCACCCAAGCCTTTTCTGAACATGTGGATGATCCATCAAAAGTAGACAATAGAAATCTATTGCCTCTCATCCTCCTATTGTTGTAGGGCCTCCTTTATTCTTCCAGCTAAATAAACTGAGGAAGAGCTAGAGTCTCCTTGAAAGCTTTATATTGTGACTTGTATTTTGTAAGGTATTCACTTAGGATCTCATGTTCCAAGTGCCCTCCATCTCCATGCCTTTTGTTTTATTTCTCAAAAGGAAAAGTCAAGGTGTAATGCTTTGGAGCTTTATGCAGTATTGGTTCTTTTCTTTGAGAATAGGAAGTACATGGCCCTTCCTGTTCTTGAAACCCTCTAGAAGTTTCACTGTTTCTTTTTTCTTCTTTCTGTTTAACCTCCTTGGAGAGGTTCTTCATAGATATAAAAAAATATGAGACAAAGCTCATTTTCTCCATTATTCTGATATTTCCTTCTTCTTATAGCATTTTGGCTTGAAGCCCACAGGCTGAGCCAAAGATCTTGCTCTGATACCACTGTAATATCCCAAAATGGGACTGCTCAGCAATGCATACATTAAAAATTAATTTTCAGAAATATATGCTACAAAAAATGAAATCAACACTTGGATCCCTTATATCTGTTAATATACCATCTAAATCCAAGAGGATATTAGAAACAAATCAAACTAGATGAGGTAAACAGACCTCCCACACCTAGTATAGCTCAAAATTTCTAAAACCCAAAAACTACTGCAATATGAAATTACTGCATAAAGAGATAGCGCATTCTAATGAGAGTTTATGCACAAAAATAGCTGAGACAAGTAGATCAGATATTATATTAAACAATATGGCCCATAAACTGAGATCTAGTCTCCTTTATACAAAATCTAGAGAACTTGGGAAGGGTTTCTAGGAATACACCCAATTACAAATGGTGATATTCAACACTAAGATTGAATAATCACTGAAAACTGAAGCACAAGAGTATAGAAGGATGAAATAATATATATCTGATGTAGATTTGATTAAAGGTATTCCCCCATGGAAGGATCAACCATCCAATCATAGGAAAACTCCCAAAAAGAGCCATAAGATCCACTGCAGAAACTGCCCTCCAGAAATAACGCAATTCCTGACTGGAATAACGCTGTAGGTGATGTGAATATATTGGCTTGCTGTCAAAGATCTGAAATTAGCCCAAGAACCCTCCAAACTAATCTCTCAATAGAATGAATCCTTCCTCCTATGCAAAACCAACTCAGAAAGTGGGTTTCTCAACCCTCCACTGCAACACCCTACAACTCAACACAACCTCCTACAGAAACTGCGCTGAAACTGAAGACTGAAGCTTGGCACCAATGCCGAATGTGTGGAATGATAGACCAGGTCTCTCCCAAGATCTACTCAAAGGGAAGAGATGGGATTCCTAAATAGGAATACCTTAGTGCTAAACAACACCAACAATCTTAGCTAAATAGATGAAGAGAGCAAAAGTCTAAGCAGACATATCAAAATATAATTCATAAGCTTACCTCAAATGGTTGCCATCCTCTTCCTTATAAACTAAGTGAGCCTTCTCACCTTGGGTCCCACTCATTAGGGTTTCCACCATCACACAATCAATCTCCCTCCAAAACTGTGTTGTACCTTCATCAAGGCCACTCCTCCATGACAACGTCGTTTGATTTGGTCAAAGTTGACCTCTTCAACCTGCTTCAGCCCTTTTCACACCTAAGGGTCTTCAATCCAACTCACATATAATTGTCTACTTATCGTCATTCATATTGAGCTATTTTAATTGATGATCCACTCCTCCTACATTTATGCTGTTGACTTGGTCAAACTTGACTTTGTCCACAAGAAAGTGTCCCTTTCCACACATGAGGGTGTGAAATCTAGCCGTAATAATGATCCATTTTCACATCATAAGGGATTTTATTCCTATTTCTGAAATGTATGGGCCTCCTCACCCATTTATTCATCTCCTAGGTGTAAAAGACAAAAATCAATATTCCAATTAGCTGCATGCTAAATTTGGAATATTTTAGTCCTCCCCTCCCAAATGTTGCTTGTCCTCAAGCAAATGCAAGGATAGAACTAAGAAGTCTCCCCTCCTCTTGTTGTAGCATCCACATATGATAAAATCCTCCAAGGAAAGAGATGTTGTCTCATCAGTAAATCTCCATATTGCCCCTCCCAAGCATGCAAGCTAGCTGAGTAATAGAGTACTCAAGGAGGCAATAAGGTGTTTCCTAGAGGTCCCTTTGAGGCATGGGAAACTGAAATGTATTGGGAATCATCATTCCCATGTGGATCCTCCATCCCCAAGCTATCATCCGTAAAAAATGAGCCACCCTCCAAAATGGCAACTCATGCAAATCCTCCTCCACCTTTGGCTCTGTTAGCCATCAGTATTTTTTACATGTTAGTGATGACTATATCTACAGCTGAGTTTTCTAGAAACTGATTTCCTTATGTCAATATGTCATCCAGAAAACCCTCCTAAAATTTTTTTCGCCCTTCTACCTTTTCAGTTCGCCCATGTCGAAATCAAAACCTCATTATCACAATCCTATCTAGCTTCAGCCTTATTGGTCTGCCCATCAGCTTTAAAAGGCAAATCCACATCTGTTTCAAAAGTCTCTCCTATGTTAGGAAGTGGCGCTTTAAGACATTTCACCCTTGGCAATTGTTTGGTCAATTTAGTGTGTCCTAAATTGCTAACATAAATTATCAACCAGGGATTCGTAAGCTGACGAAGTGTGGCGCACTATATGTGCAAGATAACCTATCTCTTACTTTTTGTCGTTTTTGGATTTTTATTGATCTTGATTGGTTTCCTAATGTGAGATGGAAATTCTAAAAGACAAGTATGGTTATGAATATTCAAGGCAATGATGTCCTTTATAATGATTTACCAACTTCAAACTTAAAAAGGAATTTGAAACATACAATGACAAAACTTGAAAGGAAATGAAAATGTGCTGCTAGCCTAATAAATCAAATAGTGAACTATTGAGCATGAAAACCAAACTATCCTTGCTGCTGTCTAAAAACAAAATAAACTATGTTGAAAGAAATCCAAAAGTTGCAATAAAGTAAATCTAAATCAAATTACATCAACTTGTCTTTTGATCCCTCATCATTAGTCCAGCTATGATTTTCGGAAGTAACCATAAACAACTTGAGTAACTGATATCTAACTTGCAGAAAGTAAACTAATATCAAACCACACATTCATAATTCAATCCCTCACCATCAGTCCAGCTGTGGCTTTCGGAGGTAACAGAAGATGTCATGCACAATTTAATATTTCTAACTTGCAGAAAGGAAACTAATATCAAACTACACATCCATAATTCAATCCCTCACCATCAGTCCAGCTGTGGCTTTCGGAGGCAACTGAAGATGTTATGAGCAATTTAATATATCTAACTTGCGGAAAGGAAACTAATATCAAACTACACATCCATAATTCAATCCCTCACCATCAGTCCAGCTGTGGCTTTCGGAGGCAACTGAAGATGTTATGAGCAATTTAATATATCTAACTAGCAGAAAGGAAACTAATATCAAACTACACATTTCATAATACAATCCCTCACCATCAGTCCAGCTGTGGCTTTCGGAGGTAACTGAAAATGACATGAGCAATTTAATATATCTAAATCTAACTACTGAAGTAAATGTGCAAGACTGAAATAAACAAAGCAGTACTGGAATTAAACAAAAAGTAAATTAGCAGCAGAACAATATTGATTCCATGTCATTAGTCAAAAGATATGCAAATGTCCGGGCTGCCATGAAAAATTATGCTAAAAGCTATGATTTCAAAAAGAAATCTAAGTAAGGAAATATGACAAAACAGAATTGAAAGCAACTTATCTAGAAAACATGTAAAAGCCTCCTTGGATAGCAGGGGCCCTCTGCTACCAATTTGGTGAAGTCCTTCAGCTCCTTAAAGATAAGATCACAATAGCATCAAAGAACTAAGCTTCTTTATTCAAAAACTCATAAATCTACATCCCATTCCATCTTGAACTTTGTTACAAATTTACTTCCTCATTACTTTCTCATTACCTATGATAGGAGAAAGCTTCTCCTATTTATACAAAATATGAGGAGACATCTCATTAATGGGAGTCCATGAATCTCTCCCTCCATCTCTAGAGTTACAATCAAAATAGGAAATGATAAGACACATGTCTTTCTAGAGTTTTAACACAACTTGAGGAATGAGACACATATCTTCCTAGAGTTTCAATACAACAAGGAAGTGAGACACATATCCTCTTAGAGTTTCAATACAACAAGGAAGTGAGACACATATCCTCTTGATCCCATAATCTTCTCCAACCAAATTCGAATTTGGCCTTAGAGTGCCACATAAGGGTCTTCTAGAAGTCTCCTTTTGACCTACACATGTCACAAAACTCATAACACATAAATAGATATATGAAACTATGTTAATTTTCTAGTTTCTAATCATAAATTCACTTAAAATACATAAAATAAATAACTTTGGAAAACAAGGATCCTAACCCATATATTTATAAAAATGGTTACTTGATGTAGGGTTTTAGGTCAAATGGCTATGAAATAAAGGCTAAATGGTTATGACATAATGGAAATATGTATGAATATGGAGAACACTTTTGAGACTCAACATACCCCCCAACTGAAGTTGTTGCATGTCCTCATGCAACTATTGCAATGATTCATTTGTCCATGAGTTGATCTTTTATGAGTTTTGACTCATATAGATTCATTCCAAACTTTGCTTCTTGATATTTTCCTTTTTGGCAAAGTATAATACATTTGATTGCAACACACTTTTTTCTTTTTTTTTCTCTTTTTTTTTTTTCTTTTTTTTTTTTTGAAGCATTGGTTCTTGTGTAACAATGCTTTATTTTCTTTGTTGCATCAAAGTTCATGAAAACATTTAGAATCAATTACTTCATCAATGAATTGATCATTTGCAAGACATATAATCTTTTGGATCATGTTGCAACAATAGTTAGTTGGGAAGTATATGTGGATGGAAATGAAATGAAAATGTGTGATAGTGTATGACATGTGGATATGAAATGATGTCCCTTCCCCCCCCCCCCAACTAAAGATATGACAATGTGAAAAGGGGAGTGAGGAATTTTCCAAAGTTACAATTTTAGCATTCTAATGAATTACATGACTAAAAATTAGAAAACAACATACCTTCACTTATCTTAAATGTGGATGAGTTGTGTATGTGTGGTGGCTGCAAAATTCTGATCATATTCTTCTTCAAGTGGCTGAACAAGAGGAGTCATGGATAAAGAGATGAGATGAATTTTTATTGCTTCTACTAAAACTTGCTGAATCTGCTCCAAAATGCTGAAAATAATAGTCTTCATGTCTTCAAAACTCATTGGCACAATTCCTACTATGTGAAAAAATGTTCTGATGTCGAACATAGTAAGAAATTGTTGAATTAGTGGCCATTAATGGATGCCACTAGTCAACACGAGAACTCTCACCATTGATGGCAATGAGAGTCAAGATGTCCAAACACATCTTGCTAGGTACGAATGATTTTGCTGATGTCGAGTCACCTAGAAGATCTGACGAACAAGGGACATTAGTGTATTCCCATTGTTTGTCAGCATGAGAACTTGCCATTAAGGCATGCAAGCCTCAAGGTGTTTTTACAAAGAACTTAGACTCAAATGACTATGGACTCAATAGTTTGCATTGAAGCAGGGCTTATTTGCGGAATGAAAATGACAAGAAATGGAAAATGAAAATGGAAGATGGCAATGGAGAGTAGAAATGGAAAATGGACAATAAGCATGTGAATGAGAAATGGCAATGGGCAATAAGCATGTGAATGAGCCTCTTGTTTTTATTTGTGGTTATGAATGGACAAAAAGAAATGGAAAGTGGATGTGAATGTAAATGGAAAATATGAAGTGAAATGAGGTGAATAGTTTATTATGAGGTATGGATGTGATGGAGACAATAGTATCTGAAAGTTTTTCAAGTGTTTGGATCTGATTTTGCATCAGCATATTTCCTCCTCTTTGTTGCTGATCATCCTCTTATGAAACAAATTGGTCTTTTAGAGAGACACCATTCTCTTTTAGTCATTTGTCCTACCTCCTGAAACCTGCAAAAAAAACTAATACTTCTTCTGCAATAGAATGTAAGATTATCAAAGGAGAGAGGTGATCAATCTCTCTAGTTATGATATTTACACACAAAACTAAGAATTTGTATTAATGAAACAAGTCTTCAAAGGAAAAATCAAAAGAATTTATACATGTTTTGGAATTAGTGCCTCAAGTTGAATGTAGCTTCTTTTCAGCAATTTATTTCATTATTTACCATTTCAAACTCTAATGATGGATTTCTCATTGTGTAGATCTTGTTGAGACCTTTCCAAAGATACTTAATTAATCAAAATCTGATTTTGTATGAGAAAGTTAGGCTGATTTGAACAATGAGGTTTTTTAGCTGCTAAAAATCTTGAATAAAAAGTTAGTCATTCATCTTTCATCATCAGTCCAAAATTAATCAATACCTTCAGAAAAAGTGAGCAAATAACTTATTCATTTCATTGATTCAAAAAAAAATTTTATTTTTATTTTTTAATTTTTTATTATTTTTTTTTAATTTTTTTAATTTTTATTGAAATAAAGCATGGATGAAATAATTGTCCTTATAAATATTTTTTTTTTGAAATAAAATCATGCCAATGCCTCTTTTATGCAAAATAAAAATAAAAAGCTTGAAATTTCTAAAGTCAAATTCCTAACTATGAAGGAGATGAAGACAGAGTCCTTTTCAATTTATACAACTTGCATTTGATGCACATGTGATAATGTGTTTGCCTCAAATAATCCATTTGTCATTCATCATGTGCCACCACACATGAATCCTGCCACATTTTCCCTCAAATAAGGAAATTAGTTCCTTGATTATTTCTCAAAACCGTGACTGTTTTCATAATAATTAAGAAAAAACATTTTTCTCTCACGCACACTGCAAATTAGTGCCTCGAAGAACCCTGAATTTCTCCCAAATGGATGCGAATTTCATAAAGTTCTTATAAGATTACCTAATTCACCCCGTTCCCGAAAAAACCCATGTTTTATTTTTTCTTATTCGTCCTGGTTTGCTCAGAAAATTCATTTTAAAATCGGGTGTTTTTGACAATGACATATTTCGTTTTCTGGCAATTACTTGTGGTTTGATTTGTTTTTATTTTGCAGATTTTGAAGTGTAATTGCTTGTATCTCACAGAGAAGTTCAGATTGATCTTCCTCATTCCAATTACTTGCAATGGAATCTACAATCTTCTCTTCATCAACAGTCTGAAATCTTCTCTTCATCAGCGATTTCTTCATATGATACACTTCCATTGTATGTCCCTACAATTGAATTTGTAATCTTCTCTTCATCAGCAAATTGCAATCTTCTTCTCATCAACAATTTGCAATCTTTTCCTCATCAACAGTTTCTTCATGTGATATACATTCATTGTGTGCAAATTTTTTTTTTTAAATGATTTCTAATAACTGTTGTTTGAGGAAAAACGAATATGAAAAAGAGAAAGTTCCTTTTTTTTTTAAATTGCAGTGCATGGGTCTTTGTGTGGATTGAAGGTCTGCATATATGTGTAAAGTCAAGCCAAAGAATGGCCTCATGCATATGCGTGGGTCTTATTTCCATGAGATTTTTTTTTTTTTTTAATTGATTTGTTAATAAAATTATGTATGTTATATTTTCAAAAATTTTAAAAATACACATATATATTCATTAAACAAAACAATTTATTGAAATCAATTTTTTTTTAAATTGTTGAATCAATTGAAATGATGAAGTTTTATTTTGTCTCATTTTTTTTTTTTCCTTTTTCACATAACAATTCTTTTTCTGATCCTCCAGATCACACAAAGTGCAGGAGGAGAGCATACTCAAGAATTATTAATTTTTTTTTTTAGATGTAAGAAATAAGGCTACCTAGTTACACTTCCCCAGCAACGGCGCCAAAATGTTTGGTCAATTTAGTGTGTCCTAAATTGCTGCATTTAATTTGTCAATCCGGGATTCGTAAGCTGATGAAGTGCGGCGCACTATATGTGCAAGATAACCTATCTCTTAACTTTTTGTCGTTTTTGGTTTTCTAAGATGAAATGGAAATTCTAAAATGAAAACAAGTATGGTTATGTTTGTTCAAGGAAATGATATCCTCTATAATGATTTACCAACTTGAAACTTAAAAAGGAATTTGAAATTTAAAATGACAAAACTTGAAGGAAATGAAAATGCGCTGCTGAAATGAAAAGGTGCTGCTAGTCTAATAAATCAAAACAGTGAACTATTGAGCATGAAAACCAAACTATTCTTGCTGCTGTCTAAACACAAAAGAAACTATGCTTAAAGAAATCCAAAATTGCAACAAAGTAAATCTAAATCAAATTACATCAACTTGTCTTATGATCCCTCATCATTAGTCCAGCTATGATTTTCGGAAGTAACCATAAACAACTTGAGTAACTGATATCTAACTTTGCAGAAAGGAAACTAATATCAAACTACACATCCATAATTCAATCCCTCACCATCAGTCCAGCTGTGGCTTTCGGAGGCAACTGAAGATGTTATGAGCAATTTAATATATCTAACTTGCAGAAAGGAAACTAATATCAAAATACACATTTCATAATACAATCCCTCACCATCAGTCCAGCTGTGGCTTTCGGAGGTAACTGAAAATGACATGAGCAATTTAATATATCTAACTTGCAAAAAGTAAACTAATATCAAACTACACACTCATACTTCAATCCCTCACCATCAGTCCAGCTGTGGCTTTCGGAGGTAACTGAAAATGACATGAGCAATTTAATATATCTAACTTGCAGAAAGTAAACTAATATCAAACTACACACTCATACTTTAATCCCTCACCATCAGTCCAGCCGTGGCTTTCGGAGATAACTGAAAATGACATGAGCAATTTAATATATCTAAATCTAACTACTGAAACAAATGTTCAAGACTGAAATAAACAAAGCAGTGCTGGAATTAAACAAAAAATAAATTAGCAGCAGAACAATATTGATTCCATGTCATTAGTCAAAAGATATGCAAATGCCCGGGCTGCCATGAAAAATTATTCTAAAAGCTATGATTTCAAAAAGCAATCTAAGTAAGGAAATATGACAAAACAGAATTGAAAGCAACTTATCTAGAAAACATGTAAAAGCCTCATTGGATAGCAGGGGCCCTCTGCTACCAATTTGGTGAAGTCCTTCAACTCCTTAAAGATAAGATCACAATAGCATCAAAGAACTAAGCTTCTTTATTCAAAAACTCATAAATCTACATCCCATTCCATCTTGAACTTTGTTACAAATCTACTTCCTCATTACTTTCTCATTACCTATGATAGGAGAAATCTTCTCCTATTTATACAAAATATGAGGAGACATCTCATTAATGGGAGTCCATGAATCTCTCCCTCTATCTCTAGAGTTACAATCAAAATAGGAAATGATAAGACATATGTCTTTCTAGAGTTTTAACACAACTTGAGGAATGAGACACATATCCTCCTAGAGTTTCAATACAACAAGGAAGTGAGACACATATCCTCTTAGAGTTTCAATACAACAAGGAAGTGAGACACATATCCTCTTGATCCCATAATCTTCTCCAACCAAATTCGAATTTGGCCTTAGAATGCCACATAAGGGTCTTCTAGAAGTCTCCTTTTGACCTACACATGTCACAAAACTCATAACACATATATAGATATATGAAACTATGTTAATTTTCTAGTTTCTAATCATAAATTCACATAAAATACATAAAATAAATAACTTTGGAAAACAAGGATCCTAACCCATATATTTATGAAAATGGTTACTTGATGTAGGGTTTTAGGTCAAATGGCTATGAAATAAGAGCTAAATGGTTATGACATAATGGAAATATGTATGAATATGGAGAATACTTTTGAGACTCAACATCAATCATCAAAAAGCCAAAAAGCCTCCATCTGCAACAGACCTACCATGACTGACCTCTTACTTTACAAATGAAATTGACAAACAGCCCTAAGTCGCGCCACTCATATCCCCTAGATCTCAGCACTGCAAAAACCCCAATCTCAAGCTGACTATTAGGTTTTTCACAGTTTCTTATGGTTTCTACAAAGGCAGGAAATATAACTTCATCTCATGGAGTAAATGCTTGAATTTACAGTTAGAGGAACAACTGCTTCTAAATGTATTATGAGCCTGAGATGAAGTTGCAAAACAAAAGTCACTCATCAGGACCTTACAGCTCTTTCCAGCATGAAAATCACAGTAAGAAAGGGTCACCACTGTCTCAGCAAACCGGTAAATTGTCAAGGCCCAGAACCTCCTTCATTTAGAAGCAGAGGGTTAGGGCGCCTCCTTCATCCACAAGCAGAGGGCGCTGGCCAATATTGACTTTGAAGATTGCAAAAGTCCAGGTTTGCTTTTACTGAACAGTGAAACAATATCTTCAGGTTTTATGAATGTGACTGATGATCATAACAGGAATGGAGTTTAAAATATGCTAGCTCAAAGGAAAAGGGGTCTGGTCTGACAAAGGAGGTCATCTGAAACTTTCAAGTCATGTGAATTATTGAACTTTAAAAAGGCCTGTCATCAGTAAACATTCCAATCATAAGAAGCCTGTTTGTCCACAAGATCAAATGGAGTAGATGCTGACAAAATGCCATTACACAGGCAGGAGGAAAGTTCTTGGTTTTTCAAAAAACACTGACCTTCATAGTCACAAAGATTATTTGAAAAGTAATCTGTCATGAGATGACCAAGCCAAATGATAAATATCTCAGTCACCCCTAGAACAGTGCAGGGAGACAGTGTTACTTTGGCTAGGGTTTTTGCTGAAACACAGTGATGCTTGCAAGAAGAGATGCTAATATTGATGTTTTTCAAGAGGTTCCCTTACCATCACATCCAGAGAAAAGCTGTGTCAAACAGAGTTGTCAAAAAACCTTCAGATACCTTACCCGATGAAGAGCCTCCTCCATATATGAGCAGATGGCCAAAGCCATTGCAGGTTGTTGAAAACTGATTGGTCTAAAAAGTGCAGAGAAAGGACACAAAGAAATTAAATAGAAGCCATTGCACAGGTAAGTGATAGTGTTTATGATGCAAAGGTATTGGTTTTTCTATTCAAAAGAGCTGTCTGTCAGACTGTACCTATAGTGGAAAGGAGAAAATATTAAATATATATATGCCATTGATACCAAAAGGGGGCAGTTACCTTAAGGGAAAAGATCAAACAACAAACCAATATCACATGCCAAAGGTCCAAAGGGTGGTTTTCAAGAAAGCAGAGAATTATGATATGAAGGGAAATATCCAAAGGATATCACTTATAGTCCAGAGGGAAGCCTATAAATCACCTAAGAGCAGAGATTATTAAACAAGTTGGAAGGGCACAGGCGATCTCCTGTTAAGTGACAAAACAGCTTTCAAATGCCTTTGAAAGATTTTGGATGACTTTTCTTTGTTAACATTTCACCTAAATTGTCAAAACAGGGGACAGAGTTAAGGTTTTGGAATGTCTCTTTTACAAAAAGGGGTCAACACACTGGTCAAAGCAAAATAATGACTGTGTATCAAAGAGCCCTGTTTTCCTATTTTACAAGCTTATCTTTTCAGATGGACAAGGCAAATAGGTATACAATCTTATGAATAGGCAGAAGAAGTTTGTTTTGATGAATTGTCACTGTTTAGATGTCTTAAAAAAAACACAGTTGTCATCATTCCAAAGGGCAGATGCAGCACAGAACTACATGGAAAGAGAACCTGCAGACAAGGCTCTTAAATTCTATCACCAAGATATCCCCTTTTGAGTTATTGTTCACCATGTTCCAAAGGTCATTCAGCATATGATCAGTATGGATAGTTTGAAACAAACAAGTTTCCAGTATTAAATAAACAAATATGTGGCATAATGAGTTGTCAAGCGGAGGATTGCAGTGAAAAACGCCCCTCTTTGAAGAACATTGCAGGTCATAAAAGATGCAGCAACTTGTACCTGTATTATTAAACACAGTGGCAGAAGTGATGTAGAAGTTGTTGAGTGGTTTGTCAAGGTTTAAAGCTCGGGGTTGACTACTGTGTGCTAAACAGAGTCATTGTTCGAATTTGTATATGCAAAATAACAAACCCACGGTTTAAAAACGAAAAAAAATTGAAAACCAAGGTTACATTCAAAGTTTAATGACCGTTGGAACTTTGTTTTCAAAATAACTTCAAAGAGTAAGTGTGAGAGTAAAAATTTCATTTTCAAAAGCTGAAGACGAATTCTGGCCTCCCTATCACCAAAGAAATAATTTTCGGGTCATTGGGCAGAATTTAACACTGTGCAGAGGCAGCGCGACGCGCCTGCATTTTTGCGCGACGTGCCTGGCAGAGGATTTACACAGGCCACCTGTGTTAGCGCGACGTGCCTGTACGTTGGCGCGACGCGCCTGTACAAGGCCGCCCGACCACCCGACAGGCCGACCCGACAGACTTTCTATTGCGCGACGTGTTTTCTTCAAAGGGTGCCGCGCAAGTGTCAAAGGTTTCCAGCGTTTCTTCAGCTTTCAAAACGGGTGTTCACCAAAATTCAAGGTATTTTTATATATTCCCCCATCGATTTCAAGGTTTTGCTAAGTAACAAGAAGGTTTAAAACTTCTGACCTTGTCATTATAGCCAAAAACAGTGTTTTCCACATAGTAAGAAGTGTTGAAATAAGTTAAAGGACTGACTGTGTCATCTAGAAACCCTACGGGAAAAGGGTGGGTGTTAAGACTAAGGACAACCTGCTTAGGTCTTCAAAGCATCGAAAGGCAGAGATTTACATTTTGAAACTGCAAAGAAGACTTTGTTATAGAAAGACAAGGTTCTGGTCTTAAAAGAGAAACTGTCCTCACAGTCCTCCGGACATTGCCACATTATCAAATCAGTGAAATGCAACCAGTAAAAGGAATTTTGACATATTTACTTTGAAAAAGAGAACTCACATAGTTTCTGCCAAAATTGTGTGGTCTTCTAAAAAACTCTGTCAATTTTTGCTCCAAAACTGTGTATTGACTGTCTAAAGACTAAGGGTTGATTTCACATATGCAAACAGTGGAAAGTGGGCACATTTATGCAGGGCAAGGTTTTTAATGGTCGAAAGCCTCCTTGAGCTAAGAGCTAGGTGTATTTGTTGGCATCTTAGACTTCAAAAAACAGAGTAATTTTGGCATTTTCACAGCACACTCTTTTAGCAGATTGCCTTTCTTTCACTGTATTATTCCTAATGTGAATGTGTTGACAGAGATTTTCCAAAGGTGAAACAGGACAAAAGAAGGGCAGAGGTTGTTGATGATTGAATTTAACTTTGAGACAGAGGTTCAGATGTGGTGGTTGATCTTTTGAATTCACAAATAAAGGGTGTGTTTCCTAAAGCACTGTGCATTGATTTTACACCTAACATAGGTCTGCCTTTTCTTTTCACTACATTGTATCATGTTGAAGAGCTGTTGACTGTGATATTTTTCAAGAAGAAGACCTGAAGAGCAGGGTTTTAAAATTTGAGTTTGTTTTAGAGACACAAATGCAAGTGTTGGTTTGCCTCTAACAAATTCACAGGAGGAATGATTGCTTAACACTATATATAGGAAATTGACACAGGAGTTTGTCTCATCTTTACACATGGTACCATATTAAAAAGTTTGCCTGGCTGAAGTGCATCCAGAGTTGAAGGGCTGTTTTTAAGGAGTGCAGAGGTGGTTTATTCAAAGAAACATTGTTGCAATCTATCCTAACCACATTGTCTAATTTGTCCAAACAGTCTAGTGACTAGTTTCAATCCAGCAGAACATTTTTCATACAGTGAAGGCAGTTTGCCTCTTTCAAAGCTTGTTCAAGTCAGAATGCCTCCAAAGCAAGACCACAGGAGCGGTCCACATAAGAGATATGAGCCTATCTCCACAGAAGAAATCAATGCTCACCCATCTGTGCTTTTCAATTTCCATGAAGTAGGCTGTCTTGATTTCTGTCAGAAGATAGAAGAAGTCAAGAGTTTTTCGCCACTAACACATTTGTGCGCTTTGAGATTCAAGGACAAGCACTTCCAATTGGCAGATCTCGACTTCAAAATTTCTCCAAGGTATGTGTCCAAGGCTACCAAGATCCCGTATCATGGTGAAAAGTGGTTTAAACAAGCTCATCTTGATCTAGAGGATTATAAACCTTTCATCAAGCCCGAACATAGGGAAACTATCACTGCTATTTTCCCTGTTTCCTATCTTCTTGACAGTTATGCTCCACTGATGAAAGCCATAATGAGATATTTCACTTGTGAAGGGAGGTTTAATCAAATTTATGCCTACCATGTTCGCTTGTTGATGCATTTTACCAGAAGCAGGCAACTAAACCTTCCGTACTTTTTGTCCAAAAGCATAGAGAAAATGGCAGCTACTGTCCAAAAGAAGGCTCCACCTCAACAAATCCCTTCTCTCTTTCATCATTCCTTGATCAAGATTATCTTCTTATACCAGCTAGAGAAGAAGGGGGTTTCATGGGATTCATTCATTAGCCATTCAGATTTTGCCACTGTCCCTCCTGTTCATGTGTCTCCTACTCAGCCTGTCCATCGCCCAGTGCCTCTGTCTAGTAGGCCTACACCTAAAAAACTCAAAATGACTACTGGGCAGCCAAGTCAACAGGGAGAAGGAGAAGGCAGTGAACCACAGGGAGAAGGAGAAGGCAGTGAACAGCAGCAGCTAGAGGTTGATGAAAAACAGCTGTTGGATGTTGAGGGACAGCCAAGTCAACAGGAAGAGATAGAAGGCAGTGAACAGCAGCAGATACAAGATGAAGGCCAGCAGCAGGCAGGTGATGAAGGACAGCAAATACAAAGTGAAGAATAGCCACAGGTACACATTGATGAGTAGCATTTGGATGTTGAGGGACAACAGCAGACAGTTGATGAAGCACAGCAAGTTGGGCAAGAAATTGAAACACCTCTTGAAACACAAATTGGACAAAACATTGATGAGGAACAGCAAGCTAAGGCTGCCATCCAAACCGTGACCAAGACTGTTCCTAGCAAGAGGAAATTGCCCAAAAAGACACCTTCTAGCTTGCCAAGGAGGAAAAGCGCCAGATTGGCTTTCAAAGGCAAAAGCATAGTTGGAGAAAGTGCCAAGCATGGAGGTAAATTAGCTGTCATCCCTATCCCAAGCGATGACAGTGATAATGAGGCCCGCCTCCTTGAAAACCTCCTCATTCACAAAGAGGGGCAAATTGAGGTGTTACAAGAAGACCTTCAAAGGGCGAGGAATTTCAACCACTTCTTAGAGGTTGAAAACAAACAAATGAAGTTTCATGCAGCTATTCATGAGGCAAGGGCAATCAAGTATAAGAAAGAGGCGAAAAAGGCACAAGCAAGAATTGAAGAGCTCATTTGCGAGTTTGATGACGAAAAGGTTGATGATGAAGAGGAGGAAGACCAGCCTAGGCGGAAGAGGCCTAGTACCATCGGGCTTAGAAGAGCCTTGGAAAAGTAGAGAGCAGAAGAACAAGCTCATTTCGAAGCCTTTCCTCTCACTGCCCTCC
Source organism: Pinus albicaulis (assembly GCA_034641835.2). Classification (NCBI taxonomy): domain Eukaryota; kingdom Viridiplantae; phylum Streptophyta; class Pinopsida; order Pinales; family Pinaceae; genus Pinus; species Pinus albicaulis. The sequence continues at coordinate 781,390,581 of CM076578.1, forward strand.
TTGAGCAGGAAATTGAGGAAAACAAAGAAGCATGGTTTGAGAGAGCTAACCAGCATTTGGAAACGAAGCTTGAGAGGGCGAACAGGGATCTTGAGCTACAAAGAAAGAGGACTCTTCACTTTCAGAAGCTAAATCAGTTTGCCAGGCGAAAATTAAAGGTAGCACAAGAGAAATTGAAGAAGTTGAAGGAGAAGCGCCTAGCACGGAAGGAAGGGAAAAGCATATCAGCCCTTGATATTTTGGCCTCAGCTTCGGAGCATGTTTCTATGGACCCTTGATGGTCATGCATGCCAATTTTGGGCCTGTTTCGGCAACTTTTTGTTTTTTGGCATTTTTTGGGTTTTTGGCCAAAAACTCATAAATTCGCCATTTCAGTTTGATGAGTTGTCAAGGGAGGAGGATGATACCGATGGATGCCATAATTCCATGAGCATGTCTCCAGCGATTTTCAGGGCATTTGAAGATCATTCGCCCCCTCAAATTGGCAAAAAACACCCTCATTTTGCACATTCTGCCCGCCATATCAGCAGTCTGCTATTTTCTGGGTTTTTTCACACAGGTACAGTTTTGGATGACTTCCGGACCTCGGATTGGGTTGGTTCCACTTGTGCCAGAAAGCAGACACAGAGAGCTTTCCAACGAGCCATCATGAGCCTCATTTAGACACCGGGAAGGCTGCCTTTTGCATCCAGCAAGTCAGGGGACCTTTTTCAGGCATAAATATGAAGTATTTTTGTAATTTTTGAACTCCAAAAATCTGCTTTTCCCAAATGTGCGTTAAGCTATTTTTATCATTGGGAAATCATGTAAAGTCAATATAATTTCCGTTTTTAGCAGTTTTTTAGATATTTTATAGGATATTTTGTGCCTTGGGCTTTGCAAAGCCTCAAGGACAAGTTTAGATATTTTGACTTGCCCAATGGGATAGCTAGTTGCTCCATGAGGTTTTCCTCCCTCAAGCATATTTATTCCATGGTTCTCATTGTAAATCGGAGGCTGAACTTGAGAGAAGAATTAATACATTGGTCATATGAGCTTTGAAGAATACACTTGAGTTATGATTTTTGGACTGCCTCTTGGATGCTTTTGAGGAATGGTGAAGGCTTGTTGATGGAGTCCTTGTCATGGTAGAATGGTATAGTGCTTCTTAATGTGTTTTGTCTTCTAGTTCTCATTCATATTACATATTTCTTGCTGCTATAGATCAGTAAAGATTGATTTTGAGATATGCTCATGGAGGCACCTCAAAATCCCTGAATCTTCATAGCTTGATGTTTTCTTCTCCTTTAGTTATGCTAAAGAATTCTTAGCTGCTCTTTAGTAACTTAAGGTATTGTTGCTAAGTTTTATTCATAAGTTCTATGTATGTTGAGTAGGATGTATGGTTTTCCCTACCTACCTATTAGCTGCCCATAGTTCTGTCCATAAAACTTTCTCTTTGACTGATTTGCTGATCATCTTGTTGAACCAAGGAGGCCTAGTCCCGATCTAGCCCTTTGCCTAAAACTATGAAAGCTTGTTTGTCAAAGTTCCCAATGACTTAGAGACTATGTTTAGGCGTTCCGGCATAGTTTATGAGTTGTTAGTTTGTCTTATGTGTTTTCCCCAAAGTCTGATAGCCATTTCCCGAAGTTAGAGGGTCTTATACCTCTATGTATGGCTGGAATGTTTGATTTCTATGTATTAATTAACTCATAGTTGCATTTAGCATGATTAATGGCTTGATATAACATGTTTATGTCTGCTATAAACTAGTTACACTTGAAATCCCTTGTTTTTCACCAACTTGTTGTCCATTTAATCCATTTTGCCCAAAGATCCCTTCTACCGTGAATCAAATCGGCCCTACAGCAGCTTTACATCATCACCTCATAGCTTCCTTGACCTGTTTGACCCCATAGCCCAATTTATCTACATCTTGTTATCCAGTTTATGTATTTGATCAGTTTCATCCCTCACAAACTTAAGAACTAAAAAAACCAAAAACACACTTCATAACTAGCCTAATATCAGAACACCGCAAGTAAACACACCAACATCTTTTACACATATAGAGAGAGCCCTCTCTGAGTCCAGGAAGGCTAGGTCCTTGGGCTCCAAAGCTTGGTTTGATGTTACATCGTCATTTGGCTCGCCAATCGGCCAAATCACGGGACCCTAACAGGCTCCTGCAAAGTAGGTGGGCTGAAAATATGAACATGGTAGACAAAATAACCTACCCCACCCTGTCCTTCTCTCCACTTATGATAAGTGTAGAGTATCTGCTGATCTTGGGCTACAATAGTGTTTCCCTCAAGTGGCAAGAAGAAGACTAGATCTCCAAAGATATCCTCTCCAACGTTATGAATCAAGCTGGCCCAAACTATCCCATATGTGATGGATAGGAAATCATCACCATATGGCATCCAATCAAACTCATGGCCCACCTCATAAAGAAGCAAGTGTTTTGCTGTGGTGGCCATATCTCCTCCCATGCTCCCATTAGAACATGTAATGCAAAAAGTGTGGGAATCATCCTTCCCAAAGAACACATCCAACCAATGTGTTTCTCCCCCAATCATGCCCCCAAATAAATTAAGAACAACATCAGAAAATGGAATCATGATTAGCATCAAAATGAGGGAAACACTGAAGGTTTCATGTAGTGCTAGAAGGTACCAATAGTTTCCCAAGTGGTCACAGCGCAGTCTTCCCCACTGCAGCTTCAGAAAACAACATGGCAAGTTGTTTCTTGACAAATGGCTAGTTGTGTAAGTCATCACATCTACTAGTAAATAGTAATTGGATGAGTGTATCAAATGAGCATACAAGAAGTAACCAAACATTTGCCCAAGTTCATGAAAAATATGGCCATCTCCATCATAATAGCTGGCCAAAAATTGTCCATGGAGCTCAATAATAAGCTTGCCCTCTTGTGGAGCAATGCACTGTATGCAAATGGTAAGAAGATGCAAGTATTGTATTAGATAACCAATAGATGCAAAAACAATATTCTTACCATGTGCTGAAAGTAAGATGATGCATGGATCCATGAATAAGTCCTCCATAGTGGTTTAGCATACTCCCATGAAGAGTAATGAACCATGTGCTACATGAAGACTCTCCTTATGCTTGGAAATCCAAGTCAAGAAGGACATATCACAGTAATAGATGTCTCCATCCACTACTCCATCATACAAATCATGTGGTGAAGACATAATGATTGACATGAAGGATTTCATATCAACACAATGCATACACACTCCTTGCTGCCCTATGATGCAAGTATCAACACAATGCATCCACACTCCTTGCTGCCCTATGATGCAAGTATCAACACAATGCATCCACACTCCTTGCTGCCCTATGAATGTTGTGGTGTCTTCACTCTTTTGAGTGATGTATTTTCATCATAATGGAAGTATTTTCACTATTTATCAACTTGCATATGATAATCACTATCCTAATTCTAACTTAGCTCAAAATACCCCTTGTTATGTTCCAAGTTTTCAAGTTGAATCGGCCCTGCCATGGGTGAACTATGTGGCATTATATCCGCAATCCTCAGTTTATTATGAGAAGGATCCTTTAAACCATTATTTCATTTCTCGAGATTTGATCCCAGAAGTTGGTCGAGTGATCTCTCCTATGGGTGTATGGGACCCCTTGATTCCCTCTTGTGATCCTTATAATTCTCATGATTTCCTAGATGTTGAGTTTCCTTCGCAAGAGGAACTTTTTGAAGCCATGAGTTTTAGCTACCAAAGGATTCCTTGGTCCGAGTTCCGCAATGGGCCTGTCCTGAAGAACTATTATGCATAAGCTGTAAGGTTGCGTGGTTCATTGTACCATATTTTATATATAAGGTACATGTTTTAAATTATTGTATTCAGTAAACACACACTTTGTTTTGAAGTTTATATATGGAATGCATTAAATTCTTGGCTAGTGTTCATGATTACGTCTACAGAACTTTGAAGACTTTTCCTTCGGGTATTTTTATGGTCGACCCACTCTGACAGGTAATGATTCTCGAAAATGGCATATAGGCTAGGTTCTCCACCTAGATTGTGCATTATAAGTTTCCTTTTCCATTTTGGCCTTAGGATCGACCCCATCAAGTTGTGACACAAAACCTTCTTGATGCTTAGAAGTTTCATAACTTGTGTGGTAGGAGCCTGCCTTATCATGGACGCCCTAGATAGTACCTTGTCGTCACTTGGCACCCGTGCTGGACTTTTTTTCTCAGGCTCAAGAGTCCTCTTTAGTCCAAATATGACTTTGCGTTGAAGCCTCATTCCTCTTCTTCTTTGCTATATTTTTGGATTTATACCCTAGAGGCTCCCACATGTTAAGTTGTACTGCTGCATTGCATGTTGACTATTTGTACTTTTTTGGCATTAAGTCAGATTCATTTGGACTGATTTATATGCCACTTTTTGACCATGAATTTCTGCAAACTCAACCTTGCAATCACTTAGCCTCTGCGACTTGAAACCTTTTCACCCGTGGAAAGAAAATACCGAGTGTCATTGACCAGTTTCATCACCTTGCATTGAGCATAGGAATGTTCCAATCCCAAGAACTAGAGCATATGTATTTGGACACTCGTTCTTTCCACTGTACTATAGGAATTATTTTATTCCTTTTCAGGATTTAAAACATGAAAAAGATAAAAAAATTATATATTCCAAAAAGAGCAGGAACATGACATTAATTCCATATTTGATGGCAACAAGAGTCAATTGTGTCACCCTTCAAAAAAGCACTCAAAAAAAGTATTTCCTCCATTTGGATGTGTTGTAGTTTGATTTAGGAGATCCATAACCTTGTCATTGAGTCAATACTCATCCGGTTGGTTATCTCTTCCAATCACATGGAGAGTTTGTTAATGCCTCCTGCATGGAAAACTTATACAAAGTTATCATATGCTGTCATACAGTTACATTTGAGTCATGCTTTTATGCAAGGGAAGTAAATCTGAGTCAACCTTTATGAGGTTTCCCGTGAATCATTTTCAATTGGCCATACTTGGTCTATCAGAGTTATGCTCAGTATCACATCAGGTATTTGGTCCTTTTCTCGTGCTAGTTAAGAAGGTCTCCATTGACTTCTTTCTGGTGGGTCTGCTCTTATAGACTTCGACAAATTTCTCTGAGAGTAGGCCTAGAGCCGCGCCTCGACCCTATTGACATTATTGATATGTGACCTTGTGATCAACATCAATTAGTATCATGGGTATTTTACTGAGTGGTTTCCCTTGCGTTTTCCATCAGCTTACATTATCACACATTGGGTTTCGTGAAATACCTTGGTTTCCATTTGACCCTATTAGTGGATTCCTCACCTCTGTGTCAGCTTTCATTATTGGTTAGTTCAAAGGGTTTCTTTCATGCGCTAGACACATCTTGTGTATGCCAGAAACATACTTTGGAATGGTTACTTCATCTCTTTTCGTCCGAGTCCTTCCAAATTATCGACTTGCAAGTTACACTCGCGTTGGATTGATGCGGGATGCCTTAATGCCTTCCTTCCAACATACATTTTCCCATCGAATATGACTCATTTCTCTGGGAAGAAGATCTAGAGCCATTTTTCAGTACCCTAAGGTTTGTAGTAATTAGTGGCAGACTCCTATGCTATCGACAGTGAGAATACATTAATGTCCCCTGATTCATACATTCTCTAAAGTGTTCCACTTCAACTCATTTATTCACACTTGTTAGATTGTATTGGGGTACCTTGACTCTCATCATGATTATCGATTAGTTGTCTCGAGTTTGTTAACGGTATACATCAATGACCGGTAATCAAACAATTTATCACATGGTCGAATTCATCTCATTCCTTCCCATATTGTAGAAATGTACCATCTCCAGTCGGTGAAGACCTCGGCCTGTGTCAACATTTTGGTTCACTTTTCATCTGCTTCAGTTTCCTGCAAGTTACACCATCCACCTTATATGTTGCAATTCATGACAACAAAATCCTATATGTTTCGTACAATACCCCTAATCCACCTTTATGACTTGGTACTTTGAGGATCAATTATATGACATCAATGATCAAACATCTCCTTGAGAATCATTGATCATATTTTCTACTATATGTGATATTAAGACATAACCTTGATATGTTCTTATATAGCTATGATAAGAGGATCCATATGTACTTCCCAGTTCTCTTTTTACTTGTATACATATTGGATCCGATTTACACTTGAACAACGAACATGGTTTAATATCTCTGAGCATGGGTATGTCCGCCTCAGACTCGAGCTTTCTTTCTGATCTCTTCCACTGGTTTTTGGCAGACTAGAATTTGGTGATCTCCTCCCAAGTCCTCACATGATTCTTTGATACACTTAATACATTTTGGCCATCATGTACCCCTTCTGACCTCATATATTAGGGGGCATATGTTATAACATCATTCAACACTCTTGTAGATATGATTCTCTGTTCTATGGCCTTAAGTAGCTCTTTCCCTTCAGACTTGATCACTTTATTAAAAAACAATGTTTTTAATTCCATACGCAACTCCGGCCTTCCAAAAACGTGTACACACACGGGTAGATCCATATATAACCCGCGTATATAATTTAAAATATGAAAAAATATAAAAAATCTTATTTTTTGGGAGGGGTTTACAAGTTTCACCGAAAGGCCACATATAGAAACCTGTGGCCTAACTCTATACAAACTGAATTAACTGATTTTTGGTGATATATATATACACCTTATGGGAAGGAATAAGGGGATGAAGATATAGGATATTGATATTATAGTCAATTGGTCCTCGATCAAGTCTGAGTTTCCCTGTGCCTCCTACACTCCCAGTCATAGTAAACCCTTGTTTCCTCATAGAGATATTCATCTTCCATTATGATGGCGGGGCTACCCTGCCAAACCCACATTCCCACTCTCATTGCATATAAAATGCAATTCAAAATTTTGCTTCAATAAAACTCAAAATCTAGGCAATCTTTAAAATTATATCTGGAAGCTTTAGTATCTCAAATCTGAGATTTGAGATATTAAATTAAAATTCCTATGGTTATAGAACCACCCATCTCCACACAGATTTATAGTCTCCACTCTCTATGCATGTAGAATGCATTTTCTAATTTTCAATCCATTAACATGACCTCTTGGAAAATTTATAAAATGGAAATGCTGCTTTTCCACAATGACTATACAACCATAGTCGAACTTAATTTATAAATATTCGAATTTCAGCCCCAACCAGATCCAAACCTTTGGCTTCAAATTATGGAATTCAGAATGTATATATCCACCATGCTTTAATTAAATCGATATATTATCAATAAAGGTATTTTATCATGACCTTCTCACAATTCAGAAATCGACCCACTCAACATTAAACTCAATTGAAATATCTGTTTGGGCCCACAACAAATAATTTCTAAACGGTATAAACACTCACCATACCTTGCGTTATCTCACGTGCAGCTTCACAAGTGATTACCCTCAGATCTTCCACAAGACTGATCTGATAAAAATCGCGTTTTTTCAAGAGCTGAACTTTAACACGCCGGAGCTACATGATATAGGTAGTTTTAAATTGACGACGTGTTAACAAATAATTGGATCGCATGAATTTTTGTAAAATAGCTCCTTGGAAAAATAGGAACGCGATACTAGTGGTTTATTCACACAAAACTGCTTCTCAAAAACTTCAATTTTTGATTTCGTTGAAGTCGGGTTTCAACGGGCTTTTAATTCGATTCAACCCAGAGTCAAATCGCTCCTCTCTAGCACGTCTTCCTCTACGTTAAGCTTGGGATTGATCTCAATTTGTGTTGAAGTCGGAATTACTTCACCACATTAATTCAAACAACAACGTTTCCCTTTTACTAATATCACACTAACAAACAAAGTTCTCCACCGATTCAAATATATTCAATAACAAAGCTGTAATATTGTTTGCGTCCATCAATAAACTCGTCGATTCCTATTGGAGGCCTTACCCAGGTTAAAACACATTCAATTTATGAACAAGGGATCGTGGAACAAATGCGTTCAGCCTTACCCAGGTTAAAACACATTCAATTTATGAACAAGGGATCGTGGAACAAATGCGTTCAACCTAATGATAAGCGCCCATATCACAACTGCTTCTATGCTGTATATAATTCAATAAAAATGAATTGATTCTATCGATTTCCACAATGTAACAAATTTCGATCCTTATAGACCTTCAAGTAGAATTTAAAATGCTTTAAACAAACAGAGACTACATTTTAATTAATAGAAAAAAAAACTCTTCATTCTCTCTTGATTTTCTATACAGAACCATTCTAGTTGATCTTTCCACAGCATATAAAAACCCAATTAATTCACAAAGGTGGAATCCTCTGAGGATTGCTAATATAAACAGTAATTAGAAATATTGCAATCTTTATTAAATCAAATCCTTCCAAATAATTCCTCTTGAGAAACTCCTCTTAGAGTTCTATTACTGAGTTTCTCGTATAATCATCTACAGAAACTCAAGCATCGCTCACCCAAAATTTAAGTCGAATAATACTCATGAAATGCTGAAACAAATTCTTTCATAATATATACATGAATTTACTTACAAAACTTCCTGCATTGGTCAGATATTCAAAATCAAATGGCCTTTTCAGCTGCCCGTAGGCTTACAGAAACTCTGGTTTCTGTACCTACCCTAAATATATATTTCCAGATCTCCCCAGCTCTACTGCCTAATGCCTATGAGGCTTATTTATACAAATTAATAATAAATTGATTTAGTTCCCTTAACGCTCAACAAAACTCTTTGAATTTTCAAAGTCCTAATTTTAGCCTAAATCTGAACTGTCTCTTCATATTCCCAACTGATCAGCTTCTCTCATGTTCTCCAGCCATTTGGGAACATTTACAATTTCTCTCCACGTTTAATTAAAATCACTCAAATATTAATAATTACATAATAAAGAAAAAACATGAGACCCCCCTATGTATATTAAAATACAAAGTATTTTCTTGGGCCTAATGCCCCTGCATCAGACTCCCAAGGTTAAAATTAATTATGATCTCCTGATCATGTGCTTTCAGTCCTTGTCTTCCTGGATCCCACACTTTGTTCTGCAACTGATCATCTGCCGCAATACTCTTCTTCTGCACTTCTCCAGTCTTCCATACTCTATGCTGCATCTTCTCACTTGTTATGCTTTCACAGTCTATGACTGTATTTCTCTTGCTGCTGCTGCTTCTTTGTTTTCTTGCTGCTATCTTCTTCTGAGACACTTTCACCATCAACTTTCTTATCAGTTCAATTTCCTGATCTAATTTATCTTCTGACTACCGGATACCGCTTCCTCTTGATTGATGAACTCTCACTTTTGTTTCTAATTGTTGAGTCCTTGCTTGCTGAGCCCTTGCTTGCTCAGTCCTTACTGCTGCTCTTACTCTGGAACTTGCCCTTAATTTCTGAGCCCTAGCTGCCACCCAATCATCCATACCCTCTTGTTTTTTGCAACAGAAAAACTCTTCCTGATTGTCACTTGTGACAATTTCTTCGATCTCTGCCTTCAACAATTATTTGGAATGGTATTTAAATTTCCAGTCACTGTCATCATCTCTTTTCTTCTTTTGGACCAAACATTCCTTATTCCTTCCATCAGTACTTGCAATCATAAAACAAACACCAAAATTATAAAATCTTTGTGTCTCTTCCTCCTCTTCTGGAAACACTTCAATCTGCTGCCCTGTCATTTCTCCCAGCAACACTTCAATCTGCTGCTCTGTCATTAGCACATCAGTATGCTGATTCCAATCCTTCAAATACTTCTCGAGACTGTCAGCTAGTCTCTCTTCTGCACCATCCTCTTCAAGGATGTTTCCTTGCTCTGGTTAATAAAAATGAACCTTCTCATTCTCATTCATCTCTGCCTCTACAATCTGAACACTTTTTCTCTGTGTTTCTATCCTCTGCTCTAGAACACTTAAATCATGCCACAAATCTGTCATCTCATCTGAGAAACTCCCTGTGCAATCTTCACTACCTTCACAAGTCAAGTTTCCTGCTGTCACTATCTCCTCCTCTTCCATCATAATAGAATTATGATATTCCATCTCTGCAATAGTTTCAATTATCTGTCCATCACTTTTCATTTGGCCAGTTAATAAAAGCAATTTTTCATTATCAACATTAATAACAAATTGATCATCTTCAGACACAACTGTCATGTTCCTATTGAAACAATATCTTTTATAAAACAGGGAATTTATGAATTCCTTTTGTTGCAGTAATTCATTTTGATCTTCGTTTGAAAGATAATCATCATCATACTTTACTTGGAAACATTCAGCATCACTCATTACAACTTCATTACATGAATTGTCTTCTTCAATACCCGCATTCACACACAACTTGTCAGTTTTAAAACCATAAGACCCCATGGTCTCATTTGATGATTCAATCATCAAATCTTCCTGCTGTTCCAAGTCTGCTATACATTTCAGAAATTATTCAATGGTCCTCTCTTCAGTCTCCTATAGCTTTCCAATTGATTTCTCAATTTCCAGTTTCTGGCCATCCTCATAATTTAAATTTATTTTGCTTCCAATGTATTGAAAAGCAAAACTTTTCCCCAACTGTGTATGGACATCTTCAAAATATTTGGCTGTTCCATTTTCTTCCTTAGTGACAACATCAACAGTCTGTCCACATCCACATGTTTTTCCTGCAAAAATACAAAAATCATCAGATGTAAAGTCATTTTACCCCTTGGTATCACTTGAAGTTTCAGTCTTCAAGTCTTTCTCCAATTACTCAATCATTCTGTGTAGTCTCTCTTTCTGTTGAGCATGTATCATCTGCTCTCTCTTCAAATTTGCAATCACTCTTAAACAGACTTAAAACTTCAAATTTTCCTCACTGCTTCAGTACATATGCATTTCAAAAATTTAGTTTTTCAAAGAGCTTATCCTACTCTGATACCACATGATGGCGGGGCTACCTTTCCAAACCCACATTCCCACTCTCAATGCATATAAAATGCAATTCAAAATTTTGCTTCAATAAAACTCAAAATTTGGGCAATCTTTAAAATTATATCTGGAAGCTTTAATATCTCAAATCTGAGATTTGAGATATTAAATTAAAATTCCTATGGTTATAGAACCACCCATCTCCACACAAATTTATAGTCTCCACTCTCTATGCCTGTAGAATGCAATTTCTAATTTTCAATCCATTAACATGACCTATTGGAAAATTTATAAAATGGAAAAGTTGCTTTTCCACAATGACTATACAACCATAGTCGAACTTAATTTATAAATATTTGAATTGGATATTTGAATTTCAGCCCCAACCAGATCCAAACCTTTGGCTTCAAATTATAGAAGTCAGAATGTATGTATCCACCATGCTTTAATTAAATCGATATATTATCAATAAAGGTCTTTTATCATGACCTTCTCACAATTCAAAAATAGACCCACTCAACATTAAACTCAATTGAAATATCTGCTCGGGCCCACAACAAATAATTTATAAACGGGATAAACGCTCACCGTACCTTGCGTTATCTCACGTGCAGCTTCACAAGCGATTACCCTCGGATCTTCCATAAGACTGATATGATAAAAATCACGTTTTTTCAAGAGCCGGGCTTTAACACGCCGGAGCTACGCGATATAGGCAGTTTTAAAGTGACGATGTGTTAACAAATAATTGGATCGCGTGAATTTTTGTAAAACCGCTCCTTGGAAAAATAGGAACGCGATACTAGTGGTTTATTCACACAAAACTGCTTCTCAAAAACTTCAATTTCTGATTTCGTTGAAGCCGGGTTTCAACAGGATTTTAATTTGATTCAACCTAGAGTCAAATTGCTCCTCTCTAGCACGTATTCCTCTATGTTAAGCTTGGGATCGATCTCAATTTGTGTTGAAGTCGGAATTACTTCACCGCATTAATTCAAACAACAACGTTTCCCTTTTACTAATATCTATCTAACAAACAAATTTCTCCACCGATTCAAATATATTCAATAACAAAGCTGTAATATTGTTTGCGTCCATCAATAAACTCATCTATTCCTATTGAAAGCCTTACCCAGGTTAAAACACATTCAATTTATGAACAAGGGATTGTGGAACAAATGCGTTCAGCCTTACCCAGGTTAAAACACATTCAATTTATGAACAAGGGATCGTGGAACAAATGCGTTCATCCTAATGATAAGTGCCCATATCACAACTGCTTCTCTGTTGTATATAATTCAATAAAAATGAATCGATTCTATCGATTTCCACAATGTAACAGAGTTCGATCCTTATAGACCTTCAAGTAGAATTTAAAATGCTTTAAACAAACAGAGACTACATTTTAATTAACAAAATAAAACTCTTAAGTCTCTCTTGATTTTCTATACAGAAAAATTCCAGTTGATCTTTCCACAACATATAAAAACCCAATTAATTCACGAAGGTGGAATCCTCCGGGGATTGCCAATATAAACAGTAATTGGAAATATTGCAATCTTTATTAAATCAAATCCTTCCAAATAATTCCTCTCGGCCAACTCCTCTCAAAGTTCTATTATAGTGTTTCTCGTATAATCATCCATAGAAACTCAAGCATCCCTCACCCAAAATTTAAGTCGAATAATACTCATGAAATGCTGAAACAAATTCTTTCATAATATATACATAAATTTACTTACAAAACTTCCTGCGTTGGTCAGATCTTCAAAATCAAATGGCCTTTTCAGCTGCCCGTAGGCTTACAAAAACTCTGGTTTCTGTACCTACCCTAACTCTGTCTTTCCAGATCTCCCCAGCTCTGCTGCCTAATGCCTCTGAGGCTTATTTATACAAATTAATAATAAATTGATTCAGTTCCCTTAACGCTCAACAAAACTCTTTGAATTCTCAAAGTCCTAATTTTAGCCTAAATCTGAACTGTCTCTTCATATTCCCAACTGATCAACTTATCTCATGTTCTCTAGCCATTTGGGAACATTTACAATTTCTCTCCACGTTTAATTAAAATCACTCAAATATTAATAATTACATAAGAAAGCAAAAACATGAGACCCCCCTATGTCTATTAAAATACAAAGTATTTTCTTGGGCCTAATGCCCCTACATCACATTATATGACATCCATGTGTATATTCTTGAGAGATGATTGTTGAGGCTTTGGTTGGACAGATCCGGAGGAAGGTTTCACTTGGAGCCGTGGTCGAATAAGGTTGTATTCTTTCATATTATTTTGCTGATATCAATAAAGAAGCTCTATCCTATTCCTGAATGTTATGGTCTTATGTTATAATTCATGTTATGATCTTATTATGTAGGATTCATGATTTATATCTTTATTTTTAATGATCTAACATTCATATCATGCACATGCTTTGAACTACTTGCTGTATATATGCTTCTCTGAACTTTATTGCAGGTTTGAAAGCCTTGGAGGAAGCAGAGGGTTTGGACTCTACAAGAACGACACCAATTGTAGGACCTACGGGTAATCTCTCCTGACCCGAATTTAGTAGTTTATGCATTATGAATGTGTGATTACTTGCTTCTTATTGATTGATGCCCTTCGATCTGTTGGGGTTCTCAACCCTGACACTAGGGATTTTTCTCCTGCAACATTGAAATCTATTATTGACATTTTCAACTTCAAGACATGAATGAAATTATCAACCTTAACTACCTCTGGTAATTCTCACTTATATTCCACTTGTTCTACCCTTTGTAATATCTATTATGACCCATAATACTGTGGTTTTAACTTGCATTTTCCTCGTGCCTCAAATATACCTTGTTTATAAGGATGTAATGACATAAACTACGTCATCCACTAAAACTTATTTGTGATCTCTTCTTGTTATCAAATATTTTAGTCTATCCTTGCTGCTTGTAAATTCTTCTTCAATTAAACCATAACATTCCTAGTATATTTTGATGATCATTCATGGTACATGACATTCACGTTTTGTCCAAGTAATAAGTACTGGAACTTCATACCCATATAAAGCTTGAAAATGGGATATTCCTATGGATACCAAAAATTTTTACTATGCCAAAATTCAGCTAGGTGAAGGAAACTTACCCATATTCCTAAATATAGGCTTCTAATGCTTTGTTCATGACCCTTGTTTTCCGATCCATTTGTGAGTGGTGGTGGTGGTTGGTATTTTTCTATAATATCAACTGAGTTTACTTAAACATCGCCTTCCAAAAATTTCCCATGATTTTAATGTTGATTCACATTATAATTTCAGGGATGTTGTGTAGCTCATAGGCATGCTTCATGAATACTTGAACCACATGCCCTTATTTATATAATATTTCTACACTCATGAAGAAAGTGAACTTAGCACTCATGTTAGCCAACTAAAAACAACAAAATGCATTCCTTAGCACTAATTTAGGTAGGCCTATAATGAAGAATTGGAGTGAGAAGATTTTCCTCTTTATTTTGTTGACAAACCTCATTCTCAATAAAATTTATTGACATCATTATTCATGCAATTCCAAAATAAATGTTTCCAAACATCTTTAGAAAACTAACATGCCCCGTGAGGGGTAATTTCTGGGGCATTCTTTCATTGGTTTTCAACACACATAAGATCTAGAAATCATAACTACTTTATTATCATCAAACAATAACCTAACCTTAAATATAATAATTGGAGTTGGAGTGCGGGGTCATATATATCATTCTTAACAACTCTTCATTGCCGACATAAGTTGCATGGATATCTTCATGTTTAATGGGAGTTGGATTTGTGGGGTCATATCTCTCTTTCAACAATCCTTGACAACTCTTCATCTCTAACATAAGTTGTGTGGATATCTTCATGTTTATAACCATTCCATTTTCTTCAACCTCTTTAGTTAATTTGGACTATATGGTATAAATTTCTTTTTATCTCAACTTTGGTATATGTAAATGTTGTAAGGATTGATTAAGTACACCATATTATTTTGTTGATAAAGGAACATTTTGAAACAAATTTCTTCATGTTACTCTTTAGTGCAAGCTAGAAGAAATGTTTCCTTAATTATGTCCTTAGAAAACCAGCATGCCTTGAACAATGGGTAGTAGTGTGGCTTTTTTAAAGAGCCGCCAAGGAAAATTAGGTCTAACACACCACTACTTTATTGTAATAAAATAAGAACTGATTCTAAAGAGTATAATGAGCATTAAACTTAAGTATTAAATCTACTTTAATTGATCTTGACAATCCTTAAACTTTAGCATAACCCCTTTGACTATATTCAAGCATGCTATTATAAATTCCTCATACCTCAAGTCGTTTACATAACCTAAATAATTCACCAACCTTATTAGTGCCAGTCTTCTTATAATAAATGACAAAGGAACATATGTAGATTATAAAAACTCATCCCATTGTGGATGTTAGATCGTTTTGTTCTATGAAACACCACAAACTACAATTATTTGTCGTCACTAGGAACTTAGCAACAAGTAAGTATTGCCTAAAATTTGCAAATTCATGCATAACCACTAATATTTCTTGACCACATATTGATATATTTCATTTTTGGCTCTCACTTACAATTTGCATTGTGTCTTTGCATTAGTACAACCTTGAATCCAAGACTTGGACACCACATTTTAGCACAAACAATTAGAAAAATTAGGAAGAGATAAAACTAGTTTAAGGTCAATAAGACCTAAATTTTCATTTGTTTAATTAGATCATTCTTCTTCAACAAATTAGACAAAGGTGCTGAAAATTTAAAATACCCCTCAAGCGTGCTGTAATCATTTCATAACCAAGGAAAATGACTATTCTTAAATGACCCTAATTTCACGTGTTTACAATTTATTTTCTCTGTTTCCGATAACATACCCTAAATACTTTCACTTAATTGGCATAGAAGGTGCATTTAGACAAGTTGGAATGGAGTTGGTGATCCTTACCTAAGGTACATTTAGACAAGTTGACATGGAGTTGGTGATCCTTATATAGATGTAGGTAATATCCAAATGCATAAAACGTGTGTTAGCATTTGATCTGTATATTAAAATCTCATTTAAAAAATATCAATATAAGATTACAAAGACTGTGTTCAAGAACTTTGTTTGTTATTAAGCAAAAAAGAATAATTGGAAATTGTAAGTGTCCTTGAAAGTTATTTTGTGGGTGTCTTAGGAGTTTATTTTTATTTGATGGTAACTACACCTTAAGTTAATATTTGTGAAATATTTAATCCAATGTAAATCATCCATCAACTTGTCTTGGAAGAAATAATATATCTAATTTATGCTTATTCAACTTGTCTTGCAAGGGATAATATATCTAATTTTTAATTTTTATTGTATGCTTATTTAACATGTTGTAGCCATCCTTCCTTTCAACAATGAAAATGGTCGTTGCATAGAAGGAATTTATTCCATAAATGAGTTATGGCATATGAAGTAAGTCAAACACCTTTTTTTAATTGAATATTTTAAATATTGAGGTCGTTGATAAGGAGTATTAACAACAAGGACTGCATGCAGCCGGGAGTCCCTACCGGTAGATAGTTTTGTTTTGATATTTAAATATCCCCACGTATAATGGTTGCCCTCCTATAAAGTCTTCAGAACATGATCTTGAAGACAGAATGATCTCTGCTGGTTATATATCATAAATAATAATAATAATATAACAAATAAAACATGAAATGATTTCGCTGTGAGTTATATATTATAAATTATAATAATAATAAAAATAAATAAGCATAGAAAGAAAGAAAGAAAGTATTTTTAATTTTCAAGAGTCTAAAAATAGTCTATGGGATTGATTGCTTCTCCATATGGCTTGTATTTGACCCTTTTCCTGTGAAGTTTTACAATAACCGCTCCCAGCTTTTCGACAAACTCTTCGTTGAATAGATTATCTCAAGAACTAGCTACCAAAATACCTGCATAATTTTCCTTGCTGTCTTTGAAGGCCTCGCATTCTAAAATGAAATGTTTTTTTGTTTCATATAGATGATTGTTTAGAAAAATAAAAAATAAATAAATATATGTTCGTTTATTTATAAATATATATTCTTTTATTTAACTAAACGAGGATACATACATATAATTAGCAATCCATTCAATGCAGTTTTGGAAGTTCAATGAAGCTGGTGGTTCCCGAAACAGTTTAGCGAATCCATTCATTCGTGTAGATGATATAATTAATGAGTCATTGTGTGTTCGAATAAATAAGTAATTCTTTTGCATAACAAAGAAAGAATGCAAAGAAAGAATGAATGGAGAAGCAAGTGGCTTTAATGATTGCATTGGTAAGATACAAGTGCAAACATCATAAATTTATAAACATATATTGATTTGTATAAATAAAATAAAATTATAGATATTTAAAAAATTATATCAAATTTATTTTCATATAATATAAAAAATTAAAAATCTCTTGTATTAATATGTATATATTCAAATGATTTTATATATTGAAAAAACAAAAAAATACACTACAGCAAAGTCTGCAACTGCCCAATAATGCGCGTCGACAGTTATGCTCAACCATCAAATTGACGAATCAATGTGCATGGAGCGAGAATTAAATGCCCAAAATTACACACGTGGCTTACAACCAACTGACCGCATGTGTGCCACTTGTTCTTTTCATTACTTCAAAACTCTTTGCTTCAAAAGAAAGAAAGGTTGTCGTCGAACTTTTGTGCGAGCCAACTTTTGGAATTACCAACTTCTCCTTTCCCTGCTTCAGAGATCGGCTAATTCCTATTAACCAACTATCTAATGGTGTTGCAAAGTCATGTATTCCCATTAACCAGCTATCTAATGGCGTTGCAGAGTGGTGTATGAGGGCCTTGTCCTTTTTCCCAAGTAAAGAATTTGCAGCAAAATCGAATGAGTGGAATTTTCAACCAGTGGAATTATTGTGCTCCAAGGGTACTGCTCAGATTTCTGTGTTAATTTTAAGTGTTATTTACTATAGTTTAGGAGGACAAGGTGAAATCAAGAGCACTGGAACAAGTGCTAGAGAATGTGGCTTGGAAAAACTCAGAAAACACGAGCCGAAGAAATTCAAGGAAGAGAAAAATAGAAAAACATCTACCTATAATGGGAAAAGTAATGGCAACCATTTTTCCTCATTTATTTGCAGCAAAATCGAATCAGTGGAATTTTCAACCAGTGGAATTCCTCTGTTGCAAGGGTATTGTTCAACTTTCTGTGGTTTTAAGTATTATTTACTATAGTTTCTGAGGACAAGGTGAAATCAATAGCATTGGAACAAGTGCTAGAGAATCGTGGGTTGGAAAAACTTAGAGAACGTGGGTTGAAGAAACTCAAAGAAAATAAAAATAGAAAAACAACACATAATGGGAAAATTAAGTAATGGCAACCCTTTTTCCTCATCTAGGCCTTAATTTGTTTTCAATTTTTTTTTGAATACTTCAACGCTTTCATGCTTTTACTGTTTAAAAAAGAGCCTGTTTAATGCTTTCATGTTTTCTACTTTTTAGGAAAGAGCTTGTTTAAGGAGAAGGGAGGAAGGGGTTGGACAGGTTAAATAGTATCTCACTCTACCTATAGTCATATTTATTACTACAATGTTTCTTTAAGCTGAGTTCACTGAATCTAAAACTCAGGCCATCAGGAAAACTTGCGAATCGTGAACGAAAAAATGATGGTAACTCCTAACCCAAATATAAAATCCCGAGTTGACTGAATCTAAAACTCAAGCCATCAGAAAAACTTGCGAATGTGAAAACTCCAAACACAAATATAAAATCACGGATATTTCAAAAATCTTCAATTATGAATATTGTCAAATTCTATGATAAATGGCCTTTAAACCTATCAACGTACATATTTGTACGAGAAAACCGATCATGTGGAACCATTATTCATTTTACATTATTCATTTTACATAGACAATGCAACCGAAAAATTCCCATAAGCTGTTATGGTCAAGCACCTTGGTGCATGATGTTTTATTATAGAAGAAGCATAGTGTTATGATCCAAGCTAAGGTGATTAGGGTGTATGGGTCGGAAGGAATCAGAACCCGACCTTAGAGGTAGCGCGAATTCCATAGAAAACAAAGTATAGACGTGATGGGAAAGAGAGAGCCCCAGGGAGAGATTAGAATCCTTATTGATACCCAACCCAAATTATACTCCTGACTATAATGAATGCCTTCTGAACACTCATCATGGAGCCGCACTCTACAACTTTGATCGACAAGGCCCGTTGGCTAGGCCTCCTCTCCAGGATATGCTCACCCCCGTCTCTCAACAATGACATTCTAGAAATGTTTACAGTTTTGTAGTGCATAGAAAATCACTAATCTTCTCTTAGTTGTTTTTTTGTTATGCTAAGCCTGGGACAAGCTTTTATTTGCAAAACATATAGGGTTATCCATATTTCATTCTACTTTGTTGCGCTCCTTAGACATAATATATAAAGATTTTAGGTATTTAACCCCAAAGAAAGAGGGATTGAATTTCATTCAGAGGGAGGAGGGATCACCATATTCAACCTCCTAATAGGTCATTTCCTGGCCTGTCAATTTATTATCCATCGATAAAGGGGAGGCCATATGACAAACCAAACATGGTCACCAAATCAATTCAATGTGCAGGTAATATGAAGTTTTTCTTATGAAGTAAGAAATTATCGGTTTTTGTTCATAGTTTTTGAATTAAGGAAAGCTTCAAGAATGATATATTTGTGATATTTAGCTATAGACATAACCAATATACATTGTTTTTGTAATATAAAAACAATTACACAACAAGCATTACTATGGGTATGCCAGAGAATGGAATAGTTTGCAGTAGTTTCTTACTTTCAAGAATTTTCGCTCCATTGTTCTTCTGTATGTGACAGAGAATGCTGTGGTTTCTTACTTTCTCCATTGTTCTTCATTATGTTCCATGGTCGACCACCCATAAATGCAAGGTAATGCATAAGAATTTTCATTGTTTCTGTTTTTATTTCTCCACTAACCAGGATTGGCCTTATACTTGGCTTGGCATTTCTCAGGCACGTGAAGGATTTTTCCAACGGATTTTCCCCTCAAGATCATGAATTTTCAATCTTCTAACTGAAGATCATGAGGATGAGTGGTTAAGATGCTTCTACTGCTCATCTTTCTGCTACTTTGGTAGGGGCAAAGCAAATAAAAATAAAATCCAAGTTAAAAGAGGCATAGGGTTAGGATTACAACTTCAGTTTGGAAAAGAAGCCAACTACCAAGTCTGCAACCTTACCGAGTCTACAACCTAACAGATGACTAACATGCCAATAATTAGTTACATGACACAAAGACTTTGACTAACATGCCAATAATTAGTTACATGACACAAAGACTTTGGTTTACTAGATGACAAGGAAGTTTGGGTTTATTAAGAACATTAAATGTTTTTGAATTAATGCTAAGTCCAAACTAGCATTAAAATAGCACCAAATTGAAATACAAAACTTTTTAACCTAAGTTTTAATAAAAATCGTGAGTCTTCCCTGCAATAAGACGTAGAAAATGAAACATTGGATAACAATTAGTTTGATAGAGTATTTTTGTCAAAATATTGGTTAAAACATGGAATACAATAGTAAGTCAAAGGAAACTAATGTTGGGTCAACAAACGATTGCTATAGTCCCTCTATTTCCTATGACAGGGACTAATAAGAGGACGACATTAGTGAATGACATGATGCACCTCATGATTTCTTGGTAGTTCACAAGGTAACTCATTGAATTCATATTCATAAATTTTCAATAGTTTATTGAATGCATCAACCACATGACTTCTATATATATATATTTACATTTATAGGAAACATTCACATCTTCTAATAAATTTAGCAAATTTGGCTTAACAATAACTTCAATTTTTCCTTTTCTAATGCATTTTTCCATCCTATAAATTTAAATTCTATTTATAAGTGCCTTTTCTATCCCCTTACAATAAATATCTCCCATGATGAATGAAGGATATTAAGCTATCCTAATGTCCAATATTAAATTTCCTAACAAAACTAAACATTTAGGTCCTAATATGGCATTAACACCACTAAAAAATATAATAAAGAAACACGACACATGAGAATGATCACCAACATTATTATTTCTGGAATAACATTTATTTTCAATTCAACATATAACACTCCCATTTGTTTGATGCATCTCAAATTGTGGTGTTCGATCTACCTCTCATCTAAGAGACTTTGCAACAATTGAATTTATAAAATTAAATGATTTGTTAGATTTAATGAGTACAACTATCTTGCTTTCTTTAATGAATCCATGGACTACCAATGTTTAATTTCGTTGCACTCCCTAATAACCAAAAAACAAAGTTTTTATCCACTTTCCTTGTTATGAAACCAGCTCCCAAAACAGAAGAAAAGAGAGATCAACGCCTTAGAAATAAGCCACTTTGAGGGGGCAACCTCCTTTACATTACATAAATGAAAAATTCTTGGATGATACAAATGAGAAAACCTCCTTTCTATATATATGAGTCCATGGAGTCACAATTAATCCTAGCCGACCTAATAATAATAATGTAACGACACAACAATAACAATAATGGGCATTTATGTGGCACAATAATAACAATATGGGGACTATAGGGGTACAACAATAACAATAAAGGGGGCTACACTAACAACAATAAGGGACTAAACTAGTAATATAGGGACCTAACATGCCTCTCTCCTTCAAAAAAGTGTTGTCCTCAATGCTTGAGTAGCTCTGGATGCTTCTGTATAAAATTCTCATCCTGCCATGTGGAATCTTCAATGGGTAAGTTCTTCCACTTGATGAGATACTATGAAATTGATCGATTTCATAGTTGTCGAGTTCTTATTTTCGTGACTACTTTAGGTTCCAATATTATTTTTCCTTTCTCATCAAGTTTTGGCAATATTGTTTGAACTAGAAGTTTGTCACCTATAACCTTATTTAAGCATGAAACATGGAAAACTGGGTGCACTCGAGAAGAAGCAGGAAGCTCCAATTTGTATGCCATAGTACCAATATTTTGCAACACCTTGTAAGGACCATAGTACTTTGGAGATGATTTATTATCCTTCTTAGCTTACTTGAGGGAAATTTGTTTGTATGGTTGTAACAATAAAAATACACAGTCTCCTATATCAAAACTTCTCTCGCTGCGATGTTGATATACCTGTTGTTTCATTCGATTTTGTGCGAAATTTAGGTTATCCTTTAAGAGTTGGAGAACATGTTGTTTATGTTCGATGTGATCTTCCACTACTTGAACCTTATAGTTTTCTCTTAAAGATGATGTGATGGATGGTGGATGATATCCATAAAGTGCCATAAATAGGGTAATTTTTGCTGCAGTATGGAAGGCAGTGTTATAACACCATTCAACCAGAGGTAACCACTTGACCCATTGTGTTTTATTATCAGATACAAAACAACGAATATATCCTTCCAAACATTTGTTCACTATCTCAGTTTTCCCATCAGATTGAGGATGATAAGATGAGTTATGAGCTAGTTGAGTACCCAAATAAGAAAATAATTTCGTCCAAAAATTTCCAGTGAAAATGGGACCTCTGTCGCTTACAATAATCTTTGGGTTTCCATGTAGCTTTTTAATTGTTTCCATAAATGCAGTAGAAACTGTACTTGCTTTAAATGGATGGGATAATGCACGAAAGTGTGCATACTTGGTAAGTCTATCAACTACCACCATGATGACACTCTTTCCTTCGGACTTAGATAAACCTGTGATAAAATCCATTCAAATATCCTCCCAACGTTCACTTGGAATGGATAAAGGTTGTAGCACACGTAGGGTCTTAATTGTCTCAACTTTATTTTGTTGGAAAGCCAAGCATTGCACCAAAAAATTTTGAGTATCAGATTTAAGGCCATCCCAAAAAACTTCTTTCTTCACCCTGTAGTAAGTTTTTAAAAATATTGAGTGTCCTCCAACGAGAGAGGTGTGCAATTCCAAAAGAATATTTTTTTTTTAGTTGGGAATTCTTACAAATATATAAGTGATCTTTGTACCATAAGGAATCATTTTTCCAACTAATTGTATCAAATGTACTGGGATCTTGCTGCAACTTTTGAATGAGTGTCCACACTTCTTTGTCATTATTAAATTCCTCCCTTGCTTCGGTTATCCAATTTGGTTGGATAATAGAAATGACACAAATCAATTCTTCCACCTCCTCATCCTTTCTTGAGAGTGCATCTAGAAAAAAATTTAGCTTCCCTCTTTTGTAGATGATTTCAAAGTCATAACCCAACATCTTTGTGACCCATTTTTGCTGCTCTTCTAAAGATAGTCTTTGTTCCAAAAAGTATTTTAAGACTATCATAATCAATTTTTACCTTGAAGTGTCTTCCTGTTAGGTAAGGTCACCATTTCTTTAGTGCATGTAGTATTGCCAACAAGTCCTTCTCATAAATACCTTTCTGTAAATAATTTCCTTTGATTGGATGAATTTCAAAAGCAACAGGTCTTCCGTCTTTCATTAAGACAACAATTCCATTTCCCGAGGCATCACATTCCACAATAAAGGTTTCTGTGAAGTCTAGCATAACTAAGACTATTTCTAGGCACATTACCTCTTTAAGATGTTCAAAGGCCTTATTTTCTTCAGGAGGCCATGAAAATTCATCTTTCTTCAATAATATTGTTAGAGGTGCTGTTCTTTACCCATAATTCATAACAAACTTGCGATAATACCCTGTTAACCCAAGAAATCCTATTCCTTAATGGATTTAATTTTGTTAGGGTCTACCTTAACACCCTCCCGAGATACAATATGACCCAGATATTCCACCTCTTGTACTCCAAAGAAACATTTGGAGGTTTTTGAATATAATTGCTTCTCCTCCAATAGTTTGAGCACCCTGTCAACATGTTGAACATGATCCTTCCAAGACCTGCTATATATTAGTATATCATTAAAAAATAGTAACACAAGTTTTCTAAGGAAGGGTTTGCAAATGGAATTCATCAACCCTTGAAATGTAGAATATGCATTGGTAAGGCCAAAAGGCATGACCAAAAATTCATAATGACCCTCATGAGTTCGAAACGATAATTTCGGAATATCTTCAGTCTTCATTCTAATTTGATGATATCCTGAATTTAGATCCAACTTGGTAAAATAACTTGCTCGATGTAATTCATCCAATAATTCATCAATCATAGGAATGATAAATTTATCTTTAATAGTGAGCTTATTGAGCTCCCTATAATCCGGACACATGTGCTATGATCCATCCTTCTTGTGCACAAATACTACTAGAGTAGAGAAATAACTTTGACTAGGTTGAATTATACCAACCTCTAACATTTCTGCAATCATACATTCAATTTCTCTCTTTTGGACATAATGATATCTGTAAGGCCTGATGTTTGGAGGAACACTTCCTGGAATCAAAGGAATAGCATGATCATGATCACGAATACGTGGGAGTCCTTTGGGAGTTTCAAACACCTTGGAATGATTATCCAAGATTTTTTGGAGACCCAGAGAAATAGATGAGTTTGATGTTGGAACTTAAAGTGAGAATAAATGTGCAATTATGCCTCATTGTTATTTCTTCATAAGCTTTGTCATGAAATTGGAGCTTATTATCTTTCCTGACTTCCTTGCTATACCCCGTAATTCAACTTCCTTTGCTTTCGAAAAAAATTTCAAGAAAAGTTCTTGAAAATTAAAAGCTACCGTCCCCAAAGATTGTAACCATTGTACTCCTAGTACAACATCAACACCTCCCACAGGAATGGAAAGTATTGGACTATTGAATACATATTACCCCTTGTTTAGCTTGATATTATGGAATTTTCCAAAGCAATTTATAGTTCCTCCATTTGCAACCATCACTTGACACTCTGGTGCTGGATATAGGAAGCAATTCAATTACTTGGCTATTTTATAATGAATAACATTATGGGTACTACCCAAATCAATAAACACTATTACAGTTTTCTTCTTGATATGTACTTCTATCTTGAGAGGTTTAGGAGTGGTAATTCATGCCAATGCATTATAGGATATGGTCAAACTCATTTCTTCTTTCTCTAGGGTTGGTTCCTAGTGTATATCCTACTCTTTTGAATTTTCTTGTTCATTTTCTTCCTCCTCTTCACAATATATGTAAAATAATTTCTTCTCAGCACACTTATGACCTTTAGTGTATTTACTATCACAATTGTAGCAAAGCCCTTTTTCTCTTTTTTTCTTCCAATTATTGTGGTATCAACCTTGTAGGTTGTGGAATTCTAGGAGTAGCAACACTTCCATATTTATAGATGTGAGTGGTAGGTTTCCTTTTCACCATAATTTTATTTTCAATTTTTCTTGCCAACTTGAATGCCTTCTCCAATGAATTAGGTTCCCAAAGGAAAACCTCATGTTGGATGTTATCCTTTAATGTCCCTATGAAGACATCAATCTTGTGTTCCTCTGGAATATCAGTTACCCTTATATTCAATTTTTGGAAGTCCTAAATGTGATCCACCATTGAACACTTTTGTTTGATATTTATCAATTGGTGAAGAAGGTGTTGCTATTTTATCCATATAATGTGCTATGATTTCCTCCATAAAAATTGACCAAGTGACAAAATTTTTTATGAGAACAAAGCCATCGATACCATACAAACATATTTTTTTCTAAATGTAAAGTTGCAATGCGTGCATTTTGTGTGTTTTTCACATTATGGAGATCAAAATATTGCTCCATCTGTAGTGTTCATGTTATGGGATCCTTTCCATCAAACTTCCTCATATCGATCTTTGGAATATGGTGGGTCTTCAATCCAACATTAGAGTTTATGAAATCACGATTATAATTTATTTTGTTCTCATCATGAGTTTCCTCTACTACCTTTTCGCTATGAGGAATCATTTATTGTATCAACTTTGTCAAACCTTCCTTCAAATCTTCCATGTATATCATTCTTCCTGTCTTCCATGTTGCCTTTCATTTTTTTGTTGATGTCATCCGTCTTATCTTCCATGCCATCCATGTTAGCTTCCATTCTAGTATTCAAAACATCCATATTAGCTTCCATGCCTTTCTTCAAACCATTCATCTTAGCTTCCATGCCTTTCTTCAAAACTTCCATTTCATTTTTTGTTGCTCTTTGTGAGAGCGAAATTTGGTGCACTTGGTCTTGTAATTTTGATATATCATGTTTCACTTCTTCCTCTTCATGAGTCATAGTAGAGTATTCTGAGGGCTTAATGGGAATTTAATTATTTGTAGGGGGGATTATAGAACTCAATACTAATATCTATTCCTCAATATGCCCTTAGAATCACTTCAAACTCATTTTTCAAATAAGACTTATGCAATTTGAGAAAAAAATGCACACCTTTTTCTTGCTTTTGAGGAGATCGATATTGAAAATGATGTATCTATGTAATTTCATATCCCGGAGATTTTATATTTTGTCCTTTAGTAGCCCTCTGAATCTGATTTAAAATGCCACAAGTCTGACCTGATTTGAATTCTTCAAGGAAAAGTTATGCCCAGTCTCCCACAATGACCTAATTATGGACTCGTTCAGTAGAGCGCACTTGTACGACGTGCCACATGTCACTGTTTCCTTCTTTGGCTTTGAAATTGATACGAAGGAAACTAAAGTTTGTGTAATTTTGGCCAATGGTTACATAATTCTAATCCGATGCTCAGAGAGAGAGTTATGACGATTTTCCCAAGGTCGCTTCTTTGAGATGAAATTTAGGAGCCTGCAAAAACCCTAACTTCCACAGATCATATCTCTGAAAATATTGTGAACCAAGATCTAAAATTTTTACATGAAGCTCCTCAGGATTTATTTGAAAATGGGTTTTTTTTAGCTTCCTAAACTTCATATAAAAAAAGTTATAGCGAAAATTCCACGATGTCCTGTTTGAAGCAGTGAAACCCTAGAATCCAAAGATCTGATACCAAATGTTATGAAACCAACTCCCAAAATAAAAGAAAAGAGAGATAAAAGCCTTAGAAATAAGCCACTTCGAGGGAAAACATCTTTTACATTACATAAATGAACAATTATTGGATGATACAAATGAAAAAACCACTTTTCTATATATAGGAGTCCATGGGGTCACATTATAATCCTAGCCGACCTAACAATAATAACGTAATGACACAACAATAACAATAGTGGGCCTTTATGTGGCACAATAATAACAATATTAGGACTATAGGGGTACAAAAATAACAATAAGGGGGCTACACTAACAACAATAAGGGACTACACTAGTAATATAGGGACCTAACATTCCTCCAATCTGTAATGTGTGCCACCTTGTTTGTTAATATGCTATTATCTAATTCCATTATCAACATCTTCATCTAGTATAATTTTTACTTTTCTTAGTTCATCAACATCTGTTGAGGGACACATTTGTGGTGGATTTTGGCATACATGCCCTTACTGCATTTTTAAGCACAATTTAAACAAAATCAATTACAAGGCCTTGTTTAACATGCTCATTAGATGCGATCTTTCACTTGGGTGAAAATGTGGTCATGAAAATAAATTTAGAAACATTTATCTCATTGATTTGATATCCTTCAAATCAATCCTTCCCTTGTAGTAGCCTTAATAATCCTTGAGGAAAGGTTCAACCACCTATTCAACGTCCTCTAAGTTTCGTGGTTTTAAGTGTGAATGCTTTTACCACTCCTTTTACATAAGACTCCAATCTACTGATGGTGCCCCATTTTGCAAAGTTCTTAGTATCACGTTGAAATTTTACCATGCACTAGGATTTATAGTGTGCCAAATTTATGAACATATTTGGCTTGCCAATCCATGAAACTTGATAGCAGTAAGACTCCACACACTAGTTTGAAGACGATCCATAACCTCTTGTAACTTCCATTGGAATGCATAAATATGTATGTAATTAGATATTTAAGATTGGAATCTATGATGATGGGATAATATAGGTTGGTAGTGTTAGGAAAAATACTGAGAGTGGGGAGGGGGGTGAATCAATATTTTTAATTTACTTTAACTTTCAATTTCACATTAAAAATTATGTACATTACTGTTCTTCATGTAACATGCATGTGTATGCAACTCTAGTGAATTTAAACCACATATATTTAGATAACTAAATTTTCATATGTTCCTTTAGATTTTTATCTTTTACCAATGCATCATTATTTCATCATCCATTTATTAAGTAGTAATCAAGAGAAATAAAGAGCAAATAGATCATCAACACACAAGAAACATATCAACACATATGAACATTGCGATTTTAGGTGGAAATCCAATGTGGGAGAAAACCACCATTGTTTTCATCTCTGTCTTCTTATTTTATTATAAAGAAAAAACTTCATTACACCTTGTACTGGCACCAAATCTTACCAACATGCATGCACCCACCTCAGGAGGCTACAAACTCCACTCGTTCTCCAACACCCACTAGAAGGGAGATGCAACCTCCTGATCTCATTTAATGACTCATACCAAAAGGGAGCTCCTACCCCTTAAAATTTTTATGAGCTACCACTGGAAGGAAGCTCCAACTCCCTTATTGAAGGCTCTGTTAGCCATCAGTAAATTTTTTTCATAGCAAATGATGGCTAAAACAGGTCTTAAGCCTTCAAGAGATTATTTTCACAGATAATTTCTCATTCTTGAAGCCTTCTGATGCTCTCTAACTCAAAGAGTAATCTTCACTGCTGTTTCATTCAAGAATCCACCAAAAAACCTTACTGATATATAAAAAGACTGTTTTTTAGGCCATTTCCCATCATTTTTCTAAATCTATGTCAGTCATTGTTTGCCCTTATTTATCCTTCATTTTCCCTTGAAAAATCTCCTTTTCTCCTTCTCATTTTCCCTTTATTATCCTAAAAAAAAACCTTCAAAAATTCCTGTTAAATTTAAACCATCCTATTTTGCCTATCGAAACCTTAAAAACACCCAAAAAAGCCTCATTTTAGGCCTTTTTCGCTCATATTAAATTTTTGGGTTTTTTAGCCCCTTCCGGCTTAGCCCCCAGCTTTTTCTTCGTTATATGACCAAGCCCCCGCAACTGGGTGCTTAAACCTTTCATTCTCAACCCCTCTTCCCTTAGCCCCGGTTCTTCATTCTCCCACAGAACCGCGCTTTTTCCTTACCCCAAGCCCCCATCGCATCGGCATTTTCTTTGAAAACCCACATTTTTTATAAAAGTTCCCACCCCGATAACAATACCCCGACGAGATTTACACTGTAGATCCATAAGATCCGATGGTCCCTGTTTGATCATGTCTCCAACCCATCACACCTACTCTCCCATCCTCCGATCGCCCGAGTATCCATCCATCCATCCCCATCGTTGATCTATAAAGATAAACGACCACCATGCTTCTCATCCTACCTTTCATCCTCCTGACTGATATAAATCCTTCACCCCCATAAGCATATCCCCACTGTTGATTCATTCAATCCAACGACCCTCCTTTAACCCGACATCGCAACCCCGTCGGGGCCTACCACCCACTACGAAAAGCATCCACCAATATTCGGCTGCCACTTGGCTCCCACTAAGATCCTTGCCCGTGCACCTTTCCCATCATGCTCCTCTCCCCACCGTTGGATCTACACCTCATCATCCAACGGTCAGTATCGCATTTTATGAAAATTTTTCTGCCGAGGTTTAATGATCCAAAATCATGTGAGACCGCTGGTTTTGAAAAAGCCATGCATCCCATTTTGATTGAATCACGTTCCCTCCGGGTAAAACCACTTACCACTCATATGCTGCGCGAAAACCGCCGACATTTTTCGCAAAACCACTTTGCCTATTTTCGCGCCTATATTCAAATTCAACCCTATTTTCACAGGTTTTTTGCCTCTCCGCCATGAAAGCTCTTCTTCCACCTGCATACCCCGTTCCTCCGCCTACGCTAGCCTCCAAAGTAGTATTTTCCGACCCTGCAGGTTTTTATAACATTTTTTGTGGTTTGTTGCAGGTTTTAAAAAGGCGTGTTATTAAAGAAAAATAGTCTTATAGCCAAGAAACAGTGGCACAGGGCCAAAGATTACCATCTCTAAAGACTAATAAGTGCAGAAAAGAAGCTGTTGGGGGTATAAAATCTGGGTCTTAATCAATGTTTTATGAACACTGGTTATATCATTAAACCCTTGGAAGGCCGAAGACACCTGTACACCAGCAGACCTAGTGTTAAATAATTAAAGGGAAAGTCAGCAAATGATTAAAGTTAAAAGGGTTGATACATAATATTGAAGGATTAAAGGTTTAAATCCTATAGTTTTTAATGTTAAAAACTTAGTTTAAAGGTGAATGCAGTCATCAGGAAAATTTTAAAGCTCCGAAGATGATTATAAAGGCCCAAAAGTAATATCAAGGCCTAATCAGAGTTTAAAAGTGATAAATTATGATAGATCAGCAGGAGGAAGGCTTTAAATGCCAAATCACCAGAGAAATTACTCCTCCAAAGATTATAAATTCCACCTACAGTTTTATTTTCCTCAAAAGACTACAAATTGAATGCACAATCAGAGATATTTTCCAAAGACAGCTCATAATTAATTTCCAGCCTACCAAAAGCCTCCAAAGTCAACAAAAGTGGCTGAAGTACATAAAAGTGAATGTAAAATTGATTAAAATAGAGATAACATCTGAAATTTTCTCCCTAAGGCCTCCCAAAGGTCGAGAAACACTTTGTATTAATTGAACAAATAAACATCTTTTTCACTCCACCTCCTCAAAATACCTAAAAATACCATAAGAGGAGCCTAGTATTATAGTTGGTTGAATACTCACTGAATGTAAATAGATTTGAGGCTGATAAAGCTCTGTATTGTAATTGAAGAAAGATAGGTTGAGATGAGAAGTTTGAAGATGTAAAAGACCCACTAGATTTGAAGATTGTAAGTGGTTTGAACATCAAATACACAAGGTGATTTATGGGATCCTAGTTGTTGGGGTCCTGTGATTTGGCAGATTGGCATGCCAAGTGACAAGGAAACATACAAACCAAGCTTTAGAGCTCTATGATCTAGCCCTCCTAGTCTTAGAGAGGGATCTCTCAATATGTTTATAAAGATATGTCTTGTAAGGTTTAGAAGTTGATTTTAGGCTAGTTATGAGGTGCAGGGTTGTTTGTTTTGTTTGGTTGGACAAATATGTTTCATGCAGTATAGATAAAGCATGGGAATCTACAAGCCATTGGGCAATGGAGTCATGTGAAATTCCAAATAGTTATGGTTGAGAAGGAAGGGAAACCAGAGGGAAAATCTAACTCGGTCAAGGATTTGTTGAATAATATAGGTGAAATGGGATGAACATTAAGGACTAAGAGTGAAAAGCAAACTAAACCCTTTCACAACGACTTAAAGGATTCGGGGAACGCCCTATTTCCTCCAGTAAGCTCACTGTTTTGGAATTAATCAACATAAATACTTAAAGAAAAGGAGAAATGCAGACTAAAACCCTCTTAATGAATTATAGGATTTAGGGAACGCCCTATTTCCTCCTATAAGTTCACTGTTGAGAGCTTAACATACAAAGACATACAATTGCATTCAAAGAAGAGGGAACGCCTTAGACATATAGGATTGCAATTATAGGGACCTTTAACACAATAACTACAATAATGAACAGAGGGTATGATTGAAACAAGCCTCTCTGTCAAACTGCAAGCATTAATAATTAAAGGGAGATTTCAGATACAAAATTCAGTGGCAAGAAAGAGGGAACACCTAAACAGTCTTTCACACAACTGAATTTACAATTTCTGAAATAAAATAGACTGAATATTCAAGAGAGCTACTAGACTACCCTGTCATGTTCAGTAGTGGAAAACATATAAACAGTGAAGGATAAATAGGTCAGAGGTGCTTCTGAGATACATTTCTCTGCCTAAATTTTTTATCCTACTGTAAGTCAAAGCAAAATGGAACAAAGTGATAGATGGGAAAAAAACATTAACAATAAGAGATTACTTCACCAAAACCAGGCACAGGGATCCAATGGTCCAACCTCCTTCATCAACAGAAAAACAAAAACCTCCACACTCCTTCAGAACACCAATGCTTCTTCAAAGCAACAATCTATGTATTACTTCAGAAATCACCAAATGCCAACCTTTTACAATAAGACTTCAAAGAGTCCTTATAGAGAAAATGGGAAAAGTAGGTGAAGAAAGTTTTAATGATCTTTTAAGGCAGAGGAAGAGTGTATTTGATGTTTGAATCTGCTTAATACATATTACATTAATGTTGGATCATTTCTGCTGTTCTTGTTGACTTCAGGACATATAAGCAGGTTGGAAATAACTCCAAAGAGTGTCTTCTGGATGGTTGCAACAGTTTCTGTCATTCCTTCTGGGACAAGATAGATGAAAGGATGGGCTATAGGTTTCCCATACCTTACAATAACTGTTCTGACAATTAAAGATGTGCTGTTAGTGTGATAAATGTCAAAGTGTCTTTATAGGTGAAATGCAGGCTGTAGGTGGCCTCAGATATTTTGATGAATTAATCTGCTCTGTCCTGATGTACATGAGGTCTGACTGGTTCACCTTGTCTGATTTGTTTTGTCTTTATGAACTGTGCTTTTTCCTTCATGTCCGATATGTAGGCTCGAGTCCTTTAATCTTAAAACTATATGCTCAAACCTTTATCTTTGATTACTTCACTGATCTATGTTTAACCTTTGTTTCTTGACAGGTACTTTTACGTGCTGGAGGGTTTGGTTAATAGTCAATAATCATGACCTATTGACTTAAGACCTTGGAAATTACCCCTGCTGATTTACTTCTTGTATCGATCATGGTCTTGGATCGTCATATTCGACCCTGTGTCATCTTTATTGGGCTGTGGGATATTCAGGTGCTCAAAACCCTGACATAGAACCTGCAAAACAACAAACTGTTAAGAAATCTTGCATTATTTGGGCTGTGACCGCTTGCAGAGGCTCTGGGGTGGCGGAGGAGTAGTGAGAAGGTAGATGTATGCAGCGGAGAGACGGAGAAACCATGGCGGAGGCTGTACCAGGTTTAAATTTGAATATGGCACGAACAAATGGATTGTCGGTTTTGGGAAAACCATTAATGGTTTTTCGTGCATTGAAATGGGGGTAGGCGGTTTTGGACGAATGGAATGCGATTCCATACACCGGGCGACACGTGGATTCTTAAAACTGCCTATTTCGCAAAATTTTGAAACGCTAATCCTCGGGCATAAAAATTTTGTGATATGGAGTGTCGGCCGTCGGATATGTTGAGATTGCAACAAGATGATGAGCTTAGTGGAAAGAAGTCACCTTCACTAAGTGGGCCCACAGGCTATTTTTGGCGCAAAGTCTATTTTTAGACATATGGATCATGTTCTATGAGTTGCAGGATGCTATTTGTGGATGGTTGGTCAAGTCATAAAAAATAGATGGAATTCTATTTTTAGACATATTCGGCGGAATCTGTTTTTAGATTTCTAGTCTAAAAATAGATATGTCGAATATTATTAGCTCTTAATAATATTTTGACTCTAAACATTATATTATTCTCTTGGAGCACTTCAGTTAAGTGCACAGATGTGGCACAAGAGCTGACAGAAGGAATTACGCTATTCCTGAGGGTTAAGTGGAGCTATTGCATGAAGACTTCAGTTAGAACTCATGTGAGAGAGTTTGGTGGAGTTGATTGAGGAAGTTAGTGGAGTTGTATTCAGTTTAACTAATCTAAACATAGTTGAGCTATTTGTATCTAGTTTAACTGATTGATACAATAGTGAGAGTGGTGTGAATTAATTATTAATTAATTCACTAATTAATCAACTAAAGAATACATCACTTAACTTCAGTGCATGGACAGTTTCAGTGGAGACAGTGCAGAAATAAGTGAAAGAGCAGGTTAACTATTAGTTGTGACTATACTGTTGCATATTTGCAACAACCAGTGATTGGAGGAGCCCATGAGGATTGCGCAGTACAAGCTAGGTGGTTTATGTTATTTAATGAGCCATCCTACATCATTGATTACGCAATAGAGGTTGGCTATCAGGTGGCAGCGATTGGAGCATGTGTTTTGCTAGATATAGCTTGATTAGTGTGTAGAAATTGGAGGTTGTGCTGAGAGTTTGTGAGGAGATTTGTAAAATTATTGTTACATGATCTCTATGACATATAATATACAGATAGTTGGGGGTTTTCAGCTTTAAGCTTTCCCATGAAATACTGTGTTCATATGTGTGATTGTTTATGGTTTTAATGTGCGCATGCAATTGATTTTATTTATGCATGTAATGATCAATGGTAGAAGAGATTCTGTATTGTGCATGAAGATAAAATAGTGTGTGATCAGGAGAATCTCGGTGAATAATATGTCAGTTATTCAAAATTTCTACATGGTATCAGAGTGATATTGATCATTGGAGCAATTGCAAAACATTGAAGCGGTTGAGTTTTGTGCTGGTGGAATTCGAATTTGCAGTAGTGTTTTCTTGGTGTCAAAGTTGAGATGTCTTTCAACGGATTGCGATTGGAGTATGCCCTTGAGGGCAGCTTGAATTATATTGCATGGAAGGACAAGATGGAGGCAGTGCTGGATGACAATGAGTTGAAGGAGTTCATAGATTCAGAAATTCCAAAACCTTCTTCTAGTGATGTTGCCGTACTTGACGCTTGGAAAAAGAAGACAGCAAAGTGTCGAAGAATTTTGTTGGAAGGTGTGAAGGATCACATAGTGTCCAGCCTTCATGGTAAGGCATCTCCATTCTTGATGTGGAAAGCTTTGACAGATTTATTTCAAAGCAAGAGCGACCAGAGGAATTTGGCGCTCAAGGATAAACTCGGAAACATAAAAATGGAGAAAGGCGACAGTATGCCCAAGTACCTCACGAAGTTCATCCAATGTAGGGATGAGATGGGAAGTGTGGGGGTTACTGTTGATGATGAGTACTTGGTGAGCTTGGCTCTCCTTGGGCTTCCGAAGAGTTGGCATTTCTATCGGGACTCTCGTCAATGGTCGGGAGAATTGCGGGATGGGAACTTTGGTCGGATCTTGTCTGAGGAGATAAAAGGCGAAGTACCGAGGATGGATCTTCATCGAAATCGATGAAAGGGTAGCAACCCCACAGCTGCCAAATAAAAGGAAGAGCAAGAAAGCTTCTCAATCCCGGTGCGAAGGCAAGAAGCAGGACATGTCCAAGGTGAAGTGCTTTCATTGTCACCAACATGGACATTATGCCACAAATTGTCCGCAGAAGAAGAAAAATAAGCAGGTTGCTTGATCTGCAGCTGGAGAGGCCTTAGCCTCGCAGTTTGAGCTGGATTTTTCACTGATCGCATGCTTTGTCTAAGTGTGATGGGTTCAGTGTGGTTTCTGGACAGTGGTGCGTATTTTCACATGACAGGAGATCGAGATTTGTTTACTGATCTAGATGAGAAAGATCTTGGAGTGCACATCGAGATGGGCGATGACGGTAGATACTGTGCAACCGGTATCGGTACCATTTCCTTTGAGAGGGATTCTGGTAAACCCTTCATATTGAAGGAAGTGATGCATGTTCGAGGATTGAAGAAGAATCTTATCTCTGTGGCGATGTTAGAAGACAAGGGATATGATGTTGTCTTTAGCGAGGGAAAGGATTTCCGTCATGATGAGCAGGGTTGGTGAGACCAGGAGGATAGGGGTTCAAGTTAAGAACCTTTATCAATTGTAGGTAGATGGGCTAGCAACAATGGCATGCAAGGCAGAAGGAGTGGTGAGCTGGGATAATGGCGAGTTGTGGCACTGGGGATTGGGCCACCTTCACCATGGAGCTTTGAAGATACTGCAACAGATTTCTACTGGGCTTCCTAAGGGTACTCTTGTGCAGTCAGATCAGTGCAAGGGATGTACCTTGGGAAAATTTGTGAAAGCCACCTTTCACGAGAAGGATAGTCACGCCATGAAAATCCTTGAGAGAAT
Source organism: Pinus albicaulis (assembly GCA_034641835.2). Lineage (NCBI taxonomy): Eukaryota > Viridiplantae > Streptophyta > Pinopsida > Pinales > Pinaceae > Pinus > Pinus albicaulis. The sequence goes on from CM076578.1 coordinate 781,426,491, forward strand.
TCACACATACGTGTGTGGACCTTTCTCAGTAGCTTCGACAGCAAAGCACAGGTACTATGTGATCTTTGTTGATGATTTTTCTCGTAAGTGCTGGATCTTCTTCATGCAGAAGAAGAGCGAGACATACTCAAAGTTCTGTGAGTTCAAGGCACTGGTTGAGAAATAATCAAGGAAGCAAGTGAAGGCTCTTAGTAGCAACAATGGTGGTGAATTCATCTCTGGTGAATTCAAGGAATTTTGCAACGCAGAAGGAATTCGAAGAGAGCTCATAGAGCCTCATAACCCACAGCAGAATGGGGTTGCTGAGCGAAAGAACAAAACAATCGTGGGTGCTGCACAGGCGATGTTGCATGATCAGGGCCTTCCCATACACTTGTGGGTTGAGGCATGCAATACTACATTTTATGTGCAAAACCGTTATCCTCACAAGATACTTGGCATGAGTACACCTGAGGAGGCGTTTTCTGGTAAGAAGCTTGATATTTCCCATTTGAGGATTTTTGGTTCACCTGTTTACATTCATGTGACGAAGGATGCCAGGAAGAAGCTGGAGCCAACCGCAGAGGTTGGGATATTTGTGGGGTACACTGATACACCCCACAACTATCATGTGTATTTGCTAGACAGTCGCAAGACTGTTGTGCGACGAGATATCAAATTTCATGAGGAGAAAGCCATGAAGTGTTCGCTTGAGAGGGAGCCACACTTGCATGCAGATGAGGAGCTATTAGTTCTTAAGGATGAGTCTTAGGATGTGGATCAGCCACAAGATGAGGTTCATGGAGTGGAAGAGACCACTCAAGCAGCGCCAACCATTAGAGGGCGGAAGCACACTACAGAAGCTGAGCGACTGGCTCAAGATGCAGAGAAGGTTGTAGGAGCACCTACATCACAGCGCAGACAGAGATAGTCACCTGACTGGTATAATGGATACATGGCTCTTATGAGAAAGTGTATTGTGATAGAGCCATCCTCTTTCGAGGAAGCTATGGAGGACCCCGCATGGGTAGATGCCATGGTGGAAGAGTATGATTCGATTGTCAGAAACAGTGCATGGGAGATTGTCCCGAGACTGGAGGGGAAATCAATGGTGGGTTCGAGATGGATCTACAAAGTGAAGCGAAGCGCGAGTGTGGAGAAGTACAAGGCAAGATTTGTTGCCCGAGGCTTCTCACAGATTGAGGGGATTGATTATGAGGAAACCTTTGCACCTGTCGCAAGGTATTCTTCCATACGGACGATTCTTGCTCTCTCAGCGCAGATGGGGTGGCACGTTCATCAGATGGATGTGAAGACTGCGTTCCTCAACGGGGTGATTGAGGAGGAGGTGTACATAGAGCAACCCGAAGGTTTCGAGATCTTCAGCAGTGAGTTGCATGTGTGCAGGCTCAAAAGAGCGTTGTATGGGTGGAAACAAGCACCTCGTGCTTGGTACACACGGATAGACAGTTATTTCACTGGACTTGGATTCTCCAAGAGTGAGGGGGATCCGAACCTATACCAGATTGTGGTGGAGGGTAAGTTGTTGATCATTGTACTTTATGTAGATGATTTGATTTTGACAGGTGATGAACTGTTGATACACTCATGCAAGGTTGATCTTGCAAAGGAGTTTGAGATTAAGGACTTGGGCCTCCTTCATTATTTCCTGGGATTGGAAATTTGGCAGCGCAGAGATGGAATGTTTGTTTCTCAAGGCCCGGGAGATACTGGAGAAGTTCAACATGCATGGCTGCAAGCCTGTTGATACTCCTATTCCTGGTGGTTGGAGGAAGGAGGATGCTACTTCGACGGAGGTAGTGGATGCCACTATTTATCGACAGTTGGTGGGGTCGCTTATGTATCTGGTCAATACACGACCCAACATATGCTATGCTGTTAACCAGCTTTCACAAGCTATGGTTAAGCCTACCAAGCTCTACTAGAAGGCAAGCAAGCATGTATTGAGATATCTCAGAGGCACATTGGGATATGGATTATGGTACAGACAGTCAGATGAGGTAAAGTTGTGTGGCTTCACGGATGCAGATTGGGCAGGGAGCCCAACAGACAAAAAGAGCACATCTAGAGGGATTTTCAGTATCGGGTCGACAGAAGTTTCTTGGTACAACAAGAAGCAGAGATCCATGGCACTCAGTTCAGCAGAGGCCGAGTATATGGCAGCGAGTTTGGCTGCATGCGAGGCTATATGGATGAGAAAGATCCTGGTCGGGTTTTTCAGTTCATACTTAGATCCTACTATGATTTATTGTGATAATAAGAGTTGCATTAAACTCTCATTTAATCCAATATTTCATGATAGATCTAAACACATTGGCATCCGATATCATCATATCAGAGATTGTGTGCAGCGGAAGATCATGTTACTTTCATACATTCCCACGGAGGGTCAGGATGCTGATATCTTGATGAAGGCGCTCACCAGGAGAAAATTCGAATACCACAGAGGCAGGATAGGGGTGATAGATAATCCTTATCTTGTTGAGAGGGAGTGTTGAGATTGCAACAAGATGATGAGCTTAGTGGAAAGAAGTTGCCTTCACTAAGTGGGCTCGCAGGCTATTTTTGGCGCAAAGTCTATTTTTAGACATGGATCATGTTCTATGAGTTGTGCAGGATGCTATTTGTGGATGGTTGTTGAAGTTGGAAAAAATATGGACTTATGGTTTTAGACATATTGAGGCGGAATCTGTTGTGAATTGCCGGTCTAAAAATAGATATGTTGAATATTATTAGCTCTTAATAATATTTGGACTATAAACATTATCTTATTCTCTTGGAGCACTTCAGTTAAGTGCACAGATGTGGCACAGGAGCTAACAGAAGGAATTACGCTATTCCTGGGGGTTAAGTGGAGCTATTGGATGGATACTTCAGTTAGAACTCATGTGACAGAGTTTGGTGGAGTTATTGAGCTAGTTGATGGAGTTGTGTTCAGTTTAACTGAGTTAAACATAGTTGAGCTAGTTGTATCTAGTCTAACTGATTGATACACTAGTGAGAGTGGTGTGAATTAATTATTAATTAATTCACTAATTATAAACTCATTAATCAACTAAATAATACATCAGTTAACTTCAGTGCATGGACAGTTTCAGTGGAGACCAGTGCAGAGATAGGTGAAAGAGAAGGTTAACTATCAATTGTGACTATAGTGTTGCATATTTGCAACAACCAGTGATTGGAGGATACCATGAGGATTGCGCAGTACAAGCTAGGTGGTTTATGTTATTTAATGAGCCATCCTACAACATTGATTACGCAATAGAGGCTGGCTATCAGGTGGCAGAGATTGGAGCATGTGTTTTGCTAGATATAGCTTGATTAGTGTGTAGCAATTAGAGGTTGTGCTGAGAGCTTGTGAGGAGCTTTGTACAATGATTGTTACCTGATATCTATGACATATAATATACAGATAGTTGGGGTTTTTAGCTTTAATCTTTCCCATGAAATACTGTGTTCATATGTGTGATTGTTTATGGTTTTAATGTGTGCATGCAATTGATTTTATTTCCGCATGTAATGATCAATGGTAGAAGAGATTCTGTATTGTGCATGAAGTTAAAATAGCGTGTGATCAGGAGAATCTCGGTGAATAATATATTATTTATTCAAAATTTCTACAGGATCATGAGGTGTTGATCGAACGGTGCGGGTTGCGTGCGATAGGCACAGAGATGTGGGCAGAGGAACTGGTGGGCCATGTAAGTGACATGTTCTTTTGTCGTGAAGAGGACAATGGGGTGGTGGTTGGGTTATGCACGAGCTGTTAGATTTGCAGATCCAATGGTTAAGATTAAAGCTTAGGGGAGGATGAGAAAATGAAGAGATACGAAGGGAAATTAGGTTCTGTGGGAAAAAAGGTAGGGGCTTGGGGGAAAAGGCGCGGACGTGGTCCTATGGAAAAAAAGGTGACCGAGTGTGAAAAAGAAAAGGCCTGAGGACTTATGTGCCCAGTTGCAGCATGTGGTATTATGATAGGGAAGGGGCTAGACTAAAGTCCAGAAAGGGGCTTAGTGCCTTAGTGAAAAAGTGGGTTTTAGGCCAAAAATGAAGGCCTTTTAAGAGGATTTGGGGGTTCCGATAGGGTTGAATAAGCGTTTTAAAGGTCAAATGAAGGGAGGGAATGAATTAAGAAAGGATTTATGGGGGATAAGAGGGTGAAAAGAGGCCTTCAAAAAGGGTACAAAGACTGCTTTTTTTAAGAAGGGGAAATGGTAGAATAAGAAGGAAAAGATTTGATGAAAGCAACCTCAGGAAGAAATCCTTTGGATGATCCATGGGATTTATTTAAGGTTCATGATGAGGATTATAGTGAAACAACAATGAATATTAATTCAAAGGATAAGAAATCATCCTAAGACTTCAAAGATGATGGATTTTCAAATGAAATATATCTCTTGAAGGCTTGAAAACAAATTTATCCACCATCGGGTATATCATAATTTATAGGTGGCTAACAGTGGCTCCACTTGGGGAGGACAACTGTCATGCCCCTACACCTCAGGTGTCTTCCAACCACGCCTTGTAGGCAGGTGCGGCACTGCCGTACTTTTTATTTTTCTAAATACTTAAGTACCCAGACTATGCCTTTAGCAACATTCGTTAGTTATTAGAAAATGTTCTTTCAATTATGTGGAATAAAACATAAACATCAATATCCAATCCACAAGTACGCCCATACATAAAAGGGAGGGGCAAATCCCTGTTAAAATGAATCCGCCTGGATAATATGTTTCATAAAAAAACAAGTTTACAACCTCCAATCCAGCAAAAACCACTCCTGCTCCTTGGCAGGGCTATTTGCCTTTTTTCCAAGCTCTAAGGCTTGCCAATCATCAAAATAGCCTAGAAAAATCATATAAAATCAAGAGTTTCAACCTGCGGAAGTGCTGCCCAAAACTGCCCAAGTGCTGGTCACTCGGGTCACTCAACCATTGCTCCAAATCAGTGCAGAGCTTTTTCTAAGCTGACCATGTGTCCAATCCGTCCCTCACCCATATGGTTGGATGCGCCTTGGAAATACGCACCTTTTTCAATTTACGGCACCTCAATCCGACACCCGACGCTCCCGGAATCGTGTTTTTACTGCTGGGCCGTCCCGTTCATGGGCGCCCAGGTCGACCCGACTCGACCCGCCCGTTGTTTAGCTGCGCCCGACCCAACCTGACCCGACCTACGGTGGGGCCTATGGTGGTCTGCGGTGTGGCGCGCCCAACTGCGACCCGACTCGACCCGACTCCATTCAGCTGCGTTTCTTCGTCCAACGAGTTGTTGGCAACTCGTGTGCTACCCTTGACTTCGCTTGATGTTCGTTATTGTTGATTGAACTTGGTTGCCTCCACTCTCCAACACGCCATCATATATATATGCACGTCCAAGTGAAGTGTGGGTCACTCGTTTTCCACGAGCCGACTCGTCCGTTTGGTCATTCGCCCACGAAGTGTCGCGACGCCCACGCTCAATACGTTGGCCGACTCACCAACTCGTCCGTTGGTCTAACTCGTCCAAGGGGCGCCCCGTTGCGGTATAAACGCATCTTTCCAATGCCATGTTGGTCAAGTACGACGCGCCTCACCTCCAACTCGCCCTCGTGACTTGCCTCGCTACACCCGTGCGCCCGTGCCTCTCCGGTGCGTCGTTACGCCTGTTTCGTTGCACGGCGCCCGAACTCATCCAAACGCCCAACCGGCGCGCCCGTTCCACCAAACGCGCCCATGAAGTCATGGGGCCTTACATCCTCCTCCACTTCAAATACGACTATCGTCCCGATAGTGCTACCATCATCGCATCATATCGTCGCAACTTTCGTCGCAAAGTCTCATCGCACAATATCGTCGCAACGTCATTGCAAAAACCAGCAGGGTTCATGTCCATGAGATATCTCCCCAATCCTAGTCAAATCCATGTGAATCTATGCATCAAGTACTCCAACCAACATCAACATAACAAAATCTGCTATGTATCCGGCATAACTCCGCACACTTCCGGACCCCACAACTCGAACTAGTTGGGTAGCTAATCCAACCATAACGTCCTCATCGTGAGAATGAACATCCTCATACCATGCGTTAGTCATTCCTCCTGCAACCTGTCACATCCATCAACTCGATCAAGTCTGAATCTCATCCAAGTGCCATGTTTGGGTCCATGAAGTGATCCATCTCATCCACAACATGCTGTCCATGATGCTAATCCATGTGCTACTTGTATAAAATTAGGCTCATCCTCCAAGAATCATCAAAGTAAGAAATGTGGCTAAGTCAAATAGACTCAAGCCCATGCCAAAGTGTGTACCACCAAGGCATCCATCATGAACTCCCATGCCTCATCATATCCAAAGCATTGGTAAGCCTACTTGTATTGGCCATGAGTGCCATCACAAGTTCTCAATCTGCAAACATATGAATGTCTCATAGGATGCTCATCCAACCAATGTCCAAGTTGCTCATGGTGAACAACGTCCCATCAGTCCATCTATAAAAGATCTCCATGTAGTCCATGTCCATGACTTTGGCTGCCCATGGGTTCATCCAAGTGAACTCAACTCAACTCTCATCATCATCATGTCCCAACATATCGAAGTGAAGTGCTCTCGGTCACTCCTACCTATATCATATATGTGAGTACTTCCTTCAAGCTGCTCCTCCACTAAAGGTTTGCCAAGAGGTCCTTCTTAGTTGAGGCCATGAAGAAGTCCACTCCATCAACGTGCCCTACCACCAAGGTAGTGTGTGGGTCATGCTGGGCACTTGCCATTCTATGTGGCTAAGCATGACCCTTTCCCATCACAAAGGCCATCACGTTCCACCCTTGTCCCGAGAATTTGAACCATCAAGTGTAAGGTCCCAAATTGCCTCAACAAGGTTTGTATCGTCCCATGTCCCTTGTTCCATCAATGTACAAGGTCTCATCGTAGGCATCCACAGAGTAGTCATCAATGGTGTTGGCAAAGAAGTCACCTTCTTCCTCATCCCCATATGCGATCCATCCTCCTTATGCTTCCATGAAACACAAGTCATATCTCCATGAAGACTCCTCACGTGAGTGTCCTCCATCCTCATCAATGCCTTTGATGTGTTCGATCCTGGTACCACTTGCTCATCAAGTTCCTCCTCGATCATGGTTACATTTGCAACATCTCCATGTGGATTGTCCACCAATGCTTGCAATGTGTCTTGTCTTGGTTCAACTTGTGTCACAAGTTCGTCCTTCATCTCTTCCATCTTCATATCATCCTCATGAGAATCATCCAACAATGCTTGCAACGTGCACGATCTTGGTTCAACTTGGTTATCAAGTTCACCCTTGACATCTTCTACATCTGATCCATCCTTTGGTTTTCCAAGTTCAGCAGTTCGCCCATGAAAGTATTCCAAGAAAGTCCGCATCTCCACTATCTCGTCTTCAATGTGTTCCAAGTGTTCCTCCACTTGCACAAGAGCCTTGTAGTGTTCCTACCTCATTTCCTCCAAGAACTTCGTCATGTTTATAAGCCTCTTTCAAGCCTCCAAAACTGCTTTCCTTGTAGCTTCAAGCTCCAATGTTTGTGGTGTCTTTGGTTTAGGTTCAACTTGCTGTAAAATTTCTTCCTTTACCATAAAAACATCCATAACATTCTGCTTCGTCTTCCCCATAGAAGGTTTTAATCTCTTCTTATGGTTCTTCTCTTCAAGTTTAACAAGCTCATCTCGGTGAGTTTGTAGCTCATAGCATAATTCCATCCATCCATCAAACTGGTCCATCTTGTCTCGAAGTCTTTCAATCTCATATTGGTTTGAGTCAGAGATCCCCTTCTTGCACAAGGCCATAAGAGAGATCTTAGCCTCATTAACCTCTTCATGAATCTTCTTAGCCTTCTTCCAAGTTTCCACCAATTTTCTTTCCAAGACTCCAAGTTTGTTCCAAATCCTTGGGATTTCTTCATTCAGCTGCTTTATCCAATGCAATGTTTCACAAGTCTTCTCTTCGAATTCTTCCCAACTCGGCATGTCTCCTTTTCTAGCTTTAGCCCTGAAAAACGCCTTGTTTCAGCTAAGGTTTCAAGAGAAACCCCAAATATATAAGTCAGCTTCAACAGCGTCTGCAGCCCTGCAACTCTGTCCAGCTCTGATACCAACTGATGTGCAACAACAGTTGTGTTATCAGATGTTCATCCGTTCATCCAGGTAGCTCTGATACCAACTGTCACGCCCCTACACCTCGGGTGTCTTCCAACCACGCCTTGTAGGCAGGTGCGGCACTGCCGTAGTTTTTCTTTTTCTAAATACTTAAGTACCTAGACTACGCCTTTAGCAAAATTCGTTAGTTATTAGAAAATTTTCTTTCAATTATGCGGAATAAAACATAAAAATAAATATCCAATCCACAAGTACGCCCATACATACAAGGGAGGGGCAACTCCCTGTTAAAATGAGTCCGCCCGGATAATATGTTTCATAAAAAGTCAAGTTTACAACCTCCAATCCAGCAGAAACCACTCTTGCTCCTTGGCAGGGCTATTTTCCTTTTGGCCAAGCTCTAAGGCTTGCCAAACATCAAACTAGCCTAGAAAAATCATATACAATCAAGAGTTTCAACCTGCGGAAGTGCTGCCCAAAACTGCCCAAGTGCTGGTCACTCGGGTCACTCAGCCATTGCTCCAAATCAGTGCAGAGAATTTTCTGAGCTGAACGTGTGTCCAATCTGTCCCTCACCCATATGGTTGTATGCGCCTCAGAAATACACACCTTCTGCAATTTACGACACCTCAATCCGACACCCGACGCTCCCAGAATCACGTTTTTACTGCTGGGTGGTCCCATTCATGGGCGCCCAGGCCGACCCGACTCGACCCGCCCATCGTTCAGCTGCGCTCGACCCGACCCGACCCGACCTGCGGTGCGGCCTGCGGTGGTCTGCAGTGCGGCGTGCCCAACTGCAACCCAACTCGACCCGACTCCGTTCAGCTGCGTTTCTTCGCCCAACGAGTTGTTGGCAACTCGTGTGCTACCCTTGACTTCGCTTGATGTTCATTGTTGTTGATTGAACTTGGTTGCCTCCACTCTCCAACACGCCATCATATATATATGCACATCTAAGTGAAGTGTGGGTCGCTCGTTTGCCACGAGCCGAACCATCCGTTTGGTCATCCGCCCACGAAGTGTCGCGATACCCACGCCCAATACGTTGGCCGACCCACCAACTCGTCCAAGGGGCACCCCGTTGTGGTATAAATGCGTCTTGCCAACGCTGTGTTGGTCAAGTGCGACGCACCTCACCTCCAACTCGCCCTTGTGACTTGCCTCGCTACACCCGCACGCCCGTGCCTCTCCGGTGCGTCGTTACGCCCGTTTCGTTGCACGACGCCCGAACTCATCCAAATGCCCAACCAGCGCGCCCGTTCCACCGAACGCGCCCATGAAGTCATGGGGCCTTACAAAAAATATCCCTTTAGGTGTTTAGAACCTCAGTAATCTCTGTATTTAGTAGACCAGTGCCTTATCCATTGGGCAAAATTCTTCATTCGACAACTTTTCATTGTCCTGCAGCAAGAAATCCATTTGAAAAACACTTCTTATACCTACCCCAAACTATTTGTCCTAGCATTGTTTTCTTCTTTGAGTGCACTTAGATTGGAAATCTCTTTTACCAACATTTTATTTTGCAAACAGAAAAAATAAACCTATCTAATGCTACCCTTATTTCTCCATGATTTTAGATTAAGCAGTTGAACTCATAAGTTTCTCTACCTAACTACTATCTGTCAAGATTAAACTGTCTGACAGATTTCATTCTCTATATTCTAAAACAGAAATTGAAAACACAGCCAAACCAGGATTAGGCTGTCTGATTTGCTATGGGTCCATGGCATAAATACAAGCTACACATGAACTGGAAATTGTAGTATTTCCAAACCAAAATTTTGAAGGCTGAAGATCTGAAATTCAGAACGTTCTTCCTTCTCATTGTGACTCAGATTTTGAGCTTTTTAGAGTCACCCCTTTTTTTCTTTCAGCTATGGTTTTGATCTTGTTAGAGATGTTTTCTTTTTCTTTGCTGGTTCAAGTTTTGAGCATGTTAGAACCAGTCTTTTCGTACCTTTGTCTTAGATTTTGGTCTGATTAGAGCCATTCTTTTAATGCTTCATAGGTTCAAATTTTGAGCTTGTTAGAACCATTTTTATTTTGTCCTAATCTACCCTACTGATAAGCCAAGATTAAGCAGTTTGGAAAATATTCTTCACTAACCTATCAGTAGTAAATTGAAATCTACCCAATCATGATTAGGCTGTATGATTGGACAATAGTGCTCCTTAAAGTAGTGGCATTTGAGCTTGCACACTTTCATATTTTCCTTTCCCTTTGGTATGGGGCTATATCTTCCTTGTTTTATTTCTGCCCTCTTTTCTATTTTTTATTGTTTTTTATTTTTCTTTTTCTTTCAAAGAAAAAACTAAAAAACTAACTAAATGCTCACAGCCGAGATTTATTGACATTCCTACCTACCCTAATTTAACTTGGAATATTTACATGTTTAGCTGATGAACTCTCTTTTCTAGTACAACCAATCCAGTAAATGATTCCATGATTGGTCCTTCTTCATCTCTTTGGGAAGGCTGGACAAACAGGGCCACTCCCATTCCTTTTGTTTCTTAGCAACAGTGCTAAATAATATTCTTGCCTTTGGTAATATACTACTCCTAACAACCTTTATCCGTTCCTCAAATATCTTCAAGAAATGAGCATAGGGATCTTGAAACAATGCCTAGTTATGAATATTTGGAAGATAGGTTTCAACCAGGATTTCCTTTTCCACTCGATCAAGGAAAATATTCTTTTGAGAAAGAAAATCTTCCTCATCTTCATTATTTTCTGAACTGGAGGACTCATCATATACTGCAGTGTTGTCCTCTTGTAGCTCTGAGATATTCTGATTTGGTGGGCTAAGCTCTGTGAAAATATCCATGTATTCTTGAGCAGGGGTCTGTTCATTGCTTCCTCTTTTTCAAGAGAAGGCTCCTTGGTTTCAACCTGCTCAAAAAGTTATTCATTGTTTTCTTCTTCACCCTTTGAGATGAAAGGCTGCTGATTTCCAAATGAATGGAAACTATTACTGATGATCTGAGATAAAGCAGAGTGAAGATTCAATGAATCTTCACCTGCTACTAGAATTTCATAACTTTCCTCATCAGTATCATAAATATCCTGGTTCGGCTCATTACTTTCTTGGAGTTGGTGGAACTGATCTTCCTCCCACAAATCTACTAATGGTGGCCATGCGAGATCAACTTCTGTTTGGAGAAAATCGTCATCAAATAGATCAAAGTTAGGAAAATCATCAAAGTAAGTAATGCTACCAATCAAACATACCGGATTATCAGCAGATCTTTCTTCATTATGATTTACAGGGGAGGTTTCTAAATCTGTAAAACAAAGCTTAGTAGATGAATGAGCAAGAGTGTTTATTCTGCAAAAATTTTCAGAGGCTGGCTGTCTATTGATGATTTGATCTATTTCTTCTTCTGTCAAAGGGGAAGATGTTTTTGCATTTCTTTGAGCAGAAGTGCAACAGCTCTCTATTTCTTGTGAATACTGAGTTTGAGGCTGGATGTCTTCTTGGGCCTCAGATAGAAGGGCTGATGAATCATTGTTTTGATTTTTAGGAACATCTTGAGTAATGTCTTTGATTTCTTGGTTAATTTCTTCCTAAACTGATTCATCTAGGTTCTTGTGATAGTCAAAATGCATGTGAAATTATTGAATGGCTTTTGAGAGATCCTTAGGATGCATATCAACCATATCCTCATCAATGTCTAATAGGTATTGTATGATGTTCTGAGATTGATCACAACAATCCCATGATAAGGATGGAGAGTTTTCTTTATAATTCTTGTAAAATACTTGGTGCATGTCTTTTAAAGAAAACAAGCTCTTAGGTTCTAACCATTCACACCAATTCCTTGCATTACCTTCTAATGTTGCCATGAACATTTTCATAATACAGTCCTCATGCCATTCAACTTTTAACCTCCACACATGTATATGAAACTTGGTGAGATGTAACAAGGGGTCATCAACATTTTCATCCTGAAATATAGGTAGGTATTTCAACCAATTATTTCAGGCATTTTGTGTGGGAATCCAGGGATATGATCCTTACTCATTGGGGCATATCTTTGTTGTATCCTTGGAATCATGCTTTTAAATAAGAAAAGAGGTCACTGTGCCTATTCAACCAGTTCAGAGTCTTTTTCTAGTGGAGTCATTAGGCCTTTTGGGATTGTGGAGTCGTTAGGTGGAATATTTTGAAATTTGCTGTCCACCATCAGCATGATTGGATCTGCTTAATGCATTCCTAGGGGAGTTTACAAGGACTGGTAAAATGATAGGCCTACTGGAGGCCATTGGAGTCGCTAGGTGGAAGTTTTAGCTCCCTTAGAGGTAAAATGTTCTATGGTCCACCACCAATGTTTATTATGAAGGCAACCTGAATTTTTTTTTGAGTTTTTTGAGTTTTGTGTGGTTATTTAAGGACTTACTAAGTATACAAGAGTTTGCTAGACTATTATGTACTAAATAGCATCCCACCGTGATCGCCATTATGTTGGTGTGAGAGGTGGGATAAGTCCACAGGGTGTTATTTTAATACAAGGACTTCTAAATGTTCAGAGATGTGTATGTTTAGTGCTTATTTCAGAAGGTCCCACTGTGATTGCCATTATGTTGGGGTCTTGTGATTTGGTATATTGGCATGCCAAGTGACAAGGCAACATACAAACCAAGCTTTAGAGCTCTGGGATCTAGCCCTCCTAGTCTCAGATAGGGATCTCTCAATATGTTTATAAAGATATGTCTTGGAAGGTTTAGAAGTTGATTTTAGGCTAGTTATGAGGTGTAGGGTTGTTTTTTTTGTTTGGTTGGACAAATATGTTTCATGCAGTATAGATAGAGCATGGGAATCTACAAGCCATTGGGCAATGGAGTCATGTGAAAGTCCAAATAGTTATGGTTGAGAAGGAAGGGAAACCATAAGGCAAATATAACTCGGTCAAGGATCTGTTGAATAATATAGGTGAAATGGGATGAACATTAAGGACTAAGAGTGAAAAGCAAACTAAACCCTTTCACAATGACTTAAAGGATTCGGGGAATGCCCTATTTCCTCCAGTAAGCTCACTATTTTGGACTTAATCAACAAAAATATTCAAAGAAAAAGAGAAATGAAGACTAAAACCCTCTTAATGAATTATAGGATTCGGGGAATGCCCTATTTCCTCCTATAAGTTCACTATTGAGAGCTTAACCAACAAAGACATAAAATTTCATTCAAAGAAGAGGAAATGCCTTAGACATCTAGGACTGCAATTATAGGGACCTTTAACACAATAATTACAATAATGAACAGAGGGTATGATTGAAACACGCCTCTATGTAAAACTGCAAGCATTAATAATTAAAGGGAGATTTCAGATACAAAATTCAGTGGCAAGAAAGAGGGAACGCCTAAACAGTCTTTAACACAACTGAATTTACCATTTCTGAAATAAAACACACTGAATATTCAAGAGAGAAACTAGACTACCCTGTCATGTTTAGTAGTGGAAAAAATATATACAGTGAAGGATAAACAGGTCAGAGGTACTTTTGAGATACATTTCTCTACCTAAACTTTTTATCCTACTGTAAGTCAAAGAAAAATGGAACAAAGTGATAGACGGGAAAAACACATTAACAATAAGAGATTACTTCACCAAAATCAGGCTCAAGGATCCAATGTTCCAGCCTCCTTCATCAACAGAAAAAAAGAGACCTCCACACTCCTTCAGAACACCAATGCTTCTTCAAAGAAACAATCTATGTATTGCTTCAGAAATCACCAAATGCCAACCTTTTATAATGAGACTTCAAAGAGTCTTTATAGAGAAAATGGGAAAAGTAGGTGAAGAAAGTTTTAATGATATTTTAAGGTAGAGGAAGAGTGTATTCTATTTTTCACTCTGCTTAATAAATATTACATTCATGTTGGATCATTTCTGCTGTTCTTGTTGAATTCAGGACATATAAGCAGGTTGGAAATAACTCCAAAGAGTGTCTTCTGGATGGTTGCAGCAGTTTCTGTCATTCCTTCTAGGACAAGATAGATGAAAGGATGGGCTATAGGCTTCCCATACCTTACAATAACTGTTCTGACAATTAAAGATGTGATGTCAGTGTGATAACTGTCAAAGTGTATTTATAGGTGAAATGCAGGCTGCAGGTGGCCTCAGATATTTTGATGAATTAATCTGCTTTGTCCTGATGTACATGAGGTCTGACTGGTTCACCTTGTCTGATTTGTTTTGTCTTTATGAACTGTGCTTTTTCCTTCATGTCCAATCTGTAGGCTCGAGTCCTTTAATCTTCAAACTATATGCTCAAACCTTTATCTTTTATTACTTCATTGATCTGTATTTAACCTTTGTTTCTTGACAGGTACTTTTACGCGCTGGAGGGTTTGGTTAATAGTCAATAATCATGACCTATTGAATTAATACCTTGGAAATTACCCCTTCTAATTTCCTTCTTGTATCGATCATGGTCTTGGATCGTCATCTTTGACCTTGTGTCATCTTTATTGGGCTATGGGATATTCAGGCGCTCAAAACCCTAACATAGAACCTGCAAAACAAAAAACTGTTACGAAATCCTGCGTTGTTTGGGCTGTGATTGCTTGCAGAGGCTCTGAGGTGGCGTAGGAGTAGTGAGAAGGTAGATGTATGCAGCAGAGAGACGGAGAAACCATGGCAGAGGCTGTACCAGGTTTAAATTTGAATATGGTGCGAAGAAATGGATTGTCGGTTTTGGGAAAACCATTAATGGTTTTCGCGCAGCGAAATGGGGGTAGGTGGTTTTGGGCGAATGGGATGCGATTCCATACACCGGGCGACACATGGATTCTTAAAACCTCCCATTTCACAAAATTTTGAAATGCTAATCCTTGGGCATAAAAATTTTGCGATATGGAGTGTCTGCTGTCGGA
The DNA here is from genome assembly GCA_034641835.2 of Pinus albicaulis. Taxonomy (NCBI): domain Eukaryota; kingdom Viridiplantae; phylum Streptophyta; class Pinopsida; order Pinales; family Pinaceae; genus Pinus; species Pinus albicaulis. The sequence continues at coordinate 781,441,491 of CM076578.1, forward strand.
TCATGAGGTGTTGATCGGACTGTGCGGGTTGCGTGCGATAGGCACAGAGATGCGGGCTTAGGAACTGGTGGGCCAGATAAGTGACGTGTTCTTTTGTCATGAAGTAGAAAACAGGGTGGTGGTTGGGTTATGTGCGAGCCGTTAGATCCGCAGATCCGACGGTTAAGATTAAAGCTCGAGGGAGGATGAGAAAATGAAGAGATACGAAGGGAAACGAGGTTCTACGGGAAAAAAAGTAGGGGCTTGGGGGGAAAGGCACGAACATGGTCCCATGGAGAAAAAGGTGACCGGGTGTGAAAAATAAAAGGGCTGAGGACTTATGCGTCTGATCACGACGCGTGGTCCTATCATAGGGAAGGGCCTAGACTAAAGTCCAGAAAGGGGCTTAGTGCCTTAGTGAAAAAGTGGGTTTTAGGCCAAAAATGAAGGCCTTTTAAGAGGATTAGGGGGTTCCGATAGGTTTGAATAAGTGGTTTAAAGGTAAAATGAAGGGAGGGAATGAATTAAGAAAGGATTTATGGGGGATGAGAGGGTGAAAAGAGGCCTTAAAAAAGGGTACAAAGACTTTTTTTTTAAGAAGGGGAAATGGCAGAGTAAGAAGGAAAATATTTGATGAAAGCAGCCTTAGGAAGCAGTCCTTTGGATGATCCACGAGATTTCTTTGAGGTTCATGATGAGGATTATAGTGAAACAATAGTGAATATTAATTCAAAGGATAAGAAATAATCCTAAGACTTCAAAGATGATGGATTTTCAAACGAAATATATCTCTTGAAGGCTTGACAACAAATTTAGCCACCATCGAGTATATCATAATTTATAGGTGGCTAACACTGGTTTATGTCAATGGTGACGTTTTTCTTACTGTAATTGTCATTTTTCTCATGTTTTCCACTTTTCCCACTTTCTCTGATAAAGAAAAAAAAAAGATTAGGATTTACTGTCAAGTACCCTAAATCTCACTGATTAATCTTTATCTTTATGTTTTCTGCTAATTGTGTATTTGAGGATAATTCAATAGAGTGTAATCAGTCCAGGAATGTTGGTGAGTCCATGTCTGGTTGAGTAAAAACTTGAGATTTTGTCCTTGAATGTTCTTGAAAAGTTTTATAAGTAAAGTTGAATTAGAGAAGTCTATGGTTAGCCCCGTCCTCTAGTTTCTTCTCCAACAGTTCTTTGAAAAGTTCCCTTGAGAGTATGTCAAAAGCAACCTAGTTTAAAATTACTTACCTGATCTTAGGCTACCTTTTATGTTTATCATGAATGTTTTCCTTTAAGAATATGCTGAAAGCAGGATAGATTCAAAGTTCTTACTTGATCTTAAGCTATTCTTTGTTTTTAATGTTTTTCCCTTAAAAGTATATCAAAAGCAGGCTACTTTAAAAGTACTTACCTGATCTTAGGTTACTTTGTGTCTTTTCATTGAGTGCATGCCAAAAGAAGACTAGTTTAAAAGTACTTACCTAATCTTAGGTTGTCCTTTGTTTTTATTGTGTGTTTGTTTCTTTCACAACAATTTTTATGTTTCCATATCACAAAATCAATCTAAAGAATACTTTGACATAGATGACTTGCCCCATGGACCACTTTTGAAACTTGTTGTGCAATTAAATCCTTTTGTGACTCCATATCCCAATGGATTGATACTGTTTCTTTCCTATCTTATCAGCTGAACCATTCTTTCAACCTACTCACACCTTTACCCTTTAAAAGACTTCCTTCATTTTGATGATATTCTACCCAACCAAAACCAAAACAAACCCTTGTACGTCATAACTAGCCTAATATCATATCATAAGCCTTAAAGAAATATTATTGAAAACACTTATATAGAGAGATCCCTCTCTGAATCCAGGAGGGCTAGATCCTAGGATTCCAAAGTGGTTTTGATGTAAGCTCTGCAACGTTTGTTCTTTCCAATCTTGCAAACTACGAAGGCCTAACATAGTGGCGACCATACTGGGGAAATTTATTGAGTAATAGATAACTTCAAAACTCAAAGAACCCCTATTTTTAAATGAAACAAGTGTCACCAAGACTGGTTATTATTGATTGTTGATGGTGAACAACAACTAAACCTTGAAAACAAGTAAAAACCCTTCACCTGGTGACTCCATTGGTATTCAGTAGGCCTGTTGACCCCACTGGTTTGTCCTAAGACTCCACTGGGAAACTTTATCATAACATCATACCAACTGATTTAAGAAGACTTTGAAGATTAAGTTTTCTTATTAAAGATCAGTTAGCTTATTAAAGATTATCATACTTGGTTGAACTATTCTCATAATTGGGTCTAAAAACATCTCATAGTGGCTTCTAGAAGAGTTTATACTAGAGCCTTTCCTGACCCGAGTCCTCTTGAGATAATTGATAATCTAGAAAGTACCCTTAGGAAATCTCCTAAATCCAAGAATTCAACTGTTGTCAGACCAATTCATAGAGCTAATTCTGTTCCTGAAAACCTCTTAGCTCTGCAAAATACACAAGTTGACTTTCCATTCATAAGAAACCCATCCAGAACCAAGTCACTTAGTGATATAGATCAGATAGACTTTGAGCCTATGCACTCACCCCAATGTAGTAGTGAACACAATGATAGCAGAGAAACCACCCCACCTGATTTGCATTTCATTCTTAATTTTGGGTTCTCTCATCCTAGATCTGCTCAACAGTCTCCTGCTAGTCCAAGTACTTCTGTTATCCATACACCCACTGTTCAAACTACTCCATTCCATCATCCCCCTCCCATCTTACATCCTCCACCTGTAAACCTCCCATTTTTTCCACAACCACCTATCATGGCAACATGGTATGCTCCTCTAGTCCTTCCTTTACCATTAATCAATCTGCCACAGAATTATCAGTCCAAGATTCCATTATATGATGCTGGTAGTTCCATTACTGCTTAAATACATGTGGAAAAGATGGTTGACTATTTTGATAGAAATGATATAGATGATGAAACTGTTAAACTCAGATTGTTTGCTCAAAATTTAGAGGGAGAAGCAAGAAAATGGTTCAAAATATTAACCCCTAATAGTATTAATGACCTCCAAAGAAACACTGAGGAAAGTGTTAAAAATTATTGCACTAGGTTCAATAGTGTTTATAATGCACTACCCCCAGATTTGAAACCTCCACAAGGCTCAACTTTGGCAAAATTCCCTGAAGGATTTGATCCTGAAATGGCCTATCAGCTAAGAGAAAGGGATCCCTTGACCTTGGAAGACATGCAGAAGGGAGCTCTTGCTGTGGAAGTAAATTTGATTGAGAAAAGAGCTAGGATGAGGAATGAAAAGAAAGTATCTTTTAGGGAGGAAACTGCACCTTCCACATCTAGTTCAAAAATGGAAAGAATGCTGGAGGAAATGATGAAGAGGATAAGCATATTTGAGAGAGCACAATGTAGAGAAAATCAATCATCTCCCCAAAATAGAAATCAGTCTCAAAATCAGAATCAGAACTTTAGGAGAAATCAAACTCAGAACAAAAAAAGAGAGGATTATCAACAGATCAGACCTCCTTTACAAGAAGATTATGTTAATGAGGATGAAGAAACAAATGAAGAAACAGAGGATGAGTAGATAAACATGTTGGGAGTAAGCAATGCGGATTCTGATTTCATTTATGAAAGAAAACAAGGTCTATATACACCTTATGATGATAGAAGACCAGAAACTGAATGCTATGAAGCAGACTTTGAAAATTCCATCATAGGATCACCTAAACAATATGAGCTAAGAAGTAAAAAGAATCAAGAAACTCCCAAGAAGAAAACCTCTGAAAATTCTGCCAAAAACAACCCTGTAAATACTTCTAAAAAGACAGTAGAAAATCATCAAACAATGGCTGAAAGTTCTGATCCAAAAAATGGAAAAAACACCCAAATAAATGAAAAACAGAGTGGTGACCCTAGCAGCACTAGTAGTTCAGCTATTGCTCTTGAAAAAACCATTTTAAATGCTGTAAATAGTAGAAATTAGCAAGATGATTTTGCTGATGAATCAGTGACTAAGAAAGCTGAATCAAACTTTTTGAAAAATCAGATTCCCTTTAGCCTAGAGAGTGAAATTTCCAAAATTAAAATCTCTGTCCCACTCACCGAATTAGTCACTCAAAATGTATATATATGTCAAGTTTTGAAAGCTCTGAACATAAAAGAAATTCATGATACTGTTAACTTAAATGATGATACACCAGAGCTTCTGTTTGGTCCTAAAATTGAAGGAAAAATTCAAGAAGGAACTATTGCTCCATTCTACATCAGTTTGAACATCCATGATAATATTTTGCACAATGCCTTGCTTGATTCAGGGGCATCACACAATCTCATGCCTAAAGTAATCATGGAAAAACTAGGCCTTGAGGTAACTAGACCTTATAAGGATTTATATTCCTTTGATTCAAGCAGAGTAAGGTGCCTAGGTCTAATAAAATATCTGTGTGTTAACTTAGCTCAAATCCCAGCCAAAAGCTTAGTAATGGACATTGTAGTGGCTGATATACCCCCCAAATATGGCATGCTTCTTTCATGATCATGGGGTGCTAAGTTACAAGGCACTATGCAGATTGATATTACTTATGACACTATCCCTGTCTTCAGTCAACCTAGAAGACTCTATAGGGAAACACATATGAAATACATGGTGAGTAACCAAGAAAGACTAGAAAAATCCCCTCTTTATTACATACACACTAACCTTGACTCATTTATTCTTTACAATGATGAGATTCCTAATGAGCAAGAGTTAGTCAATAAAACATCACCCAATCTAGTGTTCCCACCACATCCAAACATAGTGGCAGCCATAGATGAAAGGGAAAATAAGGAGAAAACTAAAAAATAGTTTGCAAACTCAGAAAATTACAGCAAATAGATCATAGGTCTTGAGGTCCAAAACAGTCATAAAAGTAGTACCAATCATGGACATCAAATAAAAAATTTTAAAAATACTGAAAATCTTGAGGAAGACAACAAAATTCAGCATAGTACAAACCCACAGGAGCAACACAGTGACATATTAGACAAACTAAACAGAGAGGACAACAATGAAATACATGAAAATTCTGAAAATAGTCCTCTCTGGAGTATGAGTTTTGATGGATGTTGTTATAAAATTGGTGTAGGAGCAAGCATATGGGTGCATAACATTGAAAACAATCATGCTGAGGGCCATTCCTATAGATTAAACTTCCAATGCACAAACAACATAGAAGAGTATGAAGCTCTCCTTTTAGGCCTGATTTTATTGAAAAATTTAGGTGCCAAAAGAATAACAGTTCATGGGGATTCATAATTGATAATTAGACAAGTAAATGGAGAATACACTGCTAAACATCTCAGACTTAGAGCCTATATAGATGATGCCACGGACTTGTTAAAAAAATTTGATGAATTCAAACTCACCTTTGTCCCAAGGAACCAAAATATTATGGCTAATGGATTAGCATTTGTTGCTAGAACTTGTCTAACACTTTATGAAACCAAGCAATGCACTACCCAAGTCAAATATAGACTAGTTGTCCCGGATAATGAAAGATACTGGCAAGTTCTTGATAGAGATAAACAAATAGAAGACTTCTTACAGTCCAAAATTATTTTGAAATACCAAACTATGATTCAGAGTATGAGAAAGACTGTCCCACTGAAGAAAAACCACTTTTTGAAGAAGAAAAATCCCCTAAGATTGCTAAAATAAATATGTTAAACCATAAACCCAAACTTACAACAGAAAATAGCACAAATTTAGAAAATGAAGACTTACAAGTGCTGCAATCTAAAGATCACAGCTTGCCAAGAGGGCTGGTCACATTAGAAGAATTGTTTGACTTGAATGATGCTGCCAAAAAGCCAAAACTGGAACCTATTGAAATTGAAGTGGAGGAATGCAACATAGGCAGTGAGGAAAAGCCCAAAATGATCAAATTATCTAAAACACTACCAGCTCGCATTAAACTGAAATACATTGAGATTTTTAAAGAATTTTCTGATGTGTTTGCATGGAGCTATGAAGATCTGAAATCATATGATACCAAAATAATCTAGCATAAGATACCCCTCAAAGAAAACCAGAAGCCTTTTAAACAAAAATTGTGCAAAATCAACCCTGTTCAATTACCTCTGGTAGAGAAAGAAATCAGAAAAATGTATGATGCTGGAATTATAGTATCTGTTAGATAATCAGAGTGGGTGTCTAATCTTGTATCTATTATGAAGAAAACATGAGAAATAAGGCTTTGCATTGACTTTAGAAACTTAAACAAAGCCTTATTAAAGGACAATTATCTCTTACCCAAAATGGATCAAATCTTAAAAAGGGTAGTTGCTTCTAGAAGAATTTCTTTGCTAGATGGCTTCTCAGGTTACAATCAAATATTGGTACATCCTGATGATCAACTTAAAACAACTTTTACTACACCTTGGGGCACTTTCATGTATTTGAAAATGCCCTTTGGTTTAATGAACGCTGGTGCCACATTTCAGAGAGCCATGGATATTGCATTTTCATAAGAAATAGGTTACTTCATAGTGATTTACTTAGATGACATTACTGTCTATTCTAAAATAGATGAAGAACACCTAATACACTTGAGAAAAGTCTTTGAAAAATGCAGAAAATTTGGGTTATCCTTAAATCCAAAGAAAACATTGTTTGGTCTCTAAGAAGTTAAAATTCTTGGAAATATCATATCAGAAGAGGGAATAAGAATAGATCCAAAGAGGATTGATGGTATATTGCAAATCAACCATCCTAGAAACATCAAGGAACTTCAATATTTCATTGGAAAGATTAATTTCTTGAGAAGGTTCATACCCAAACTAGCTGAACTCCTTAGAAACATGACAAACAAGCTTAAAAGAGAAGGATTTAAATGGACCTTAGAAGCAAAGAAATCATTTGAGATGGTTAAACAAGCCCTTACCAAAACACCAATTCTCATTAGTCTTGATTTTACAAAGGATTTATTTATTTTTTCATTTGCATCAGAACACACAGTAGCTGCTGTCCTATTACAGAAAAACTTGAATGGACAAGAGCAGCCAATTGCAATTTTCAGCAAGGCATTAAGAGATGCACCTTTGAAATACAACATAATGGAAAAACAAGCCTCTTCTTTGGTCAAAGCCTTGAAGGACTTCAGAGTTTACATTTTACACTCCCAAATTATAGCATTTGTGCCTGATTCAGTTGTAAAAGACATATTGACCCAATATCCAGATGGCAAAAGAGGAAAGTGGATTGCTGTAATTTTAGAGTATGACTTAGAAATCAAGCCCAATAAGCTCATAAAAGGTCAAGGACTAGCAAAAATTATGTCTGAATCCAACTTTAAAACTCTTGATATAAACACGTTTAATGCATTAGATGAACAAGAGGATTTGACAGCTCCAATTATTGAAGATCATTTTTTGAATTCATCTTGGTATGCTGAAATTTTGTATGTTTTGCTTAATCTTAATGTCCCTCCTGGTTTTTCAAAAAGAAAGGCAAGATTATTAAAGTTGAAAGCTGTAAATTACTGAATTTTGGATAAATGTTTAGATTGCAAAAACGCTAGTAGATTATTGCTTAAATTTTTGCCTGAGAATAATGCAGGTAAGATCAAGCATGAGCTTCATGAAGGAGAATGTGGAGGCCACCTCTACTGAAATTCAACTGCTAACAAAATCCTTAGAGCTAGTTACTACTGGCCCACTCTCTTTCAAGATGTCCATAAAATGATTACTGCCTGTCACAAATGCCAAATTTTTGAAGGAAAAGGAAAACTACTTCTCTTACCTCTGCAACCAATCACTGTTGAAGCTCCTTTTCAACAGTGGGTTCTAGACTTCATTGGGGAAATCCATCATGCCTCATCTGCCCAACATAAATGGATTCTCACAACAACAGACTATTTTACCAAGTGGATAGAGGCCATCCCATCTAGGAATGCCACAGAATCAGTCATCATTTCATTCCTTTAAAACCATATACTGTCTAGATTTGGTTGTCCTAGGAAGATCATAACTGATAATGCTGTTGCATTTGGATCTAAGAAGATGGTGGAATTCTGTCATAAATATCATATTATATTGGGTCATTCTATAGCTTATTACCCTCAAGGTAATGGGTTGGTAGAATAATCAAATAAAATTTTGGTAAACATTATCAAGAAGTTGCTAGAAGATAACAAGAAATCATGGCACAATAAGCTAGTACATGCATTATGGGCAGACAGATTGACAGTTAAAAAGTCAATTGGGATGTCTCCTTACCAACTAGTTTATGGAACTGATGCAATATTTCCAACCAGTTTAGGAGTGCCAGTTATGAAGCTGATCCAAGAAGTACAGTCTGAAGATGATGATATGACAAGAAGAATAAATCAGAATATACATCTACAACAAACTAGAGAGGAAGTATACATCAGAGCACAACAACTACAAGAAAAAATCAAGAAGCTGTTTGAAAAAAGAACCAACGCAAGTGATTTTAAAATTGGTGATAAAGTTTTAAAATGGGATTCAAGGAGAGAAGATAAGGGAAAACATGGAAAGTTTGATAATTTATGGCAAGGCCCTTATCTTATTCAATTTGCTGTTGGAAACAATGCATTATTTTTACAAGAGTTGGATGGAGCTGAATTTTTTAGAGGTCCTGTCAATGGCAGTGTTAGAGTCGGTCTTTATATCCCTCCGTCAGAGATCATTTCTCTTATTGCATTTCATTTTTTAGGTGTCTCATTCTGCTCATTCATTTGCATTTCGTTAGGGGCATGCCATTTTCTGACGGAAGGGGCTTTGTTCTCTCATTTTCCCTCATGCTTGTACCTGCTGGGTTGGTCAAAATTTATCAAAATTCATCAAAGTGGAGTTCATGTCATTTACAGTCATAGATGGTTATTTTGGTCAAAAAGAGTCTTTCAGTTTCTAGGTCTAGGGTTTTGATCTTCAGAAATGTTAAATAATACCCGCAGGCCATGAGGATGTTTTCAACAAGTTTCATTTCAAGATTTACATTGTCAAATATGCTCGAGGATGTTTCTTCTTCAAAACTCTGTTTTGAAGAAGAAATTGTCAAATTTGTTTTTTTAATAAATATGTATCTTTCCGCCATGAAGTACTTCAAAAGAAGACTCTGGTTTTCCTTTGCCGAGGTTCAATGCCACCATCCTTGCAAAAATCAACCAATTTCATCATTCAAGCTCAGAAAGTCAGTGAGGAAACAAAAAGACAGAAGTTGTATTAAATACAAAAAGTGCCAAAGTTAATAACATTACAAAATAAGTTTTGAGAAGCAAAAATCAAAACCATCTCTTTAAAAGATATTTCTCCAAGATTATTCATTCATTTGCATCAAGAGTTATTGAGAAAATCTAAGAGAGAAGTCGAGTTGGCGTTGAAAGAACGAAACAATAATTTTAGAAGGGCCTACTGTGTGTTTAAATTGAGCTCGGCGCATTGGGATAGGCCGTGGCGCATCCACAGAGCGCGGTGCATAGAGCTGGAGTTCATCGTGCATTTTCCAAAGGGCGTGGCGCATCCACAGAGCGCGGCGCATAGGGCTAGAGTTCATCATGCATTTTCAAAAGGGCGCGGTGCACCCACACGACGCAACGCATTGGGTTTGTGCACGGCGCACAGAGCCCCAAAGGCCAAACTCATCTTTGCTCCATAAAAACTCAATGCGATTTACTTCATTTTTCTCCAAGTAAGTTCTGTGCCCTTGCTATTTGAGTTTAAATCCTATTGGGTGCTATTTGAAAGGAGGAATTCAAAGAGTTTAAATGGTGAAAATATAACCCTATATCCGTATCAAAATTTTCTCCTAGGGTTTGAAATTGGGTGTCAAAAATTGAACTTTGGCGCTTAAAACTCCCACCCCATTTTCATTTGTGCTCTAGCACTGTTATCACTGTTATCACTGCTATTACTGTCACACTATCATTCCACAGTCCCTCTCCTATTCCCGCTGTCCCATATCCCTTATACCCTTTTGTTCCCATGTGTTAATCCTGAAACTCTATCACTTACCATCCATTGACAAAAGCATAATTTCCACAACATTCAAGGACTGCCTCTATATCCTTGATTTCACTTATATTTTGCCATTTCATTAACTCTTGTTCCTAAAAAATACCCCCATCACTATCACCTATTCCTATATCACTTATAAAGGTTCTTAATCCCGAAATTCCCCAAGCAGTGAGTGGCTGTCCTTCCACTCCGAGTTCACTTGACAGTCTATTGTATTCATTGTGATATTTCCTCACAGCCTCTCATTACATATGTGGCACACTTGGTATTGAAAAAAAAAATCTCGTTTTCACCATATATTTATCAGCACCTACTTGTCAAACACCTGTTTTCAGCATCATGTCAGAGACAAATTCATCATATGAGCAGGACAGTGATTCGACCACAGAGCTAAATGTACCGAGGAGGTCTCATAAAAGTGGCAGGCACGTCAGAGATGAGCCCACTTCTTTGGCTCAATTGCAGGCCTGCCTGCTTGCAATGACATGCTTTTAGCAACTGTCATGTTTTCGGTATTGTGAGCTGATATCTCAGATTCAACACCATCAGGAGTTGGTTCGCTTATTTGTCCTACATTTGCATGATGGTCATGTAAACCTTGCTGGAGTGAACTTCACCTTGACACCAGAGACCATTTCTGAGGCAACTGAGATACCAAACATAGGTGAGGAGTGGAATAAGAGACAGCAGCTGGATAGAGCATATTATGAACCTTACATCAGGCCTGTATATTTGAGGTAGTTGAACAGAGTATTCCCGTTCCGGTTTCTGAAGGAGTCCTATGCGCCATTAATGAAACTCATCATTAGATACTTCAGCTGTGAGGGTAGATTCTCACGCCTTTATGCATACCATATCAGAATTTTGATGCATTTCACGAGAGTGCGACTGATGAATATTCCATACTTCATGTGTCGAAACATAGAGCGGATGACTGCCCTTGTGCAGAAGAAGAATCCAGAGCAGCAACATAATAGCATTTATCATTATGCGCTCATCAAGATGATTGTGGTACATCAGTTTGGATTGCAGGGCATCACATGGGATGAGTTCATTTCTCGTGACTTCTTTACAGCCCCTCAGCCTCCTCCAGAGATTTTTCATGATGCAGGTGAGCCTTCACATCAGTTTGAGGTTCCTGAGACAGAGCCTATCAATGTTCCAGTGTGTGTTACCTATCAGAGAGGTACCAGAGCCTTATTTGCAGCAGCACGACGAGTACTGTCTCTGCCCAGGGTGGAAGGGGTCTCGTTACCTTCGACAGTAGCGCGAGTACTATCTCCACATGGCGTGGAAGGGGTCTCACCTTCTACATCAGCACAGGTACAAGACAGAGGCAAGAAGCCTATGCAGGATGAGGGCTCCTCGGGAGGCCAAGATACTGATTTTATATTGATCGATGTTGATACGAGCTCTCCCAGCTCAAAGATGAAAGAGATCATCTAGGAACAGAAATATGAGATCAACACGCTGACCGAGAAATTGCAGAGAGCTCAGTGGGTTATAAATTACTTGGAGCATCAGAATAAACAACTGGAGGATCAGCAGACACTCATAGAGTTGTGGCAAATCCGTGAAGACCGTGAATTGGCCCGAAAGAGACCAGGTGACATGACACCATTTGAGCGAGAGACTTGCCTTACGAGCGTCAAAATTCATCTGGAGAAGCTCTTGGCGAAGGCCAATAGGGACACAGACATGCTCAGACATATGAAAAATCACTATTGGGCCCGCACGCACGTTTGCAGAGCTAAGATGAAGATCCTGAAGGCGAGGTTGAGAAAAGCACGGAAACGTAGGAAAATGCCTGATCCACTCCGAATATTGGCCGAAGCTTCCTTGGCTGAGCATGAGACATGATGGGAGACCTTCACTCCAAATTTCAGCAAATTTGGAGTAAATTTTGTCATTTTTGAAAATTTTGGTTGCAAAACAGGTTTTTCTGCCCGACGCGTCGTGCCACCCGACGCACGCTTATGATTGGGACATCTTCTGGAAGAAAAATTTACATTTTTGGTTTTTTTTATGATAAAATATGCATGCTCAGGAATGGCTGAGAAATTTCATGAAGTTCTGGGCTGCCTAAAGGGCCAAAAACACCTTGAAAATGGCCTTTCTGCCACCTTTTGCACCAGCAGGAACCAGTCTTGGGAGATTGCAGTTTTGGAGGGACAAATGACATCCAAATCCAAAAATTCCACTTGGGTTGGATATCAGACATCCAGGGCTTTCAAACAAGATATCATGAGCTCAATTTTGACTTCAGGAAGTGCCCTAAAAATAGGCTCAAAGTGGCGCGACACATTGAGTTTTTGGGCGCGACGCATAGAGGAATTTTGCCCAATTTTCACTTTTCAGCTCAGAAATTCGGCCAGTTTGACTAGTTTCACTTTTGGATGTAGTTATTGATCTATCTTGATGTAAATTTGTGGATATGATTTAAATTTGGCATGTTTTTACTTGTTCTAGAGGATTCATTCACTAAAAAGTGAAAATTAAGTGAATGGATCAGTTTCCTAGCATATAGAGGTAAGTTGTTTGGCTGCTTAGATTTTAGTTCCATGTTTAGAATTGGTTGAAACAACTCCTAGAAGGATGATCTCGACACCTAGATGCATGGGAAGGGGCTAGGATGGTCTATATATTGTATTTTCTGAGACATTTTCAGGGTTGGATACTTGGGAAAAGTTTGGCACCTCATTGTACATTCATTTCAGATTTTTGGCAAAGAAAAGACGAGAGTTTTGCAGCACTTGTTGGGATCCTTGTGGCTTCTGAGTTTTGATGATGTTCTTCTCATGTTATTTTAAGTTTCATTAATTTTATATGTATGCCATTTCCCTTTCTCGTTGCTTCTGAATTAAACAAATGAGCAACTGAGGTAGAATTCATTGATTTGCTGGTGCTCTACCTTAGAATTTTGTTTAGTTTTTTATGTTTTTCGTCAGTTTGTAGAGGATCCTTACACTCTCTTGCCATTTTCATCTCCTCAGCAGTATTTTCAATCCATTCATTTGATCTAAGACATCAAAGCCGCTGCCTACCTCGCCCCAACTTGAACTCTGCAAGAATTTAGCCTCATTCACAAGCCCAAAATTGTTTTTCCCTTTTTCCAACAAAAACCCCTAAAAAATCAAAATCAAACCCTCCTGTTTGTTTATCTAGCCTAAGATCAGTTGTTGTTTTAGTCATCTCAAGCCCCTTTGAATATTATCATTGAGATTGAACTGGAGAGAGCCCTCTCCTATCCTCGTAGGGCTAGCTACGAGGCTGAGCGTGGTTTGGTGTTGTCGTTTTTCTGCCTTATTTGAGGTGGATTTGGGAACTAACAGGTAGGATGCTCAAACATTACTTTTGTTAGCTGATATCTTAGTTTCAGAGCTTTTTGTTCATTGTATATAACACTGCTTTTTGAATTTGAAAAAAAGAGAAAAATACAAAAAACAATAGAAAATAGAAAAAGAGGGCAGATATAAAAGAAGAAAGGTACAGCCCCATACCAAAAAAGAAAGGAAAACTCTGAAAGTGTGCAAGCTTAAATGCCAATACTTGAAAAAACACTGCTATCTAGTCATACAGTCTAATCATGACTATATAGATTTCAATTTACTGCTGATAGGTTAGTGAATCAGATTTTCCAAACCGTTTAATCTTGGCTTATCAGTAGATTAGATTAGGATAGAAAGAAATGGCTCTAATCAAACCAAAATCTGAGCCAAAGAAAAAGAAGAAAACTGGTTCAAACATGCTTATAATATGAACCAAGAAAGAATAGAAAAGAACAGCTCTAAATGATCAAAACCAGAGTTGAAAGAAAAATTGAAGGATGTTTTTTGTTTTTTCAGATCTTAAGCCTTCACAGTTTTGTTTTAAATTTCTGTAAATAAAGTCTATGTGCAACTTGTACATACAACCATAGACACCATGGCAAATCATACAGTCTAATCCTGATTTGATTGTGTTTAAATTTCTGTTTTAGAGAAATAGAGAATAAAATATGCCAGACAATTTAATCCTGGCAGATAGTAGCTTAGGTAGAGAATTGATGAGTTCTACTGCTAAATATGAACTCATGGAAGAAATAAGGGTAGATTTAGACTATTTTCCTACTTTCAATAAAAATAAAATGTTGATGAAAATTTTTTGCAAGTCCAAGTGCACCTTATGAATTTTTTTTTTTTAGGAAAAGTAGGCTATGTAGGTAGAATGTTTGGGATAAATTTGCTGATACAAAGTACTGATCATCTTTCTAAGCAGCATAATCAAGGAATAAAATTTTTTCAATGGATAAAGGCATAGGTCTGCATCCCAGAGATAAATTTATGAAGTTCTTGACACCTCCAAGGAGCTGCCATCCCCAAGTGGAGCCACTGTTAGCCATTAGTAAATTTTTGTCATAGCAAATGATGGCTAAAACATGTCTTAAGCCTTCAAGAGATTATTTTCACAGAAAATTTCTCATTCTTGAAGCCTTCTGATGCTCTCTAAGTCAAATATTAATATTCACTAATGTTTCATTCAAGAATCCACCAAGAAACACTGTTGATATCCAAAAAGACTATTTTTTAGGGCATTTTCCATCATTTTTCTAAACCTATGTCAGTCATTGTTTGCCCTTATTTATCCTTCATTTTCCCTTAAAAAATTCCTGTTAAACTCATAAAAAATCCTTTTTTATGGTTTAAAGCATCCTATTTTTCCTATCAAAACCTTAAAAACACCCCCAAAAGCCTCATTTTAGGCCTTTTTCGCTCATATTAAATTTTTTTGTTTTTTATCCCCTTTTAGCTTAGCCCCCACCTTTTTCTCTGTTATGTGACCAAGCTCCGCAACTGGGCGCTTAAACCTTTCATTCTCAGCCCCTCTTCCCTTAGCCCCGGTTCTTCGTTCTCCCACATAACCACACTTTTTCCTTACCCCAAGCCCCCATCACATTGGCATTTCCTTTGAAAACCCACATTTTTTTATAAAACTTCCCACCCCGATAAAAATACCCCGACGAGATCTACACCGTAGATCCATAGGATCTGACGGTCCCCGTTTGACCCCGTCTCCAACCCATCGCACCTCCTCTCCCATCCTCCGATCACCCGAGTATCCGTCCATCCATCCCCATCGTTGATCTATAAAGATCAACGACTACCATGCTTCTCCTCCTACCTTTCATCCTCCCAATTGATATAAATCCTTCACCCCCATAAACATATCCCCACCGTTGATTCATTCAATCCAACTTCCCTCCTTTAACCCGACATTGCAACCCTGCCGAGGCCTACCACCCACTATGCAAAGCATCCACCAATATCCAGCTGCCACTTGGCTCCCATAAGATCCTCGCCCATGCACCTTCCCCATCGCGCTCCTCTCCCCACCGTTGGATCTACACCTCATCATCCAAAGGTTAGTATCGCATTTCACGCAAATTTTGCCGCCGAGGTTTAATGATCCAAAATCACGTGAGACTATTGGTTTTGAAAAAGCCACGTGTCCCCTTTTGATTGAATCGCGTTCCCTCCGGGTAAAATCACTTACCACTCATATGCCGCACGAAAACCGTCGATGGTTTTCGCAAAACCACTTTGCCTATTTTCGCGCCTATATTCAAATTCAACCCTGTTTTCACAAGTTTTTCGCCTCTCCGCCATGAAAGCTCTTCTTCCGCCCGCATACCCGTTCCTCCACCCCCGCCAACCTCCAAAGTAGTATTTTCTGACCCCACAGGTTTTTATAACATTTTTTGTGGTTTGTTGCAGGTTTTAAAAAGGCAGGCTATTAAAGAAAAATAGTCTTATAACCAAGAAACAGTGGCACAGGGCCAAAGATTACCATCTCTAAAGACTAATCAACTCAGAAAAGAAGCTGTTGGGGGTATAAAATCTGGGTCTTAACCAATGTTTTATGAACACTGGTTATATCATTAAACCCTCTGAAGCCGAAGACACTTGTACACCAACAAACCCAGTGTTAAAGAATTAAAGGGAAAGTCAGAAAATGATTAAAGTTAAAAGGGTTTATACATAAGATTGAAGGATGAAAGGTTTAAATCCTACAGTTTTTAATGTTAAAAACTCAGTTTAAAGGTGAATGCAGTTAGCAGGAAAAGTTTAAAGCTCCGAAGATGATTATAAAGGCCCAAAAGAAATATCAAGGCCTAATCAGAGTTAAAAGTGATAAATTATGATAAATCAGTAGGAGGAAGGCTTTAAATGCCAAAAAAATAGAGAAATTACTCCTCCAAAGATAAAAAATGCCACCTCCAGTTTTATTTTCCTCAAAAGACTACAAATTGAATGCACAATCAGAGATATTTGCCAAAGATAGCTCAAAACTAATTGCCAGCCTACCCAAAGCCTCCAAAGTCAACAAAAGTGACTGAAGTAGATAAAAGTGAATGTAAAATTGATTAAAATAGAGGTAAACATCTGAAATTTTCTCCCTAAGGCCTCCCAAAGGTCGAGAAACACTTACTCTATATTAATTGAACAAATAAACCACTTTTTTACTCCACCTCCTCAAAATACCTATAAATACCATATGAGGAGTCTAGTATTATAGTTGGTTGAATACTCACTGAATGCAAATAACTTTGAGGCTGCTAAAGCTCTGTATTGTAATTGAAGAAAGATAGGCTGAGATGAGAAGTTTGAAGCTGTAAAAGACCCACTGGACTTGAATATTGTAACTGGTTTGAACATCAAATACACAAGCTGATTTATGGGATCCTGTTTTATGTCAATGGTGATGTTTTTCTTACTGTAATTTTCATTTTTCTCATGTTTTCCACTTTTTCCACTTTCTCTGATAAATAACAACAAATATAGATTAGGATTTACTGTCAAGTACCCTAAATCTCACTGATTAATCTTTATCTTTATGTTTTCTGCTAATTGTGTATTTGAGGATAATTCAATAGAGTGTAATCAATCCAGGAATGTTGGTGAGTCCATGTCTGGTTGAGTAAAAACTTGAGATTTTGTCCTTGAATGTTCTTGAAAATTTTGCTAAGCAAAGTTGAATTAGAGAAGTCTATGGTTAGCCCTGTACTCTAGTTTCTTCTCCAACAGTGCTTTGAAAAGTTCCCTTAAGAGTATGTCAAAAGCATGCTAGTTTAAAAGTACTTACCTAATCTTAGGCTACTTTTTATGTTTATCATGAATGGTTTCCTTTAAGAATATGCTAAAAGCAGGCTAGATTCAAAGTTCTTACTTGATCTTAAGCTATTCTTTGTTTTTAATGTTTTTCCCTTAAAATTATATCAAAAGCAGGCTAGTTTAAAAGTACTTACCTGATCTTAGGCTGTCCTTTGTTTTTATTGTGTGTTTTTTTCTTTCACAACACTTTTTATGTTTCCATATCACAAAATCAATATAAAGAATCCTTTGACATAGATGACTTGCCCCATGGACCACTTTTTAAACTTGTTGTGCAATTAAATACTTTTGTGACTCCATAGCCCAATGGATTGATACTATTTCTTTCCTATCTTATCAGCTGAACCATTCTTTCAACCTACTCACACCTTTACCCTTTAAAATACTTCCTTTATTTTGATGATATTCTACCCAACCAAAACCAAAACAAACCCTTGTACTTCATAACTAGCCTAATATCATATCATAAGCCTTAAAGAAATATTCTTGAAAACACTTATATAGAGAGATCCCTCTCTGAATCTAGGAGGGCTAGATCCTAGGATTCCAAAGTGGTTTTGATGTAGGCTTTGCAGCGTTTGTTCTTGCCAATCTTGCAAACTACGGAGGCCTAATAGGCTCCAACCGTCATCACCTATCACAGACCATGCTTCATAATATTTCATTCTAGTTCCACATGTCTCAAACAAACATAAAAACCTGTAGGCCACTTTTCATCAATTTTTCACTTTGGACCCACATCATCAATAATACCAAACCAAAATTCCAAAATGAAATACAAAATCTGAAATACAATCATTGAATCATCACTGAAAATAAATCACCAATAAGCTGATTCACAAATGAAACTGAATCACGAATGCTAGACCAACCCCAAGTTACTAATCAACAAATAACTAATCAAATCAAGACCAATCAACCATTCAAAATAATACTCAACCATTCATTGAGTAATCATACTTTTAGCTATCACATAAAAAAAGTGTTGTCATTTCAAACCCCGACCAAAAGTTAACTTCAAAACATATACACGACTATTCTAAGGTATACCCGCTTATATATGCGCTTCCTGTGCACAACATATGTGTACAAATCTAAAATCAATGAATACTGAAACATTGTCAAACTGAATCACTTTATCAATCACTGAATCACTGAAAATATGAATAACAACAACGACTAATCACTCACTTAATACCCAATCATAATGCAACATCATCAATGATTAAGATACCAAGCCACAACCTAATCAATGCAATAAAAAATGCGAGATACAAACCATGATTATGAATACATCATTGACAGAAAATAGAAAATAGATCAAACATCATCAAACAAAAAATCAAAACTTAGTACATATACATGACCTCCAGAAAACATATCTGTGTGTGTACACGATTACCATGTATAACACCCACAAATATATTTCAACATACTCAATAAACCATCAAAAAATTTATACGCGACAATACTGAACCATATCTACGTATGTACATGATTTTACTAAATAAAAATTGTGTATAGATCTTAAATTAGTGAGACCAACCTTCATTGCAAAGATAACATACTTTATGCAAATTAATATGTCAAAACACAGATCACTTCAAACACATTCAAACATGTTTTTCATTATTATATACTCAAACATAAACAAATCATTCAAGTATAACCATTAGTACTCAATGCAATTTCAAATCTTTCAGTTATGAGCCTTCTCCTTTCTCGCTAGTGCACGCGTATTTCAAATAAGATCACACATGAATAAACCATTACTTGCACACCTAACACCTTGATCTCCATATCCTTATACAAATTTTTCCTTAGCTAGTACCACAGGAAAATCCTTTGGTAAAGTTAATGGTATTCGTTGATGGTATCAAATAAATTTTCCTGCCACAATTACTATGAGAAATTACCATGGTAATGACCTCTGGTAATCAGATTTCCATGTTTCGAATTATGTGCACGAATTTTGTTCACAGAACCTGCATATATACACAAATCTTATTCGCAGGAACCACATATGATTTTCAAACTTCACATTTCCCATCCATATGTAGTCAAAGCTGTACATGAACTTCCATTTCTCTTTCATATCCTCTGAAATATATGTACCAATACTTCTATTATTTATATAAGTTCCATACCCATGATATTATAATCAAGTTGACACCAAGTACATATTTTTCAAGTAGGTTTCCATCAAAGACAACGCATTAGCCATAATTCCAACAATCTCCCCCTTTGGACTTGATGTCAACCACTTTGGTGTTTGGAAACTACTTGCAAACACCTGCAAACACCAAGACTTCTCTCCCCCTTTGAAATCAATGGAAAATGACTAAACTAGGTTTAATTAAGTACTTTTCTTGTAGTGCTCATCGCTATAAATTGTATCTACTGATATGAGATATGAAATCTGCATACTGACCATGCTCCCCTTGAATATATGGTGGAACTTCTAAATATATACAATAGAGTACAAGGATTATATGACCTTTCCTATCACCAATGACTCTATGCTTCCAATATTACATCAACCACCCAACATAATGGGTTTACATATTTGACCCAATTTTACATCAATTACCCAAAAATAATGGGGTTACATACATGACATGACTTGATCCCAGTAGCCCATACATGACTGAATTTTACAATTATTACAACTTGGGTATTTTCATGACATTTACATCAAAATACATACATAACCATAACAAGAATCTCAACTAGGAAGTAGCAAGACCATGATAGTGAACAACAACCATCATGCACCATATAGGAATATACAACAAAATCATATGATAGTAGCATGAACATCCTCATCAAGAAGCAATGTAAAATAAGACAATGTAGTGTCAATATATCCAATATAATCAACATGTGACCAAATATGCAATGCTTCCAAGCATCACTGTGCAAATATAACAGAAGCATAAGATTGTGCAATAAAGCTTTGTCAGCAACTCATCCCCTTGACCTCATGTCGTTAAGGTCAACACACTCTCTCCACATATATGAGGAGCCACAATTATCAAGTAGAAAAGAAATATCAATCACTTGTACCACAAAACCATAACAAGATATGTGAAAAAAAAGAGTAACACAAGCCATTAAGTAGAATAGAACTGATCGACAACATCATTAACCAACATCTTCATAGAACATAACATACATATCTTCCTTATCAAGTGTATCAAGTAGGATTAGGACACCATTAATAAATTCACCAAATGCAACTCAAGTATCATATCGAAATCATCCATAACTTCACCACATACAAACCATGCATCATTGATAGCTTATGACATAATGAAAATATCATATTTATCTTCCAGTAGTGAGAAAATGAAATAAGACTGATAATAGCAATAATAACCATGAAATCATCATAAACACCATCATGTAACAAGGAGTGCTCAAGAACCCACAAATTCCAATAGTGAACCATTAGAAGCATAAAAAATTCTCCCCCTTGAACTTGTACCAACTCTTCACCATCAATTCTAATATTATATCCATCTCAGCAATCAAAAAATGCACCAAAGAACCATTTCAACAACAATAATAAGATTTTTCAACAACTCATGAACTGATATTATTCTAAGAAACATATGGGCATCACCAACAGACTGTAGCAAATCAATTCCAAAACAAGAATTCCAATAATAAACTGATGGAAGCATATGAGAAGCTCCCCCTGAATATGCGGCACTTATTTTTCATTTTTAATAAGCATACATGAATGGATAGATAAAAAACTGCATATACACGCGACTGTGTTTCAAAATAATTGCGTGCATAATATAAATTGTTGATTTTTATAGCCATAAATCCGCCTTAACATTTTCATATCTGTTCCTATTCACATTCTCTTCATCAATGAAACATCAATAATAGAAAAAGAATAACAACATATGAAATCATGATCTAAGTATACATGCATAGACCCCCCTAAGATCATACACTATTGATCCTATGGACCCGATAGTCATCATCTGTTCTTCATGAGATTATGTACCTCACATTCAATTCTGCAGTCACTATTAGAAGTATACTTTTAAGAACAATGGAATGCAGTAGGGAAAATATTCACTACATGTCTGACCAATGTTCCTTTTTCTTCCAAATATTCTTGCAGTTTCTAATCACGTGCTCAAACTTGTGGAACTTATCCCATATTTTGCTTCCATTTCAAATGCTTGACCGACAATCAATGACCTTATTCCCAAATGAGTTACAAGAAAAACATTATCCATGAAACCATCCTTTATGCCTAGGGTCTAATATTGACTTTGATATGGTAGATTTCATTTTAGATGTGTGACTTGATTCAATTTTATTTTGAAAACCTTATGTTGGTTCTTATCATTACTTTCTGAATTTGAAGCCATGCGGTTTTATCCAATGACTATCTTGATTAGAGGAGAACATTGTTTATTGATAATATTCTCTAGTGATTCAGATGCCTTTACCCATTTGTTTATCTTCTCTTAATATTTATTTAGAGTCACAATTTTTGATTCTAAATTTTCACGATGCATTTCATTTTCTTGAAGCGTTTTTCTAAGACTTATTTTCTTCTATTGGCTGCTACTATTTGAGTCTTTAGCAAGTTCATTTCCTTAACAATACTATTTTATTTTGTTTCTAGTTCTTTATTTGCATTCCCGAGTCTGTCAATTTCATTTAATGTTTTCAATATATTTGTTGTGCAGAAAAATCCCCTCTGTGGACAGAGGCGATCCCTCTAGCTCTAGGGTGGGTCTAGTAACAAGGGAACATGCTAGTTTCTAAATTCCTAGTTCATAAACGAAATGCATATTGGAATAGATGTCCTACCTCAATCCAATGCTCCTGACGTAATACATTGCAGTGATCCCTCAATATTTGTTCTTCAAGCCTTGCACTCCGTTGGTAGAGATATCCACACACCTGCACAAAGATCAAGTAAACACTAAAAGCATACGAGCATGCATATTCATTTACGACTATCTAACTAGTCAAGGAGAGTCAGAAACTTTGAATAATAATATAGACAAATATGGAACTAGAAAACAGTCATGTCATATTAATGTATAGAAGGGAGTTTACAACCCGCGCCTTGATGCTTTAGAGCTTTTTTGATGGGTTCAATTGGGCACATCTCCAAAGTATTTATCTGTCGATTTGGCTCAAAGAGGTGAAAGGCTCAAACTCTCTCTCCCACAACTATGAACTATTCTTTGCTATCTTCTGCACACCAGCTCTTGGTCTATTCTAGCTAGCAGAATCAATGGGATGAAGAGGAATTTATGGGAGTGGAGGAAGAGCTTTGGGATCCACTTATGGTGGAGGAAAGGTACATCCCTTTGGGAATTTTCATTTTTGTAGGAACTAGAAGGCCAAAGGTGTTGGAAATATTGTCATTGATGGCAAAGGAGAAGAAAGGAGCAACACCAGAAATTATCAGAGGCTACAAGAGGAGGTTTTAGAAAGGAAAGGAATCAAACAAATTCAAAGGAATTCTAAGACTGTGTGTTTAAAAATTTGAACATTCAATTTGTAATTGAATCCTGGATGGATAGCATATGATTGAGCATCGATCACAGAATGAATCGATGCCTTTAAAAAGAATTTTGGTCATTCAAATCATCGTCCAAATCACACTGTGTAGAGTAAGAAGGTTAGGAAAGGATTAATCAAATTCTTCGAGAGATAGAGATGATTGAATCTCCATTTTTCAGTTGGGAACAGGTGTGGAGAAAGAAGAAGAAACTACAGTCAGAATTCTCTGGACAAAACATAATTCTGTCGAGATAACGAAGTTGAATCAAGGCACAAGTCTTAAAGTGGTGGCACAGAAGAAAACTGTGCATTGAATGAACTGTAACTAACCTAATGAATGAATGATGAATAGAAGTGGAACCAAGAATTGAGATGGCATGGAACCGGAAGAGGAGGAAAAAATCCAACAGAACAGTGGAGTGATGGAACCACGAGCCAATAGCAAAGACAAAATAGTGAAGGTGGTTTCTTAAAACCGAAATGGTTTTATCGCACAATTTAACATTGGTAAGCGGTAAAGGTCGAAACGAATGCGATAGCGTTAAGAGGGCGATGCGTGGAAAATCAAAACCACCTATTTTGCATAGGTCGGGAAACCTTAAATCTCGTGCATATTTATTTGCGATTATCGTTGGATTGGGAGACAGAGTACGATAGCCGTTGGATGGATGAGGAAAGGTGCGATGGATTTATAACCATTGGATTGGGATGAAGGATTGACGGTGGAGATTTGAGCACTGAGTTTGCATCGAGATATGTGAAAAGTATGTAAATCACCATCAAAAGTTAAGATTGGCCGTCAGGTAAACTGTGGGCCCGAAAATATATATATGTTGATATATTGTTTAAAAGTTTAGGCAAAATCATAATTAAAATGTTTTAATTGATGCAGATAAAATATGGGTTTATAACCACAACAAATATAAGGAGATAGTTTCTTGTATAAAGGGATTTTAAATTTTCACATCAAGATATGTGAATAGAGTTTAAACCTTGGTTTAAGAAAGGGTTTCATTATATTTGGAATATGAAGTGTGGGGCCGAAATTTTAAGTTTATATACGTCAGCATTATGTTTAATACACAAATCAAAATCCGTGAGCTATAGGTGGGTATTTTATATGGTTTGTAAACACAAATAAATATTTATGAAGAGGAATAAGTGCACATAAGGTTAAGGAAGTTGGGTTTATCATGGTTTATAACCACAAGTTTTTGAAAGGGAAAGCTTCCGTGTGATAGGTTTGGGTTTTATAACTGTGGGTTAAAAAGTGAAGAAAACTCAGATGAAGGTTGACTCTATTTTGAGGTTGATGAGAACAACTTCTGCGCCATATATTTGGGGTCTTTAATATTGAGATGTGCATTTTATATATGCAAAGTGTGGGTGATCGCAGCACAAAAGACTCAGGTAACAGAAGAAACATGGTAGTTATGTAATAGAGGTAGAATAAAACAACAGAAATAGAAAAGACAGTGACAACAGTAGAAAGGAAAAATGCACATCAAAGTGAGAAACTGATGGATTGAGTAAATAATTTTGTATAACTAAAAATGTATTATTAATTTTATATTTTTTGTGATGCAAAGGCAAGTCATGGTAGGCAATGAAAAACTCCAATGTAATACTGAAATGAGTAGACAATGTTGTAACCTCTTGAAATGATGAGCGAGAAAATGAGGAGGTGGAAGGAAGAGAGTCATGCATGTTCAATTCATTTTCCCATGAGGAATGAAAACAATGAGAGGGTGATCTCTATAAATAATGTTACTATCATATGCAGAAGTGGTGAGAGAGTGGAAGGAAAAAAAAGGGAAAAAAAAACCGATAGAGAAGCAGTGTAGATGCAGAGATGATATAAGGCAGATATGAAGGTTGGAGGACAACAGTGAAGAAGGAATAGAACAGAGTTGATATCCAGGTAAATCTGCATGTGTTTTCATTGTAGCATGAGTAATTTGGTGCTTCCATATCAAGTTTTAGCTTGATAGATGTCTAGTTGTAGTTGGTTGAGGTAGGAGCCTCCTGTGGGTTGTAGCCTACAGAAAATTGATGGGAGTTGGAGTTTCCTTGCAAGTTGTAGCTTGCAGAATCAAGGTAGTAGCCTCCTATAGGTTGTAGCCTACAAAAAATCAGTGGTGAGAGGGAGTTGGAGCTTGCCTTTGCATCACAACAATAATAAGATGTGGTTTTCTCCCTTATGGGTTTCCACTTAAATCTGTTGTTTATGTGCATGATGATTATGTGTTGAAATTTTGTATTTAATCTGCTTAATACCTGTTGCTCACTTATTATGATTTCTATTCCATTATACATTAAGTTGATCATGAAATGAAGATGTAAATAAGTGTAAAATAAAGTTTTACAAGACCATGAATGCATTAAACTGATTCACCCCCCCCTCTTAGTTTAACTAAGGGTACAACAATTGGTATTAGAGCTAGTTCCTTTTGTATCAGTTTAACAACTGGAAGGAGATCATAGGTCCCCAAGATGACTAGTCAAGAAGGATTCTCAACAAATAAATCCCCATTGTTTACTGGCACAAACTATGCCTTTTGAAAAATTAGAATGAGGACATACATAATGTCTCTAGGAATAGAATTTTGGGCTGCTGTGGAATTAGGATATGCCCCAAAGGGTTTTGACATAGAGAAAGAAGCCAACCAAGATTTTATAGCTAATTCAAAAGCCATGAATGCACTCTTAAGTGGTCTATGTGAGGCATAATTTATCAAAGTAATGCACAACAAGGTTGCCAAAGAAATATGGGACACATTAGAAAGTATCCATGAGGGAGATAAAAGGGTGAATATGGCCAAGTTGCAAACCTATAGAGCTCAGTTTGAAAATGTAAAAATGAATGAAGATGAGGATATAGTCAGTTTCTTCTTAAAGGTTGCAGAAATTATGAATAACATGAAAGCTCTAGGAGAACCCATTAAAGAATGTGTAATTATGCAAAAGATATTGAGATATTTACCTTCCAGGTTTAACCCTAAGGTCTTAGCCATAGAAGAAACAACAAATTGGGAAACATTGACCATGAACCAATTACTTGGAAACTTGACGGCTTATGAGATGAGACTTCCACAGAGGAAGTCAAATGTGAGGGAGGCAACCTTTAAGGCAGAGAAGTGCAAAGAAGAAAAGGAAGATACATGCTCCTGCTCTGATGAAGAAGAGGCCAAATTTTTCAGAAGATTGGATAGAGGCTCAGGAAATTATAAAGGTAAAATTATATTTAAATGATTTAACTGTGGAAGAGTTGGGCACTATGCTTGTAAGTGTCATAAGAAAATAAAGAATCAGACACAAGAGACAGAGAAAACGAAAACAAATAACTAGAAGAAAGGGAAGAGATTCAATAGAAAATTATTTTATGCTCAGCAAGATAGTAGTGCATCTGAAAACTTAGATGAATCCTCAAATGAAGAAGGAACCTCTAAATTTGTGTTGATGGCCAAGGAAGATTTTGAAGTATTTCTTCTAGAAGATGAGGAAAAAGGTGAGGTAGATCTTGAGGGGGAGCTAAGAAGTTCATTGCAGGAAATAGATAGACTTAAACTCAAGTGCAGAAAACAGAAATACATTCTCCTCAAATATGTAAAAGAAGAACCAAATTCAGAAGACTTCATTCAGTTGAAAGTAGAACTTGAAGAAGCTAAGAAGGTGGAAGACACTCTACTAAAGAAAATTAAGGATAAAATTAAGAACCAAGAGAAATTGGAAGAAGAAGTAGTATGTCTGAGAAAGAAATTAGAAAACGCCCAAAGGGAATTATCAATGAACACTCCACGAATGACAAGCTCTGAACAGTTGGATAAAATAATAAATTCTGAAAGATCTCCTCTCATAAAGGCTGGGATAGGTTACAAAGGAGAAACCAGCAAATCCAAGGTAGAAGATAACCAAAAAATCACTTTTGTAAAATCTGTAAAGGATATTGAAGCAGCTCAAAAGATTCCTACAGAAGCAGAAGCCAACAAAAACATGACCTGCAATGAAGTAAACAAAAACAAGTAGGAACTTGTTGTACGGTACAACAACCCTCCCCATTTCAAATGTTAGAATAAATTTCATTTAGAAATAGGTCCCCTTTTTTCTTTTTAGATAGGAATAAAAGACTTAGAGGAAATCTGATCATTTTGAATAAAAATAAAGGTCCATTGTTAAAAGGGCATATATTGCATAGCAAGTGTTTATAAACAAATGCAAAATTGAAAGAATTTCCGATCCGATGAGATATAAAGACTTTATCACATTAACATAATAACTAAAAGTATTCAATTGGAAAAAAGTCCGATGTGATAAAGTAATCACAATCGCAAAGTGCATATATCCTTAAGTTGTATATTTGTTTTATAAAAGTCTGATGCGATTGAACCAATCACAATCGCAAAATCGCAAAAGTTTAAGCTTTCACATTTGATCTATAAAATTTTGATGCAATTCGATTGATCGCAATCACATTTTGGAAGAGCAGTGTAATATGCGCCTGTTTTATAAAACTCCGATGCGATGCGATTGATCGCAATCGCAAATCGGAGGAAGAAACGAAAGATTCACTCATGATACTAAATCTCCGATGCAATATGCCATCATCGCAATCGGAAATCAACGGAGATTATGAAATTTTATTTGTTGATCCTCTTGAAAATCTCCAATGCGATTAATACTTAATTTCTATATTTGAAATTGCACATATATTATTTATTCATCGCAATCACATGATTCAAAGGGAAAGTTTTATGTTTTCATTTTAAAAGCCGCTGATATCCGATTGTACCTTTATTATTAATAGAAAATTAGAAGAATGATGGTTATTGATTCTATTTCGAATGCATGAGTGTGACTTCTTAAGAGAGCATTTAAGTTTAAAATACAGAGTTATAAATGAAAATCAATGAATAAATCTTTCATATAGCTGTTCTCTTTATTCTCTTTTTACCATGTATGAAAGCTTTTTCTCCACTGCAGAACAACATAACATCCAATCCTTTCATTCGTCGAGCAAGAGAAACGATACCAGACAACGAAATGTCTAAGAGATCGAGGAAAGCAAAGGCCACTGTTGCTGCAAAGACCACTATGTTCACCATGGTACCTAAAGAGAAACTAGCCAGAATTAAGCTGGTTACAGACACATCGTGTCAAGGTCTTGGAAAACTATCTTGGGAAGAGGTATATAACCTCATAGAAAGGGAAAAACCTAAGGTCACTGTGGCAAAGGCAACAATTCCTGATGAAGATGACTCAGATTCCGATTCAGAAAATTCTCTTCAAGCACTTGCGAATTCATTCTTGCACTGAATTGCAGCTCGGGCAAAAATTTTCCCTTACTATGATGTGATCCGGTGGGTGATAGCTAATGTCACCATCCAGAACAGGACGTTTATTTCAGCTGCTGGGACAACATTTGGTTCATTTAAAGCAGAGGATATTAAAGCAATGTACCACCTTCAGGACCCGTAGAAAATCTACAACAAAGCCTTCATCAAGGAATTTGCTGCAAATAATGAAAATTAGTCAGAGCCAATTAGAGAGTGGAGAAGAGCTCTAGAGAAACACAAAAACGAGGCATAAGGTATGTACTCTGTGGAGTCCCTTTCACCTCCATACTGTTATGCTGCTGCAATGATGTGCAGGCTATTTGGAAATGACAATTTAGCTAGGTTTTCTATACAAATGGTACCTTTAATCCATTATGCTGTAAATTCCGAAATCATGGACTGGGCTGTCATTATTTCAGATAAGATAGCCAATAGGATTCTAGAGTATAGAAAGGACAAGGACATAGGAAACACAACCCCATTTTACTTTTGTGTCTATATTCTAGATGCCTTATGTTTCAACTCTGAATTTCCCATGTTAGGATGGAAACGGACCCCCAAATATCCTGCTCCTATTCACATATATCATAAATTCTTGTGGAAAGTTCATTTTAAAAAGCATGTTTATAAAATTTTTCATGGCTTCGTCATCCCTGTTTATCAAATCATTTTTAACCAATTCCCTCCCAGGATTTCTGAAAAAGCTAAAATTGATATATCCTTGATTGGGGACTAGTTTGGAGAAGAAATATTACTTATATAAGAGTCTTCGAGAGCATTTTAGAGCTCCATATTCTACCTCTGTATGTTCCCGATAAACTGTTAGCACAAGAGATTTCCTATCAGTTAACAATAGAAGGCATGTCTAGGT
Organism: Pinus albicaulis; assembly: GCA_034641835.2. Lineage (NCBI taxonomy): Eukaryota > Viridiplantae > Streptophyta > Pinopsida > Pinales > Pinaceae > Pinus > Pinus albicaulis. The sequence continues at coordinate 781,470,411 of CM076578.1, forward strand.
CTTTGAAGAATAATAAAAAGTTGATGTGGCCTACTTTTCCCTTCCACTGTGGAGATTTTACTCTTAATAACTTTACACATGCTGAGAAAGAGGTTATCAAAATAAGAGATCTTAAACTCTCTAAAGTCCTAGGCAAGCAATATGACCCAAAGAAGGTGGCATTTTATTTTACTACTTCAGTTTCAATTGCTCGATTTGAGCATGAACCAAATGAGTTCGATGATTTGTTTGTTTCTGCTGATAATTTGTCCCAAGTCTATAACTTAGCCAAGTCTAAATTTTAGACTGAATAGATGAATAAATTCATGTTATTTAGAAGCCAAAGACTACTCAAAGCTCCTTTAGATCAATTAAGAATTCCTGTGTAAGATTCTGAAACACAGAAAAAGTAAAAATAAGATGCATCTGATAAAGCAGTTAAAGAAACATCTACCAGCGGGGCCAATGTACAAACACAGAAGGAAGTCAAAGGAACTAATCTTGTTGTGCAAAAATAAAACACTAGCAGCAAACCCGATGTCAAAAAAGAGAATACTAATGATAAAATCAATGTACATATTGATCAACAATCTACAACTCAGACAGAAAAGGAAAGCACAGGTACTGAGACCAATGTACATATTGAGAAAGGAGACACAGGCAGTAACCCTATTGTACGAATAGTAAAAGGAGATATGAGCAATAATCCAGACTCTCAACTTGGAAGAGAAGAAACTATTGAAAAAGTAGTGGAATCTGCTGAACTCATAGTTTCTTCCCATTTGCTGAGCCAATATGAGCAATTTTCCCAGCAAATCGGACAACAATATAATCCCCAAGTTAATGTTCTGGCAGATCAAGATATGGAAGTTATTCCTGAACATGCTATAGGTGAAATTATGTTGAAAGTAGAAGAAATTCCTCCTCTAGACGCATTTTATAGTCCTAAGCATAGGGTTGTTGTTAGAAAACATAGGAAGAGGAGAAGGACTGACCAGGACCCACTTTCAACATCACAAGTGGAATTTATGAATATTGTTTATAAAAATGTTGAGGTGAATCCGTTGGAGGATCTCACCAAATTATCTCAATACGCAGGTGCCTATAGTGCTGCAACTATAGACAAAGCTTCTGAAGTTTCCCTGTTGATGAAACAAAAAGACTTACATATAGCTATGTTGGAAGAATAGGCCACAAAGAATCAACAAAAGATTGTTTAGCTGGAAAAACAATTGCAAGATCAGGATCTCAGATCTAAACATCTAGAGGAGCAACTTAGCATTGAAAAGAAGAAGATTGATAAACAAGCCTTGAACAAACAACAATAGTTGAGTCAAGAGGTGGAAAAGTTACAAAATATTCTGCAAAATGAAAAAAATGCAAAGATTGAACAAGAGAAAATATTCCTATCAACATTGGACAAGTTCAAGGATTACCCTAAATTAGATCAATTCAAAACTGAAGCCCTTGAAACAAACAAACTGCTATCTCAACAGTTAAATGAGTTTTGTCTAAAATTGACACAAGCTGAGCCTTTGTGTGAAATAACATCATCTTTGATAGATGAAGCAGTCACTCTCAGGCAAGAAAATGATGATGTCGATGAAAAAATTTCTGAATTCCTTTCATGGAAGGATACAGAGCAGGGAAGAAAATATAATCTTCCCAGAATTGAGGAAAGACACAAGGAAATTTTATTTATGGAATGGGAATAGTAGCTGATGAAATCAGAAAGAGCCATATCAAGAGCTAAAAGTATGATATTACACAGCTGGTTAATGATAGCTTGTATGCCACTAATTTGATCTCAGATTGTTCCCCAGGCAAATTACCAAAAGTAAAAGAAGCTGATTCTAGGTGGAAGGAAGAGATAATCAATAAGAATCAACAGATTAGAAAAATTCAAGGAATTTCATGGGATATTATGTGGACTTATCTAATCAAGCCACACAGTCAAAAAATGGCCATCAAATTCCTTTCAAATGCTATTCATTGTATCATTCCTAAATTTTCTGATGCTACGTATACTGGGCAACTACATTCAAGGCTAAGTCATCAGACAAAAGTGAAAGATATGCTCAAAATCTGCCATCTGGGCACATTGAACACATGAGATAATCAATAAATCGGGTTCACTTCAAGATCGCAATTCTGTTTCTAGATTTTCGATTAGATAGATTGTAGCAGTAGTTTTAGTTATTTTGTTTTACTTTAAGTTCCTATTTAAACCCCTTTCATGCATTTAGAAAGGGGTCCTGAATTTGTAATATTTTGACTTGGATGTTACATTTTGTACTCCATTGACTCTTATATTTTTATAAAGGATCACATCTGGTGGTTCTATGGAAAATTGCCTTTAAGAATTGCATTTCTGTATCTTGGAGTTTATTTTACATTGAATTTGCTGGATTTGGATATCGAATTGCATCGAGAAAAGTATCAATATGGATACAATATTTCTATCTATTCATTGCTAATTTTCTTATGTTATGAGATATTCTCTTTAAAAATTGCTATTATTTATATGTACTTGTTTTATAATATTTCTTTATACATATCATTTCTAAGTGTGTAGAAATATTCATCTCTTACAATATATGCAAATGATATATAAAATGATGAATACAATGTGTTATTATAACTCTGTTTAATTTCTTAAACATAGTTATCTTTATTTTTTACCACATATTTCAATTAAAATATAATACATTTTCATGGTTATTGGTTTTGGTTGAAACAATTTTAAATTTGTATTCATATTTGATACCGGGGTTTATAATTCTAGATTTATTTATAAGTTATAGATTAGATTAGATAGTTTATTTCAGTAATTTAGTCCCATTTTCCATTCATCCAATCATTCCATCACCAACCCATTTAAGTTATTAGGAAACTGGTCCTATCAATCCAGTCGGAGCCACCACACCAAACGGAAAAGGAGCTGTCCTAAGGTCCCAACCGGGTGGTTTTCCCCCAATGTTTGAAGCAAAAATTTTCGAGGCTTCAAAATTTTTGGCACTAGAAGGAGGGCTTAAGCAATGAATGGCAGATAAATCCAAATCTCCAGGCCATTCTAAGAGCAACTCACCCTCATCACCTTCTTCAATTTCTTCCACATCTCAAATCATGAGAGAAGAAATTGATAAGAGTATTCAAACACCCATTACCAAAGTCTCAAACCAATCAGACAATCAACCTCCTGAGTCTCCTGAAATTGAAGCTTTAGTTCATAAACTTCAAGGGTTCTCATTATCATTAGAAGAGTCTAAAATATCTGAAGGTAGTGTTACTTCACAATTTGTTTCTTCTAGACCTCTCACTAGGTCACAGAGTGAAAAACTTGGCATTCCTCGAAAGGAATTTCCTTTACCTAGTAGATTTAAAACAAGAAGAACCCCATCGGAAACAGAGAGTGATATTAGTTCTTCATCACAAATTCAATCATCTATTTCCCCAGCCCCAAATCAGAAAAGTGCAGTTATCTCATCATCATTATCTGCTCAAACAACATCTGTCCAAACGCCAATGGTCTCTTCTAGTACTTCAATTGTTACTACTCATACACCAGTTGTCACTTCTAGTTCTTTGATCATCATCACAACAATGGCACAAAGACCATGGAATAGTCCAGGAGTTGTTAAAATGGCTGCACCTTTACATGATTTACCAGATAATCCTGGAAAATGGCTTCCAAAGTTCAGTCCTGACATGAACATACAAGCCGAAGAACACATAAATAACTTTATGCTTGCTGTAAATTTGAATGCAGTAGAACATGAAGATGTTGTGGTTAGGTTATTTCCTTATAATTTGCAAGGGGAAGCAGGATCCTGGTATTTTTCATTACCTTCAGGTTCTATTACAAGTTGGGATATTTTCCAAGAGAATTTTTTAACCAAATATGGAGATGATAGATCAATAGCTACCCTAATAAATGATATCTCCAATTTGAAAACTGAACCTAAAGAGCCCATCAAAGATTTTAATTCCCGATTCAATAAACTCTTGAATAAGATCCCTACAACATCAAAGCCTAGTGAGTAGGTTAGAAGTGAATGGTATATCACTGCATTACCTTCAAACATAACAATTTCTGTAGATAGAGTTGCGAAACCAACTTTGGCCGAGAACATGAAAGAAGCGATTGCAGTGGAAAAAAGGATTGTTGCTTTGGATAAGAAAAACGCCATTGAAGAAAGAAAATCCAAGAAAGTCATCTTTAGGGATGATTCAAAGAAGAAGACACCAAGAGATCCATATGACATGGAAAGCTTACAGAAAGTTCTTAAAACCATGTCTAATGAGATGGTTGAGATTAAAAATCAAGTAGCAGAGACTTCTACAAAGAGTCCATTCAAAAATTTCAAGAGAAATCAAGATGAATCTAAGCCTCCCAATTCAATCTCCAATGTAGAATCAGAAAAGGAAGAAGAGGAAGATACTCCTATGGTATCAGATGAAGAAGAATAAAGAGAAGAAATAGCTGAATTACATGGAATGTGGGATTTCATTCTCCCTAACTCGGATAGTGAAATGGAACAAGAAGCTATGCCTGTAAGTACAAGAAGAAAATCTACATTGAAACCTGTTCAATCTATTCCTAAGAAGAAAACTACAACTCCAAGTAATAAAGACAAATCTCCTACAAATAAAGCTTCTCGCTTACCCACTCAGAATCAACCATCATCTTCTAATCCTCCTACATCAACATCTAAGACTTTGGTGGTATCGGATCCTATGGATTATAACATTGTTGAAGACATGAAAAAGACTAAAGCGAACATTTCTTTACATGAACTCAACAAACTTAAATATCAAAAAAAGTTGCTATTAAAAGAATTACATGCTACACCTATTGCTCCTCTACCAAGTGGTGTAGTTTCCAAAGTAGCTAAAGGTACTGGTATGCCACCAGAAAAAGTAGATGCCAAAGATACTATTCTTATTGGAGAAAGATCAAATTCTCAGACACCTCCTTTTGTGTTGACTTATGAAATCTACAACAAGAATTTGCATAATTTTTTGATAGATTCCAGAGAATCCTCTAATATAATGCCTACTTCAGTCTGTGCAAAATTGAATATTGAACCACAAAAGTCTGCAGTTCACATTGTACAATTGGATCGCTCTAAAGTTCAAGTTGTAGGAGAAATCAATTCAATTACTATCAGACTAGCTTCCGATCCTAGGATTGTCCAAAGAATTGATATTCTAATTGTAGATATTCCTGAATTCTATGGATTAGTCTTAAGCAGGGATTGGTCTGCAAAGCTTAATGGTTATATCGCAACTGATTATTCACATATGTGGCTTCCCTACAAAGGGAAACCAAATCAAATAAAAATCGAGCGAGAAAAACACATGACACACACTATAACTGAATTTGAACAACCAAATGAACCTGTAGCTTTCAACAACAATATCCTTGGAGGTTATTCCGCTGAGTCATTTCTTGGGAATTTCACTGCACCACAATCACCCTTTTCTGTAAATACTTTTGTTTCACAAATTGAAAATTTTTCACAATCTGATTCTTCTAGAATTGCTAATGTTTCTGATACATCTGTAGATAAACCTATAGATAAATATTTATTTTGGTCATTATATTTCGATGGATCCAAATCTAGTGATGGAGCAGGAGCAAGATGCATCTTAATTGATCCAGAAGGAGAGAAAACCATGCTATCATGTAGACTAGAATTTGAGTGCACAAACAATACTGCAGAATATGAAGCCTTGATCCAAGGGCTTTATAAAGCTATAGGGTTAAATGTAAAATACTTGAAAGTATATGGTGATTCCGAAATTGTCATAAGACAAGTAAGGAATACCATCCATTGACTTTCAGGACATCTCAAACATTATCAAACCTTTGTGCAAGACCTTACCACTCAATTTTTAGCATTTAATATCTCTTCTATCCCTAGAAATCAAAACACATCAGCTGATTTGTTAGCTAATGTTGCATCCAAACTCCTCTTTGCTGAAGATTGCAATCCTGATAGATTTTCAGTAGAATTGATTTTTCGCCCATCTGTTCCCAATAATATCACAAACTGGAGAGTATTCTACCATGATGGAAATATATTGAATTTCTTGACTTTGGATAAATCCTATGATGAAAAAATCATTGATGAAGACGATCATGATCTGCAAATTACTTCAAAAAGTAATGAAAATTCTATTCCTAAATCTGTTGTTAAACTTGAGGATATATATGATATAAAAGACAGATTCAAGAAAATTACTAATGCTAAACTTCAAAGTTCTACTTTGAAGTTTGAATTAGTAAATCTTGGCTATGACTCTAAACCTCAAAATGTTAATCTAGGACTCAATTTAACTCCAGAGGAAAGAACTACTTTCATCAAACTTCTGAATAGGTACAAAAATGTTTTTTCTTGGAATTATGAAGACTTAAAAACTTATGATACTTTTGTTATTCAACACACAATTCCAATGTTGTCTGATGTCAAGTCTGTTCAACAGAAGTTAAGAAATATTCATCCAAATCTTGAAAGTCAAATCAAAACAGAACTCTAAAAACTTTTGAAATCCAAAATCATTTTTCCTGTAAGGCATTCTAATTGGGTTTCCGACATGGTACTTGTCAGGAAGAAGAATGGTGATATCAGAATCTGTATTGATTTTAGAAATTTAAACAAGGCATGTCAAAAAGATAATTTCCCATTGCCAACCATGGAGCAAATACTCCAAAAGGTAGCTGGTTCTGAACTCATGTCCTTCCTTTATGGATTTTCAGGCTATAATCAAATATTAGTACATCCAGATGATAGGTTGAAAACCACTTTCATAACCAAATGGGGAACCTATGCTTATTAGAAAATGCCTTTTGGTTTAATAAATGCAGGAGCTACTTTCCAGAGAGCCATGGACATAGCATTTAAGGGTATGATTAATAGATCAGTTGTTATTTATCTGGATGACATAACAGTATTTTCAAAGAAGAGAGAAAATCATCTACATGATCTGAAACAAATATTTGAAAGATGTAGAACATTTGGTATTTCTTTAAACCCAAAGAAACCCTTCTTTTCTCTCAATGAAGGAAAATAATTAGGGTTTGTTGTGTCAAAATATGGTATATATATCGACCTGGACAAAGTGAAAGAAATTTCTAATATTTCTTTACCTCATAACAAAAAATCCATGCAATCATTTTTAGGGCAGATTAATTTTGTAAAAAGATTCATTCCCGATTTTTCTCAAATTGTTTTACCTATGAAGAATATGATTAAGAAAAATTCAGTATTCAAATGGGGGTATAAAGAGAAGGAAGCCTTTGATTCAATCAAACAGGCAATAATTAATGCACCTGCATTGAATACTCCTAATTTTTCTAAAGATTTTATTCTATATACTTTGGCAACCAAAACATCCTATGTTGCTGTTTTAACATAACTCAATGATCAACAAATAGAAGCACCAATTTATTTCTTCAGCTCGAATATGCAAGGAGCTGAGCTTAATTAGTCCAATGTAGAAAAACAAGCCTTCGCTGTGTTTAAGTCAATAAAAAATTTTAGAACTTTTCTCCTAAAAACACATACAAAAATTATTGTCCCATTCTCTATAGTGAGACAATTATTAATTCAAAAGGAAGTAGGAGAAAAAAGGGCTAATTGGGTGACAAATTTGCAAGAATATGATATTGATATTAAGCCAGCCAAGATTGTTAAAGGTCAAGGTTTTTGCAGATTATTAGCAGGAGCTCACAACATACTAGAAAATCAAGATCCAAATAATGCAGTTGAAGTAAGTCAGATAAGCGTTACAGATTGTGAATCTCAGTATGTTGATATGATCTTTTACTTGAAAAATGGGTATGCTCCTTCTAATATCAGCTATAAGAACAAACGTGCCTTAAGATTGAAGGCTACTAAATATGAAATCATTGATGATGTGTTATTCATAAAGAATTATGATTCAATCCTATTAAGATGTCTTGAAAAGACCGAAGCAAAAAAGGTATTGCAGGAATTACATGATGGACCAACAGGTAGACATTTTGGAGGTGATACCACAACTCAAAAAATCATCCATGCTGGATATTATTGGCCTACCCTTTTCAAAGATACACATGATTATGTGAGGAAGTGAAAAATTTGTCAAAATGCTAGTGGAAGACAAAGGAAGCCAACTTTTCCTTTGCAACCAGTAAAAATTGAGCAACCATTTGAGCAATGGGGGCTTGACATCATTGGTGAGATAGTACCTCACTCTTCCAAACAACACAAATACATCCTTACAACAACAAATTACTTCACAAAGTGGGTAGAAGCAATTCCTCTAAAGGTAGCCAATTCTGATGCAATTATTGATTTCATCGATGAATTCATCATTACCAGGTTTGGTGTACCTAATGCTCTTGTCTTTGACAATGCATCTTATTTTTCTGGAAATAGTATAATGGAATTTGCAATCAAAATAGGTTTCAAATTAAAATATTCAACAAATTATTATCCACAAGGTAATGGTTTAGCTGAATCTACTAACAAAAATCTCATCAAAATCATTAAAAGGGCCATTGATCAAAATCAAAAGAATTGGCAAAAGTCTTTAATTTTTGCACTATGGGCTGATCGTATTACTCTTAAAGCTTCAATAGGAACTTCACCTTTCAATTTAGTTTATGGAAAAGAAGCTGTGATACCATCAAATCTAGCTATCCCATCATTAGCTCTAGTGCAATTTATTGAAGAAAATCCCTCCTCATCTATTTAGTTGATATTTGATAAAATCCTTAAATTAGAAGAAGATAGAGAGAAAGCAAAAATTATTCATGAAAAACATCAACAACTTGTAAAATCTTCTTTTGATTCAAGTTCTATTGGCTCAAAAAATTTGTCAATTGGTGATCTTGTTCTGAAATGGGATAAAGCACATGAAGAAAAAGGTAAGCATACCAAATTTCAAAAAATGTGGATTGGACCATTTCAGATTGCTGAAAAGATAGGCTCATATACATTCATACTCCAAGATTTAACAGGAAAGAGAGAATCTCTTCCTGTAAATGGGCTTGGCTTAAAGAAATTCTTTTCATAAGGAGGTAACCCCTTCTTACTTGTACATATTCCTTTCTGCAATTTTTTGTTTGTTTTGTAAATAAAGGTTGTTAATAGTCTCTAATTGATGTCTTACTATTAGAAAATTTATTAGAAAGAATATTATAAATACTTATTTTGTGTAAATAAGAATTTTTAAGGAGATGATTACAATTTTCGATAGTTTAAAATAAAATGTTAAACTTTGAAAGTTTGTTCAAAACATTTGCATGATCTTTTGAAACTTTGAGGAAAATGTAAATCATTATAAGTTTATTGAGCAAAGAAAGGTTATCTATAAAAGTAAAGACTTTTTTGAGCTTTGGCACTAAAAAAAAAAACTCTAAAATTGTCATCCATTGATTCTTAAGGATAAAACTATTTCACCCCATCCATCTAGGTTGTGATTTTTTAGAATTTAATTCTAAGAAATTATATGGAAAAATTTAAGAGATAAGAGGTCTCATCACGAGCCTGCTTACCATGATCATAAGAAGTAATAAAACTGACATTACCAACACTGCATACCAAAATAGGGTAATGGCTTATAAATATAAGACAAGGGGTCTCATCACGAGCTAGCTTGTTCAGTTTAATTACAACTAGTGAATGGCATTGTTATTAACTGGCTACCAAACCAGAACAATGGCTCTTAAACTAAAAAATAAGTAAAATACAAAAAAAAACATGAGATAATATGTCTTATGAATTTATTTTTAAAGAGTCATAATCTTAGTTGGATGGGACAATGAATGGTTGATGGTTAAAAGGTAACCTTGTCGAGACTATGAACGTTTGCAGGCAGCAGAGGCAATGCCTATGACAATAGAGTATATTGAAAAAGCTAAACTTGAAAAGGCCCCTTACTTCATTATTATCAACCAATCAAGGCTTGAGAAAAGCAAAAAAATGTTTTTATCTTTGAGGAATTAGAAAGAAATTGTAAGTGATTTTTATTCTTTTTCAGTGTTAGATTTTATTTAAAATTTCTCTAAGATAGTTTTCATTATCTTTAATTTTTTTTTACTTACTAGAAATATAGTATTCATTTTATTTTTTCAGAGATAACTGTTTCTTCCAGTGAATCGCCAATTATTGTATGGTACAACAACCCTCCCCATTTCAAATTTTTAGAATAAATTTCATTTAGAAATAGGTCCCCTTTTTTCTTTTTAGATAGGAATAAAATACTTAGAGGAAATCTGATCATTTTGAATAAAAATAAAGGTTCATTGTTAAAAGGGAATATATTGCATAGCAAGTGTTTATAAACAAATGCAACATTGAAATAATTTCCAATCCGATGAGATATAAAGACTTTATCACATTAACATACTAACTAAAAGTATTCATTGGAAGAAAGTCCGATGTGATAAAGTAATTGCAATCGCAAATCACAAATATCCTTAAGTTGTATATTTGTTTTATAAAAACTCCGATGTGATTGAACCAATCACAATCGCATTTTGGAAGAGAAATGTAATATGCGCCTGTTTTATAAAACTCCGATGCGATGCGATTGATCGCAATCGCAAATCGGAGGAAGAAATGAAAGATTCACTCATGATACTAAATCTCCAATGCGATACACCATCATCGCAATCGGAAATTAGCGAAGATTATGAAATTTTATTTGTTGATCCTCTTGAAAATACCTGATGCAATTAATACTTAATTTCTATATTTGAAATTGCACATATACTATTTATTCATCGCAATCACATGATTCAAAGGGAAAGTTTTATGTTTTCATTTCAAAAGCCGCTGATATCCGATTGTACATTTATTATTAATAGAAAATCAGAAGGATGATGGTTATTGATTCTATTTTGAATGCATGAGTTTGACTTCTTAAGAGAGCATTTAAGTTTAAAATACGGAGTTATAAATGAAAATCAATGAATAAATATTTCATATAGCTATTCTCTTTATTCTCTTTTTACCACGTCTGAAAGATTTTTCTCCATTGCAGAACAACAAAACATCCAATCCTTTCATTTTCCGAGCAAGAGAAATGATACCAGACAACGAAATGTCTAAGAGATCGAGGAAATCAAAGGCCACTGTCGCTACAAAGACCCCTATGTTCACCATGGTACCTAAAGAGAAACCAACTAGAATTAAGCTGGTTACAGACACATCGTGTCAAGGTCTTGGAAAAATATCTTGGGAAGAGGTATATAACCTCATAGAAAGGGAAAAACCTAAGGTCACTGTGGCAAAGGAAACAGTTCCTAACGAAGATGACTCAGAGTCCGATTCAGAAACTTCTCTTCAAGAACTTGCGAATTCATTCCTGCACCGAATTGCAGCTTGGGAAAACATTTTCCCTTACTATGATGTGATTCGGTGGGTGATAGCTAATGTCACCATCCAGAACAGGACGTTTGTTTCAGCTGCTGGGACAACATTTGGTTCATTTAAAGTAGAGGATATTAAAGAAATGTACCACCTTTTGGACCCGCAGAAAATCTACAACAAAGCCTTCATCAAGGAATTTGCTGCAAATAATGAAAATCAGTTGGAGCCAATCATAGAGTGGAGAAGAGCTCCAGAGAAGCACAAAAACAAGGCATCAGGTATGTACTCTGTGGAGTCCCTTTCGCCTCCATACTGTTATGCTGCCACAATGATGTGCAGGCTATTCGGAAATGACAATTCAGCTAGGTTTTCTATACAAATGGTACCTTTAATCCATTCTGCTGTAAATTCTAAAATCATGGACTGGGCTATCATTCTTTCAGATAAGATAGCGAATAGATTCTCGAGTATAGAAAGGACAAGGACACAGGAAACACAACCCCATTTTACTTTTGTGCCTATATTCTAGATGCCTTATGTTTCAACTCTGAATTTCCCATGTTAGGATGGAAATGGACCCCCAAAGATCCTGCTCCTATTCATATATATCATAAATTATTGTGGAAAGTTCATTTTAAAAAGAATTTTTATAGAATTTGTCATGGTTTCCTCATCCCTGTTTATCAAATCATTTTTAACTGATTCCCTCCCAGGCTTTCTGAAAAAGCTAAAATTGATATATCCTTGATTGGGGACTGGTTTGGAGAATAAATATTTACTTATATCAGAGTCTTCGGGAGCATTGTAGAGCCCCATATTCTGCCTCTGTATGTTCCCATAAACTGTTAGCACAAGAGATTTCCTATCAGTTAAAAGTAGAAGGCATGTCTAGGTCTTTGAAGAATAATAAAAAGTTGATGTGGCCTACTTTTCCCTTCCACTGTGGAGATTTTAATCTTAATAACTTCACACATGCTGAGAAAGAGGTTATCAAAATAAGAGATCTTAAACTCTGTATAGTCCCAGGCAGGAAATTTGACCCAAAGAAGGTGGCACTTGATTTTACTACTTCAGTTTCAATTGCTCGATTTGAGCATGAACCAGATGAGTTCAATGATTTGTTTTTTTCTGCTGATAATTTTTCCCAATTATATAACTTAGCCAAGTCTAAATTTCAGACTGAAGAGATGAATAAATTCATTTTATTTAGAAGCCAAAGACTTCTCAAAGCTCCTTTAGATCAAATACAAATTCCCATGCAAGAGTCTGAAACACAACAAAAGGAAAAAGAAGATGCATCTGATAAAGCAGCTAAAGAAACATCTACCAGTGGGGCCAATGTACAAACACAGAAGGAAGTCACAGGAACTAATCTTATTGTGTAGAAATAAAACACTAGCAGCAAACTCGATGTCCAAAAAGAGAATACTAATGATAAACTCAATGTACATATTGATCAACAATCTACAGCTCAGACAGAAAAGGAAAGCATAGGTACTAAGACCAATGTGCATACAGAGAAAGGAGACACAGGAAGTAAGCCTGTTTTACAAAAAGTAAAAGGAGATATGAGAAATAATCCAGACTCTCAACTTGGAAGAGAAGAAACTACTAAAAAAGTAGTGAAATCTGCTGAACTTATAGTTTATTCCCATTTGCTGAGCCAATATGAGAAATTTTCCCAGAAAATAGGACAACAAAATAGTCCCCAAGTTAATATTCTGGAAGATCAAGATATGGAAGTTATTCCTGAATATCCTACAGGTGAAATTATGTTGAAAGTAGAATAAATTCCTCCTCTAGACGTAATTTACAATCCTAAGCATAGGGCTGTTGTTATAAAATAGAGGAAGAGAAGGACTGACCAGGACCCACTTTCAACATCACAAGTGGAATTTATGAATATTGCTTATAAAAATGCTGAGGTGAATCCGTTGGAGGATCTCACCAAATTATCTCAATACGCAGGTGCCTATAGTGCTGCAACTATAGACAAAGCTTCTGAAATTTCCCTGTTGATGAAACAAAATAACTTACAGATAGCTATGTTGGAAGAACATGCCATAGAGAATCAACAAAAGAGTGTTTAGCTGGAAAAACAATTGTAAGATCAGGATCTCAGATCTAAAAAGCTAGAGGAGTAGCTTAGCATTGAAAAGAAGAAGATTGATGAACAAGCCTTGAACAAACAACAACAGTTGAGTCAAGAGGTGGAAAAGTTACAAAATCTTTTGCAAAATGAGAAAAATGCAAAGATTGAACAAGAGAAAATATTCGGATCAGCATTGGAAAAGTTCAAGGATTACCCTAAATTAGATCAATTCAAAACTGAAACCCTTGAAACAAACAAACTGCTATCTTAGTAGTTAAATGAGTTTTGTCTAAAATTGACACAAGTTGAGCCTTTGTGCGAAATAACATCATCTTTGATAGATGAAGCAGTTACTCTCAGGCAAGAAATTGATGATGATGATGAAAAAATTTCTGAATTCCTTTCATGGCAGGATACAGAGCAGGGAAGAAAAGCTAATCTTCCCAGAATTGAGGAAAGACACAAGGAAATTTTATTTATGGAATGGGAACAATAGCTGATGAAATCAGAAAGAGCCATATCAAGAGCTAAAAGTATGATATTACATAGCTAGTTAATGATAGCTTGTATGCCACTAATTTGATCTCAGATTGTACGCCAGGAAAATTACCAAATGTAAAAGAAGTTGATTCCAGGTGGAAGGAAGAGAGAATCAATAAGAATCAATAGATTAGCAAACTTCAAGGAATTTCATGTGATATTATGTGGAATTATCTAATCAAGCCACACAATCAACAAATGGCCATCAAATTCCTTTCAAATGTTATTCATTTTATCATTCCTGAATTATCTGATGCTACGTATACTGGGAAACTACATTCAAGGCTAAGTCATCCGACGGAAGTGAAAGATATGCTCAAAATATTCCATCTGGGCACATTGAACACAGGAGATAATCAATAAATCAGTTTCACTTCAAGATCGCAATTCTGTTTCTAGATTTCCGATTAGATAGATTGTAGCAGTAGTTTTAGTTATTTTGTTTTATTTTATGTTCCTATTTAAACCCCTTTCATGCATTTAGAAAGGGGTCCTGAATTTGTAATATTTTGACTTGGATGTTACATTTTTGTACTCCATTGAATCTTATATTTTTATAAAGGATCACATCTGGTGGTTCTATGGAAAATTTCCTTTAAGAATTTCATTTATGTATCTTGGAGTCTGTTTTACATTGAATTTGCTGGATTTGGATATCGAATTGCATCGAGAAAAGTATCAAGATGGATATGGTATTTCTATCTATTCACTGCTAATTTTCTTATGTTATGATATATTCTCTTTAAAAATTGCTATCATTTATATGTACTTGTTTTATAATATTTCTTTATACATATCATTTTTGAGTGTGTAGAAATATTCATCTCTTACATTATATGCAAATGATATATAAAATGATGAATACAATGTGTTATTATAAATCTGTTTAATTTTTTAAACAGGGTTATCTTTATTTGTTACCGCATATTTCAATTAAACTATAATACATTTTCATGGTTATTGGTTTAGTTGAAACAATTGTAAAGTTGTATTCATATTTGATACCCAGGTTTAATTCTAGATTTATTTATAAGTTATAGATTAGATTAGATAGTTTATTTCAGTCATTTAGTGCCATTTTCCATTCATCCAATCATTCCATCACCAACCCATTTAAGTTATTAGGAAACTGGTCCTATCAATCCAGTCGGAGCCACCACACCAAACGGAAAAGGAGCTGTCCTAAGGTCCCGACCAGGTGGTTTTCCCCCAATGTTTGAAGCAGCGAATTTCGAGGCTTCAACAAAACCTCAAATGACAAAGAATGAAATAAAGAAACAGTCAGCTATGAATTGAATAAATTCGGAAGCTGTCAAAGGAGATTATTTCCTCCAATAAGAATTATCACTTATTTTTCCTGCCACAAACTGGAACATATTGTAGTATACTGTCAGATAAAGAAAATTGAGTCCAACTAGCAAAGGATGTAGAAAATGAAAATACTACCTCAAGCAAACAAATGGAGAGGACAACCTTTCACCAGGCACACTAATCGGTTCCATGGGTATTGTTTTTACTATAAGAGGTTCAGTCATAAAGCCATGGAGTGTAGAACATATGGAAAAATACTGATGTATGAAAACTCAAGGAGATTTATGAACAATGGATAATTCACTCGTATACATAATCCATTCATAAATATAATCAAATTATTTGTCTACCATCAAATCAGGATCAAGTCTCACAAATGTCCTCTCAAAGAATGTGGTCCATATTCTCAGGAAAGGTACCAAACAAATAGCTGCATGCAGTGGAAAAATAAGCTGAATAAGTGTGACCTGGCTCTAATAGCTCAAGATCAGAAATGCCAATGGTATATGGACAGTGGATGCTCAAAGCTTATGACTAAAGATAGAAGCAAGTTTGTAACCTTTGATGAAAAGAAATCTGGAAATGTAACATTTAGCAATGATAAAGCATGGAAAATAAAAGGAAAAGGCTTGGTCAGTCTGAATAATGGAAGAACAGAGGCTTAAGATGTACTATTTGTGGATGGGCTGAAAGCCAATATGCTAAGTGTCAGTCAAATGTGTGATAAAGGTTGTGAGGTCCTTTTCAGAGCCCAAGATTGTGAAGTAAGACCTAGAACCACAGGAAAGACCTTGATCAAAGGTGTTCGAACATAAAATAATGTATATATAGTGAAAGAAGAGAATGAAGCATGCCACATAAGCAACCTTGATGAATCATGGTTATGGCATAGAAGATTGGGACACCTAAAATTTGACCACATCATCAGTCTGAGCAACAAGAATGAAGTCAAAGATATGTTTGCAAGTAGACCCGCACATCTTTCAAGGTCAAAGATAAACTATCTACAAGTAGGCCACTTCAGCTTGTACACATGGACCTGTGTGGACCTTCAAGAAATAATGCACCAATGGAGAATATTATTTCATGTTGATAATAGATAATTTTACCAGATTGACATGGGTGGAATTTATCAAATATAAATGTGAAGCACTTGAGAAATTCAAGATATTCAAGGCATTGGCAGAAAATCAAACAAGATGCCAGCTAAATTGCATCAGATTAGACAGAAAAGGTGAATTCACAGACTATGATTTTGTAGACCTATGCAATGAACATGGGATAAAACAACAATTTACAATTGCAGGTACACCTCAACAGAATGAAGTGGTAGAGAGGAAAAACAGGTCAGTACAACAAATTTCCAAAGCCATGGTGCAAGAAAGTAACATTCCCCAAACCTTCTGGGCAAAAGCAGTACACACAACTGTTCACATTCTCAACAAAGCTCATCTAAGGCCAAATTGTGATAAGACTCCTTACAAATTATGGCATGGTAAAACAACATCAATCAAGCACTTTAGAGTCTTTGGAAGCAAGTGTTTCATAAAAAATAATGATGAAAAACTGGGGAAGTTTGATGCAAGAGCTGATGAAGGAATATTTTTACGATATGCATCGAAGAGTAAGGGTTACAGGTGCTACAACAAAAGACTACACAAAATTGTGGAAAGCATTGATGTAACGCGAGCCGGGTGTGTATCGAACTCGTGACCTACGCTCTGATACCACTTGTTGGGAATCACGATTGCCGTTATACCAAAACCCGCAGGTGTTAGTCAACAATCGCATCGCCAGAGATAAGGATCCACGAAAGGCGGTTAGTCCATGTCGCGAAACACACAGGGAGCGTTGGTTTATCCAATGTCCAACATCTGCCAAACAGAACAAGAAGCACAAGCTGTGCCAATCCTCTAGATGATCATGAAGCTGAGAACCAAGATAATGATGAACAGAGCAAGACAACAAAAGATACTAAATAAAACTCAAAAGGTCCCTCAAGACACACTCAAAAGAACCATCCATAAGATCAAATCATTGGGGACAAGAGTGTGGGAGTCCAGACTAGAAGAAAACTAGCTGAACAGACAGAAGAAGTATACCTAGCCATGCTATCTCAAATAGAGCCAAAGGAGTTCGAAGAAGCCAACAAAGACAAAAATTGGGTTAATGCTATGAATGAAGATCTAGACCAAATTGAGAAGAACAATACCTAGGAATTAATGCCAAGACCCACTGGAAAAAATGTCATTGGCACAAAATGGACATTCAAGAATAATATGAATGAACAAAGGCAGGTAATCAGAAATAAAGCCAGACTTGTATGCAAGGGATATTCTCAAATCGAAGGACTTGATTATGATGAAACCTTTTCCCCTGTAGCCAGAATGGAAGCAATCAAAATGTTTTTGGCTTTTGCATGCTATCATGATTTCAGGGTATATCAAATGGATGTGAAGTCTGCCTTCCTGAATGGATATTTAGAGGAAGAAGTCTACATGGAACAACCTGAAGGATTCTCCTTAATAGATAAACATGACTATGTGTTCCGATTAAAGAAAGCCCTATATGGTCTGAAACAAGCTCCTCGTGCATGGTATTCAAGGCTAGACAAATACTTGCAAAAACAAGGGTTCAAGAAAGGAGGAATAGACAACAATTTGTACGTAAAGGCTGATTATAATGAACTCTTAATTGTAGTAGTGTATGTAGATGACATCATGTTTGGTAGCAACAAAGATGAGTTAGAAAAAGGACTTGAGGAAGAAATGAAATCAGAATTTGAGATGTATATGATTGGAAATATCACCTTCTATTTAGGACTTCAAATTCTAAAAAATAACACATGAATATTCATTTCGCAAGAAAAATACTTAAAATAGATGTTGAAAAAGTTCCAAATGGAAGACTGCAAACCTGTGTCAACTCCCATGATCACTGGATGAAAACTATGTGCTAATGATCGATCTGCAGATGTAGATCAAAGACTTTACAGATCCATGATAGGAAGTATTCTATACCTAACTGCCTCTAGACCGGATATTATGTTGGTAGTAGGACTTGTGGCAAGATATCACGCAACACCAAAATAAATCACCTACTAGAAATCAAGAGAATATTCAAATATCTGCAAGGAACTGCACATTATGGCCTATGGTTTCCAAAAGGAAAAAGCTTCACATTGGAAACATACACAGATGCAGATTGGGTCAGCTGTGTGGATGACAGGAAAAGCACAAGTGGAGGTGCATTTTATTTGGGAAAAAGACTGGTGGCATGGCTAAGCAAGAAGTAAAATTCTATCTCTCTATCTACAGCAGAAGCAAAATACATAGCAACAACAACATGTTGCACATAATTAATGTGGATGAAACAAACTCTCCAAGACATGAAGGTAAGCATTGATGAATCCATTTCTATCAAATGTGACAATGCAAGTGCAATAAGTATATCAAAAAATCTTGTACTTCATTTAAAAAAAAAGCACATCCCAATAAAGTACCACTTCCTCAGAGAACAAGTAGCATAGAAATTAGTGAAGTTGGAATATGTACCAACAAAGGAACAAACAACAGACATATTCACAAAACCCCTTGCTAAATATACATTCGAATATCTAAGAGACAAACTAGGGGTAGTGTCTGTAGATGTTACTCTCTGACATGATCAGAAAAAAATAAAAATAAAGGCTGCATACAAGGAACAAGACCAGTGCAAAAGACAAGTGATAGTCAATATCAAACAAGAAAGCATCATTCCAAGGGGAGAGAATTTAAAAAAAAAATTGTCATAAAAGATCTAGAGAAATGGAGCAGTGCATGGAACAGGTCCTCAAGGTTAGAGGAAATGAAAAGATGGAAAATACATTGGGAAATGTGCAACCCTTTGCCATTGATGTCAAAGGGGGAGGAAAAGAAAGCAAAAGAAGAAAGGCTCTTCTGAAAAGAAAGTAGAGGAAACAAGACACTTCTCAGAATGAGAAGGGAGAGGAAGCATTGGAATACTACCATCAATGCCAAAGGGGGAGACTGTTGGAAATATTGTCATTGACGGAAAAGGAGAAGAAAGGAGTAGCACCAGAAATTATCAGAGGCTACAAGAGGAGGTTTTAGACAGGAAATGAATCAGACAAATTCAAAGGAATTCCGAGACTGTGTGTTTAAAAAGTTGAACATTCAATTTTTAATTGAATCTTGGATGGATAGCATATCATTGAGCATCAATCACAGAATGAACCGATGCCTTTACAAAAAAATTTGGTCATTCAAATCATCGTCCAAATCACACTGTGTAGAGTAAGAAGGTTAGGAAAGGATTAATCAAAGTCTTCAAGAGACAGAGATGATTGAATCTCCATTTTTCAGTTGGGAACAGGTGTGGAGAAAGAAGAAGAAACTACAGTTGGAATTCTCTGGACAGAACATAATTCTGTCGAGGTAACAAATTTGAATCAAGGCAAAAGTCTTAAAGTGGTGGCGCAAAAGAAAACTGTGCATTGAATGAACTGTAACTAACCTAATGAATGAATGGTGAACATAAGTGGAACCAAGAATCGAGATGGCATGGAACCAGAAGAGGGGGAACAAATCCAGCAGAACAATGGAGTGATGGAACCACGAGCCAATAGCGAATATGGAACAGTGAAGGCGGTTTTGTAAAACCGAAATGGTTTTATCGCACAACTTAATGTTGGTAAGCAATAAAGGTCGAAATGAACACGATAGCGTTAAGAGGACGATGCGTGGCAAATCAAAACCACCTATTTCGCATAGGCTGGGACACCTTAAATCTCGTGCATCTTTATTTGCGATTGCCGTTGGATTGGGAGACGGAGTGCGATAGCCGTTGGATGGATGAGGAAAGGTGCGATGGATTTATAACCATTTGATTGGGATGAAGGATTGACGGTGGAGATTTGAGCACTGAGTTTGCATCGAGATATGTGCAAAGTATGTAAATCGCCATCAAAAGTTGAGATTGGCCGTCAGGTAAAATGTGGGCTCAAAAATATATATATGTTGATATATTGTTTAAAATTTTAGGCAAAAGCATAATTAAAATGTTTTAATTGATGTGGATAAAATATGGGTTGATAACCACAACAAATATAAGGAGATAGTTTCCTGTATAAAGGGATTTTGAATTTTCGCATCAAGATATGTGTATAGAGTTTAAACCTTGGTTTAAGAAAGGGTTTCGTTATATTTGGAATATGAAGTGTGGGGCCGAAAGTTTAAGTTTATATACATCAGAATTATTTTTAATTCATAAATCGAAATCCGTGAGCTATAGGTGGGTATTTTATATGGTTTGTAAACACAAATAAATATTTATGAAGAGGAATAAGTTCCAGGTATAAGGTTAAGGAAGTTGGGTTTATCATGGTTTATAACCATAGGTTTTTGAAAGGGAAAGCTTCCGCGTGATAGGTTTGGGTTTTATAACCATGGGTTAAAAAGTGAAGAAAGCTCAGATGAAGGTTAAATAAAATAGCTTCCACATTAGAGTTTGACTCTATTTTGAGGTTATGAGAACAAATTTTGTGCCATATATTTGGGGTCTTTAATACTGAGATGTGCATTTTATATATGCAAAGTGTGGGTGATTGTAGCACAAAATACTCAGGTAACAGAAGAAACATGGCCATTATGCAGCAGAGCTGGAATAAAACAGTAGAAATAGAAAAGACAATGACAACAACAGAAAGGACAAATGCACAACAAAGCAAGAAACTGATGGATTGAGTAAATAATTGTGTATAACTAAAAATGTATTATTAATTTTATATTGTTTGTGATGCAAAGGCAAGTCTCGGTAGGCAATGAAAAACTCCAATGTAATACTGAAATGAGTAGATAGTGTTGTAACCTCCTGAAATGATGAGTGAGAAAACGAGGAGGTGGAAGGAAGAGAGTCATGCCTGTTCAATTCATTTTCCCATGAGGAATGAAAACAACAAGAGGGTGATCTCTATAAATAATGTTACTGTCATATGTAGAAGTGGTGAGAGAGTGGAAGGAAAAAAAGGGAAAAAAATCGATAGAGAAGCAGTGTAGATCTAGAGATGATATAAGGTAGATATGAAGGCCGGAAGACAAAAATGAAGAAGGAATAGAACAAAGTTGATATCCAGGTAAATCTGCATGTGTTTTCATTGTAGTGTGAGGAAGTTGGTGCTTCCATATCAAGTTGTAGCTTGATAGATGTCTAGTTGTAGCTGGTTGAGGTAGAAGCCTCCTGCGGGTTGTAGCCTGCAGAAAATAGATGGGAGTTGGAGCTTCCTTGCAAGTTGTAGCTTGCAGAATCGAGGTAGTAGCCTCCTGTAGGTTGGAGCCTATAGAAAATCAGTGGTGAGAGGGAGTTTGAGCTTGCCTTTGCATCACAACAATAATAAGATGTGGTTTTATCCCTTATGGGTTTCCACTTAAATCTGTTGTCTATGTGCATGATGATTATGTGTTGAAATTCTGTATTTCATCTGCTTACTATCTGTTTCTCACTTATTATGATTTATGTTTCATTACACATTAAGTTGATCATGAAATGAAGATGTAAATAAGTGTAAAAGAAAGTTTTACAAGACCATGAATGCATTAAACTGATTCACTCCCCCCTCTCAGTTTAACTAAGGGTACAACAAAAGGGAGAAACTCGACCACATCCAGTGGAACAAAAATCCATGATTCCTCCCACGAAACTATTAGATATTAGAAGCTTCGTTTCCATATGAAAAAACCTTCCAAAAGTAGCTCAGCGTGAGGGTTCTTCAGAGACAGAGTGACCATGACGCGAGGCCTAATGAAAATCTAGCCATGGGCATGAGGACATAACCTCACCACAACGCCGACCCAAAATTACATGTTTTTGAGGGTCTAATTCAGGAATGGTCCATAGAGATTATGTTCCTTGCATGTTAAGGGATGCAATGACATTAATTATGATATGTGAGAGTACACAGGGGTCACTATGATGGTCCTTTAGTATTCAGAATAGGGAATGCATGGACGGTGACAAAATGCTGTGTAACAGATGCCCCCTAAAGCATGAAGTCCGAGAGAGAGGGAGGGGTGAAATTATTTACGAGAACATGGCCAAACCAAAACGCCGCCGTCAGAGGACCTGCAAGATCAAGTATGACTGATATCTCTGATACATGAGTACGAGGTATGGGCACAACCATCCATAATAGAGAAAATGTAATAATATCCATGGTATGGACACATCCATCGAATGAGAAGGATCATAAAATAGAATCAGGTATGGTCGCAACCATCCAATAAGAAGAGTCGTGTATACAGTCATGACAAACCAAATCATCCCACAGCTTGGATGTCATCAGACAAAACCCAGGGTCTTGTGCTCTCTCCCGACCCGAACAAGTATAAATTCAGGCATGTGAATGAATGAGATGAAGTCAAACATGATAGAAAAGTCACTTGATTACCAGCTGATGATGGAAGATGTTAACAGGCATGAGAGAAACCACCAATAATGACAATTTTTCTCAAGGTACTGCTTGTACAATCCACTAAATGTGAAGAATGGATTGGAGTCGAACATCCACGAAATCACTCGATCAAAGGCCAATGATGAGAACCTGTCGTCGAATGCGAAGAAATTTCCATTGAGGCATGAAAGCTCTAAGGTACCAGAAGGGAGTCTTTGGATCAAATTCCTAGATAATGAGCTGAATTCGACATGAAGTGATCGGTCAAAGGAGGGCCATAATGTCTCCCACATCATCGATATGAGACAGAGGAATAAGATGATAGTGAATCAAGACTGAACAAAGGATCAGGGGTTGAAAACTGCAAAAGAGACTTCTCTTGAACATATTGGCGACACGACTCCATAATATAGTAGTATTTGACATCAAGGGATATGAGGTCATGGTGACGGGGCAAAGAGAAGATGAGAGGTCAAAACCTGGTAACCCAAACCCATGGAGGAAAAATGAAAAATGTGGGATGTTCCCAACCTAACACGAACTGCAAACAAGTGTCATGTTCAAGAGAGAAATACCGCCGATGCAACTGACAACTAGTTCCATTTCCCCCCACCATTTTTGGTGAGTACCCCAATTATTTCTAGAAACAAGCTTGAAGGGGATAACATATTCTTGTCATGTAAGTTTTCCCTTCGGACAAATCCATCCTAGTACATTTTACGAGCCTTAGGAAGGAGAAACTTGGTAACATCATGGCGACGACTCCAATGTCATTTAGATTTAACAAGTCTGACAAAGCGAAAACTTGACGTCTTTTCATGTTTAGAGAGTTTGAAAAGAGGCAGAAAAGAAAACTCCAGAAGGTCCCTTTTTGTATGTTGTCTCTCATATCCAAAAAGGTAGAAAACAATATCTGAGAGAACCTCTTAGCCATGTTCGAATAAGGTATTACTTTTTTGTAAATAATCTGTCCCAGCCTGAAAAAGGGGTAAATGTATACTGGGAAGATGACATTTTGTGCACTTTAACAAGCTCAAAAAAACAAGAAATCAACAATATTTTCATGTTTAGAGAGTTAGAAAAGAGCTGAAAGATGACTCGACCTGAAGGAATGAGTGGTATAAAGGATAACATTTGGTTCTGGTAATGGTGGAACTGCTCAAAAGATGATAAAAGTCAAGAGGCTGGCTAATAAGGCCACTCATAGCAACAGTTCCTCAGGAATTGGTGAAAAATCAAGTGAAGGCGTATGATCGGCCGAGCAGATGGCGACAATTGAAAAAACCAAGGTTGATCTGGAAAACAAGCTGATAAAAAGGAAATTACGAGAAGTAAAATAAGAATGGTTTCATTTTTACACAAGCTTGAAATTATGGAAAACTATGCTTGGAATTGGTTCCATTTTTACACAAGCTTGAAACAAAGATAAACGATGCTTGAAAAGGTTTGCATGCACCCAACATGGTGACTCAATTCGAGGTACATGCCCCCCAAGCTTCAGTGCATTCGCCCGAGAGAATTGTCAGTTACTAATAGATGGACAGAGTGAAGGTTCAATTACAAGATCACATTAGGACCAAATAATGAAAGCTGATTGATGGTCATGATCCGACCTTCATGTGGAAAGAAAATCACGTGAAAGAGGGATGGGACAAGCACTCCCATGGCATAAGCATAGTCGCGCCCTAGGAGTAAGTTAAAATCTAAGGGGCCTTAGACCACCATCACATCTATATAGACAATATTTCCTCCTAAAGCAATAGGTAAATTCAGAAGGATCCCTAATGGTTGACTAGTTGCTATGTTAAAATCCAACATATTTTGAGTAACAGGCACAAGTTTTGGAGAACCAAAAGCTTGCCAGGTAGTTAAGGATAAAATACTAACCGAGGTGCCTTCATCTATAATCATGCCTGGTATGACCATATCGCAGGCCTGTAAAATGACCTCAAAGGGAACGTAAGAAGGAAGACGATATCCCGTGAATCAAATCCAATCAAAGGAAGCGACCAAACTACATGGAGGGGGTGCCATAGGAATAAGAGGATTATCCCCTTGCATTACGGGAGCGGAAATACCATATTTCTGAACTTTGGGAACGAGAGAATGAGGACCGATTTCTGGGATTGTGGTGACAGGAATCAGAGGATCACCCTCCTGGATCATGGAAATGGGAGGATTTCCTTCTGATCTTGGGGAATCAGAGGAAACAAAAAGAACCTGACTGGGATGAGACCCACTCTCGATGGAAAATACCTGATGAACTATAGGTAGAATCAGGTTGACCTTTTTCTCAACCAATGATTGGTCGGAAATGGACTTGGAGGACTGACTTTCAGAGAGATTGGAATTGACTGGGGATGAATCCCAATCAATGAATTGATAAACTAGTAAAGGACTTGATGAAAAATTCCGGTGACCAACAGGAAGACAGGACTCAGAAGCCGAAAGGGTATCCAACACTTTAGAAGCTTCATCCATATAAGGATAGAGGTGAATGGGATGGTTCCCTTCACACAACCTACATGGAAATTTGATCTTACCCCGTTTCTTATGAGTCTTATTATCTCTAGCTGAAGGATCATCATCAACATGATGTCCAAAGGTTGATGACGAAGGATGAATCGGGCCAATGGGCCACACTTTTAGCACCTTGGGAATACCAGGGAAATCACGAAGAAGGTGGTCACCCTTACATAGCTTGGAAGGGAATTTTACTTTATGAGATGTAGTAAGAGGTTTCTCAACATTAGTTGCATGGGTAGAAATATTTTTTGATTTACCCCCTAGCTTATTTTCCTCCTTGTTCTTCGAGTTCTTCTTCTTCTTCTTAGCCACCCAGTTATTAGAATCTAGACTTTCACCAAGCGAAGAGGAAGAACAAGGTGAAGCAATAGGCAAATAAGGTGAGGGGTCAACCTTAAGATCAACATGGGGTTGACATGGTTCAGGTGGAGGAGAACTTGGTTGAGAAACAATTGGTATATTCGAAGCCACAGGGGTTGAAAATAACCAAACTGGAAGACCAATGGTTAACCCTAGGAGAAAAAACATTGCCATATATGGGGCACCAAAATTTTCAAAAGAGGGAAATGAACTAGGATTCCCATTCAAGGGGACCCTTGAGTTGATGGACTCAGGAAGCATTACTGTTGGCCTCAATATAATATGATCATGATTAAAATGTTATCGTGGGAAGTTAATTTTAAGACATTGAAACAAAAATTTTCCTTTTCATGTTTTAAGAGTTGAGAAAAGGACAAGAGGTGACTCTAGCCACTTTTGGATTTAACGAGCTCGAAAGGACAAGGGCTTGATGATATTTTCAAATGTAAAGAGTCAGTAAAGATCAAAATGAATACGCAAGATACTCTAGGCATATAGGGTGTACCAAGCTCCCGTGAACTGCAATATAAACCTTGGAAAATAAATTTGCCAAGGACTTAATGTACATGAAGGCAGTCTCCTAGATACTATGTTTGGTGTATCATAGTTACAAGGTGGCATACTCGGCTTCCTATGGACAAAGTATTGCAACCTAAAAGTGTCTCCCTTTATATACGCGACAGTACAGGGAGCACAAGTCTGTACTAGCACTGTCTAATGCAAGATGCGAGCAACAACTGCTAGGTTTAATTATGCAGGAACACGTCACTATCCTAGACCTCTAAGTTGAGCGTTAAGTTTCAATGCTTCATTAGGTTGATTGAGTTATTTTTATGGTTTATCTTGAAATTAGGTTTCAGTTTCAAGGCCCTACCGAATGTTACCTCAAATATATAATGTGCAACTATATGAGAGAAAGAATACCATTTCATTTCGATGAAAATCTAACTAAGTGAAGGATAAAGGTTCGCAACAAAGTAGCAGTCAAGAAAATGCAAGAATGACACTTTCCCCTATTCTACTAACACAATCAAAGAAGAAAACAAAAATTTATCTTTTGTATTTCACTTTCCAATGAAAAAGGGAACCTAATAACGCAAAAGAGTACTTTTTATTTCCAAATGAGAAGGAAGAATGCAATTTTTTTGTTCTTTTGTACAAGTGATAAGCAACAATGCAATACTACACTAAAAATAAAAAATACTAGCTTCGAGTAGCTTTGAACGAGATCGTCAAAACATGGAGAGATCAAATCCAAGAAAATGTAAACACACACTCAAAACTAGGTATGCATTTCCTTAAAAAAATAAAGGGCTTTTAAGTCGACTCAACGAGCAATGCGATCTATGCTCGGGGTGATAGAGGGAGAATCAAATAGACACAGAATGAATACTTCACCTACAATCAACTAAAAAGTCCAAGAAACTGCAAAAAAGGCTGAAAATGAACGACCAAACTGACTCATTAACATATCAGATACCCAACGAATATGCGACCAAGCGAATGGTTCGAAACACCCAGAAAACCTACAATGGATAAGCCACATTGTTCGAAAGAGAGATAAAAAAAATGGAATGAATGAGACAACCAAGTCAGGAAACAAGGGCTAGATGGATCAATCCAAGCAGAAAAACAAACCTAAAGGATAATGCACACTGGAATATCAATGCAAAAGGCCCAAAATTCAATCTTTTAGGAATCGGCATAGCTGTTCAGCAGCATTCGGCGTCGAGTAGGCAAAATCGCACCTGTATTAATGACCACTCGTGTAGATGTGCATGACTGTCAAAAAATCAACAATGCTGAGCAAGGAAAAAAAATAAAAAACAAAGGGATTGCTGAGCAAAACTAGACTGATCACTCTAGAAAAATGCTAAATGGCTAGAAGGAGTCAAACAAGCCAAAACAACAGAGAAATGACAATTCGGAAAAAGTTGGATAGACAATAAAAAAATCAAAATGAATAATAAGAGACAACATGTTTTGACGTCCCCAGTGGAGTCGCCAAATTTTTGTGCAAGAAAATCCCTGCCGTGGATAGAGGCAATCCCTCTATCCCTAGGGTGGGTCTAGCAACAAGGGAACATGTTGGTTTCTAAATTCCTAGTTCATAAACGAAGTGCGGATTGGAATAGATGTCCTACCTCAATCAACCGCTCTTGACGTAATACGTTGCAGTGATCCCTCGATATTTGTTCTTCAAGCCTTGCAATCCATTGGTAGCGATATCCACACACTTGCACAAAGATCAAGAAAACACTAAAAGCATACGAGCATGCATATTCATTTATGACTATCTAACTAGTGAAGGAGAGTCAGAAACTTTGAATATTAACATAGAAAAAGATGGAACTAGAAATTAGTCATGTCATATTAATGTATAAAAGGGAGTTTACAACCTGTGCCTTGACACTGTAGACCTCCTTTGACGGGTTCAATCGGGCACGTCTCCAAAGCATTCATCCGTCGATTTGTCTCAAAGAGGCGAAGGGCTCAAACTATCTCTCTCTCACAACTATGAAATTTTCTCTGCTATCTTCTGCACACTAGTTCTTGGTCTATTCTAGCTAGCATAATCAATAGGATGAAGAGGAATTTGTAGGAATGGAGGAAGAGCTTTAGGATCCACTTATGGTGGAGGAAAGGTCTATCCCTTTGGGAAGTTTCATTTTTGTAGGAACTAGAAGGCCAAAGGGGGAAACTCGACCACATCCAGTCGAAAAAACATCCATGATTTTAGATATTAGAAGCTTTGTTTCTATATTAAAAAATCTTCCAAAAGTAGCTAAGCATGGAATATCTTCAGAGATAGAGTGACCACATCGCGAGGCCTAGTGCAAATTTAGCCCTGGGCGCGAGGACATAACCCCACCACAGTGCCGCCCAAAAATTACATGTTTTTAAGGGTCTACTTCAGGAATGGTCCACCGATATTTTTTTCCTTGCATGTTAAGGGATGCAATGACATTCATTATTATGTGTGACAATACATAGGGGTCACTATGATGGTCCTCCAGTATTCAGAATAGGGAATGCAGGGACAGTGACAAAATGCTGTGTAACATATTACCTTCTTTACAAATATCTGATTCACTAGTTAATTGATATTCAAGAGCCATGAGTATTTGGTAACAACTGTTAGAATCTGAATTTGAATATTCCCGATCATTAAATTTTCTTTGACTATCTTCATTAGAATAAAAATTTTTCTTATTAGAAATCTTATTTTTGGAATTTTTCTTGTCAACATCCTTTCCATTTTCTTTCTTATATTGATTTTCTTTATATGGAAATTTGGATGCATAGTGACCTAATATTTCACAAGAAAAACATTTAAAGGGAAGCTTACCTTTGAATTTACCAGTTCCCACTTATAACTTTCTCACAAATTTTTTTCTTCCTCATCTAAACTATAGCTTGTATCTTTACGCTTTTCTTTTTATTTCCATTTGTATATGGCTTTTAATGCTGCTTCTCTAACACATGATGTATCCCCTTTTCTCATCTCAAAGGATTTAAAGATACCATGGAGTTTTTTATTGGTAATATTCTTTAAATCCCACTTTTCTTCAATGGGGGAGAATTTGGATTCAAACTTTGGGGTTAGCAATCTCAAGATATTTTCAACAACAACAATTTCCTTTATCTCATCACCAAGAATTTTCATTGTTAAAAGTTTCGTCTACTCTAAGGAAAAAACTTGCAATTCTTTCATCATCCTGCATTCTATGAGACTCATACTTAATTATATATGTTTGAAATTCAACACTTTTTACCTTAGTTTCACCTTCATAGCATTGGACAAGCCTATACCATATTTCCTTTGCGGTGCTTCGCTGCATGAATTTCAAAAACTCAGATTCAACTAATCCTCCCAAGATAGAATTGATTTCCTTTTAATTTTTATTGTATTTCTTCTTTCCTGCATTATCTGTGTGAATCGAGGTTGGGTATTAATATGCACTTTCAACAATGTAATATCCCAAAATCGGGATTGCACAGAAAGCCTGCTGAGATAACACACTCCTGAGAATTTTGTGCACTGAACTGAGTTTGCAACTCCTAGATCCCTTATATCAGCTCATCTAAGATCTAAATCCAAAAGGAGAGAAAAAACAAATCAAACTAGGTGGGTTAAACATATCTCCCACAAACTAGTCTAGCTGAAAAACACCCAAAGAGAGGGGCTACAGCTATATGCAAAGGACTGCTCCAGAAATAACGCAGTTTGTTAATTTATAAGCATGAGACCAACATGGAGGTTTATCTTTCATTTTTACATCAGCAAGATGGATTTACAATGCAGCTTATACAGTGTATAACAGAAATAGAATGAATATACAAGACAAAAGCCTCAAAATGAGCTGCTACAACAACAAGAAATGGAAGAATAAGCTTGAAAATGTTATTTTCATTTCTGAAGCATGTAGTGGATTACAACTCATATCTAGAGCAGATCTGTACATAAAATGATAGATCTATTTCAGATCTGTGTACAAGATAGGTTCCTCTATACATTCCCCTTAGGGATCTCAACAAAACATGAACAACAGTGAGTAGATTTGAGATCTAAGTCACAGATCTACAGAAGAATTCAGAAAATTCTGAAGCATAACATATGTAGCAGATCAGATTTGAAACAACATGGATTGGTTGGCCAATCCACAGATCACCACAGTGAAAGGAAATATCCAATCATCGGAGATCTCTCCTCTAGATTGATGCCAAGTACCCTAGAAAATATGCTCTTGCAAATAATGCAGTCATGGAAGAGGGACTGCATTGTAGGCCCTGAGAATTCTTTGGCCTACTGCCAATATGTGGATCTGAAGCTCAAGTAGTGGATGCACTCTTCTAGGAGGTTAAAATACACACTCACTGAGAAGAGGCTCCAATACAAGCTAAATCTTTGCAAATCTAGAGTTCCACTTGCTGCAGCTTACATGGAAAACTCAAGCCTAAACAAGACTGCGCTATAGATGAAAGATGTGGCTTGGCTAAATGCCAGATAGTAGACTAGGCAAACAAGAATCCTCCAAGAGCTGCTCAAGGAAGGAGGCGGGATTCCTAAACAGGAATGCCCAACAAAGGATGTCTAAGAAGAAAATACCTTCAGAAAATAATAATATCAACAACCCTCTTCCTGTTGTCCTCCTCCTTCTTTTATAATATTAAAGCCTTGCCAAACCCTAAACCACTTCAATGAGTTAGCTCCTTTCACATGTGGAGCCTCCATCTAAAACTATGCTGTCTGTCAATGAGGTTCATTGCATCTAGACTACGCTGTTGACTTGGTCAAAGTTGACCCAATCTCATGGTTCAAACCCATTCACACCTGCAAGATTTTATTTACATGGCCCAGATATGTCTCTGTTTACATAGGCATTGATTTATTTTAATGTTTTTGGGAGTTTTACATGTCCTCCACATTTTATTCATCAAAATGAAAATCAAAGTAAGACAAAGCAAAATTGAATATTCCCATTACCTTGGCCTAATTGGGAATATTATATTCCTCCCCTCCAAAATGTTGCTTGTCCTTAAGCAAATGATAGGGTGAGTGCTGCAACACTTCTCCTTCCCCATTGATGACACCATCAAGGATCCAGATTTTTGCATAAGCTGTGTGTTCACCAATCCATCCTCCCATGAGTTGTCTCTCCAAGATCATTATGAGATGTTCATAATCCATCCCACAAGGTGTCAAGAATGCCACTGAAACAAACATGGCTGAACCCCTACTCTCCTTGAAATATGTAGCAAAGCATACAAGGAGAGTCTCCATCCCATGTGGTACACACATGCCCCCTATTCTCCCTCTATACAATTCCAACAACAGGACAAGTACATCATTCATGTATGGAAGCAAAACTACAAATACATAAACAGAAATTGAAACATGAGGAGGTGGGTCATAATCCCATACATGGTGCCAGTGTAGGGCATCTCCTGCATGCATCAGATCAAGATGTCGTAAGTGGTTTTCCCACCGCTTACTTGCAGCCCATGCCATCTCACTGTAGCTGAATGTGTGAGATATGTTTGGTGCCTTAGGAAAGCACCCATCATGAAACAAGATCTCCTTTTTTCCACCAAGGGAGTGGCCAAGTACAACAATTGTTGTGGCCCCATTTTTGCCATGAGATTGACAAAATATAACACTCCTTATTGGACTCATGGCTTGCAAAAACATGGTGTAAAAATGCATGAAGTCAGAATATAAAATACATGTATTAAGGGCATGCTCTCCACCAACAATTCTCCTTCTATCAATGGAGTGCTGCATAGATCTACTCTCTCCTTCAAGGGAAGGAAGAGAGGGCTGATTTAATTCTCCCTTAGAGCCATTTTTCTGCTCCAACTCCACATAATCCATGCATCTTTGATAATGCTGATATAGTTCCCTCTCAAATCCCTCCCAGTAATAACTCCTCAATATGATATTGTTGAGCTTCATAGAATAAGTGTGGCTAAGATGGAACTCTTCATAAGTCCCTTGTAGAAGCTTCCCCTTGAGCTTGGAGGCTCTAGACAAGAAGATTATATCACGATTATAGATGACTCCATTAAGGATTGAATATCTCCCTTCATGCAACCAGTCAACCAAAATCATGCAAGTATGAAGATCCTTGGAATATTCCACCAGCAGTTGGGATTTCCAATAGGGATCTAGTGTGCCCAACAATGACAACGCTGATAATGTGCTAACTGAAGTGGCTGCCATATTTCTGCTATTCTCCTTGACATCCTCCATGACCAAGGTGTATGTTGGAAGGCCAGGCCTTCCATTCTTCTCCTCTTTGACATCTCCCATGCCAAATGTATGAGATGGAAGGTTGCTATTCCTTCCTTGCTGCCCTCCTTGCTCATGCTCATGCTTTAAAGAAGAAGGAAGCTCTTGGGAGTTAGTCTTCCATGGAAGGATATCATCTATCCAAGGCCTCTCTGTTTTGGCCAAAGCATGCATGTG
The DNA here is from genome assembly GCA_034641835.2 of Pinus albicaulis. Taxonomy (NCBI): domain Eukaryota; kingdom Viridiplantae; phylum Streptophyta; class Pinopsida; order Pinales; family Pinaceae; genus Pinus; species Pinus albicaulis. The sequence continues at coordinate 781,503,002 of CM076578.1, forward strand.
AGACCACCATCTCTCTTCCAGAAGGGAAGAGTGTTCTTTAAACAAGTTTGTATTCTGATTCAAGTCTTGCCTCCCATGCTTCATGATGGTGTCATTTCCTCTCCTTGCAGCATATATTCTCAATGCAATTTGAGAGGTGAGGATAGATAGTGAGGTCAAAGGAAAAATGCTCCCCCTTTCTTTGTACCTCCCCCATGCTCTCAATGCTGTAGCAGGGTCTTCTAATGCTCCCTTCCTCCTTGGATCTATGGAAGGAGCATCAATGCATGAAACATCTCCCATAAAATTTGAATCAGGTGGTCTCCCAGGGGGTACACCACAAGTTAAAGATGCCTCATGGCTCATTCCCATGTGAACTACAGATGAGAAAATAATATGACTACTTCCACTATGCAAATCCATCTCTAACTGCTGTGTGGAAGTACCATGGTAGGGAGAAAATGGAGTAACTCCCCCATCTTCTTCTTCATCACCCACCTTTTGCAAGATCTCATAGTCTAAGGTGCTCCCTCTAGATTCAGTTAACTCATAAAAACCCATCATATCCTTGGTGTCAAGAGTCTTGATCACAAAGGATTGATCCATCATAGTGTGTGTTCCAAGATTTGGATGCAGTGTTGGAACACATCTCCTCCACTATTTTGTCTCTTTTTCTATCATCATAGACACATAATGCTCATCCTCTCCATGTATAGGATCCTTGGGGCCTTCTTGCCAAGATACAAGAGCCCTCATGGTGGAAGCAATAGATTCAACTCCATCTCTCAATAAAATTAGATTCCCTCCTACTGTCACAGTGCTGGAGGAACCTTTTAGTTCTACTTCTTGCTCCTCCTCATCAATGGAATATGCCCTATCAATAACAGATCCTTTTCCTTGATCTCTCATTGAAGAAAGGACACTCATGTCTTCTTCTTGAGAAGAATGATCTTGCTGAAGTGAGACCTTTGCCCTTGGAAAATCATGTAGCATATCTTTAACCCTCCCAGTAGTGTTCTGAAATGGAGTTACCTTCATGGATCTTCTTTCTTCTTTTAGTTGACAAAACTCAGGGAAGCCTAACTGCTCTTTGAATATTTTATACTGAGATTCATATTATCATAGGTAGTCACCAAGAATCTTCTCCTCTGGTGTCTCTCCTTCTCCTTCTCCTCTTGCAAAGAATGCAGACATGCTGCAACATTGTAGATCAGATTGTGTGGCTGCATGCTCACATACATCAGATGAAGTAGTGGGGATTTATTCATGTGAAAACCATTTTAGAAGGTCTACTTGTCTTCCATTCCTCAGTCCCCATATTCCTCCTTTCAGCTCATGCAAAGCTTGAGAAAGAATGCTAGAGAACTCTACTTCTTTTATTCTTCCATAGAAAAGGGTTTCATCATTGCTTGCTTTGTCTTCGGTGTAATCATTTTTCTTTTGTATTCTTCTATGATACCTCTACTTTCTATTAGAGAGAGGCTTTCCTCCTTCTGAAGAAATATTGGCTCCAATAATGCACAGGCTGTGCCAAGAAAGATGCTTTGATACCATTGTAATATCCCAAAATTGGGATTGCACAGGAAGCTTGTTGAAATAACGCACTCCTGAGAAATTTGTGCACCAAAATGATTTTGAAGCTCCTGGATCCCTTAGATCATCTCATCTAAGATCTACATCCAAAAGGAGAGAAAAAAAAAATCAAAATAGGTGGGTTAAACAGATCTCCCACAACCTAGTCTAGCTGAAAAACACCCAAAGAGAGGGGCTGCAGCTATATGCAAAGGAATGCTACAGAAATAATGCAGTTTTTCAATTTACAAGCATGAGACCAACATGGAGGTTCATATTTCAGCTTTACATCAGTAAAATGGATTTACAATGCAAATTATACAGTGTATAACAGAAATAGAATGAATATACAAGACAAAAGCCTCAAAATGAGCTACTACAACAACAAGAAATGAAAGAATAAGCTTGACAGTGTTATTTCATTGCTGAAGCATGCAGTGGATTAAAACTCAGATCTAGAGAAAATATGTACATAAAATTATAGATCTATTTCAGAACTGTGTACAAGATAGGTTCCTCTATACATTCCCCTTGGGGATCTAAGCAAAAAATGAACAACGGTGAGTAGATATGAGATCTAGGTCACAAATCTGCAGAAGTATTCAAAAAATTCTGAAGCATAACATATGTATCAGATCAGATCTGAAACAACATGGATTGGTTGGCCAATCCACGGATCACCACAGTGAAAGGAAAGATCCAATCACTAGAGATATCTCCTCTAGATTGATGCCAAGTACCCCAGAAACTCTGCTCTTGCAAATAACGCAGTCATGGAAGAGGGAATACACTGTAGGCCTTGAGAATGTTTTGGCCTGCTGCCAATATGTGGATCTAAAGCTCAAATAGTGGATGCACTCTTCCAGGAGGTTAAAAGACACACTCACTGAGAAGAGGCTCCAATACAAGATAGATCTTTGCAGATCTAGAGTTCCACTTGTTGCAACTTACATGGAAAGCTCAAGCCTAAACAAGATTGCGCTATAGATGCAAGATGTGGCTTGGCCAAATGCTAGATAGTGGACTAGGCAAACAAGACTCCTCCAAGAGTTGCTCAAGGAAGGAGGTGGGATTCCTAAATAGGAAAGCCCAACAAAGGATGTCTAAGTAGACAATACCTTCAAAAAATAATAATATCAACAACCCTCTTCCTATTTTCCTCCTCCTTCTTTTATAAGATGAAAGCCTTGCCAAACCCTAAACCACCTCAATGAGTTAGCTCCTTTCACATGTGGAGCCTCCATCTAAAACTGTGCTATTTATCCATGAGGTTAATTGCATCTAGACTGTGCTATTGACTTGGTCAAAGTTGATCCAATCTCATGGTTCAAACCCATTCACACCTACAAGAGTTTATTTACATGGCCCAGATATGTCTCTATTTACATAGGCATTGATTTATTTTGATTTTTTTGGGAGTTTTACATGTCCTCCTTCACATTTTGTTCATCAACATGAAAATAAAAGTAAGACAAAGCAAAATTGAATATTCTCATTAGCTTGGCCTAATTGGGAATATTACAAACAATTTCCCATACATCAGCTCCTAGTGCTTGCAAATATGATCTCACTCTAAATTTCCAAAAAATAAATTTAGTTCCATTAAATGAAGGTGTCTTTGCAGAAAATACTCCTTCCATCTTCCTTCTCCCTTTAGATCTCCCTTTAAGCGATCAAGATTCTTCTGAGGGACCTGCTCTAATACCAATTGTTAGAAAAAATACAGGGGGGGGGGGGGTAGGGGTGAATAAATATTTTCAATTTACTTTAAATTTCAATTTCACATTTAGAATTATGTACACTACTATTCTTCATGTAACCTATGCATGTACGCGAATCTAGTGAATTCAAACCGTGTATATTTAGATAACTAATTTTTCATATGTTCCTTCAGATGTTTGTCTTTTAACAATGCACCATTATTTCAACATCCATTTATTTAGCAGTAATCATGAGCAATAAAATCAATTAGATCATCAACACATAAGAAACATATCAACACATATGAACATCGATATTTTAGGTGGAAACCCAATGTGGGAGAAAACCACCGCTGTTTTCACCTCTGTCTTCTTCTTTTATTATAAAGAAAAAACTTCATTACCTCTTGGTAATGATGCAATTTCTTCCTAGCACACATGCACCCACCTACAGGAGGATACAACCTCCACTTGTTCTCCATTGGAAGGGAGTTACAACCCCTAATCTCGTTTACCAACTCCTATCAGAAGGGAGATCCTACCCCCTTAACAAATTTACCAGTCACCAATGGAAGGAAGCTCTGAATCCCTTACTGAAGGCTCCAACCCTTAACACCTCTCGTGGACCACGTTTCATAATATTTCATACTAGTTCCACCTATTTCAAGCAAACATAAAAAATTGTAGGCCACTTCTCATCAAAATTTTCACTTCAGACCCACATCATCAATAAGCCAAAACCAAAATTCCAAACTGAAATACAAAATCTAAAATACAATCACTGAATCATCACTAAAAATCAATCACCAATAAGCCGATTCATTGAGGCAACTGAATGAATTAATGCTAAACCAACCCTAAGTTATAAATCAACCAATAAATAATCAAATCAAGAACACTCAACAATTCAAACTAATACTCAACCATTCACTAAGTAATCATACTATTAGTCATCACAGAAAAAAGTGATGTCATTGCAAACCCTGAACAAAATTAACTTCAAAATATATATGCGATTGTTTTGAAGCATACATGTGTATATACACACTTCCTGTGCATAACATCTGTGTACATATCTAAAATCACTAACTACTGAAACATTATCAAATTGAATCACTATATCAATTACTAAATCACTAAAAAAATGAATCAAAATAACAACTAATCACTCATTGAATACCCAATCAGAATGAAACATCATCACTGATCAATATACTAATCTGCAACCTAATAAACCCAATCAACACTGCTAGATACAGACCATGCTTATCAAGAAATCATTTAGAGAAAACAACAAATAGAACATACATCATCAATTGTCATTATCATCTAGCATCAAATCAAACCCTAGTACATATATAGACCTCCATAAAAAAAATATGTGTGTGTATGCAATTACTATGTATAACATCCACACATATATTTCAACATATTGAATAAACCATCACATATTTTATACATGACAATATTGAACCATATATGTGTATGTACACAACATTATTGAAGAAAACTTCTGTACATATCTTAAATTACTGAGATTGACCTTCGTTGCAAAGATAACATACTTTCTACACATATTATTGTTAAAACACATATCACTTCAAACACACTCAAATAGGTTTTTCATCATTATATAATAAAAAATAAACAAATCAATCAAGTATACCCATTAGTACTCAATGCACTTTCAGATATTTTAGATCTGAGCCTTCTCCTTGCTCCCTCAATTGTTTCATATCAGATCACACATGAATAAACCATTAAACCTAACACCTTGATCTCTGTCTCCTTATATATATTTTTCTTTAGCTAATACCACAGGAAAATCCTTTGGTAAAGTTGATGGTATTAATTTATGGGATCAAATAGATGTTTCCACCAAAATTATTATGGGAAATTACCATGGTAACGAACCCTGGTATCTAGATTTTCATGGTTCAGATTATTTATGTGACTTTTGTTCACAGGACCTGTGTATGTACGCAAATATTCTTCAAAGGAACCACGTATTCTTTTCAAACTTTACATTTTCCATCCATATGTAATTGAAACTATAACTGAACTACCGTTTCTCTTTCATATCCTCTGAAATATATGTACCAATACTCCTGTTATTTGTATAAGTTCCATAACCATCATATTATAACCAAGTTGACATCAAGTACATCTTTGTCAAGTAGGTTTCCATCAAGGACAACACATTAGACATAGTGCCAACAAGTAGATGGTATTGAACCCTTTTGAGGGTATTATAGGAGACATAAGGAGTGTACTAAGCTATTCTTATGGGCATTAATGGAAATGGTTGTACTTTGGTTCCCCCTTTCATTTTTGTGGTATGATATGGAACATATTATTAGTTACTATTTATGTATTATTTATTACAAATGGTTATATTCTACTTTATATCATATATTTATGTCTTTGTAATTCCTTTCAACAACATCTTGGGTGAGGCCTCACCCCCTATATTGGGTATCAGAAGTGTTGAAATTGTTGGATTATTGATGAAGTCGGGGTCTATTTGGAGTGTATTTATAATTCCAATGATTGGTTTTGTTGCTGAGATAGAAACATATTTTCAAAGGAACAAGAGTGTGTCATGGAAACCTTAAATAAAACAAAATCAAGATTGGATCAAGGAGAAAATAATGAATTTGACCAAAAGGAAACTTAAAGTGTGGATCCAAAGTGGTGGAAAAGTATGTATTTAGTTAAGCACAAAAATTTATTTATTGAATTTGTTAGTTCATTGCAAAAGTGTATGTTGATATATATAAATAAATTTAGTGCATTCTTCAAGAACCTGTATTTTGGAATCAAGAGAAGATTAAAACCCTAAGGAGA